>OX328107.1:34939151-36139151 GCA_946811185.2 Hippopus hippopus | reverse complement strand
AGCCATACTTCATTTGTCATTTGCAAATGCTTTCAAACGGGGAAAGTCTGAAATTTTGTGTTTGGTAAAGAGTTATGAGCAAGAGGTAAGCACCTCAATCAATTTATCTATTTCTAGCTGTGCTCAGCATTACAATTGTTACGAAATTACTTACTCCTGGGTCCATATTTACCAACCTTTCCTGAGAACATTCTCAGCCTTATTCTCCAGAATTTTGTAAATTTGAATGTTACACAACTTTACATTGGCTAAACCAAATGGTTTAGCCAATCAGAAGTTGTGTTACTTTCAAATTTACAAAATTCTGGAGAATAAGGCCGAGAACGTTCTCAGGAAAGGTTGGTGAATACAGATCCTGTAGTGCTATATAAAATTATATAGGGGAAATTCTCCATCAGGTTTTAAGATATGTATATTGTAGCTTCAAAGCTTTTTTTAGCCAAAGTACCTGGAAAAGAAGTGAACAGTATCAATCTAAGATCAGAGCTTTCTGATCTTGATCTACAGTGTCCATATAAGGTACATAGATCTTGGTTGCACACTTAAAGGGTTAAGGATTAAAGATATGAATAAATTGTTTTATCTTTGATGTTCTTGCGCAATTCTGTCATAGTTCGATTGTATCAATAATCCCCCGTAAGTCCCAGGAGTCGATATTCCGTGAATAAACTTGAAATGTCTTAGACAAAAAGATCTCAGCCAAGATTAACCTTTGGCTTTTCAGTCTCAACAACATTAGGAGTTTTTGCAAGTCCCTGCTTCCATCTTTGGCTGCTTTAATAGGCAGTGGAGATCTAGATCAGATTGCACAAAAATAACATAAAGCGCCAATCATTAGCTATAGTTGCTTACGCTGCAGCAAGTGTAGGTCAAGATCTTTGATAAGCTTGATCTTACTGTCCAACATGTTCTGACAAGAAGCACAAGAAATCTTAAACTAAACTTAAAGTTGCAAACTCGGAGTACCAAATCAACCCTGAATTTGCAAACAGTGCAAATCAAAGAAAAGCCTCCATAGAATTTTATGTCTGATCTTAGATCTCTGCAGATGTTTACAACGCTGCCATAATCCATACTAGCAGAAATCAGCTTGAAAGTATTATGTTTGGACCTTTTTGTCATTTTGGATAAACAAAAGAGTGCTTTCACACAGACTGTTTCAAATATTTGAACCAGTAACCTACTTTGAGACTACTGGTGACAATTTTTTGAACTTCTTCATTCTCTTCATTCTGTTTAATTGGTACTATCCATAAAAATTCTTACCCCTAGCTGACTAGTTTTTTCTCCTGATTTCCAATTGTTGGTTTTCTATCCATTCATATACAAATCCCACCATTTGAACCATATTCAGTTTGTTGTCTACAGCAGCCGACATGGTTTCAAAGTGGACAGGCCTAAAATTTTGTTTTAAGTCTTTGCGGACACAAATTAACTGCGACTCCAAGTAAATTGTCTTTGAAAAGACCATTGTGGTAACAAGCAAGAATGTTTTCCTTTTCTCGAGATGTTTTCAAAAGTCTCCTTCCCTTGAGTTATATAAACATTCAATTTGGATTGTTTGGTAAAGGGCTAATAAAAGACAGAGAGAATAAAAGAGGCACAAAATGGCACCTTTTAGAAATCCACAAAAAAAAACCCAGGAAGTCTCCTTTGATGAATAGGACACCCTAAAAGGTTCTGTATAATTCAATCAGCTTTGTAATTCCATCAAAAACAAGTCGTAAAACACCAGCAACAAATACAGACAAACATCATCATCACAGACTGTTGCTGGAGTAGTACAAATAACTGTCCTGAATAGGATTTTAGTTTTTGATGGGTTGCCTACAGGTACAGAGACAATTGCGAAAAACTGGTGAAAATCTCTACAGAGATTTTATGCCCATGTTTAAACTCCCATATTTTCACAAATTGACGAAAAAACTACAATTTGAACATATCGGTTGCTATCTTATTCTATAATCCTTTGTTTCAAATACAAATATTTCCTATCTAACGGCTAAACTTATAACAAAAGTCCTCACATGAGTTCTAGTGACCTACTTTTAGACTGACTTATTTTATTTTTGAACTTATCAGAGATATCATCAAGACAAAAATTCTGACAGAGTTTAATAAGTATCAGGCTGAAAATGTGACCTCTAGAGTGCACATAAGATTTTACTAATATTTGGCACAGTGACCTACTTTTTGACCTGATGTGACCCAATTTCAAACCTGTGTGAGATGTAATCAAGGCAAACATTCTGACCATGTTTCATGAGTATCAGGTTGAAAATGTGGCCTCTACTGTGCACACAAGGTTTTTCTAAGATTTGGCACTGTACCCTACTTTTTGACCCAACATGACCAATTTTGTACTTCTCCAAGATATCATCAATACAAACATTCTGACCAACTTTAAGGACTATCAGGCTGAAAATGTGGCCCCTAGACTGCACACAAGCTTTTTAGAAAATTTGGCCTGTTGACCTACTTTTGACCTGACATGACCTAATGTCAAACTTGTTCAAGATATCATCAAGAAAAACAATCTCACCTAATTTCATAAGTGTCTAAATGAAACTGTGGCCTCTAGAGTGCATCCAAGGTTTTTCTACGATTTTACCGTGTGATCTACTTGTTGACCAAACATGACCCAATTTCAAACTTGTCCCAGATATCATCATGACAAACATTCCATCTAATC
Source organism: Hippopus hippopus (assembly GCA_946811185.2). Lineage (NCBI taxonomy): Eukaryota > Metazoa > Mollusca > Bivalvia > Cardiida > Cardiidae > Hippopus > Hippopus hippopus. The sequence continues at coordinate 36,136,459 of OX328107.1, read as the reverse complement.
TTCATGAGAACCAGACTGAAAATGTGGCCTCTAAAGTGTTCACAAGGTTTTTCTAAGATTTAGCCCTGTGACCTACATTTTGACCAATATGACCCATTTTCAACCTTGTCTGACATATCATCAAGACAAACATTCAGACCAAGTTTCATGAGTATCAGGCTGAAAATGTGACCTCTAGAGTGCACACAAGGTTTTCTAAGATTTGGCCCAGTGACCTACTTTTTGATCCAATGTAACCCAATATCAATTTTGTCCAAGACAAAAATTCTGACAGTTTAATAAGTATAGGGCTGCAAATATGACCTCTAGAGTGCACGCAAGATTTTACTAATATTTGGCACAGTGACCTACTTTTTGACCTGATGTGACCCGATTTCAAACTTGTGTGAGATGTACTCAAGGCAAACATTCTGACCATGTTTCATGAGTATCAGGTTGAAAATGTGACCTCTACTGTGCACACAAGGTTTTTCTAAGATTTGGCACTGTACCCTACTTTTTGACCCAACATGACCAATTTTGTACTTCTCCAAGATATCATCAATACAAACATTCTGACCAACTTTAAGGACTATCAGGCTGAAAATGTGGCCCCTAGACTGCATACAAGCTTTTTAGAAAATTTGGCCTGTTGACCTACTTTTGACCTGACATGACCTAATGTCAAACTTGTCCAAGATGTCATCAAGAAAAATATTCTGACCTTATTTCATAAGTGTCTAACTGAAACAAGTGTGCACACCAGATTTTTCTAAGATTTGGCCCGTGACCTACTTTTTGACCCAATGTAACCCAATATCAGTTTTGTCCAAGATATCATCAAGACAAACATTCTTACCAAGTTTCAAGAGTATCAAGCAGGAAATTCGGCCTCTAAAGTACACACAAAGTTTTACTAAGATTTAGCCAAGTGACATACTCTTCGATCCAACATGACCCAATTTCGAACTTGTCCATGATTTCACCGAGACAAACATTCTAACCAAGTTTCATGAGTATCTGAATTTAAATATGGCCTCTAGAGTGCACACAAAGTAAATGTTGATGATCACTAAACGTATGACGGACGATGTCAATTCTGAAATCAGAAAGTTGTTTTTGTCAGAATATTTCAGAAAAATTGTGGACAGTGTAGATCAAAGATCAGACTAAGCATCCTTTTCAGTATGATAATATAGCAATTAAGTAATGATTGTTCCTCCTGTAATGGTGTTTCTATAACTGTTGAAAAACAACATTTACTTTTCCTCTCAGTGTCTGAAAGTTTTGTTGGGTCCGTAACTCTATACCACAAAACATAATTTTAGACTTGTCCAAATTTAAACCATTTGCAAACAACCAATTTAATGTGGTTCAAGTGTGGGCAAAGTTATCTTTAAAAGGGTAGAAAACAATGTGGGAAAAGAAGAAAATGCTGGTTACCAGCATTTTCTTTTTTTCCCACAATATTTTCCAAAGGATTCTTCTTGGGTTTCTTAAATGTTGGGATCGCTTGCAATACAGGGTTAAACAGCTTATAAAGTCTTGAGTTAATAGTCTCAGGGACGTCTTCTTAACCCTACAGAGGATCCTGCATGGCTCAGTGGTAAAGCGTAGGACTTGAAACCTGGAGGCCCCGTTTTCGAGGCTCACTGAAGGCACTGGGATTTTCTTAGGAGTGTCCTTGGGCATGGTACTTCAGAGCCCTAGCCTAGTTCTAGTAAAACCCAGGACACATATGAATATATGAGTTGTCACTGTGATACGACTCAAATAATGTTGAAAGCGGTGTTAAACGCTGTTCAATCAATCAATCAATCAATTCTTAACCCGTAGTTAGAAAAACCCAAAGTAAATTTTCAGTCTTAAAATAAAACCTAGATAATTACAAATTCATAGCTGCTTTTGTCTATTGTGTTTCAGCTCAGCAAACAGTGTAGATCAAATATCAGCCTGCAAGTATTGTATAGTCTAATCTTCATCTACACAGGCTGCAAAGACAATTATAGACGTGAAACGCTCTCCAAGGTTAAAGAGTTGGGACAATTGCTTTCTTTTTAATTAAATAATCAAACACAACCACATAACCCTTTCTCAAACAGTCCTATATTTTGGCTGCCCTGGTGAAAAAGGCTTTTGAAAACACTGTGGGAAAAAGAGGAAATGCCGATCTGTAAGGAAAGAAGAAAATGCTGGTAACCACGGCATTTACCCCATTATTTGAGCCGCATTTGTTTAGTCATCTGGTACAGCATTCACTGCTGGTTTCTTTATTAACCCTTTACCGCACAATGCCGTCTTTTAATGACCTTGGGAGAGAAGCCTTTTTGAAAACATTGAGGGGAAAGGAAAAAATGCTGGTAACCAGCATTTTTTCCTTTTCCCCCAATGTTTTCTACCCTATCAAAGAAACATTGCACCATTTGAGCCACATTGAAATTGTCGTCTGCAAATGCTTTCAATTTGGACAAGGCTTGAATTTTGCCGTCTGGTAAAGGGTTAACTGGTAGCCTGTTACTAATATCTTTATATCTACAACAGGTAATATTCGATGCTACAAGGCAGAAATCCGCCTGGTTCAAGACTTTATGAGATAACATGAGACTGTGACATTTAAATTGTGATATTATGTATGCTTTAAAGATAGACCTTATCGATAAAGACTATCTTTTGGTGACTTTGATAAATTGGGGAGTCTTCATGAGATATAAACACGAGACATGGACATTTAAATTGTGATATTATTTATGCAAAAAGACCTTATCAATAAAGATAAAATCTTTTGGTGACTTTGATAAATTGATTATGGTCAGAGAAATCTTTGTCTGTCATGAAAATCTTAGCCAAAGACAGAATATTGCTGGGATACTTTAAAGGAGACACAAAGGTATTCTGTTATGCGCTGTCTGATTGGTTGATTTGGTGCATATGAAAAGCAATAGCTGCCATCCGATAAATCGGGTGTTGGCTGCTGTCTATCGGATGGTTACTGGAGTTACAATGGGTACAACTAGTGCTGAACAACATCAAGGCCAGCATTTTCTCATTTTCCCACAATATTTCCTTTTCATTCACAGACATTTAATACCATCATTAGCCTGGCATTCAGGCCCTGCAGTTAAGTCATTCTAATAAACAAGGTGCACAACTATAATAAACCTACAGAAATATGTGTTGTTATTTGCCCTTTATCTAAAATATGTTGAATTAGTAACATAGGGATCATTATATTTGTGTATTTGTGTAGCAGTTTTATTATCAATATTCTTTTTTATGAAAATGCTGAATTTAACGGACTGATACCAGTCTATACCATCATATGAACCACATTAAATTTGTTGTCTACAGATACTTTCAATGTGGATACCAGTAAAATTTTGTTGTCTGTTAAAAAGTTAACCCCTTATCACGAAATCCTAAATTTAACTACCCTTGGAAAGAAAGCTTTTCCCACAATGTTTTCTTCTCAGTTATAGGCAAGTTCTATCTTTGAGCCACCTTTGATTGGTCTTCTGCAAATGCCTTGAAGTTGGACAAGTGTAAACTTTTTTTTTGTCTCATACAGAGTACTGTAGTTCAGCAGGATAAAAGTATTGCTGTATAACTAATCAATAGCAGTTTATTTGCATTTGTTGTACTGGCCATTTTGAAATCAAAGAAAACACCATTACTCTACAAGGCTATTTTCAAAGTTTAAAAGTCTTTTGCACCAAATTAGTTTTAGGAGGTAAATCAGTTAAATTAACTGTTGATGTTATTCATGTTACAGCCAATCAAAAGCCCTAATTAATAGCTTTCAAATTCAGAATGGAAAGGCCGCTTTCACATTATAATGTCAATACAGAAGCAGCTATAGGCTATATTTAATTTTCTCATCAGAGCTGTGAAGTTCCCTGTAAAATTGTTTACTCAGTAATTTGTGTACACTTACTTCGAGCCTTGTGAGGTTTTTTCGATGTGGGCTGCCATCGAATTTCTGTCATATCCGCATTAAGTGAAAATATTCGGTGATATTGTCGACTGTTTGAGCGTACTTTGATTAATTCGCTTCCTGCCTGCATATAGGAGAGACAATCTTGAGCTGAAAATAGAAAAAGAAATATTTGATCCTTCACCACATAGTCCAATGATTTTATTATGATCCTGAGGAGCTTAGCTTATGAATACATTGTAGGACAAACATTTTCTGCATTTTATTTACTAATTCATCAAAGACAAATCCCATCATTTCAGTCACATTTGACTTGCACTTTGCAAATGCTTCCAAAACTTTTGTCCTGACTCCTCTGGTAAAAAATTAACCCTTAATTCTTTACTACACAATCCAGTGTTTTGACAACCCTTGTGGAGAAGGCTTTTGAAAACATTGTGGAAAAAGGAGAAAATGCTGGTAACCAGCATTTTCTACTTTTCCCACAATGTTTTCTATCCTATTACAGACAAATCATATGGTATGAGCCACATTTAATTTGTCACGATTTGTTTGTACAAGTGCTTTCAATGCAGATGACTGTAGAATTTCTTTGTGTGATAAAGAGTTAAGGAGCACTTCACAGCTTTAGTTGCATTTGAGGCCTATGTAGACAAAGATCAGACTGCACAATACCCAAAGTCTTTATCGACACAACTCCACAAGACCAAGCAAACTTGATTTTGTAACAGTTCGGGTTCAATTCCTTATTAGGAAAATGTCTGTCTGTTGGGTTTATTTCATGCTCTTAACCCTTAGGTGGCTAGGCATAACTCAGGACCTTTTGTGCACAGTGTAGATCATATGGTCAGACTGCATAGAATATGCAGTCTGAACTTGATCTATACTGTTCAATTAGGAAATATTCCCCCTCCCAAAAAAAAAAACCTTAATTTGAATGGCAAAAATCTAAGTTTTGACTGTCCACTTTAAAGTTTCATTTCCCTTATTTAGCAGGATAAGGGTAAAGAGGTAATCCATTATCACACCACATGTGGAGAGACTTTCTGGAAATTTGAGAGGATTATTTGTTGTTTGTTCTGTAAGCAAAACAACAGATTAGTCTTGGTGTCTGGATACTTCTGAGACAGATAGACAATTTTCCTGACTTAAAGCACCCCGTGAATATAAATTCCAAGTTTCCCCAAGAGTTGAAAAAGAGCAACGTGACCTCTCAGTTACAGAAATTCACTTGCCATAGTTTAGATAACACAGGAGGGCCAAGATGGCCCTGTATCGCTCCAATGGCTAATAAGCAAAAACCCTACACGCCAAACATTACAATTCTTGGTCAATTGGTTTTAAATCATGGAACGGAGATAAAACAAAGACTGTTGGACATTAATGGCTGCAACTTAGTGGACAATTCAGGCATCGACTGAAGTTCATTTGTACCAAATATGGTTGAATTGCAAAAGGGATTATGAATTTTATGAATGATTTCATGAGTGGCATTTTTTTTTTGTGTGTCACCCTGTACATGCAAAATTTGGTAGCCCTGGGTTGTATGGTTAAGAATGAGAAGATTTTTTATAGTTTTCGCTGTATAAGCCCAAGTAAAACTTGTGACCCCTGAGGCAGGGCCAAACTTGACCCTGGGGCTATAATTTGGGCCATCTTGGTAAGAAGCCCACTTAAAGCTACATGCAAAATTTGGTAGGCCTAGGCTAGGAAAAAGGGATTTCTGAAGTTTTCACTATTAAAGCCCATGAAAAATTTGTGACCCCTGGGGTTTTTCACAACCCTGAAGAAGGAGGATTTTGAAAACACTGTGGGTAAAGCAGAAAATGCTGGTAACCAGCATTTTTTTCTTTTTCCCACAATGTTTTGCGTTCTATCAAAAACAAATCCTTTAACAAGCAGAAAATTAACAAATAGCAAATGTTTTGACCCACTGGTCAGCCTGGTACAAGTACTGCACAGGATGACATGGGTCGATTCTTTTTGTAGATGCATTAAGCCCTCTTTTCACAGAGCATGGTTCATTAATACATCATGTTCATGAATTGTGCATGAACAGTTCTTGATATTTTTAATAGGGTACTCTCGCAAGGCTACCTTTGACCCCTGTTCTTAAGTGATTAAATTTAGGTCGAGAACTTACAGCTACAAACAAGTTAAAGAGGATGGTGACTTGTGGGACATTAGAGGTTCTTAAAAAATCTTCCTCCAATGGTTCCACCAATCTTATAATAACCCTTTAACACACCGACTTTTAACAACCTTGAGGAAGGAGGATTTTGAAAACATTGTGGGAAAAGGAGAAAATACTGGTAACCAGCATTTTCTCCTTTTCCCCACAATATTTTCTACCCTATCAAAGTCAGAAATCATCATATTAACAAGATTTAATTTGTTGTCTGCAAAAATTTGTCGTTTGGTAAAGAGTAAATTATGGGTGAGTCAAATATTGTGTTGTGTGGTAAAGGAGTAAAACTGGTGCAAGAAACACAATGACATTTCAATACAAAAACCCTCCAACAAAGTCTTTCAATAGGAATGTGTTCCAGCTGTGATTTTTCTTGTTATGTCCTTCGAGGGTAATACAAAGAAGATTTACACTTCAATCCCCATTACCTAAAATGCAAATTTCAGCCCCATAGAATTCCATAAGCATGTATAAAACAAAGAGAGCTCAGCTGAGAAACAAGAGACCCTTGAGACCTTGTAATGCTCTACCAGCCATGAACAAAGAAATATTTCCATATCATGCCATCTCACCTAGTAAATCATAAAGAATACTCTTCTATGTAAAGGAGGTAGAAACTTAATTGGGGGTCGAAAGACAAACAGACACCCACACATACAAATCAACAGGCACAAACAAGTACAGTATTCAGACCAGTATAAATAGCAACCGATTAATGACCTGTAGTTACAAAATAAAGTTTTGACCCTTAGAGTGTCAAATAAACCCAACAGAGATTTTTACTGTACAAATATGACCCAAATAATTGTAATTTCGTGATTGCTTTTGTCTACAGTGTATCAGAAAAGTGGACAGTGTAGATCAAAGATCAGTCTGCATGCTTTGTAAGCCTGATCTTGACCTACACTAGCCGCAAAGGCACTATAGTCTTGAAAGGTGCTTTAAGGGTTAAAATTTACGACAAAAAGACCATGATAGTCCTATATTGCTGGCTTGAGTTGATGAATTTGAAAATACATATATCCTGATTTTTTGCACCATGATCGACATTGTTTCGGAACCCACAGATGATGCATATAACATTTCAAAGCATTAACTGATGCTGTATACAAAATAATGAGTCCTCTAGATCTTGTGGTCTCATACTGTAAAGCAGTTCTTTATATAAAAAAAATATAACTTTGACAGGGACCATTTTTGATGCTATAAAGAACACATAATCTTGGCCAGCTGACCCTAACAGCCATATTTGTGTTACTAAGCAATAAGTAAAAGTATCAAACCTTTAAAAGACAAGACCATGAAGGGCTTAAAATACACCGAGTGTTACCAGTATTTTCTCCTTTTCGCATGTTTTGTGCATTTTCAATGACAACCTCCATCATTTAGCTATTTGTTTAATTGACTAGTATCTAAAGTTATGCCATCCTTGTAATGACCAATATCAAAAGCCAGACTCTAAATTACTTTTTAACCCTTTCACACACAATCCCAAGTCTTAACAATCCTGACAAAAAAGGCTTTGAAAACATTTTGGGAAAAGAAATAAAATGCTGGTAATCAAACTTTTTCTCCTTTTTCCAAAATATTTACTACATTTCTAGAGACAATTCCAACCATGTTTTTATTGCTTTTTCAATAGTTATCAACCAAAACTACATTACGATTGCAAAACAAAGGTCTCTATTATAACAATAATTTATCTCCTTTTATTTGGTTCTTCTAATTTTTCATCAATGAGAAATTTCCCCAAAACACCATAATTCTTTATTATGTCTCTGAGATGGGGAAAAATATGACAAGAAAGATGGGGGCGGCAGCTCCAATATCTCACGAAATCCAATATTTATTCAATTTCTGCAAAATATAACATAATAATATTATCCTCAAGAATACAAATATCTGCTTCTTTTGTTTTTTTATTCAGTTTATTGTTTTATCTGTCATGTAAGGGATTTATGTCATGTTGCTGGAAACAAAATGTATTACATAACATTGTTAATGAGAAATATGCATCAAAAGACAAGCATTATATTTTGAAACTTTTTATATTTACAAAATGAGAATATAAGTAAATCAAAATATCACAGAAATGTATTTTCCATGTCTCTTCATGAAATCTGCCATAAAAAAAGGTTCATAAAATCAACAAAATTAAGTATAGAGTGCAAGGTTTAACCCCTTACCACAAAATCCCTATTTTTAACAATGTTTTCTACCCTTACCAAAACAGATTTCAATTTTTGAGTCACATACATTTTGCGGTCTGTAGATACTTTCAATTTGGGCAAGTATAAAACATTGTCGTTTGGTAAAGATTTACGATTAGTAAGTTTGTTTGGTATGGTCTCATGCCCTTTTTAACATTATTTCAGTTACATCTAGGCAGCCAGTGCAGTCCATCCCTGCTTCCTCGGATGTTTCTTTTAAAAGTACTTTGCAAAGTTTTCTTTTCACACCCATGGCTGCTTCCCCAAATAAACATCATTGAAACAATGTTCAAGGGTGACAGAAGAACACATATAGTTGCAATACTGACCATCATCATTTTGTCCTCAGCAAGAGTTCGGAGGAGCTTGAGACTGAACAAGTGACAAGTGATTCCAATCTTCAAGCTCTGTAAATTGTGTTGCTGTTTCTTTGTATGTATGGTGTTTGATGCTTTTTTCAACATTAGACTTAGTCCATTTATATCCTGGCAGCCAGCGCACTTACCCATGCTTTACAGGAGTTTCATTTGCCAGTGCTTGGTACAATATTCTTCCCAAGCCACTGGCTGTTTTCCCCATGACCATTGTCAAAACAATTTTTGTTGCTGACTTTGCTACCAGACTCTGAAGACTTAAAAATTCCTTCTAAAAGGAAAGGAGGAAAGGAGATGGTAGGGAAAGATGGAAAGAAAAAGGGGAAGAGAGAAAGTGAGGGAAGAAAAAAAAGAGAGGAATTGAGAGAGAGACAGAAAGTGAGAGAGAGATGTGATGAACAAGTAGCAATTGATTTTCAATTATATATTATGATACATAATGGTACAACTATTCTTTCCTTCATTGTTTTCTTCAAATAATGTAGATAGTGATTCAAACCTTCCCCAAACAACCCCGTATTTTAAAAACTCTTGGAAAGAAGCTCTTGAAAGCATTGCAGATAAAACAGAAAATGCTTGTAACCACCAGTATTTTCTCCTTTTCCAATGATGTTGTTACTCTTTTGGATATATGTGCTATCATTTACAGCACATTCTTCCGATTTGGACCATTCGAATAATGTAAAATTTTGTCGGCTAGTAAGGAATTTAAATTTAGGAAATGAATAGATGAATTGATGACATCCCTTTTCTTATCACAAAGTAGTTTCCTCTGTCATCTATTGTCCCAAGTATCGACCTGGTTTGACATCTTTAATTTGTTTTACCAAACAACAAAATTTTAGACAAACTCAAAGTACAGACTGGTTTTTGTAGAAAAATCAAATGCCCAAATGATCTGACTCGTCTGTGAAAGGGCAGAAAGAATTGTGGGAAAAGGAGAAAATGCTGGTTACCAGCGTTTTTCTTGTTTTTACAAAAAGTTTTCAAAAGTCTTTTTCTTCAGGTTTGTTAAAACTTGGAATTGTTTGGTTAAGGGTGAAAATCCATATAAACACAAATAAGACTTGATTTCTTTCTGGTAGACAGCTCCAGAAAATATTTTTGGGAAAAAAAAAACTTGTTTTGATCCAGCCATTGCTCATTTTCCACATTTTTCTGGACAATCCTATTTTTTCCTTTCTTTCAAATTTTCTATATGTTAAGTGGTCAAACCCTTATCCCTTTGCAAAACAATCCCTTATTCTATGGACATTGAGGTAGAAAGCTTACTAAACCACTGTTGGAAAAGAAGGTTAAACTATTCTTTCCCAAAAAACGTCTCCCAACCTTTCAAAGACAAATTCCACCATTTGAACCAATTTTGTCATGAGCAAACACTTTCAAAGTGGTTGAGTCTTAACTCTTAACCAAACCAAAAAATTTTAGATTAGCTTGTATTGAAAGAATTTGCAGGTGACAAGTTAGATGGGTCTAAAATAATGATATCTGTTCTTGAAAGGCTACAAAACGTTGTGGGGAAAGAAGAAAATGCTGGTTTACCAGCATTTTCTCCTTTTCCCGCAACGTTTTCAAAGTCTACTTCCATAAAGAGGTCATTAAAACTCAGGATTGTGTGGTAAAGGGTTAACCCTTTACCACACAATGACGACTTTTGATGACTCTGAGGTAGAAGACTTTTGAAAACATTGTGGGAAAAGGAGAAAATGCTGGTAACCAGCATTTTCTCCTTTTCCCACAATGTTTTTTACCCTTCCCAAATCAAATTTCGATTTTTTAGTCATATTTATTTTGTCGTCTGCAAATGCTTTAAATTTGGACCAGTCTATAAATTTGTCGTGTGGTAAAGGGCTAAGTTCCGGCTGATAGAAAATAATGACCAATAAAAATAAAGTGTTCAACAGGCTACAACAAAACCTACTGCCCAGATATTATCACATCCCATCTTTATTGTGTTTTTCTATGGGATTATTTCTATACCATACAACATATTCTTTGACCATAACAACTTGACTAAGCATTTCCAGCGACAAAGTAATTTGCACTCAAGTGATGACATTTGCCTTTGAAAGAGTAGAAAACATTGTTGGTAAAAGAGAAAATGCTGGTTTCCCGTATTTTTCTCTTTTTCCAACAATGTTTTCAAAAGTTGTCTTCCTTGGAGCTGTTTAAACCAGGGATTGTATGGCACAGGGTTAAAAGACTGTAGACATCATACAATCAATGGAGTCTCTCAGACTCCAGAATGTCACAACATAGAAGATTAAAAGTTTCTCTGAAGCATACCCATTAACCCTATACCAAACAATCCAAGGGTCCTGTGTGGCTCAGTGGTAAAGTGTAGGACTCGTGACCTGAAGGCCCTGGGTTCGAGCCTTACTGGCTCCACTGTGTTTTTCACAGGAGTGTCCTTGGGCAAGACACTTCAGAGCCCTAGCCTAGTACTGGTGAAACCCAGAAAAACATGAATAAGTGAGCTGTCGCCATGATATGACTGAAATAATGTTGAAAGCGGCGTAAAACACCATTCATTCAAACAAAAAATTCCAAACAATCCTGTTTTTTACAACCTTAAGGCAGAAAGCTTTTTTTTTATAGGTAACCACCATTGTCTGCTTTTCCCACAACTTTTCCTATCCTTTCAAAGACAAATCCCTCAATTCAAGCAGCATTTGATTTGTCTTTTGGACAAGTCTAAATTTTGTTGTCTGGTGAAGACTTAATAAGGCTTAGTAACTGATGAAATTTTCAAAGATAGGAGAGGCAACTGAAGGTCAGGGAATATTTCGAAGGTCAAAACGAAAATGTCTGCACTAAAACCCATGTTGTGGGAACTTATTACAAGAAATTTCTTGTGAATACCTACAACAAAGTTTTCAATGTAGAAAGAATGTTTTTACAATTCAATGACATCCCCCTACACACAAAGTCCGATTTGGACCTAAGTAATTTCCATCAACAAGTAAAGGCAACACAAATGACAAACATTTTGGGACAAAGCTATCTTTAACAATTAATAAAGAAAACATTATGTTGGTTGGTTGGTTGGATGGTTGGTTAGTTGGTTGGTTGGTCTATCAATAATCCTTGAACAGAAATTCGCCGAGTTGGGTATTCAAACCACTGACCCCTGTTCTCCAGTCCAAGTGAATGCTACTGATTGCGCTACCAGGGCTTGGCTTGTGAGGCAAGGATAATCACATATATAATGCTTGCTACAAGGAATAAAAGCCTTTTTTCATTTCACATAAAGTCCAGAAACTACTTATTTCCCCTACAATGTTATTCCTCTTTGCTACCTGTACTTAGTAGTTCATGTTAATTAACTCTTTACCAGATGGCAAAACTTCAGCCTTGTCAAAATTTGTAGCATTTGTAGAAAATTAACTGATGGGACTCAAATGATAAGATTCATCTCTGAATGGGTAGAAATTGTGAGTAAAGGAGAAAATGTTGGACACCAGCATTTTTTTCCTTGTTCCACAATGGTTTCAAAAGCCATCTTTCTTTCGGTCATTGAAAATTAGGAATGTTTGGTAAAGGGTTAATTCTGGTATTAGGCTTTACAGGAATGGATTAATTGGCTACTTCAGGTGAAGGCTGCTTAATGAATCCTATGATCTAAGATTCCAATTTTGATAACCCTTTACCCAACAATCCCAAATTTTAACAACACTCTGAAAAAGAGGGCTTTTTGAAAAGATTGTGGGGAAAGGAGAAAGTTCTGTTAACCAGAATTTTCTCCTTTTCCCACACTGTTTTCCACCTTTTCTAGGCAAAAATCTCACAATCTGAGCCACCTTTGTCATCTGCAAATGCTTCAAATTAGACAAGTCCAAAAAATTGTTGTTTGGTTAAAAGTTAACAGGTTACTAATTTGACTCTGTAACTCTTATTGCACAGTAAATGCCAAACTGTATACCTGTATAGTGACCAATTTTGTTGCACTCATTCAAACCTTACATTGTGCAAGAACTTTTAAAGACAAAAAGTTTTTCATGTTTTAAAAATATAGTTTGACAGTATTCAAGTCATAAGTGGTCATCAACAAAAGGTTGACTAGTTGATTATATGCTATTTTTTGCCTCTTTCAAGAATATTTCAGTCAAATTTTATAATCTAACTTACCAGTATTCCTTGGTTCACGAGTACAAGGCATGGGCTCTGAAGTCTCTTGCTCAAGTGCAGCATAAATGTAAGGATCTTTGTCTCAGCAGGGTTTTCCCTAAGCTTTGAAAATTGGGGGTCATTGTGACCCCTTGCCTCATTAGTTGAGGGTCATTTCTTAAACTTAGGGGGTCAAAATAAACGAGTCTCTTCGTCGTCAAGCAGCGCGCCCGGATTACAATGCATTTCACCTTTAAACTCCAAGAAAGTAAAAGTCTGTAAGTAATTTCTGACGGAATGCTCGATTTCAATTTTTGACAGACGAAACATTGTCGTCCGAATCGCTGCTTGACGTGGCTTGATTGGCAGCTGTAGGAAGCAGACGATAAAAAAGAACACTACAGTTTACTTTATCGTGACAGAACAGACTGGTAATGTGTACTTTTATCTACTGTAAGTCGCATGAATTAAGCTTTGAAATACAGAGAACCTAACCAAGACTTTGACTGGGCTCGTATTTACAACACATGTCCAATGTACTTTACGGCAAAAATGCGTAAACCAGTCTAATTCTATAAATAATTTACCGGAAAACCACTTTTATCTAAAATAAACCCAGTAATTAAAAAAAGAACGGTGTTTGTCTGATATTGAAGCAAGAACAGACTTGGATTTATGATGCTTTATTCAATTTCCTAGATGTTTTAGATTTTGAAAAGTTGCGTCACTGATGACGAACCACATGTTTTTATTTTGGGGGCCATTTGAGTTGAAATCGCGTCAATGACGCAAGATTTGTGTGTCATGGAAAACCCTCTCTCGATGACAAAATTTAAATTTGACCAAGGTTTTGCAAGCAAATAATGTAGTTAAAATGATTGATTGTGTCTATGAAAGGGTAGACAACATTATGGGAAAAGGAGAAAAGAGCATTTACTCCTTTTTCCACTATGTTGTCAAAAGTCTTCTTCTTCAGGGTTGTTCAAGCACTGAATTGTTTTGTGATGGGTTAAGGGAGCTAGATTTGTTAGAAAGAAATCCAGTTTGATTTCCAATGGCATTGCAAGTCTGGTGGGAGTACCAGCTCCTAGGCAGGGCATTGCAGAGAAACAGCCTTCACAAATCCTGGGAAAAACCCTGCAATGAGATGAAGCTGGCAAGTTTTGATAAATGCAAGGAGTGGCCATGCTCTATGTTAATCATGTGTCTGTTTGATTTGCGGTTAGGCATTTTTTGTGTCAGTTTCCATTTGAAAATTTTAAATAATTCTAACAAAGCTTTGTGAATCATTTACTTGAATAACAATGAGTTGCATTACAGGTAAATTTGATCAAAACTTGCTATTCCAGGCTGATTTTCAACCTACAACTAGTGTTGCATTTTTAAATGAACTGAGTGCACATGAATAATGGAATTTCTCTTGTTATATGACAGAAATGCTTTTAACCCTCAGGCTGCCAAGCGCGACTCACTGACCTTTTGTGGACAGCATAGATCAAGAGCAGACTGCATAAAATGTGCAGAGTGATTCTGGATCTACACTGTCCGATAAGGAGATATTATTCCCCGAAACATACCTTTGAAATAACAATTATTTGGGTTTTTACTATCGAATTGAAAATTTCATTTTATTTATTTAGCTGGATAAGGGTTAAAAGCCACATCAAAATGAACAAAATGAAAGTACTGATGAGATGTCTAAAATAAAATGACACCCCCACTTGTCTCCTACAGACCTCAGACACAAAATTAGCACTCTCAGACATGATAATCCTCATGTCTGGCAATTATTTTCTTGACTGAAAACCTTACCTTATAATCTCTTAGAGCCCAGGGTCCACATTCACCAACCATTTAACTCTTTACCAAATTACAAAATTTTGGACTATACCAAATTGAAATCAACTGCAAATGACAAAGTCAATCTAGCTCAAATTATGATTTTTGTCCTTGATATGGCAGAGAACATTTTGAGAAAAGGTGAAAATGCTGGCTAACAACTTTTTTTTTCCTTTTCCCACCACTTTTTCAAAAGCATTTCTCTTCAGGGTCGCTAATCTCGGGATTGTGTGGTCAAGAGTTATGAACATTCTTAGTCCTATTCTAGATTTAGAAAGTAACACAACTTCTGATTGGCTAAACCACATGGTTTAGCCAATCATATGTTGTTTTACTTTCACCTTTCGAACATTCTTAAGAATAAGACCAAGAATTTGCTCGGAAGAATGGTTAGTAAATACTGACCTTCTGGAGAAGCATTCATCAAATTTCCATCTCAAATAATGCTCTAATTCTAAATTCTTACACTAGACATCTGATTGGCAGTGGTATTTTGTCTCATCCAATCAGATAAAGAGTCCTAAGTTTTAGATTTCTATTGGATCCATAACTGTTTGTGAGTAGAGCCAAAGAACTAACAAGTAAAAGAGGGTCTTGTGAGATTTCCAGAGCAACATTAGTTACAGTCACATGAAGTTACCTTTCTACACCAAAACCCTGGAATTTGTAAAAACATTTTACAAGACATCAAAATTTTAGGTTCCTCAAAATGAAAGTATGTGCAGACAACAAAATTCATGCAAATTTATAAACCCTGCTTAGCGCGACTCAATGACCTTTTGCAGACAGTGTAGACCAATATCAGACTGCACAGAAACATGCAGTCTGATCTTGAATCTACACTGTCCAATATGGAGATATTTTCCCCCCCAAAAAAAGTTTTGAAATAACAACATTTCAGTTTTTAATTTTGACCTGATTTTTTTTCATTTCACTTATTCAGCAGGATAAGGGAAAAATTTAGGTAATTTTTTTTTGAATGAAAGAAAACATCTTGGGAAAATTCTTAGTTTTAACAACCTGAGAAAGAAAGCCTTTGAAAGCATTTTGGGAAAAGGAGAAAATGCTGGTAACCAGCATTTTCTCCTTTTCCCAAAATCCTATTTCCAGACTAAATATGCCTGTTAGGTTTAGTATGTACTCTAAGGGTTACCTTAACTCTTTACCACACAGTCCCAAGTATCAACGACCCTGGAGAAGAAACCTTCTGAAAACATTGTGGGAAAAGGAGAAAATGCCGGTAACCAGCATTTTCTCCTTTTCCCACAATGTTTTCTACCCTATCACAGACAAATTCCTTGTTTGAGTCACATTTGTCATCTGCACATGCATTCAATTTGGACAAGACTAAAATTTTGTTGTTTGGTAAAGAGTTAATATACCCAAGGTTCCAAACAGTGTTGTATGCCAAGAAAGCATTGTAGCAAAGAAAAAAAATCCACATCATATGAGCTATGCTCTGTGAAAAGATCATTTAATGCGTCTGTAAATAGTATTGACCCAGATCAGCCAGCCCAGTTGGCCCAGGCTGACCTGAATCGAAACTTTGTTTTGCTAAATTTTTTGCTTGTCCTAGTTTACCTCATAATTTAACTCTTTACCAAACAATCCCGACTTTTAACGACCCTGAGAAAGAAAGCTTTTGAAAACATTGTGGGAAAACAAGAAAATGCTGGTAACCAGCATTTTCTCCTTTTCCCACCATGTTTTCTACCCTTTCCAAATCAAATTTCAATTTTTGATTCACATTTATTTTGTCATCTGCAAATGCTTTCAAATTGGACTAGTCCAAAATTTTGTCGTTTGGTACAGAGTTAATCAGTTGTGAGACAAATTACATTTTATGGATCCATAATTATGTGATGACTTGCTTGGTATGGTACATCACAGAGCTGCATTAAAACCCCCTTTTTGCCAGAGCAAGGCTCATCATATTTTTTGTTCTAGTGCCACATTGTGGTTCAGACAAAATGTACATGTATTCCAGTAAAGGTCACAAATATAATAATGATTACAGGCTACAAAGGTTACAATTCATTAGCAACTTCCACTCTTTACCATAGGACAACATGTTAGACTTGTCCAAATTCAAAGAGTTGGCTGACCACAAAATAAATGTGACTCAAACAAATTGACTGAAATTTATTTTGGGATGGGTAGAAAACACTGTTGTCTTGGTATAAAACATTGTGGGAAAAAGAAGAAAATGCTGTTTACCAGCATTTTCTCCATTTCCCATAATGTTTTCAAAAACCTTTTTCTTAAGGGTCATTAAAAGTCTGGATTGAATGGTAAAGGATCAACTCTTTTAGAACCAATTGTATAAATTCAACCCGCTTTCAATGGCTGCAAATACAATCCACTAAATGTACTGAGATTTCAAACTTGTAAGCTTGAATAAACCAACAAACAGTGCAGGTCCAAGATTAGACTGTGCGGTCTGATCTTGATCCATCCTATCTCCAAAAGACCCTTCTTTCTGCCCATGGAGCTGAAAGGGCTGAGAGCCCATTTACCCGAGTATTAAGCCCATCAGCTACTTAACTCTTTACCAAACGAAAAAATTTTAGACTGGTCCAAATTGAAAGCACTTGTAGGCGACAAAATAAACGTAACTCAAAAATTGAAATTTGTTTCCAGCAGGGTAGAAAACCCTTCTTTCCTAGGGTCGTAAAAACCAGGGATTGTTTGGTAAAGGGTTAATTCTTAATGCACTATTTGCATGCAACTTTGTGCTTTGTGCTCACTTGGATCATGTCAGTCAACACAACCTTGAGTATCAATGACCCTGTAGAAAAACACTGTGGGAAAAGGAGAAAACGCTTGTAACCAGCCTTTCCTCCTTTTCTCGCCATGTTTTCTATCATTTCAAAAACAGAAATTATCCTTTCAGCAACATTTTGTCGGTCGTCCACAAATGCTTTAAACTTGGTTGAATCTAAAATGTTGTCATTTGGTAGACTACTTAAACTTCAGACAACCTTTAGTATGCGATGAACGGTTTCTCCTTTAGCCACAGTGTTTTACTTGTATTCTTGTAATCACTCTTTTCCAACTGATAAAATAGTGGACGTCCAAATATTGACAGTTTTTTTTTTCAGACAAAAAAAATTAATTACAGGTGGCAAATATGATTGAATTTCTCTTTGTGAGGGTTTTAACCTTTTACCACACCATACCGAGTTTGAATGACCCTAAGAAAAGGGGCTTTTGAAAACAATGTGCAGTGTTCTGCCGAGGCCACGTATTTGCGATTTTCTCGCTAAAAAATTCAAAATGTCGCAGAAAAAATCGGTAAAAGGCGATTCCTGTCGCATATAAAAAATTGCAGAATAAGCCGCATTACTATTACAATTTAGTGTTTTTCATGGGCGCCGAAGGTGCGTATATGCAAAATGAAATTTGATTGGACGCAGACCGAAAACATCAACCAAGCACTGATCTTTACTGTCATGACGTAGTATCTTCTGCAATCTCATTCGGAAAATGGTTTTGTCGACACGGCAAAAAAGCCAGGTATTATCCTAAGCCTCTCTGGTCAGCCAAAGCATACCAACAATCAGAGCTCAAAGTACGATAATGTTCTGATGCCCAGTACCCTTCCAACTTAATCAACATCGTTGGAAGATAATAAAAAATACCTGTACGACAGTTCTTACTATTTAAAAGAATATGATCGCAACCGCAACTTTATGGGTTGTAAAATGTGTTTAAAAAAAAAAAGTACGCATTTACTGAAAAAAAAAAAATGTAGCTTCAGAACTACTACACATATGTACAACGTGCAGAGAACGTCTATTGTAGATCAGCCATCATGGCCGAGTCTTCCCAGGGGGATTTTAAGAAAACTCTCAATTGGAAATATTCAACCGTGTTAGTTACATTTAAATCGACATTTTGGCTATAGAAAAAGAACATAGCAATTAACAAGTATGGGTATTGGGGAACTAATTTCAATTTATTATTTTTAAACCATTTTAATGCATACTAAATTTTGTCCCCAAATTTTAAAAAATGTCTCAAACTTTTCTGGGTGAGTGAGACATTTGTCTCCACTTGTTAAGATCCTTGGCAGAACACTGAATGTGGGAAAGGAGTAAATGCTGGTTACTAGCTAGTTTCCTATATTTCCAGAACAAATCTTATCACTTTAGCCCTGTTATTTTCCTCTACAAATGCTTTCATTTGGTCAAGCCATAAATTTTGTTGTTTGGCCAAGAGTTAAATCTTCATTCCTTTTGATAATTAATAATTTTCTGCAAGGATGTTTTCAAAGTTGTCTGTTGGAAATTGGTTTCAAGAAGAAAAGAGTGCATACAAGGCATGAATCGATAAAATATTTACCTGAAAATCTAATCTGTTTCTCAGACAACACTTACCATGTAAACTTGCATAAACTATCTGAGGAAGATGGCTTTTACCAAACGACAAAATTCTGGACTAGACCAAATTCAAAGCATTAGCAGACGACACATTCAATGCAGCATTTTCTCCTTTTCCCACAATGTTTTCAAAAGGCTTCTTCCTCAGGGTCGTTCGGACTTGCAGTCTACATACTTACATGATTTTGCACCATATAAGGTTAATTTGTTTTCTTGGTATGGAGGGTGTTACATAATACTCTTTTATTCACATCTTTCCTGGGTTTTGCAATTAGGGCTGAAATGGGCTGGGGATTCTGAAGTGCCTGGCCCAGAGCCACACATATGTGACCAGTCCACCACTTTAAATGCTCAACTTCCCCCAATATTTTCCTCCCTTTCACAGAAAAATCCCTTCATTTAGGCATCATTTAACTAATTACAACACAACAAAATTTTAGAATAGTCCAAATTTAAAGCATTTTAGGAAGACAAATGTGGCAAAAATGAGTGAATTTGTTTTACTAGCATTTTCTCCTTTTCCCAAAATGTTTTCAATAGGTTTCTTTCTCAGGGTGGTTAAAAGTCTGGATTGTGTGGTAAAGAGTTAAGCATTAAGCTCAACATTGAACCATTATGAAATGATAAAAATTGCCGCTGAATCACCACCCATACAGTCACTTTGGAGACAAAAATCTCTTCACTATCACGCTTTTAACTCTACATCGATCGACAAAATTTTAGACTTTTCTAAATTGAACACATTAATTTTGCAGACAACAAATCAGATATCAGACACAAACTACAAAAATTTGTCTTAAAAAGGGTAGAAAACAGTGTGGAAATAAGCAGAAAGTGCAGGATACTAATATTTTCTCCTTTTCTTACAATACTGTCAAATGCCGTCTTCTTCAGGGTCATAAGAACCAGAATTGTCTGGTAAAGAGTTGATGCTAAGCACCTCTTGACCCCTTGACAAATCCTCAACCAACTGACTTCAAAATCTACTCTACAAAAACTTATATTGTTGTTGTTTTTTTGTATATTAACCCTTTACTGAACAATTACTAGTTATAACAACCCTAAGAACGAGGGCTTTTGGATAATGTGGGACAACGAGAAAATGTTGGTAAACAGTATTCTCTCCTAGTCCTATAATGTTTTCTTCCCTTTAACTCTTTACCTCACAATGCCCCTTTTAACGACCCTAGGAAAGACGCCTTTTGAAAACATTGTTGGAAAAGGAGAAAATGCTGGTAACCAGCATTTTCTCCTTTTCCCACAATGTTTTCTACCCTATCAAAGAAAAAATGCACCATTTGAGCCACATTGAAATTGTCGTCTGCAAATGCTCTCAGTTTGGGCAAAGCTAAAATTTTGTCGTCTGGTAAAGGGTTAAAAGAGAAATTTCAGTTTCTGAAGACCCATATCATTGCAATTTTAACTTTTTTACATGTCTAAGCAAAGAGGACAGTGTAGATCAAAGATCAGACTGCACATTTGTGCAGTCTGATATTGATTTACACTGGCCACTAAGGCAACTATTATAAGTTCTGAAAGGCACTTTACAAGTTAATAGCATTCTTCATGGCTCAGCAGGTCAAACACTAGACAAGCTAACCGGGTGTGACACCTTGCTCAGGTGCACAGATTTATGGTGGAAAAATGACAAAATGCTTTATCAAATGGCTTTTTTCTGTCTTCTGTGCTTTATCTTATTTCTTGATATATGCATCATAATTTCTAGCAGCTTAACTCTTTCACTACTAAATAAATAAGTTACATTTTTTCAAAGGCCACTAATAAACCTTCGCTGCAAAATGAAGAACCACTCTGGTCATAATCTAGAATAAAGTTGTGAATAGTGTAGATCAGAGATCAGACTACACGTTCTGTGCAGTCTGATCTTTATCTACACTGTCCACAAAAGCTTTATGGATCATCTACAGTAAGGAACGAGTTCAATGATACCACAGTGGTGTCATAACAAGAGCACCGCATGTGGGTGCCAATGTTCAGCTGCAGATCCTTTTTAGTGAAATTTCTAGGGTGAAAAAGGGGACATAGCTGTGTCAAAATACTTTGATGTTACCTGCCCTTGTTGTATGTATTCCCTCTTAGATAAGTTAACAACTAGTCCCAGTTTGAAGCAAATATCTTCAGTAATAATTGAGATTTCATAAAATGTCAAAGTTTTTTCACAACGATGAAGATTACAAGGCTTTAAAACCTTGGTATTTTCTTCAAAAATAGCTGAGCTAAAAAATGAGCCATCCTCTGGCAAGAAAGGTTTAATGCATCTATGCAATGCATTATACCAAGCAAGTCATCACATGAAATGTATCCATGAAATCCATTTTTGTCCAAAAACTGACTCAATCATGAGCTAGAATGGTCTTTTTACCTGCAGAATATTGACCAGTAGCAAAAAGTTTCGACCAACCGCAGCCTGCGCTGACCCAAGTCGATATTTTTTGGCATATGTATTTAAGCCCCTTTTTTTCAGAGCACTACTTAACAATTCATACTCTATGCAAACACCTTGTCATGAATGCATGCTAAATGAGCTAAATGACCAAAGCTGTTGGTCCTCCTTATAACAATCTTTATTGTAATGAAGTTTTTAGTTTTGGTACACATTGCTTAGAATTTCATGACAAGGTGCTTGCAGAGTAAAAAGCTTTATGACACCATTATCATATAAATAAATTCTGACTAACAAAACGTTTCCTAGAATATGATGCATGGATGAATCAATAAAATGTCACAAACGACAGAAAAAAATTTCACATCAGCATTTTGTCAAATTTTAAACAACCAATCTTTTAAAGAATCACAGAATCCAAAGTTTTATGAACCAGAGAAAAAAGAAGCCTCTTGAAAACATTATGGGAATAGGAGAAAATGCTTGACACCAGCATTTCCTCATTTTCCCACAATGGTTTCTACCATATCAAAGACATATATCATCAATTGAGCTAAAATTAATTTTTTGTCTGCAAATACTTTCAATATGGTCGAGTCCAGGATTTTTTGGTGTGGTAAAGATTAAATTCATGCAGTGTATTAACCCTTTACCAGTCAACAAAATTTTAGCCTTGTCCAAATTAAAAGCATTTGCAGATGACTATTTCAGTGTTGCTCAAACGGTGCAATTTTTCTTTGATAGGGTAGAAAACATTGTGGGAAAAGGAGAAAATGCTGGTTACCAGCATTTTCTCCTTTTCTCACAATGTTTTCAAAAGGCTTCTTTACCAGGGTGTCAAAAGTCGTCATTGTGTGGTAAAGGGTTAACTCTTTACCAAACGACAAAATTTGAGACCTCTCTAAATTGAAAGCATTTGCAGACAACATTAAATTAAGCTGAAGCGATGGTAATTATCTGTGGAAGTGTAGAAAACCTTGAGGAAAGAGAAGAAAATGCTGGTAACCCGCATCTTCTCCTTTTCCCTCATGGTTTTCAAAAGGCTTTTTTCTCAGGGTAGTTAAAACTTGGGATTGAGTTGTAAAGAGTTAAAACAAAGGCCACATGATTTCCCTCCGCCTTTCTGTGTTTTCATCAAAAGAGTAAGGTGGGAGAGACAGTAAGACTCAAGTCCTCAGAGCATGGGGTGTTTTTTTTTTTATAGTATGTTACAGAAAGAGCTCATTTATTCTTTGTTGAATGATTGATTGACATTTTATTTGGAAACTACTAAACTCTGAGCAAGAAAGTGGTGCCATTCTTTTGTACATGGCCAGGTCTGAAGCCACCTTGGCTGATGTTCTTACTGTTCATGAAATCTTCAATTTATACTAATACTAAAATATCCCGTAACACCATAAGTGCCGAGCCCCGGTAGCTCAGTCAGTAGCGTGCAGGACTTGAGAACAGGGGGTTGTGGGTTCGATCCCTGGCTTGGCCAATTTTTTTCCGAGGATTGATGATAGTCATTGAGACAGGATTCATTCTCTCCAACCGCTGACCATTGTTTCGACAATGATTACGTGGGAAAGCAGCCAGTGACTTGGAAAGAAAATTGTGCAGAGTACTGGTAAAACAGACTCTAGGAAAGCATGGATAGGTGCACTGGCCGCCGCAATATAACTGAAATAATGTTGAAAACGGCATTAAACACCATACAATCAATCAATCAGTAAACCATAAATAATGAAGCTGCATACAAAAAGATTTTTCAGGTTGGCCCCGAGTCCCTCACCTGAGCCTTTCTGACCTAACACGACCCTTTTTGAATCTCTTTTGTGATATAACAAACATTCCTATCAAAATTTTGTGAGTACTTGACTAAGAATGTGACCTCTGGAGAGCACACAAGGTTATTCTAGGATTTCTCCCAGTGACCTACTTTTTGACCCAACATGACCCTTTTTCTAACTCATTGTAGATACTATCAGGACAAACATTCTGACTTGTTTTCATCAGTTTTGGACTGAAAATGTGGCCTCAAGTGTGTACAAAAAGTTTTCAAAGATTTGTTCCAGTAATCCTTCTTTTTGACCTGTTGTGACCAATTTTCATCAAGACAGACATTATGACCAATTCTTATGACAACTGGATTGAAAATGTGACCTCTATAGTGTACATAAACAATTTCTAGAATTTGTCTCAGTGACCTACTTTTTTACCAAAAATAACCCATTCTCAAACTTGTCATCTCAAATACCATCAAGAAAAACATTCTTACTAACTTTCAACAGTTTTGGACTGAATATAGCCCCTAGTATAAACAAGTTTTTCAAAGATTTGACCAGGAGACCTTGTTTTTGACCCAACATGACCCATTTTGCAATAGTCCGAGATATCGGGAGAAACATTTTGACTCAGGGCTTTAATATGGATAAATAGTTTTGGTAGAAGTCTATTAGATGAAGCTAAATTTTGTAGTCCTAGACCATATAGTTTCAGACAAGAAGATTTTCAAAGGTTTTCAATATTTTTCAGCTTTGTTGCCATGGCAATCAGTTTCTAATTGAATTCAGTTCTTTGAAGAAATTCTACAGACCATCATGGCTGGATCACATCTAAAGTTTAGTCAAAATTGTATCAGTAGTTTCAGAGAAGATGTTTGAAATTAGAAATAAGGCATTGAAGCATCCATGGACAGACACACAAGAGATACAGGGCCATGACATAAGCCCGCTGGCTTTTGACCAGTGGAGCTAAAAACCATGTCAATAACCTTTTTGCATTCTCTTCCCCTACAAAAATTCCCCCAACCTGGCATGATTTATCAATTTTGTGAAGCTTACATTTAAATGATTAGAGAGAAGTAGTGTGACGTATCATATAGAAATTAATCAATTTACCATAATCACTTTGTCATGAAAACCACTGATAACATCTTCCTCATATTTTTTTTCATCTTGTAGAATGCCTCTCGATCTTTAACCCATTACAAAACAACCCTGAGGTTTAACAACTCTGAGACAAATGGCTACAAAAAACATTGTGAAAAAAGCAGAAAATGCTGGTAGCCAGCATTTTCTCCTTTTCTCACAATGTTTTCTAACATTTGACAGGCAAATCAAATTATTTCAGTAACACTGAATTTGTTGTCTGCAAATGCTTTCAATTTTCCAGAGGACAAAAATTTGAACTCATATCACCAACACAAGACTTTTAGGATCTGGATTTGTTAATATTGATCTGTCCAAAATTTTGTTAGATTTAGATCAAGTTGCTTGCTTTTTGATGCTAAAAACGCTGTCACTAAAGTTGCTGTTTCTTCAAAGCGGAATGTTTCATGTGGAATAATAACGAAGGATTCTATGACGCTTGAAATAAGATTAAATTGGTTCCTAGTTTATCTCTAATTCCATCAGCAATTCCCATTAAAACCGGACACAAGTTTAACTGGAGATTGCAAATTTGCGACAAGGAACCACTTAAATTTATCTTGCAGATTCATCACTGATATTTTTCAATAAGTTTATTGCAAAGAAGGAGTTTTAAAAGCGCATTAAAAAAAAAAACATAGCCAAAGAATTTCTGTGGGACAAGTGAGTCAAAAATGCATCAACAACGCAAAAACCCATTTGAAGAAAACACTGAGAAGTGTTTTATAACAGACAAATTCAATAAATTCAATACTTAGATTTTTTTTCCATTTGCTTCTATGTTTTCAAATTTTAAAGTTTGAATTAAAACAAAGTGTTTAAAATGGAAAAAGGAGTATAGCATAAATCTTCGATTTCATCTGCCCAATATCATCTGCTTGTGACAGTCATTTTAATGAAAAAACACAATCTATTTTACAGTCATGATATAACATCAATATAATCCTTAATAGCACTACCCAACTTTTGCTGGATTAGCTTAAGAGGCTGTGCAGTGAATTGTTAATCTCAGCTTACTTGAAGGTGTAGGTTTGATTTCCATAGATGGCCAGCTAAAAATTACATATTTGTATTCTTTTGGAGACTTTAAAGGTGGCTATTTAGTTTTCATGTCAAAAATCTAAATTTTGGGTAAAACACAGAAACACAACTACAAGGTATGTCCATAAATTTGGTGGACATGCTGGGTAGATTACAAGGGGTGATCATAAAGATCGTGGACCACCTCGTTATCTTAAAAACTACTTCACGTAGGATAACGAAAAATTGCACAGATGAGCATTAATTATCTGGTAACCGACTTAAGCTTTCAAATGTCGTCTTATTTAAATAGGTAAAGTGTGACGTCATTTTTAATGACCTCATATACTGCATTAGTGGTCCAAAATGTCGGACGATGTTTATTTGAGCCAAGAGTAATCATAAAGTTCTACTTCAAACTCGCACAGTATTTATCAGAAATCAAAACCGATTTAGAGAAAGATTAAGAGGAATCTGCACTCAAGAAATCTGATATGAGTAAATGGATCGGACCAGTTTAGACATGAGTGCAATACTGTTAAAGATGACACTAAATCTGGCCGTCCACCACTATCAGTCATTGACAAAATCATCACAGATGTAGAGCAGTATGTAAAACAAGATCCCCGAGATACTGTGAGGAAAATAGCTGACAAATTTAGCATTTCATATATAAGTGCCAAGGAGATTTTGACTGACAATCTTGGAATGTCGCGTGTTTGCGTAAGGTGGGTACCTCGACTATTGACGCCCGAGCCAATGAGGGTTAGGGTCGAAATCTGTTAAGAAATTTGGGAACGCATTAGGCTAGAGGAGTTAAACTTTACTGATCCTATTGTAACATGCAATGAAACATAGGTACCCTTTAACGAGACTGAAACTAAACAACAAAGCAGTGAACAGAAACATTCAAAATCACCTTCCGCCTTTAAAGCCAAACTTTCTAAGTCCGTCGGTAAAGTTGTGTGCATCATATTTTTCTATAGGCCTTTTTTCTTCTAAATCATGTTGTATCTATACATACAACAGTCAATGCTGAGTTTTATGCCCACATTATTAAAAGAAATTTCACAAACACCATACGAAAAAAACAGCCAGATGTCCTGCGGAGTGACGTCACTTTACACCAAGATAACGCCCTAGCTCACAAGGCCACACTTGTACAGAAAAAACTCTGTAAAAACTATACACAGAAACACTAGTCAACCCTCCCTATAATTCAGTCCTGACCCTTTGTGACCTTTAGGTCGTTCATGTTTTGAAAGATTCTCTATGTGGCTCGCACTACGAGAGCAGAGAGGAACTAACCATCACTATGACCGGGTCCCTGAGAGTAATGTCACGTGACGCGCTCGCGCACGTGTTTCGCGCATGGGGATCAAGAATAAATAAGTGCATGAAATTCGGAGGAGGTTATTTTCAAAAATAGTAGACATTCCAAGTTGTTTTCTATAACAATATTCCAATACAGGCACTGGTCCACGTTCTTTCTGATCACCCCTTGTAAATGCAAAATGAGCGATATTAATTTTTTTATTGTTATCATAGCGTAATATCATTTACTAATATTCAAACACAAAATCAAGCCTCTCTGTGCACAATTTACTTTATTGGCAGTTCTTGTGTTATGTATATGCCCTTACCGGGGCAGGTCAAACGAAATAAGTAATCTGGCTGTTGCTAAAAAATCATTCCTTCAAAATTTTGGGCGTAGACCTAAATTGTCTGCCAAACTTGGCTGTTTGACTCATTAGGAAGTCACCATCATTTTCTGTAAGTTTCATAACATTAGTTGGTAAAAAATTGTCACTAGAAAGGTTTTGTCAAGGTAACCCTAAGCAAGATTGGCCGAGTATGCAATGTGGTATAAACAGTTGGAAGATGGAAGAAAAGCAGTTGCCGACGACATCCATGGTGACCGACCAACTTTGATGGCAAGGTAACGTTGCTAAAAAACTTTAATTGAGGCCGAATGTGGCGTGTATCCTTGACAATAATTCAGCTTTTGAGCAAGCAATCTACCACAAGGCAAATGCTTCTGCTTATCGGGCATAATCTACACGACTTGTGATGGATCTTCTGGGGTTCAATGTCAGTTGCCTCACAGCCCTTTCTCCCCTGACCTTGCACCAATGGACTTTTGAGTCTTCCCTAGGGTAGAGGCTGAGCTTTGTGGTTTTTGACATCAACAACTAACCTGATAGCAAATACAAACAGGGTAAACTTTGGAGGCTTGATGGTATACCATATTGTGCAATTTACGATTAATGGGTGGTTAGGCATCACAAGTGCATACAGTACGCAGGTGAATATTTTGTGAATCTCTGGGTGTCCTGGTCTAATACTTTGTCTGATAAACAGCTTCACTCTGTCCAAACAACAAGTTGGGTGTCGAAATCAAAAGCATTAGCAGATGCCAAATACAATGTGGCTCAAATAGTGGAAATGGTCTTTGAAAGGGTAGAGAACATTAAAATGGGAAACAAGAAAATGCTGGCCACCAGTATTTTCTCCTTTACCAACAATGTTTTCAAAAGGCTTCTTTTCCAGGGTCGTTAAACTCGAGATTGTGTGACAAAGGGTTAAATCCTTAAGTCCGTAAGTTGCTTTCAGGGTTAATGTAGATCAAGATGAGCCTGTAAATTGATTAAATGTATTAACTTTATGTCAGAATATCATGTCCTTGGAGGACTATAAGATTTATATCAGAGTGTGACATGCTGTGAAAGAGGGGATTAAAGGTCATCTACTTTTGTCAGATATGATGTTGTTATACCATGAACTCTTCACCAATCCAGGGGTCCTGCGTGGCTCAGTAGTAAAGTGTGAGACTTGTGACCTGGAGGTCACAGGTTCGAGCCTCAGCTGATCCACTTGGCTTTTAGTAGGAGTGTCTTTTAGCAAGACACTTCAGAGCCCTAGCATCGTGTTGATGATACCCAGGAAATACATGAATATGTGAGTTGTCACCATGATATGACTGGAATAATATTGAAAGTGGCGTAAAACACCTTTCAATCAATCAACCAATCCAGTGTTTTGACCATAACACATAATCCTAAGTTTAAATCAACCCTAAAGAAGGGCCTTTTAAGAAACATTGTGGGAAAAGGAAAAAATGCTGGTAACCCATGAACTCTTTACCAATCCAGTATTTTAACCCTTTACCTGACAACAAAATTTAAGACTTTTCTAAACTCACAGCATTTGCAGATGACAAATCAAATGTACCTCAGAATATAAAATCTATCACAGGGTGGAAAACATGGCGATAAAAGGAGAAAATGCTAGTTACCAGAAGTTTCTGCTCTTCCCACAATATTTTCAAAAGCTGTCTTCCTCAGGGGTATTTAAAGTCCTGATTGTGTAATAAAAAACTACCCTGTGGAAATGGGCTTTTGAAAACACTGAGGGCAAAGGATAAAATGTGGTAGCCAGCATTTTCTCCTCAATCCATAGCATTAATTTTGCAACCCTTTCATAGGTAAAATGCCATTACTCAATCAAATCACATCTAACCCTTAAGCTGCTAAGCGCGACTCACTTGACCTTTTGCGGATAGTGTAGATCAAGATCAAACTGCACAGAATGTGCAGTCTGATCTTTGATCTACACTGTCCGATATGGAGACATATTTCTCCAAAAAATAAGTTTGAAATAGCATTATTTGGGTTTTCACTATCGGCTTGAAAGTTTGAAAGTTTCATTTAACTTTCTTAGCATGTTAAGGGTTAATTTGCAGTGTGGGTATGTTTTCAATTTTGTCCTCTAGAATAAGAGTTAACCCTTTACCAAACGACAAAATTTTAGACTCAACCAAATTGAAACCATTTGCAGACAATAAATTAAACATGACTCAAATGATGATTTCTGTCTTTAGAAGGGTAGAAAACATTGTGGAAAAAGGAGAAAATGCTAGTTACCAGCATTTTCTTCTTTTCCCACAATGTTTTTAAAAGGTTTCTTTTTCAGGGTCGTTAAAACATGGGATTGTGTGGTATAAGAGTTAAAGTGCCTTTCAAAACTTTAGTACTCTACCTTTTGGGTCAGTGTACAGCTAGTGGCCATAAATATTTCATCAAAGTCTGAATCCCCATTGAATTACATGTATTTCCAACTGTTCCTTTTTAATTTATTGTGGTAAAAATAAAGCTATAGGTTCTGAAATTTATGTATAAATAAAGCAAGATAAATTGACATTGATATATCTGTTTTCAGCCACGAAAAAATGTAATATGATATAAATGCAGCAGTTTAAATAGTGATCAATATTTCTGAAAAACCTGTTTTACATTGACGTCAGAGGTCTGGTGACTTCAACAAAGTTTAGCGAAAAAATAACACTACTTGGTTTTAGAGAGCTACAACTTTGATGTAAAGTGACCAGTACCAACTGCATATTAGTGTAAATAACTCCAGTACGTCACTTTCTACCAGTAAGGGAAGCAGAGTAATAATGTGAATTTCTTGCACACTGAAAAATTTTATACATGTAAGTCAATGGAAATTTTAGATTTTGATGAAATATTTATGGCTACTAACTTTAGACCAAGATCAGCCTATAAATTAGCAGAATGTGTTAATTTAATGTCAAAGTTCCATGTTCTCTAAAGGACTATAAAATTAAATTTTGTATCTGACTCTGACATACATGTTCTGTGGAAGAGAGGGTTATAGGCCACCTATGTCTGTGATAGATATGATACTTTCACTTTAACTCTTTGCCACATGATCCCAAGTTTTAACAAGCAATTTCGTTGAAATGATATCCCCCGCCGAAAAATTTACTTGACCGCATTAACTTAAAATTGCTCCCAGTCGGCCATTTTTCATCAAATCAAAAAAAAAAAGTGTGTATCGGCAGAATGGGTTATTGTACACATGTATAAAGTTTCACGAAATTCCGTCCAATGGTATTGGAGATATTCTCCCGGATGGACACACAGACGGACGGACAACAGTAAAACTATATCCCTCTGCCTTCGGCAGGGGATAACAACCCTGAGACAGAGTCAACTTGAAAACATGTCACCTACCTCTGTAAGATATTTGATGCTGCCACTTTAAACCTTTACCACACTATCACACAGTTTTGTCAACCCAAGAAAGAGTCCGCTTGAAAACGTTCAGGGAGCTTTCTAGCTCAAGGTGCTTAAAACTCGGGATTGGTATAGGGTTCAGTTGCTTTTGTAGCCAGTGAAGATGAAATCAGCTAACAAATTAATTTAATGTTGTAAAGTTGCCCCCAGATTCTATTAAACTTTTATCCCATTGTTTTAACAGCCGTAGATAAAATGGCTTTAGAAAACAAATTATGGTTAAAGGAAACATTATGGTGAAAAGAAAAAATGATGGTAACCATATTTTCTCCTCTTTCATCACTGATTTCTTATTCTTCAGAAACAAAAGCCATCATTTGCGACACATTAAATTTGTAGTCTGCAAATGCTTTCAGTCCAACTAGTCTTAAGTTTCCTTTTCTGGTACAAAGTTAACCCTTTTCTACACAATCCCAAGTTTTAACAACCCCTAGAAAAGTGCCTTTTGAATACATTGTGGGAAAAGGAGAAATTGCTGGTAACCAGCATTTTCGCTTTTTCCCTTAATGTTTTCTACCCATGAAAGACAAATTTTATGTTTTGAGTAACGTTTAATTTGTCATCTGCAAATGCTCTCAATTTTGGACAAGTCTAAAATTTTGACGTTGGGTACAGAGTTAAATATTCTAAACCCCAAGAGGACAGTATTATGAGAGGATGAAGGGCAGATCAGATTCTAACTATTTCTCTGAGGTATATGCCGAGCCCCGGTAGCTCAGTCGGTAGCGTGCAGGACTTGAGAACAGGGGTTCGTGGGTTTGATCCCTGGCTCAGCCAATTTCTTTCCGAGGATTGATGATTAAGTCATTGCAACACGATTCATTCCTCTCCCACCGCTGATCATTGTTTCAACGATGGTTATGTGGGAAAGCAGCCAGTGGCTTGGAAAGAAAATTGTGTGGAGTACTGGTGAAAGAGACTCCAGCAAAGCATGGATAGGTGCACTGGCCGAAGCGATATAATTGAAATAATGTTGAAAACGGCATTAAACACCATACAATCAATCAATCTGTGAGGTATATAATGGACACATTACTAGTATCCTTTTAAAATTTAACAAACAATTCCGTGTTTTAACAAGCCTGAAGGAGAAAGCTTTTGAAAACATTGTGGGAATAGGAGAAAATGATGGTAACCAGTGTTTTCTTCTTTTTCCACAATCTTTTCTACCATTTTTGACTTTGTAGTCTGCAAAATGCTTTCAATTTGGACAAGTCTAAAATTTTGTCATTTTGTTATCTTTTTTCTTGAGTTTCATGCTGCTTTCAACATCATTTCAGTCATATCATTCAGTCATATCAGGGCAACGGTTCATAATTCTATTCATAATTGCGCCCTAGGTATCATAAGTACTGGGCGAGGGCTATGAACTGTCTTAACCCTTTACCACCCAATCCTTCTGAAAACACTGTGGGAAAATGAGAAAATGCTGGTCCCAGCATTTTCTCCTTTTCCCACAGTGTTTTCTATCCTTCCTTAACTCATTACCAAACAACAAAATATTAGGTTTTTCCAATTCGAAAGCATTTGCAGAAGACAAAAAAAAAGTGACTGAAAATTTGAAATCTGTTTTGTGAAGGGTAGAAAACATTGTGGGAAAAGGAGAAAATGCTGGTTACCAGCATTTTCTCCTTTTCCCACAATGTTTTCCAAAGGCTTCTTTCTCAGGGTCGTCAAAAGTAGGGATTGTGTGGTAATGGGCTAAACGAATTTCAATCTTTCAGTCACATTTATTTTGTAGTCTGCAAAATGCTTCCAATTTAAAGTAGTCTAAAATTTTGTTGTTTGGTAAAGAGTTAACCAAGGACATTCATAAGAAAATCCAAGTACCTCAAGTGAGGTTCAAACCTCAGGGGCCTGACAACTGGTTACAAATTCTGCACCTTCACCAATGAGCCATGGAGGTCCCTGGATATAAACTGGGATCAGACTGAACAGAATCTGGATTCTAGCTTTATGTACTTATAGATCTATGTACTGTCAAAACTTTTTTGCATAATTGCCAGTACAAATTGCAACTGATTTGGACCCTTTTTCATTTCAAAAATTTTTCACAAATTATGACCAGATGACGACTTTTGGTTGTGAATGAGAAATTTCTCATTTAGTCACAATGTTTTAAGATGTTTAAGTATCATGTTCATTACCTTTACAATAAAAGGATGTTTTTTTTTTATCAAAATCATCTGCTCAAAAGTTATTCAAGAAGGTACTCAGAATTAAGAATTCCAACTTTTACAATTAAGGAATGAAGAGAATTTTATTTTTTTCATGGAGGTATGGAAAAAAAAACCTAATCACACTGCGGTTTCATACAAAAGTGTGATTAGGTTTTTTTTTTTTTCATACCTCCATGAAAAAAATAAAATTCTCTTCATTCCTTATAATATTACAGACAACATACACCCACGGAAATAATTTAAACTGCATTCATTTTCTTTATTTTTAAATCTAACGTTGGAGTTTCTAAAGCCCCTTCCACTCATATTTGTATGGCGCAAGAATACAATAGGGAAGCAGTTTTCAGATCCCCAATACTGAAAATTAACCAATAGAACAAAAGTAAATGAACACAGCAGTGTGTAGGACCCGCAAAAGTAACCTTCAGCAAAAGTAGTTCCGGCACAACATGATTTTTTTTTTTCATGGAGCTATGAAAAAATTTTTTCAGCCAATCAGAACTCGCCAATGTTCATGAAAACAACTGATATTAAATTATTGCTAAATAAATCAGATATATAGAAATTTCTAGCTACAAGTAAACGCCAAAGTGGGTTATGGCTGGCCAACCTCAAATTACAAAAAAGTTTTTCAAATGAGACGTTAGACCTAGGTCCTATGTGACAGTGCTACACACAGAGAATGTCCTGCTTGGCCTTGCTTAAAAGAATCAAGCGGGTAACTTTAGGTGACTTTTGTCTTGTATCTTGCACTATCCCCCATAACATAACTAACAAGACTTCTAGGGGAGTCGTACCATAAATAGACCAAAATCAATCAAAATCAAAGCCAAAATGTTTCAATGTCAAAGCTAATTTTGATCTGGAAAAAATCTCAAACATATTGTCTAAGATCTACCGAGATTGCATTGAATGTGCAAAAGGGCAATGAGTCTCATATAGCAGCCTTAACCCAGTAATACACGATCCCAAGTTCTAACTACCCCGAGAAATAAGACTTTTGAAAGGATTGTGGGAAAAAGGAGAAATTAATAATGCTGGTAACCAGCATTTTCTCCTTTTCCCACAATGATTTCTTCCCTTTTAAAAAACACACCTTAACATTCCAGCCCCATCTGATTTGTAATCTGCAAATGCTTTCAATTTGGACCAGTCTAAAATCTTGTCCTCTGATAAAGAGTTAAGGGTTAATTTTGCTCATTTGGCATTGCAAGTGTTAACAACTTGATCTTCTTATTGAGAGCTCTTCACACCTACTGACATTTCAGAATTAGGTTCAGAAGGTTCAATGGATACCCTAGTTTCAATTTCACCTATATGATCTTAATTCAACCCTTTTTAGTACCATGCCTAAATTTAATTCCTCACGCAGATAGTTTAAATCAAGATCAGACTGCATAGCACATGCAGTCTGATCTTCATGTACATCGCCTGCCCTTTGGTCAGATACTCTGACAAAAACAGCTTGGAAATTGAAGTAGATCTATCTCTCTCACTTCCAACTCAAGATTTTCAACTTTTTTCCAAGGTTTACAAGAAGATTTCCACTGCTATTGACCCAAGTTCCAGTAGCGCAGTCGGTAGCGTACAGGACTTGAGAACAGTGGGTTGCTGGTTCAAATCCCCAGCTCAACAAATTTCTTTCCAAGGATTGATGGTAGTCATTGTGACTGGACTCATTCCTCTCTCACTGTTGATTATTGTGTTGATGATGGTTATGTGGTAAAGCAGCCAGTGTCTTGGAAAGAATATTGTAGGAAATACTAGTAAAAGTACTCAAGGATAGCACGGATAAGTGCACTGGCTGCCGCAATATAACTGAAATAATGTTGAAAATAGCTACAGACTTAACTCTTTACCAAATGACAAAATTTCAGACTTGTCCAAATTGAAAGCAGTTGCAGATAACAAAATAAATGTGACTGAAAAATTGAAATTTGTTTTGGGTAGGGTGGATAACATTGTGGGAAAAGGGGAAAATGCTGGTTACCAGCATTTTCTCCTTTTCCTACAATGTTTTCACAAGGCTTCCTTCTTAGCGTCGTTAAAAGTCGGGATTGTGTGGTAAAGGGTTAAACACCATACAATCCATCAACAAATCAATGCACTGCTATTGAAGATGAGTTCATAGTCTAGCAATTGGTGGCAGATGGACTAGATCCAAGATCAGACTGCACATTCTCTGCAGTCTAATCTTGATTTACACCATCCACAAAATCTACGTAAGATGTCATTGGTAGGGAAAGAGATATCTGCATCCTTAGTACTGACTGGGAGTGTCCATTTCATTTATAAATTAACCCTTAAAGCATATTTCACAACTATAGTTGCCTTTGCAGCCAGTGTAGATTAAGATGCTACACAAAAAATGCAGTCTAATCTTAGATCAACACTGTTTGCTTTGCTGAAACACTACAGACAAAAAGCAACCATCAAATTGTGCTTGATTAGGTCTTATTTCTGGACTGAAAATATGTGTTGGGTTTATTAGGCTCTCTAAGGGTTTATCACCAATCTGGCTAATACACTTTATCTGACCACGAAATTTTAGACTCCACCAACTTAAAAGCATCTACCAAACAATCCTGATTATAAATTAGGACTGTTTTTGCTGGTAATTTTTTCTAAAGGCATTTTCTATAGACACTTGAAGAAAACAAATAAGGATTATTTATCAGTATATGAAAATAGGGAAAGTAGCATTAGCAATCTCTAAACCACCTAGATTTTAATCCCTTATCAAATGCCAAAATTTCAGATTTGTCTAACTTGACAGCATTTGCAGAAAACATGATACATGTGGCTCAGAAATTGAAATTTGTTTTTGGAAGAGTAGAAAACATTGTGGGAAAAGGAGAAAATGCTGGTAACCAGCATTTTCTCCTTTTCTCACAATGTTTTCAGATGCCTTTTGTCTCAGGTCTATAAAAACTCTGGATTGTTTGGAAAAGGGGTCGCTTGGTATGTAGTATTTTAACTCTTTACCTAATGATAAAATTTAAGACATGAATTAATATCACCAGTAGACAACATATAATATGTTGGTCAAAAGGTGATTACTGTCTTTCAAAAGGTGGGTAAAATAATGGAAACGGGCAAAAATTGCTGTTTGCCAGCATTTTCTTCTTTTCCAGCAGTGTTTTCAAAAGGCCTCTTCCTCAGGGTCATAAGAACATTAGGGATTATTTGGGTAAAGGGTTAACTATTTGTAACCCATGCATTACAAGAAAATGAAAACAAATTTTATTTATAGGTGAAAAATCTTGGCCCCCTGTCAAATAAACCATTATCCTATAAATACACTCGCACTTGTAAGCTTTTCACTCTGTCTCTTTCACACTCTCGACAGACCAGAGAGACGTACATTATCTGGGTTCATGTAAACCAACTTTTTTCCAAAATTCAGTTCTGCATCAGGTCCATGTTCACAAAGATTTTTCTCCATTCAGTTCTGATTCAGTTTCATGTTCACAAACTTTTTCTCCATTCAGTTCTGATTCAGGTTCATGTTCACAAACTTTTTCTCCATTCAGTTCTGATTCAGTTTCATGTTTACAAACTTTTTCTCCATTCAGTTCTGATTCAGTTTCATGTTCACCAGCTCTATAATCTCAATTCAGCTGATTCAGGTTCATGTTCACCAAGTCTTTTCTCAATTCAGTTCTGATTCAGGTATATGTTCACCAGCTCTATAATCTCAATTCAGTTCTGATTCAGTTTCATGTTCACCAGCTCTATAATCTCAATTCAGCTCTGATTCAGGTTCATGTTCACCAAGTCTTTTCTCAATTCAGTTCTGATTCAGGTATATGTTCACAAACTCTTTTCTCAATTCAGGTGTGATACAGGTTCTTCTTCACCAATACTGTTTTCAGTTCAGTTATGCTTTATGTTCATGTTCACCAACTCCTTATTAAACTCAGTTCTGATTCAGATTCATGTTCACCAACTATTATTTCCAATTCATGTCTGATTCAGGTTCATGTTTATCAACGCAATTTTAAATTAAGTTTTGTTTGACGTTTATGTTCACCAACTCCCCTTTTAAATTCAGTTCTGATTTGTGTTCATGTTCACCAACTTCATTCTCAATTCAATCTGCTTTGAATTCATGTTCACGAACTTTTGAATTCAATTCTGATTCGGGTTCAAGTTTACCAACCTCATTCTCAATTCAGTTTTAAATTCTTAGTTCTTGGACGATTCCACAGATTGATCGGCTGAGACACTGTATCAGCCAATAAGATAGCTAGTCTTGAACTTTAGGGAGAGACTAAAATACGAATGAATGTAAATAACCGGCCCCATGCAATGATGAGATTTGCTCTAAAATGGGTAGAGAATATTGGCATTTTCACATTTTTCCATGTTTTCAGAAATGCTTTCTTGCTTCTTTAGCTCTCAAAAGCACTGGATCATTTATTTTGTTTATATACTTTTTGAAGCAAAGCCCCTTGTAATATGTCGATGATAAAGCCAAGAGCTGGCCAAGATTGAAATTCCAACTGGCAACCCCTGTTCTGAAGTCTTTCAAGCTACCAAATGCGCTACTAGGGCTCAAGCCCTGCTTTTAAATATCAACTAGTCTAGTAATTGGTCAACATACAACCCCTTAACCATTTACCACACAATCCCAAATTTTTACAACCCAGGGGATAAAGGTTTTTGAAAACATTGTAGGAGTAGGAGAAAATGCTTTTTACCAGCATTTCCTCCTTTTCCCACAATGTTTTTTACCCTTTTAGAAAGACAAATCCACCAAAAGAGCCGTATCTTACCTGTCTGCAAATGTTTGGACGTCTGAACTCAGGTAATTATGTAAAGGGGATAACTTTTTATCTGACAACAAAGTCAGTGATGTATCCAGAAACTCAAATTGTTTGCGCACATGCCCCTAACTCTAACAAAAAGGGGGCACACTAATCCGAAAATGGGGCACTTGATTTATCAAAGAAAATGAAAGGAATAATTGATAAGATCAAGGAGTGGTACAATAACCTAGGACGTGTGTCTTTTCTAATGCATCATACAACGATACAACCCATACAAAAAGATAAATAACTGAAATGTTTGGTACTAACTACAGCTTCCAATCACTATCACTAGTTTTCTGGCAATCCGAACATGATGATATTATGCACACAGAGTTCACCTCACTTATCATAGATTTGTAAGCTACTGTAAAAAATGCCGATTTTTTATCAACCAAATTTTGACACAATGATGCCATTTTTTTGCCATTTCTCATATCCAAGGTTACTAATATGTGCTGTGGTAATTTTGTGTGGTGATAAGAGTCGATATTCTGAAGTTAGAGTTGCCAGTTGTATAAGTGTTTGATTTTCCCGTCGCAATACACCATTTGCAAATCATCTCATTTTTATCAAGTTCGTGTCCAGCCAAGGCCGACTATTTTTCCAGCTTGGAATGAACACGTATTTCCTTTTCTTACATACAAGTGATAAGTCATTTTCTTCTCAGACACAGCCTGGTCATTTTCGATCATATTTTCTGTTACAAATCTAGTACTTTTGCACGGTTTCACGAAAAAAAATCCAACTATGTTCTATCTGCCGCCATTTCCATCGATGACTCGCAAAAATTGATTTCAAAATTTTTTATCCATTCGAATTCATGGGATTTTTAGCACCTTTCTAATTCATGATGTCATCGAATAAGGTCATTTGAACTTCCCAGGGTAATGCAGTGACATTTTAATGAGTAAGAGTTATTTCCCTTACACTAGCAAAATCGTAGTCTTATGACGGAATAGTTTTTGAGACCGTATTAGAATTTTCGGCACTGCATACTGTGTTTTTAATAATGCGCACGTTAGAGTAAAAATGTTGCATTTTGTGTGCATACTGTTTAGATTTTGGGGGCATTCTCGGAAATAAAGGGGCAATGCCGCACGCTACATGCATCACTGCAAAGTTTGCGTCTGGTTTAAATCTTTACCAATCAATCCCGACTTTTAACAATCCTAGGGAAGAAGCCTTTTGAAAACATTGTGAGAAAAGGAGAAAATGCTGGCAACTAGCATTTTCTCCTTTTCCCACAATTTTTTCTATCCCAGCAAGGACAGGTTTATCATTTGACCTACATTAGAGTTGTCGTCTGCAAATGCTTTCATTTTGGACAGGTCTATGATTTACTTGTGTGGAAAAGAGTTAACTTGAAAGCCCTTGCAGAAGACAAATGTGATTAAAATACTTGAATTTGTCTTTGAAAGGATAGAAAATATGGTGGAAAAAGAGAATTGTTTAGCAGAGATTTAACCCTTTACCAAACGACAAATTCTTCGACTGGCTCAAATTGAAAGCATTTGCAGACAAAAGATTTAAGTTCACTCAAATGATGGGATTTGTCTGAAAAGGACAGAAAAGGTTATGAGAAAAGGAGAAAATGCTGGTTACAAGCATCTGCTCCATTTCCCACGATATATTCAAAAGCCCTCTTCCTCAGGGTTGTTTAAACTCCAGATTGTGAGGTAAAGGATTAAAAAGCTCACAATTGATGAAAATTTCCTGTTGTAATTTACATAACAACGTGGCAATATACTGACAAAAATTTCCTTAGCTGATTAATGTACTTCAGGAATTCAACTGTCTACGCCTCAGAATTTTGCTGCTTTTGAAAAAATTATGGCAAAAACAGTATTTCCTAATAACACTTTAACCCTTTACCACATAATCCTGAGTTTTAACGATCCTGATGGAAGGGACTTTTGAAAATATTGTGGGAGAAGGAGAAAATGCTGATCACCAGCATTTTCTACTTATCCCACATTGTTTTCTAACCTACATGTATCTTAGACTATGAAAACCCACCATCTGAGCAACATTTTATTTTTCACCTGTAAAATGCTGTCAATTTGGACAAGTGTAAGATTTAGTTGTATGAGGGTAAATAGTTAGTAAACTGAATTGTCACAAGATAAGCGTAAAAAAGTCGAAGGGCCATAACTCAAGCAATAGATAACTACCGTATATGTTTCTTATTATTGCTCGCCCTCTAATTAAAGCTCCCCTAGCTTTTTTCTAACCAAATATAGGCTTTCCAGACAGCAAATCCATTGATAAAGTTGAAATATAAATTAGATGAAATAAACTTATATTTTACATTTTTGTCGTCTGCAAATGCTTTCAATTTTGATGACAAGTCTTAAATTTTGTTGTCTGATAAGGGTTAAATTTCAGCCACACTGCTTGAAAACTGAAGGAAGAGAAGACTTGAAATTGCATCTACAGAAGGACAGTAACTCCTGTTACTAAGCCCCTACTTCGTTGTGGGAGTGTAACACTGTCAAAATTAAAAGATTTACTTTGGTCTCAAAGAGAACCAAAGGGCCATTGGCTATAGTGCTCACCTCAATAAAGTCATCGAGGACTGATGGAGTTGAAAAGCTTCTGGTTGTGATGATGAAAACACATCAGTGATTCGACCAATTTTCATAAGTATCAGACTGAAAATGTGGTCTCTAGAGTGCACAAAAGGTTGATTTAAGATTTGTCCCAGTGAAGTATTTTTTAATCCTACATGACCAAATACCAATCTTGTCCAAGATATCATCAAAACAAACATTCTGACAATTTGCTTGAGTATTGGACTGAAAATGTGGCCTCAATGCACACAAGGTTCTTCTAAGATTTGTCCTGGTGACCTATTTTTTGACCATTCAATGACCCTCTTTCACTCTTGTCAAGGATATTACTAAAATAAACATTCTGACACACTTTCACAAGTATCAACCAGAAAATGTGGTACCAACAGTGCACACATGGATTTTCTAAAACTTGCCCTTGTAACCTACCTTTTGACCCTATGTGACCCAATTTCAAACTTATTTGAGATATCATCAAGACAATAACTCTGATCAAGTTTGATTAGTATCGAACTGAAAATACGGCCTGCTGATACATGTAGCACCAAATTTCAAGCTTGTCCAAAATATTATCAAGACAAACACAACAACCAATTTTCATGAGTATCAGACTGAAAATGTGACCTCTAGAATGCACAAAAGTTTTTTTTTGAGATTTGTCCCACTGATCGCATTTCTCATTATCCAAGATGTCATTCAGGCAAACATTCT
The DNA here is from genome assembly GCA_946811185.2 of Hippopus hippopus. NCBI lineage: Eukaryota > Metazoa > Mollusca > Bivalvia > Cardiida > Cardiidae > Hippopus > Hippopus hippopus. The sequence continues at coordinate 36,095,739 of OX328107.1, read as the reverse complement.
GACCAAGTTTCATGAGAACTGGACAGAAAATGTTGCCTCTAGAGTGCACACAAGGTTTTTCCAAGATATGATCAGTAAGCTACTTTTTGACCAAAAGTGACCCTATTTAGAACTTGTCTCAGATATCATCAAGACAAACATTCAAACCAATTTTCATGTGAACCTACTTTTTCACCTAAATGTGACCCAATCTTGAACTTATTGGAGAAACATTCTTACTAATTTTTATGAAAATCCAAAGGAAAGAAATGCTTCTAGAGTGCAAGCAAGGTAATTGATGACAACCGCATGATGCACAACGGAAGATGGAAAACGCACAGAGGACACAGCATAATCATAAAAGTTCATATGGAGCACTTCGTTCTCAGCACTGGTGACCTACAAAGGATCAATATCTGCATTAACACAGTCTAATCTTGATCTGTACTCTTCAAATATGGGCTCTAGAATAAAATACTGTATACTTGGATACATATGCGTGTCGAAAAATTTGCGAATTACCGATTACGTACATTTTGCACGGAAATGTTTGCGAATTCATGACACTCCTTATTTGTTGGTATACTTGTAGTAAAATATGTGAGCAGAAAAGTTTGCGAATATTTCAAATTCGCAAAATCACAGAAATTTCCACGTCGCAAAAATTTCCACTTATACAGTATACAGATAGGATGCGAGGGTCACTGTCTTTAATTTAACCATTTAACAAGCAGTCTTTTGTTTTCACAACCCTGAAGGAGAAGGCTTCTGAAAACATTGGGGAAGAGGAGAAGATGCTGGTAACCAGTATTGTTTGGTAAAAGGTTAACCCCTTACCGCACATTTCAAACTTTGAATGACCCAAGAAAAGACTTCTGAGAACACTGTAGGAAAAGGACTTACCAGCTTTCTCCTTTTCCAAGAATGTTTTCTCCCCTTTCAAAACACAAATGGTAACTTTTGAGTCCGATTTATTTTGTTGTTGCAAATGATTCCAATTTGAAGGAGTCCAGCATTTTGTTGTTTGCCAAAGAGTTAACCCTTTACCACACAATCCCGAGTTTTAACGACCCTGGGGAAGAAGCCTTTTGAAAACTTTGCGGGAAAAGGAGAAAATGCTGGTAACCAGCATTTTCTCCTTTTCCCACAATGTTTACTGCCCTATCAAAGGAAAATTTCATCTTTTGAGCCACATTTAAATTTTCGTCTGCAAATGCTTTGAATTTGGACGAGTCTAAAATCATGTTGTTTGCCAAAGAGTTAAAAAGACTAAAACTACCAATGAGGTAAACTTAACTATAAACATATAGATGACTACAATAGATATGAACTCTTTCCCAAAATGACAAAATTTTTGACCAGTCCAAATTGAAAGCATTTGCAGTGAAATAAAAGTGACCCAAAAAATTGAAATATGTTTTGAGAAGGGTAGAAAACTTTGTGGAAAAAGAAGAAAATGCTGGTTACCAGCATTTTCTCCTTTTCCAATAACGTTTTCAAAAGGTTTCTTTCTCCGAGTTGTTAAAAGTCGGAACTGTTTGGTAAAGAGTTCAACTATGTACAACAGGAACAGTTACTGATCCTTTTCCTTATCCAACCTCCTCCTCTGCCTTGCTTTTTTCATGGGAGTGTCCTAGTACAAGGCATTACAGAGATTCAATCTAGTACTGGTGAAACTAATGAAACAGAACACGCTGTCTGATCTTGGATCTATACCATCCACTTCTGTACTATGACTTAACTCATATTAGAAAGCTACTCCTTTCTCGGGCTAAAAAAGGTAAGATATTGTTTAACGGTGTTCCCACTCGCGCAAATTATTGCGTAAATCACATTATAGAATTGAAATTCACGTAACAAATTCTGGTTACACCCGAGACTTCGCGTAAGAAAATGCATGGACAAAAAAGGCCAGTGTACGCTTTTCTTGTGAAAAATGACAGGTTTTGAAGTTACTTGTTACCCTCATTGACAATCTTTTTGTCAAATCACGTGGAAATACCTAGCCAGAAATTAACAGACATGAAAAACTGAATGGAGTAAAAAACACGGAAACCCATGACACAACAAAATGTCTCTGACATTGTCCGATCAGAGTCACTTCAGATCGTCTTTTCAGCTTTTTAATGACTATAAGCAGTAAATTTATACAAATATCTTAAAATAACACACTTTTTGGATACACATACAACAAGGTAAAACCTATTATTTCGGCCACCCCCTTTTTTTTCAGAATGATAATTTCCTAAAGATTTGGAGACTAAACAAAAATAATTATTTTTTCTGTCTGAATATATTGGCCAATTATGGTATGGGTAAAATTAGATAAATTCTATCAACTCAAAAAAACCTTAAGGGCTCACATTTAAAAGGTGATTTCTTTAAAAGTTTAAAGTTGCTTTATAATTACTTTTTATTTGGTGTGTTTATGAACCACCAGCATTTGTCAGCATTTTGTGCTTTGCATGCTGTTGTATATCAATCAGACTTAAAAGTTGACTTCTTCAAAAGTTCAGAGTAATTAGGTATGTTAAATTGTTTGTGAGCCATCTGCATTTAGAAAAAATTGTCACTGAAATTTATTGAGCATCTTGCATTTAACTCTATTTTCCCCTTTATTTGCTATTCAAAACTATACTCAAGTAGAATTTAAACTACTCGGAGAAAGTATAATAGTCTAAAACATGGTTCAAGATGTAATTTGGTGAAATTCATCTCTTGCAATTCATCCAATAGTATTGCAATAGTATTGCAATAGTAACAGGCAATATCAATACTATTGCAATAGTATTTTTTCCAATGTCAATACTATCGCAATAGTAGATTTTGGCCTCAATAGTCAACCCTAGTAGAAAACATTGTGGGAAAAGGAGAAAATGCTGGTTACCAGCATTTTCTCCTTTTCCCACAATGTTTTCAAAAGGCTTCTTCTTCAAGATTGTTAAAACTTGGGATTGTGTGGTAAAGAGTTAAGCCCTCAGAACCTAGAATTACCTAAAAGACACTCTCAATCTAAAAACAAGAAATATCTTTTAAAAAAGACAGACGGCGTAAGAGGCACTGGGATATGAATATTTAAATTCATTTGTAGTATAATATGAAGAGAAATGATGAAAACAGTTCTGAAAATAGCCTGTTTTAAATTGTTTTGCATATGGTTGAAAGCAGAATTTTCAATAAGATTTAAGAATGAGGAAGCTCTCGTAATGAGCGTTATTGAGCAATACATTAATTCTCGTGTTTAACGTAAAATGAGTCGACATTCTGCCATGTTTCGGAATATGTCGTTTGTTCTGTTTTTTTATTAATGAATCATGTTTAAATAAAGGTCTGTTCAGACCACAAGATGAAATCTTAAAAAAAAAAAACAAAGTAGATTTGCATGTTTTTGTACAAAAATGAAGCACCTTTCAAACACTGACTATTTGTTGATATAAGAAGGCGGGGTTTTATCACCCCTCTCAATGCTTGACCACACCCACCTACTTTTATTAAGAGTAATTTAGTAGAAACCCAGTTTCTTCGCCTTAACGCAGTAAAATCGATTGTTCCCCCAGGTAGGCATAGTTATTCACGTTTCGAATTAAATCACCAAATTCAAGACATAACATCTTTTTTCACTGTGACAAGAAACGAAATCAGTTGTTTCACAACCCGTTTTCATGTAAGACAATATAGAGTGGTAGCCTGCCGTCGCAATTCATATTCGGTTTTACACGTGGAAAAACGGGTACCAAATCTCTTACACTAACCCAAATAGAAAACTGGCCAATACTCATTGCTATTAGTTTATCCACATGATTTAGATTATGGATGTTTAGCTAGAGTTTAACATCTGCATGGCCAAAAAGTACATCTTTACACAGGTAAATGTGATCATTGCGTGATTTTCTTGTCATGAACAATGTCGGTAAATTTCTACTGTGACCTTTATTTTTTTGCGTAGTTTACCTATATTTGGCCAATCACAAAATGTGTGACCATTCATTTCCTCCTAGTACTGAAAGTAGGTCAAAAGTGAGATCATACAGCTACGCCGAATAAAGCCCAAGTAATTGGAATTGCAAGGTTACTACTGTCCAGAATGTCTCCACAAAACTGACAGTGAAACTCAGAGATCCAACTGCATGTTTTGTGCAGTCTGATATCGATCTACACTGGCCACAAAGGCAACTGATTTGCAAAATTTGCCATATGAATCAAACAAGATAATTGAGATTTTTCTTTGAATTAAGATGTGCCTTTCAACGTTTTACTATAAATAGTAAATACTTTTACGTTTGTGTAACATTTTACTGATTTACCATACTGTCTCTTTTAACACCCCAATGGCAGTTAACGTTTTTCGAAAGGGGGGAGGGTAAAACAGAGATAAAACAAAGTAAATTTTCCGAGAGTGTTATTAAATAAGTATCTAGATTTTTCATTACTGCCGATGGCAATAGGATCTCCATGTCAGAAACATGCTGTATTGAGTGCAGAAAATTGACTTTAGCGCCAATCATGATTCATTTGGACACTAAATAACATTCACCATTAATAGGGGACACTGGACTTTGATACTTTCTCTTTCCCAAAGTACTTCGAAGTTAGTTGACAAATTTTATGTTTACCAGAAGTTTATAATGTTATCTGAAGTGTATGTATGTTCGGATTGTCAGGTGTTAATGGCATCCATTTTTTAACCCATTACCAGATGACAAAATTTTGCATAGTCCAAATTGAAAGCTACAGTTGCAGATTACAAAATAAATGTGACTGAAAGATTGAAATTCGTTTTGGGAAGGGTAGAAAACATTGTGGGAAAAGGAAAAAATGCTGGTTATCAGCATTTTCTCCTTTACCCACAATGTTTTTAAAAGGTTTCTTTCTCAGGGTCGTTAAAAATGGCATTGTGTGGTAAAGGGTTAAGTACATGTAATTAGGATTATGCCAGTGCTGTTACTTCATTCCAAAATTTTTTCAACTTAATCGATGGATTGGCATCTGGTAAGCCCATTGTCAGTTTAAATAAAAAGCTGGGGGAGTGTTCAATACGAGGGTCATCCAATAAAGAATGGGACTTTTTGAATAGCACACTCATTTTACATGTCAACTTATAGAAATTGGTACATTCATGGTACATCCTATTAGCCATCTGCACGTAACGTCAGGTACGCGAACAATGACGTCATATATCATGACGTCATGTCGCGCGAGCGCAATGGCCACATTCACTGCCGTTGAACAACGAGCGTACATAAAAATCAAGTACTTCAGAGGTACTAAAAGTGTTGAAATACTGAATACCCTGCAAAGTGTTTGCAGGAAAGATGCTCTACCGAAAAGTACAGTGTACCAATGGACTGACGAATTTAAAAAAGGGAGGACTGATGTTGAAAGCAAGCATAGCCCGGGTAGGCCGGTTGAGGTAACCACGCCAGAAAATACTGAAAAAGTACAGGAACTTTTAAAAACTGACAGAAGATTGACATGCGAGGAAATAGCCAGGGAAGTAGGCGTAAGCCTTGGTTCAGCTCATACAATTTTGACAACTAATTTAAACATGAGACGCATCGCCGTGCGTTGGGTACCTCACTGTCTATCTGACGACCAAAAGTCCGAGCACATGGACATCGCCAAAAGTCTGTTAAATAGCTATAAAAAAGAAGGTAATAATTTCCTAAATAGGATAGTTGCAATAGACGAGACATGGATTCGCAGTTATGAGCCAGAACTAAAGGGGTAGTCATCTGAGTGGCACACATCTGTCTCGCCAAGACCGATAAAGTTCAGGAGAAAACAAGGAAATTCAAAAATTATGATGATTTTTGCATATGATTCTGTTGGTGTTTTAGCTTCAGAGCTTATACCATTAGGCAAAACAGTGAATAAAGAAGTGTACAGAGACTTTTTGATGAAAAAACTACGCCCAGCTATCAGAAAGAAACGCAGAACACTTTTAAATGCAAAGCCGTTGATCTTACATGACAATACTTCTTGCCACAAATCTGACAGGGTGACGTCACTGCTGGCGTCATACGAGTGGGACGTACTGCAGCACCCGTCCTATTCTCCGGATATGAGTCCCCCAGACTTTGACCTTTTCCCTAAACTCAAAGAACCTCTTCGGGGACTTCGCTTCGAAGATCTAGACGACCTGGTTTTAAGAAAAATCTCAATATCCCCTTTCATCCTTTACCACATCATCCAGAGTTTCAACAACCATGACAGAGAAGGCTTTTGAAAACATTGTGTGGAAAGGAGAAAATGTTGGTAAACTTTTCCCAGAATGTTTTCTATCCAATTATCATGCAATTTCTCTTTTTTTTTCCCACAACATTTTTACATGAAAATGTATCCTAGTATATTAAAACCTTCAATCAAACACATCATCTATATATTTCAAGGATGTTGGAAAGTCATGTGCCATATACTTATTTCAGGTCCTGGATGTAGTGAGTTCATCCTTTGCCAAATAACAAGATTTTGGGCTAGTACAATTCTAATCATTTGCAAACGACAATTTAAATGTGGCTAAAATTATTGAATTTGTTTTAAAGAGTAGAAAACATTGTGTGAAAAAGGAGAAAATGCTGGTTACCAGCATTTTCTCCTTTTCCCACTATGTTTTCAAAAGCCTTCTCTGTTAGGGTTGTTAAAACATGGATTGTGCGGTAAAGAGTTAATCCCTTTCCCTATGGACAAATTTTCGACTTGTTAAAATTGAAAAAGTTTGGCGATGACAAATTTGAAACCATTACAAATGAACAGAGGTTCTCTGGTAGAGCAGAAAGCTTTGTGAAAATAGGGAAAAATGCTGGTTATCAGCATTTTTCCTTTTCCCACCGTGTTTTAAAGAGGTTTAAAGAGATCAGGGTTTGTTTCGAACAGGGTTAACTCTTTACCACAGAATCCCAAGTTTTAACAACATCCTGAAAGAGACATTGTGGTAACCAGCATTTTCTCCTTTTCCCACAATGTTTTTCTATCCTATCAAGGACGGAGATCATCATTAATTTTTAGATACATGTACATGTAATTTGTTGTCTGCAAATGCTTTCAATTTGGTCCAGTCCTAAATTTTGTTGTTTGGTTAAGAGTTAACTCTTTACCACATACATGTAATCCTAAGTTTTAATGATCCTGAGCAAAAAGCCTTTCCAAAACATTGTGGAAAAAGGAGAAAATGATTTTTTTTCCTTTTTTCCTTTTTCCCACAATGTTTTCTACCCTATCAAAGAAAGACATCATCATTTGAGTCACATTTATTTTTGTTAATGTCTGTGAATGCCTTCAACTTGCACTAGTCTAAAATCTTGATGTTTCGTTAACAGTTAACTCTTTACCAAACGACAAAATTTTGGACGAGTCCAAATTGAAAGCATTTGCAGACGACAAAATAAATGTGAATCAAAAAATGAAATTTGATTTGGAAAGGGTAGAAAACATGGTGGGAAAAGGAGAAAATGCTGGTTACCAGCATTTTCTCCTTTTCCCACCATGTTTTCAAAAGCTTTTTTTTTCTCAGGGTCGTTAAAAGTCGGAATTGTGTGGTAAAGGGTTAAACAAAGACTAGTAATGAAGTACTTCAAGTACTGATGACAATCCCCTTTGAGACCTTTTCTTAACATCATTTTTAAAAAGCTCATTTTTTAACCCCTTACTACACAATCTTGACTTATAATGACCCTAAGAAAGAAAGTAAAAAATTCTGTTGTTTGGTGCAGAATTAATTGAAAGCTGCCATATATTTAGTAAGAAAATTGTTTTCTTCAATTCTGTGATTTCCACATAACCCTTTTAAAAACATTGTAGAAAAAGGAGAAAAAATTGGTTACCTGCATTTCCTGCTTTTCCCATGATGTTTTCTACCCCATGATAGATGGATTTAATTTTTGAGTTACACTTGTCGTCCGCAAATGCTTTGAATTTGGACACGTCTAGAATTCTGTTTTGTGGTAAAGGGCTACACCTTTGCTAAACAGTGCCTAGTTTTGCTGGTTACCAGCACTTTTTTCACGCCAATTTCTAACTCTATACCAAATGACAAAAGTTTAGACTGGTCCAAGTTAAAAACGTTTGCAGACAAAGGATTTTATGTGGCTCAAATGATGGGATCTGTCCTTGAAAGGCAGGAAACATTGTGGGAAAAGGTAAAAATACTGGTCAGCTGCAATTCCTCTTTTTCCAAAAATGTTTTCAGAGGGATTCTGCTGCAGGGAATGTGCAGTATAGTGTAAAAAGCCTTCTGTGTTACAACAAGCAGTTGCTGATAAAGGGTTAAATTACTGAAGGATAAAAATAACTTCCAACAGGCAAATATTGCTCCTTTTCCATCAAGTACTATCTGTAACGGTATTTTCCTTTCTTTGTTATGCACATGTATGTATTGTGTCATCTTTCTTTTTACCGAACAACAAAATAAGATTTGTCCAAATTAGCAGTATCTGCAGCTGTTAGATAAATGTAGCTCAAATGAAATTTGTCCATGAAAAAGTTCATAACATTTTGGGAAAAGGAATAAATGCTGGTTACTAGCAATTTTTTGCTTTTCTCCCACAATGTTTTCAAAAGCTTTTATTCATCAAGGTGGATGAAATACAGGATTGTTACTGGGTTAAACTGTGACAGTACACTTCTGGTCTATGAAGTGTGAATATAAAAAAAAATTATCCTGCTTATAAGCTAAAACTTTACCACACCACAAAATTTAGCCTTGTCAAAATTGAAATTATCTGCAGACAACAATTAAAATGTGGCTTATATTTATGATGGAACTTATCTTAAAATGGGTAGAAAACATGGTGGGAAAAGGAGAAAACGCTGGTTACCAGCATTTTCTCCTTTTCCCACTATGTTTTCAAAAGGCTTCTACTTCAGAGTTTTTAAAACTTGAGATTGTGTGATAAAGACTTAAAACTTTATCACATAATCCCTTCTTTTACTGACCTCTGAGGAAGACACACTCTTGAAAACTTTGTGGGAAAAGGTAAAACTGCTGGTAACCTACTATATCCTAGTGTTTAGTGCACCAATCCATGCTTTCCTGAAGTTTCTTTTACCAGTACTTTGCAAAATGTTCTTCCAAAGCTACTGGCTGCTTTCCCAAATAACCATCATTGAAACATTGATCAGCAGTGAGAGAGGAATGAATCCCGTCGCAATAACTATCATCAATCCTTGGAAAGAAATTGGTTGAGCTAGGGAACCAGCAACCCCCTGGTCTGAAGTCCTGTATGCTACCAACGGCACTACTGAGCTCAGCTATATTTCACAAAAGAAAAATTCCAGCAAAATGAAAAATAAATCTTTCAACCTAATCAATTTGGGGAATCTACTGGCCCCTTACTAAAGATATATCAAGTTTTAACAACACTGAGGCAGAGTGCTTTTGAAACCATTGTGGGAAAGGAGCAAATGCTGGTATCCCACTGTTTTCTATCCTTCCAGAGACGAATTTCAGTTTCTGAGGGGGATTTAATCCTTTGTTGTGTCAAAATGCCTTCAATTCGTACATGTGTAAAATTTTGTCACCTGGTACAGAGTTAACCCTTTACCAAACAATCCCTGGTTTTTACGACCCTGAGATAGAAGCCTTTTGAAAACATTGTGGGAAAAGGAGAAAATGCTGGTAACCAGCATTTTCTCCTTTTCCCACAATGCTTTTTACCCTGCTGGAAACAAATTTCAATTTTTGAGTTACGTTTATTTTGTCGTCTGCAAGTGCTTTCAATTTGTACCTGTCTAAAATTTTGTCACCTGGTACAGAGTTAATTGAAAAGCCACAATAATATCTAGTAATAAAATTATGTTATCTAACATTCTGTGAGTTTTTCATTAAAACCTTTGCTGAACAATTCCATGTTTTAACAAGCCTGAGGAAGGGGCTTTTGGAACATTGTAGAGGACAAAAAAAGAATGCTGGTAATCACCTTTTTCTCTATTTTATAGGTTTTCTGTTTATTCTGAGACTAATACTGTAATTTGACCCACATTTGATTTGCGGTCTGTAAATGCTTTTAATACCATATGGAAAAGTTTCAGTCTCAGGCATAGAGCTGCGCAGCTGTAAGGGTAAAATTCAAGTAAATGAATGACTGCTGCTAATTAACTCCTAACCAAACAACAATCATAAGTTTAGACAAGTTTCAACTAAAAGTATCTGCAGACCACAAAATAAATGTGACCCAATGAGACTTGTCTATTAAAAAGGTCAAGAAAATCATGTGAAAAAAGAGAAATTGCTGGTTAGCAGCATTTTCTCCTTTTTTCAAAATGTTTTCAAGAGCCCCAATCTACCTCAAGGTCTTAAAAGATCAGAAAATGCCATACACAACTTTTATTGTTTTTGGTCGACAATGTAGATCAAGATCAGACTGCTTTTAGTAGATAGAGTAGATCATGACCAGATAGTAAAAAATGTGCAGTCTAATCTCTGATTTACACCATTGGCTATTTTGAAAAATATTCTGATAAAATTTTTCCAAAATGTTTTTCAAACACATCCTTCTCAAGGTCCTTAACTCTTTACCAAACAACAAAATTTGAGACTGGTCCAAATTCAAAGCATTTGCAGACAACAAATAAAATTGTACTCAGATGATGAAATTTGTGTTTGTGGTTACCAACATTTTCTCCTTTTCTCACAATGTTTTCAAATGACTTTTATGTAAGGGTCGTTAAAACTTAGCATTGTGTGGTAAAGCTAAAATGTGATTGTTCAGTAAAGGATTAAACACAATGCAAGGCTTAGAGAACACATTACAAAAATAGATACAATGTTCTAATTTAAGACCAAGTTTAACCATTAGAGTGCAGAATAAACCTACCTGTAAATTTCAATCTAGAAATAAGACCCAAATAATACCAATATCAAGATTGCTAAAAGTTTGGCCCAGAATACCAAGCAAGGTTTACAGTGTACATCAAAGATCAGACTGCACATTTTGTGCAGTCTTATCTTGACCTACACTGGCCACATAAGCAACTATAGTTGTGATAGGCCCTTCAAGGGTTCAATTAGTATACACAATGTTCTAATTTAAGACCAGTTTTAACACTTTACCACACAATACTTACTTTTAACGACCCTAAGAAAGAAAGCTTTTGAAAACATTGTGGGAAAAGGAGAAAATGCTGGTAACCAGCATTTTCTCTTTTTCCCACAATGTTTTCTACCCTTCCCACAAGAAATTTCAATATTTGAGTCACATTCATTATTGTTGTCTGCAAATGCTTTCAATTTGGACCAAACTAAAATTTTGTTGTTTGGTAAAGAGTTAAATTAGTAGATCTGCACCCTAAGAAAATGAAACCACAAAATTAATAAAAGCTATAAAATTATACTGGCTTCTGTCTGCACTTTCCTGCTTCTACCAAGCAATCATGATTTGAACTTCACTAAATTCAAAGCATTATTGCAGACAATAACATGTAGCTCAAATGAGGATTCCCGTCTTTGATAGGGAAAATTTCACGGGTTCAAATCTACCAGCATTTCTCCTTTTCCCACTATGTTTTTTCATGAGCTTTCTAACTCACGGTCGTTAAAACTCTGGATTGCTTTGTGACAGCTTAACACCTAAAGTCCCCGGCACAACTTTTGTCTGGCTTATTGTAGACAATGTGGATGAAGATCAGACTGGCTTTTGAGGACAGTGTAGATCAAGATTAGACTGTAAAGAAAGTGCAGTCTGATCTTTGATCTACACCTGGCAATGCCAATGAAAATCAATTAGCAATGACATGGACAACCATTGTGAAGGTATTCTTATCTATCAATTTGTCTGTGAAAACTGCAATGGAATTTTATAAACTGTGTTAAAGAATCACTTCACAAAGTGTTTTCAACATACATGTATGCAGAAAGATTTCTACAGAAAATCTTGACTCATATTTTTTCTTTATATCTCGTTGAGTCTTAAAATTTCAGAACAGTAAAGTGGTCCCTTTCCGGCAAAAAAACTGTACTGTATAGATTAGTGGTGATCGACTTAAGTCAAAAGTCAGTTGGTTTTGGCTTCTGATTGCAATGATCAATTGAGAAATCCTGCAATTAATTGTAGTCTACCGGAACTCGCTCAATCTGGGGGGCCAAAAGAATACTGATGTTAAGTTTAATTTTGCAGCTAATTAATCACTTGGATTCAACATGGCAGACAACAAACACGAAAAATAGGCTGGTCTACTAGTGTAGGTGCAAATCATCCACCATAATACAGCCGAAAGATGTGACCTACTTTTTGACCTGAAGTGACACAATTTTAAGCTCATCCACTTAACCACCAAGACAAACATTCTGACCAGGTTTCATGAGTATCAGGCTAAAAATGTGGCCAGTCTAGAGTCAACACAAGGTTTTTCTAAGATTTTGCCCAGTGACCTACTTTTTTACCGGAAGTGACCTGATTTCAAACTTGTCCGAGATACCATAAAACAAACATTCTGACCAAGTTTCATGAGGATTAGAGAGAAAATGTGGCCTCTAGAGGGCACACAAGGTTTTTCTTGGAATTGGCCCAGTGACCTACTTTTTGAGCAGAAGTGTACCAATTTCAAACTAGTCCACATTACCACCTAGACAAATATTCTGACCAGGTTTCATGTGTATCAGGCTGAAAATGTGGCCTCTAGAGTGCACAGGTTTTTCTAAGATTTGGCCCAATGACCTATTTTTTTAACCAGAAGTGACCAAGTTTCAAACTTGTCTGAGATACCATCAAGACCAACATTCTGACCAGGTTTCATGAGTATCAGACCGAAAATGTGGCCTCTAGAGTGCCTCTAAGATTTGACCTGGTGACCCACTTTTTCGCCCAACATGACCCAATATCGAACTTGTCCAAGATATTATCAAGACAAACATTCTGACCAAGTTTTATGAGTATTGTACTGAAAATGTGGCTTCTAGAGTGTACTCAAGATGATTGTTGACGTCTGGACAACACACCACAGACAACAGACAAAGCACTATCACAAAAGCTCACCTTGAGCACTTTGTGCTCAGATGAGCTCAAAAAAAGCTATGGAAAATGCTGGAAACAAGTGTTTTCTCTTTTCTTTGTTTATATCCCTCTCACAGATAAATCCTATCATATTAGCAATATTTTACTTGTTGTCTGCAAATGCTTTCTGTATGAAGTCTAAAATTATGTTGTCTGGCAAAAAATCAAAACAGTCATCATTTTAATTAATTGATTAATTAACCGACTCTTTACTAGAGGGAAAAAAATGCAGACTTTTCCAAACTGAAAAACATTTGCAGATGACAATCTAAATGTGGCTTTTTATCATTAATAGGGTAGAAAACTTTGTTGGAAAAAAAGAAAATACTGATTATAAGGATTTTCTTCTTTTCCCACAATGTTTTCCCTGAGAAAAAAAGGCTTTTGAAAACATTAAGGAAAAAGGAGAAAAAACTTGTAACCAGTATTTTCTCCCTTTTCCACAATATCTTCTATCCTATCACACACAAATCTGACCATTTCAGCAATATCTAATTTGTCGTCTGCAAATGCCTTCAATTGGGACCAGTCTAAAATTTTGTCGTTCGGTAAAGAGTTAATTACTTTGCCATGATCTACTGACATTTACACTATATCTGAAAACATAATAATGCATTGCTGATTAATTTATTGGGATATTAGTAATATGTATATACATATCACACATGAAAATCCTGTTCATTCTCAGCAATTAGTCTATCACAAAGTTTCCTACAAAGCAAAGGGTCAAAGAAATTAGGAAAACAAAAATTGCCTTTATGCAAATTTGGCTGAGCACCATTAAATGTCAGACTGAAGAAATCATGTCCTAAATCACCATGGTTTATTCTTGAGACATTTCTCTACTTCTACCAAAGAAACAGTTGTAGAGCTGCTTAAGCCCATTACCAAACAATCCCGAGTTTTAACGACCCTAAGGAAGATGCCATTAGAAAACATTGTGAGAAAAGGAGAAAATGCTGGTAACAAGTATTTTCTCCTTTGCTGGCAATGTTTTCTACCCAATCAAATATGAAAATCACCACTTAACTACAGTTAACTCTTTACCACACAATCCCGACTTTTAACGACCTTGAAAAAGAAGCCTTTTGAAAACATTGTAGGAAAAGGAGAAAATGCTGGTGACCAGCATTTTCTCCTTTCCCACAATGTTTTCTACCTTTCCCAAAACAAATTTCAATTTTTCAGTCACATTTTTTTTGTTGTCTGCAAATGCTTTCAATTTGGACAAGTCTAAAAATTTGTCGTTTGGTAAAGAGTTAATTTCTTGTCTGCAAATGCTTTCAATTTAGTCCAGTCAAAAATTTTGTCATCTGTTAATGAGTAAACCCTTTAATACATAATCTAACCTTTTAACTATCCTAAAAAAGCCTTTTGAAAACAAGAGAGAAAAGAGAAAAATGCTGCTGACTAGAGTTTTTTTCCTTTTCCCTCATTACTTTTTACCCTGTGAAATACAAATCCCATTCTTTCAGCCAGATTTGATTTGTTGTCTGCAAATCCTTGCTATTTGGACAAGTCTTAAATTTTATCATTTGGTAATAGAATTAACTCTTTACTTAACAAAACAATAATTCTTTTAGACTTGTCCAATCCCAAATTATTTGCAGACAACAAATTAAAGGTAGCTCAAGAAAAATGATATTTGTCTTCGCAATGGATGAAAACCTAGTGGGAAAGGAAAAATGCTAGTAACCAGAATTTTCTCCTTTTCCCATAATATTTTTTTAAAAAGCCCTCTACCTAAGGACTGTGTAAACTCAGTATCATGTAGTAAAGGGTTACATCTTTACCAGACAACACACTATCCAAGACTGACAGCATTTTGCCAATATGTAACAAATTTTCAAATGTAGCTCAAATGATAGTAATTTCCTTTTAACTCTTTACCAAACAACAAAATTTTAGACTGGTCCAAATTAAAAGCACTTGCAGACGATAAAATAAATGTAACTCAAAAATTGAAATTTGTTTCTAGCAGAGTAGAAAACATTGTGGGAAAAGGAGAAAATGCTGGTAACCAGCATTTTCTCCTTTTCCCACAATGTTTTCAAAAGGCTTCTATCTCAGGGTCGTAAAAACCAGGCATTGTTTGGTAAAGGATTAAAAGAGTGGAAAACAGAGAGAGAAAAAGAGAAAATGCTGGTTATCAGTATTTTTCTCCTTTATCCACAATGTTTTCAGAACCTTTTTTACTGGGCCAGACATCTAAATTTCTCACTGCAGGGCCAAACCTAGTTTTATCTTATAACAAAACAGAAACAAAAATAAATCCATCTAAAATAGAAAGGTATTCACCTTTAGCTACTTCCTTACCATAGACAACACAAGAAGCTGTAATGGACTTCATAGATCAAGATCAGACTGCACGGATCATGCAATCTGACCTCTGATCTAACTGTCCACTAAGTATAGACTATGACCATGGGTCCTGTATCTTCGTCTTACAGCAAAACTGTTTTGACAGTCGTAAATATAGTTTGTTTTTTTTTTCATTTGGTTGCGATATTTTAAAGCCCCTTTAACAACTTTAGTTATATTCGTCACAATGTGGATAGAGTAGATCAAGATCAGACTACACAAAATGTTCAGTCTGATCTATGATCTACACCGTCCACCTTGCTGAAACACTTTAGATAATTTAAGCAGAATTGTTTGGTAAAGGGTTAAAATATGCCAAAATACTTTGCTAGGGAAAATTGTACCAAGCTGTTTCTTCCTTTTTGAAAGTTCTCTACATGTCTGCATAGAATTTCTTACTTTCATTTATTATAACAAGAGGGCCATTGGCCCTAAAGCGTTCACCTCAGTAAAGTCATCTAGGGTTGATAAAGTTGAACATATCCTGGTTGAGATGATATAAACTTGTCCGAGATATAATCAAGATAAAAATTCTGACCAAGTCTCATGAGCATTTGAATGAAAATGTGGCCTCTAGAGTGCACAAAAGATTTTTCTAAAATTTGTCTTTGTCCTACTTTTTGACTCTATGCGACCCTATTTTGAGTTTGTCCAAAACATTATCGAAGCAAACATTCTGACCATGTTTCATGAGTATACGACTGAAAATGTGGCCTCTAGTCTAGAGGATGAAAATCAGGTTTTTCTATTATTTGACCTGGTGACCTACTTTTTTACCTGACATGACCCATTTTATTTCATGCTTTCCGGTAGGATATCGAGAAATAGCGGTGAAAATATTTTTCGATATTCCACGGGTACGACCAGTGAAAATACTGATTTTTATATTCTAGTTACCTAGGTAAAATGCATGTGACTCACAACCAGATGGAAATATGACGTCATTTACCTTACATTTCTCGCGCTTGACGTAATATTGTAATGCGTTGCTATGCGGAGGGGGTACGCCATGGGGAATAACTGAAAAGACTGTACTGGATTTTGATAAAGTTCCTCCCAGAAAGGGTTAAAAGCATGAAATAAATAGAATATTTGTTTTTTTCAGTGAAAGATCGAAATTCATTTCATCTCGTGAACACCATCGGTAATATTTTCACTCGTGGCTGCACCACTCATGAAAATATTACCAATAATGTTCACTCGATGAAATAAATTTCGATCTTCCACCGAAAAAAACAAATATCCTCTATTTCTTGTTTGTCAGAGATATTATCATTTTATCAAGACACATAATTTATTATGACCAGGTTTCATGAGTATTGGACTGAAAATTTGATGTCTACAGTGCATACAAGGTAACTGTTGCTGCCTGGAAAACCTATGACAAACAACATATGATGACCACAGCACGACCGCTTAAGCTCACTATGAGCAATTTGTGCTCAGGTGAGCTAACAAAAAGATACTGTAAACAGTTGTAAACATAACAGGTCAAGACATTCTGAATTTTATTCATTAGGCAATAATAACCCACATAATTCTAATGTATTCCATCCATAAGTAATTTAGAAAACAACTTGGCCTTTAACTCTTTACAAAGACAAACTTTTAGACTTGTCCAAACTGAAAGCAATCACAGCCAACAAATATGGCTTGAATGATGAGATCTGTCAATGAAAGTTAAGAAAACAAAGTGGGAAAAGAAGAAAATGCTGGCTACCAGCATTTATTCCTTTACCCCACAATGATTTCTACAGGCTTCTTCCAATGGGGGTCAATCAAACTCTGGACTGTTTGATACAGGGTTACTTAAGGTTACATGGTAATGATTAATCGATATAATATGACATTTTAAAATGTAAACTAGATAAAGGACAAAAAACATGCTGTATTCATGATCTTTTGGAACCCATTATTGGCATTGTTGGTCACAAGGAATTGTGTCCTTCGGCAAGACATCACTGGACTCCAGCTTAGTACTGATGAAACCCCAGAAACACATGAATATGACAGCTATCACTATGGCAACATATACATTTAGTCTTGAAAGTAGTCAAAGAAAGGACATTTAGCAGGTTATTCCAATTTGATTTATTTTTAATTTTTATATTATAATTTTCAGCCTAACTCTTTACCAAACAACAAAATTTTAGAATAGTCCATAATGAAAGCATTGCAGACAACAAAATGAATGTGGCTCAAATGATGTCATTTGACTTTAACCCTTCACCAAACGACAAAATTTTAGACTAGTCCAAATTCAAAGCATTTGCAGATGCCAAAATAAACATAAATACAAAATTAAGATATATTTTGGAAAGTGCAGAAAACATTGTGGGAAAAGAAGAAAATGCTGGTTACCAGCATTTTCTCCTTTTCCCACAATGTTTTCAAAAGGCCTCTGGCTCAGGGTCATTAAAATTTGGGATTGTGAGGTAGAGGGTTAAAAAAGTAGAAAACATTGTGGGAAAAGGAGAAAATTCTTGGTTGTTGGCATATCCTTTCTTCACAGTGTTTTCAACAGCCCTCTTCCTCATGGATAGTGAAACTTTTTTTTTTTTGTAAAAGTAAATTATTAATCTTCTAACAGAATTCCATTGCGACAATGATATTGAAGCATCTATTATAAATAATATATGCAGGAAATCACCGGTTGTTTTACACTTTACCAAACAATACTGTGTTTTTACAACCCTGAAGGCTTTTGGAAACACTGAAGCAAAAAGCTAACCAGCATTTTCTCCTTTCTAAAATTTTTTTGTTAGGTAAAGAGATAAAACTAGCTTCTAAAATGAGCAGAGACAATGAGCGTCATATTCTCAAATGTGATCTGCAGCCAAATGAAACAAGATCATTGCACACATGCACAAGGCTATAGTTGCCAAATGACAAAATTTAGACTTGTCAAAATTGACTTGCAGATGACGAAATAATCATTACTCAAAAATAGAAATTCACCTTTGAATGGATAGAAAACATAGTTGGAAAACAGAGAAATTGCTGGTTACCAGATTTTCTCCTTTTCCCACAATTTTTTCAAAAGCTCTTCTCCTTCGGTTTGGTATAACTCTGGATTATGTGGTAAAGAGTTTAGAAATACAATAAGCCTGCTTGATTTCAAGCAAATATTAATATACCACTACAAAGTATAATGCAGACAGCAAAATTCATTAAACATTGTGGGAAAGGGAGAAAATGCTACTTCCTACAAAGTTTTCCAAAGCTTTCTGTTTCAGGGTCAATAAAACTCAGGATTATATGGTAAAGGGTTAATCAGGAAATGGGGACTGTAGATAACCCTTTCATTCTTTGCCTGACACACTAAATTTTTGACTCCTCTGAATAAAAGCTAATTTGTAGACAACAAATTAAAAATGGCCCCAATGACATCATTTGCCTCTGACAGGGTAGGTCACATTGGGGAGAAGAAGAGAAAATGGTAGTTACCTTCATTTTCTCCTTTTACCACAATTTTTGCAAAAGACTTTTTTCTCAAGGTCATTAAAACACAGGATTATTTAGTAAAGGATTTTAACTGTGTAGCCATAGATAAGGAGAAAACTTCATTTATGATGTTCACTGTAACAGTGCCTTTGCAGAAAACCTTTTTTCATGTTGCTGTGAAATATTACAGAAAACAATATCATAAAAAAAAATATTCACCTTAACAAGAAGTTTCCTGCATTTGCCATCCCAAATGCTTTGTTTTTAGGTTCTACTATTTAGCAAACGGCAAAATTTTGGACTTGTCCAAATCCAAATCACTTGCAGAAGACAAATTTAATTACTGCTCACATGGCAGAAATGATCCTTGATAGGGTAAAAAACATTGTCATTGATACGTCTTTGCGCATGCTTTGGATCTGGACAAGTACAAAATGTTGTTTTGTAAAAAGTTATACCTGGGCCTAAAAAAAAGATAATTTGTGTTTAGGGTTTCCGTACTCTACCTAAAAAATGCTGCCAACCCCCGTGTTTCTCCCACCTTCAAATTTTTGAGGGTCATTTGTGACCCCCTATTCCAAATTTTTGGGGGTCATACAAAAATCTTGAGGGTCACCTATATAAATGCCTTTTTAAAGCTACTTAAATTCACGTTTAGGGACCTTTCCGTGTGACTCCGCCGACTCAGAACTGAAACTATTTATCTTAGTCTGACAAGACCCGGATATTTGTTGCATTTGTTGATTTTTCATTTTTTCACATTTTCAAGGTGTTTAGTTATGGAAGGGACAACCGAACAGTCTATAAGTCCAATTTAGTCCTTTCTGTTTTTCTTTTTCGGTTTACTGGCTATTCTGTTTCGGAAAGTGTCTAGAATACATAGACCATACACGTTTAAAACGGGGCGACAAATTGACCTTCCTATATTTATTCCGTACTTAGTTAATTATTATTAAACAAGAGCTTCAAATGTGTGACTGTGTCAGAGAGAAGCCAGTTGGTATCAATTCATGTTCTTTAATCCTTTTTTGTGCAGTACTGGCAGATTTTTATCAATAAATTATAAATAAAACCTGGTTAAAAGAGGCGCCATATCATAAACTCTCAGTATAAAATAATCATGGTGTACAAAATCTTTCTCTGCATAATTATGGACCTCAGTTTGCCCCTTAGTATTTCGGCTCGACGTCATGGCATGCATTATAAACTAATGTTTTGATTGAACTGATACCTTTTTGGTTGCATTAGAAAAGACGCACACGATGAATTTTAGCGCGTCAGCTAAGAGATCATTGCGTCAAAAACGCTAGAAACACACTCTGGGAGAAACACTGCGACCCTAAACTTCTTACGCTACGACTGGAAAAAAAAAAAGATCCGTCGGGTATGATTTCAGTACATGGTCCATGTAAAAAGTTTCTGGAAAAAAAAACCCTACCTACAGCATCTCGGACTGAAACCCTTAAAACACAGATATTGTTTAGTTAGGCTATATTGTTTTGGTTATAAAATTGTAAAGAGAGCCCATAGTAATCCAAAGATTGTTACCAACTTCAGCCTAACTCTGCCCTACACAATGATACAATACTGTATATCAACTCTTTGCATGGGTCAGTCTTTGTTTGTATAGTGATTAAGGCTGTTTTCAACCATTATTTAAGTTACATCTGGATGGCCAGTGCACTTACCCAATGAGATTCTTTTACCAGTGTTTTGTATAGAATTCTTACATGCCACTAGCTGCTTTTCAACGTTAGACAACTACAGTTGAAACGATAATCATCTGTTGGAGAGGAATGAATACCGTTGCAATGACTATCATCATTCTTTGGAAAAAAAATTGGCAAAGCTGGGTATTCAAACCAGCAAATCCATTTTAAAGCCATATGTGTCACCAAATGAGCTATAAAGCTTTGCAGTGAGTCAGACAGATATCAACATGTAGCAATTTTTAAAGCTGTATTTGTCAGAGTATCTGGTACAGCAGCAGTGTAGTTCCAAGATCTTACTGGACCTTCAAAGCAGTCTGGTCATGACCTACACTGTCTACAAAAGCAAATAAATCTGGGATCAGCACTATACGGGTTAAGTCACTGTGACATGATTCATCCCTTCTCACTCTGAACATTATTATCAACAATAAGGGAAAGTAACCACAATCTTGAAAAGAATGATGCCAAAAAGCACTGGTATTAGAAACTCTAAATCTAATGAACGCATGAACAGAAATCTTCAAGGACCTTTTAACCCTTTACCGCACAAAGCCAACTTTTAACGACCCTGAATAAAAGCCTTTTGAAAACATTGTGAGAAAAGGAAAAAATGCTGGTAACCAGCATTTCTCCTTTTCCCACAATGTTTTCTATCCTTTCAAAGAAAGATTGCACCAGCTGAGCCACACTGATATTGTCGTCTGCAAATGCTTTCAATTTTAGACAAGGCTAAAATTTTGTCCTCTGATAAAGGGTTAAGGTCATCTGCAGCGAATTTATATTTGGATTTAAATTTAATTAGTGAATCACAGGGAAACAGTTAACTCTTTGAAAAATTTTAGAATGGTCCAAATTGAAAGCATTTGCAGACGACAAATTACTCATGACTCAAAAACTGAAATTTCCCATTGGAAATGTTGACAGCATCATTGGAAAAGGAGAAAATGCCGGTTACCAGCATTTTCTTCTTTTCCCACAATGTTTTCAAAAGCCTTCTTCCTAAGGGTTGCTATAACTCAGGCTTATGTGTTTTAAAGGATTAATGGTATTTCAGTAAATTCTATATATTGGAATGAATTTAACCTTGTGCAAAGCAACGAAAT
The DNA here is from genome assembly GCA_946811185.2 of Hippopus hippopus. Lineage (NCBI taxonomy): Eukaryota > Metazoa > Mollusca > Bivalvia > Cardiida > Cardiidae > Hippopus > Hippopus hippopus. The sequence goes on along the minus strand of OX328107.1, from coordinate 36,074,154 downwards.
TTTTCAATTGGTCTAAGTTGAAAGCACTTGCAGACAACACATTACAAGTGGTAAAAATCAAGGTATTTGTAGATAACATAGTGGAAATAGCAGACAATGCTGGTTTCCAGCATTTTCTTTTTTTCCCACTATGTTTTCAAGTCTTCACCCTCAGGCTGGTAAAAACTCGGAATTGTTTGGTAAAGGGTTAATAAAGTTGATTATATGCATCTAGTTCAACACATGGCAATGCCCTTTTAAACTATAATTTTGTTCACAGCAAGTGCATGATCCAGATCAAACTATATAGAACACGCAGTCTTATCTTTGATCTATACTTGGTGCTTTGCTGAGACACTAAGAACAAAAGCTTCAAGAGGGGTAGACAAAAGCAACCTTGAAAATGCAATAATTTAATTCTTGTTTCTAGACTGAAAAACTTTTGGTTTTATGCACTCAAATGAGAAAAGGGGAATGCTTATTCAGACTTCCAGTGCTTTGTTTTTTCTGTAATTCTTTTCCACACAATCCTAAATTTTAACCTCCCTGATGGGGAGAGCTTTGCAAACCTTGTCAGAAAAGGAGAAAATGCTAGTAACAAACATTTTCCCCAGATGTTTTATGTCCTTTCAAAGACAAATCCAAACAACTTAGCAACAAAATTAATATTGTCTGCAAAAGCTTTGAAATTGGACAAGTCCAAAATTTTATCATTTGGTAAAGAGGGAAAAACATCATCTTGCTCTTCTTGAGATCTCTAAAATGGTTGTCAAGTACTACTCGCAACTAACTTGCAATGCATTATCACTATACTTTCAATCTATTTCTTTGATTGATTGGTTTTTACTCACCCGTTGCTATTTTCCTTTCTGTTGGCATGCTACTGAATGAAACTGTTTTCTTTCTATTAGTTCTGCGAGAGCCATCTTTATTCATGAAACTGCTTTTCCTCGGCATCGTGTGCTCTGATGACAACGTATCCATGCTCTCCACATCGCAAGGGCTTTCACATTTAGTTCCATCCTCCGAATCACCATTTAAAAACACTTCTCCAACTTGCGAATCACTTAAATTTTCGTTTTCCTGTCCAACCTTCTGCTCTCCATCCGCCATGACTTTTGTTGGACTCGTCTGTATTAGGGGATGTCAGGTAAAATAAACAAACCGTCCATTTTTATGCTATTTACTGAAAATCCCACGCTGACAGTTTTACACAGTTCAATATTCTTATTCCAAGTTCATGAACAATTGCATGTATTCTTAATAAGCTGTTGTAAAGTTGGATTTGTATGTCATTAATAAATTATGCACTTGTTCTGTCTCCCTTTCCTGAGATAGACTACTCCATTTGCATTATGGGATATGTTATTAGAAATGGCGTCGGGAGAAAAGGACTCATAGGCATCCACGGAAACTTTATCCACCAATGTTTTCTTATCTCTTTCAGCGTTAGCACTGACATTATGTATATTCAGATTACTTTAGAAAAACGAATATGTCACCGGTCAGTTTGTAAATGTTGACGAGCACATCACTTGAAACTAGAATACTGGGACTGAACTTATGAACTTTACTCAGATGTTTCCTACATGTAAGTTGGTTGGCATCTAATTTTAGATTTGTTTGACTCGAAAAAGCTCAAAAGTTCTGCAGTTTTATTTTGACATACTTGCAGTACTGATGCTACACCATCTCATCACAGATCGACTGCAAATAGATAACAATATGACTTACTCTGTCAGAGTTTATACATCCTCCTCTCACCCTGAGTGCCCATTTGTTTACCGAGGATGGTTTTAACCTACCCCCGATTCGGGGACTAGCTCCGATGTTATTTTTGTGATTGTTTCTCTGCTAGACCCCCACAGCAAGCGCTCTTAGACCCATCTGGAGTGAAAAATTAAAATAACGGCATCGTTTCAAATGGCCATATGTGTCGATCTTTTCCTTGTCAGTGAACAGTAAGGTCCTTAATCGATAGATTAATGATTAATCTTTACAAAAACACCGAAATAATTAAAAAATGACAGTGTTGCCTCCTTGTAATTCCATTATTTTGGAAAGTAAATATCCGTTGACCTACTTCCCAGGAAATCTAAACTAAGCTTGACATTTCCTGCGCATGTTTCGGAAGTCACTTCCGGTACATTAAAGTTCTTTTTTTTTCCACAATTTATTGGCTTCTGTGTTATCAGCTTGGGCATAAAAAGGAAAGCTAAAATTACTGGATGTATTTCATTTATGAGGAGTCGTATTTATCACTTAAAATTGCCGATCACACAATATCATTTTTTCAATTCAAATTGACCATGCATGCGCAGTTAAGTGAATTCATAATGAGTGTTTGTTTACAAATTAGCCAGATGTGTTTATGTCAAATAAATGGTAAATTACAAAAATATGAACGAAAACCTTGCACTTAACTTGGGTGTCAACATGAAGTTAAATCATTTATCTATCGATTCATGTCCTTTTTCATAGCTGACAAGCAGATTAAAGACACATTAAGCAGACTGAAAGATTGACAGGTAAGATTTTGAAATTTCCAGATGGTGAAAGAAGGGCTGCTGTGAAGGGATGCGGAGACCGAGTCACAAAAATAACATCGGAGCAACCCTTCAGACTGAAGGTAGTTTTAACCCTACTGTATACCACACAATCTTGGGTTTTTTGAAAATGTTTGAGAAAAATGAGAAATTAACTTGTATCGCCACTATCAAAAGCAAATCAAATCATTTGAGTTGCATGACTGACTTTGTTGTCTGCAAGTGCTATTTATTTGGACTTCTGTAAATTTTTGTTCATAGTTAAAAGAGTTGAAATATTAGACCCCTGTGTTCCCAGACCTCATATTAGCAAAATCAGTATTGCATTCCCACAAGTTTTACAAAAGTCTCTTCCTAACTGTTGGCTGCCTGCCATTAACTTTTCTTTTTCCATTTTTGCCAATTTCACTCAGTGCAGCATTTGGCTGTTGTACCACCCACCACCAGGGAAGTATAGTTAGTATACTGCAGTCAAAATGTCGGGACAAAGAAGACAACGTAAAAATTTCTAGATGTCACATGGAATTTGTAAACATATCATGTAATGTTTTATGCCACTGCAGGGTCCAAAGAATCCACTCATCTGCTCGTATTTACGAGTAAGATATGGATGAGGACAAGTGAAACATCGGTCATGGTCGACCAGCAGGAAGAGTGGTGAATAGGAAATAGTAAACAAATAAGTTTTTCAGATGAATATTTAATTTACAGGAAACAAAAATGGCCATTCCATTATTGAATAAGCGAATTAAGGGTATTTGGAAGATCAAATACTGAAACATGACAAAACGTGCTGGTCCCCTCTCGAAAATTAAGACCGGTTTCAAGTCAACCAATTGATATAACCCGGGACCTTTCATTGCAAACAAGAATGTTTTAACATGCTTCGGGTAGGTTTAATGCAATACAAGCTACTTTGCTAATGTTAAAACGAAGGATACGAATATTAACGCAAATACTTTCCCAAAACCAGTTAGAAAAACTGTGTGGTTTTAGCTTCATTAATTTCTATAACTTGACCGGATAAATGGTACCGATTATTGAAACCGGGTATTTATGGTTCGTTGCTTGGAGAGACAATTAGCGTTTCCATGTCGTCTGGAAAAAAAAAAGCCAGAGTCCAATATTAGAAGGGTTTTTCCTCGTCAGACAAGTGAGGATCAAAGCAGGGCAAGTGTTTTTTCAAAGGCACTTATCCTACTGGACAAGTGCCTTTTCTGGAAATTTTTTGACCCTGCACTGCAGGAATGACTCTTAAATGTATGGTAGTTTTGCAGTTGTTCTACATGATATATTTATAACAGAGAAGAAAATAGCTGGAATTCTTTGATATTAAATCAATTAAAAAAAAAGAAAGAAAGAAAAAACTTTTTCTGACCAACTGACCCTTTTCTTTTCAAGGGTCACCTGAAACACAGGTATTTTTTTTTTTCTGGCCTAAGGCTTAACCCTTTCCCACACTATCCCGACTTTTAACGACCCTGGGAAAGAAGCCTTTTGAAAACATTGTGGGAAAAGGAGAAAATGCTGGTAACCAGCATTTTCTCCTTTTCCCACAATGTTTTCTACCCTATCAAAAAAAATTGTACCATTTGAGCCACATTGAAATTGTTGTCTGCAAATGCTTTCAATTTTGACAAAGCTTAAATTTTTTTTCGTCTGGTAAGGGGTTAAGCTGCTAAATAAATCAAACCAAAGATTTCAAGCCAATAGTGAAAATCCATAGATAACAATTAAAAAAATTCTGTTGGCCAGAGAAATCTCACCATATCGTACAGTGTAGATCTAAGATCATATACTGTAAAGTCTGATCTTGATCTACACTGCCAGCAATAGCCCACAAATTTGCGCTTTGCAGTGTAAGTCTTAAAGATGGGGTTGGTTGGTAAAGGCTTAACTCTGCAATACAACAAAATTTTAGACTTGTCTAAGTTCATAGCATTTGCAGACAACAAAATAAATATAACTAAAAAATTGAAATTTGTTTTGGGAAGGGTATACAGGATTATGCAAAAAGAAGAAAATAGTGATTATCAGCATTTTCTCCTATTCCCATTTTTCCCAAAGGCTTTTCCACAGGATTGTTGAAACTTGGGATTGTGTGGTAAAGGGTTAACTGCCCTCATAGTGTAAAGGGTCTTTTTATGGGCAAAAAGTTGTTACTTGGCAATATGATCTGGTCATGTAAGAGGCGGTATACATATAAACCCTTTGGATGCTGAAGTACAATGTAATGAAATTGGACTCTTTCAATTAGGAAAAATAGCTAGGATATTGCAATTTGGGTTGTTTTGGATAGAATATGTTATAAACTAGTGGGAAGTCTAGATCTCTATTACACATTTTGTGAAGTTCAGTCTTGATCTTCAGAGAAGCAACATTATTTGTGCTGAGCACTCTAGGGTTGACCCATTACTAGACAGACTTAGATTACCAAAATAACTATTTCACATATGGCACACAATATATAAACATATGAAGGAAAAGAAAGAATATTTTACTTATTAGTTTTGTGTTGTGTGCAATGTTTCTTACAAGCAAGTGTTCCATTGTACAAAATGCTTTTTTTTTTTTAATGCTGTCTTGTTTCAAATTAGTATTTGTAAGGAGTTGATTATAATAATAAATAGTTTCCTTACTTGGCAATGTAAGAATTAGGCCATATTTTTATAACCAGTTGGCAAGTATTCAGCATTTTAACCCATTGCGGCCAAAGATTATAACTTACAAGACTTACAAAAAATACTAGTACAAATCACATTAAGGAGAAACATTTGAAGGAAATATGATACAAGTTATTCTGAATTATATACAGAGAACATTATTGAAAAAGAAGCAGTTCATTGTTATGAACAATAGCTCCTCTCTCTGAAATACTTCCAAAAACAATCAATTTTCACAGAGGTAAATTGCATAAATTTGTGGTTTAACTCTTTATCAAAGAACTTAATTTATACTTGTCCACATTGAAAGCTTTTGCAGACAGCAAAATATATGACATGACTCAAAAATAGAAATTTATATTTGAAAATTTTAAAACATTGTAAGAAAAGGATAAAATGCTGGTTACAGGCATTTCTCCTTTTCCCACAACATTTTCAAAAGGCTTCTTCCTCAGGGTTTTTAAATGTTGGGATTGTGTGGTAAAGAGTTAACTCTTTACCAAAAGACAAAATTTTTGATGTAAGGAATTGAAATCATTTGCAGACAACTTTTCACTGTAAATGTTGCTTATTAAGTTGATGATTTTTGTTTTTGATGGGGTAGAAACCATTGTGAAAAAAAGGGAAAATACTGGTTACCAATTTTTCCTTTTCCCACATGTTTTCTAATGCTCTCTCAGTAAGGGTAGTTAAAAGTCTGGATTGAGGTTGAGAAGACTGAAGGACAGAATCTTGGTTGTTGATAATGTTAAAATCAATATAACATGGACAAGTTTACACTGAAAAGTCTAACATGAAGTTCAGAGACAGAGTAATCTCCATTTAGACCTAGCCATCTAGATCACAGCTGTTTCTGATTTCTTAAGATAGTTCCAAATCAAAGCCTTGAAAAATGTACATATTTTGATTGGCTTGCATCTTATTTTAGTATAGTATACAAGAACATCAAGTCTGGCATTAATCCATGAACAAGTGAACTAACCCCTACAGCGCTAAATAAACGCAACAGAATTTTCTATCCTAGAAATACCCAAATAACTGCAATTTCATTGTTGCTTTTATCTGCATTGTATCAGCCAAACAAACAGTGTAAATCAAAGATCAGGCTGCACGTTTTGTGCTACCTGATCTTGATCTACACTGGCCGCAAAGGCAACTATAGTAGTGAAAGGCACTTTAAGGGTTAATGGAAATTTTGTTTTTTCACCCAAATCATTGAATACAGATTTTGATATAGCATGGTAGTTTTATTATTCTTATAGTATAAGAGGTGATGTCATTATCAGACATTTTAGAACATTGCGAGAAAGGAGCAATTACTGGTAACCAGCATGTTCTTCATATCCAACATTGTTTTTTGCCCTTCCAAAAACATGTAATAACTTTTTAGTCTTATTTATTTTGTTGTCTGCAAATGCTTTCAGTTTGGATGAGTTTAAAATTTTGTTGTTTGGTAAAGAGTTAAAGGGCTCCACAAGGATTAGCTTGCTGTTTTTGACAGTGTAGATCAAGATCAGACAGCATAGGACATGTAGTCTGACCTTGAATCTAGTCTGTCTGCCACTTTGCAAATATTTAACTTAGCATTTAAGTTGTGGTAAAATACATACATGTAATTGATTGAATTATGCCCTGTAAAAAAGGTTGTTTAATGCATCTGCAGAGGTATCACCCCAGGTAAGCCTGCAAAGTCCACTCAGGCTGACCTAGATAAAGGTCTGTTGCCAGTGGTGAATTTTTACATGTCAAAGAACCATTCTACCCCATAATTTAGTTGGATTTCAGACAAAATAGGCCCATGTTATGTGATTACTACCTTATAATGGCCATCTAAAATGTGTTAAACCTCATTTAATATGATTTTTGTTTGTTTGTTTTTTTTGTTAATCTTTATTTTAGGACAAAGACATTAGACAGCTTGTAGAAAAATGGAGAAGTGTATACATGTGTCCAAGATCAGGCCAGCCTGGGACCATTCTATCTTGAACCCAGAAAAATGGTTGTGTTTTATATGCCATACAACAGAAAGTGTCTGGGTAAGTTGATAGCGCCCTTGTTATTGATAAAGCTTTATGATGTCCATGTTAATTTTTTACGAATATTTTAGTCCTGGATCCCATACTATGGGGGTGTTAGTCTTCTGTGAATGCCTATTGGCAAGGCACTGAGGGGCCTCTGCCTAGTACATGTACTGGTAAGTTCAGGAAAGATGGGAGTGGGTACTCTATTGCTGTGGCGTGACAGAAATATTGTTGAAAGGGGCATAAAACATCAGTATGATTGAAAAACATTTAGTAAAACTGTGACAAATGAAGCACTTATAGAAAAGAGAACAAATTATTCAAAAGTATATGAGTGGTGCTCTGGAAAAAGGCATATTAAAAGGATCTCTATGATACATTATATCAAGGAAGTCATCACAAAATTCTTGGTCTATTCAATCAATTTTGTCGAACAGCCTAATGAATCATGAGGTAGACTTATCCTTTGGCATGCAGAAAATTGACCAATAGCAAAAAGTTGTAGCCCAAGTCAGCCTGAACAATCAGTGAATATGAGCAATACTCTGTGAAATGGGGATTAAAGAGACAACAAAGTGTTAGACTTGTCCAAATCAAAAGCTTTTACAGAAGAAATACATGTATGAGATCAGAGCTCCAGATAAGAGGGAATGATGGTATTCTAAATCCATTATTTCTCTTCCAAACCCCATGTTGTAGGTACTCAGCAGAATCGTCTCGATGAGATGGTTCTAATGAGTACCCATAACATAGGGTTTAGTGGACAGTAATTAATATTTTCAATTTTGAAATCAAAATCCCTCCCTCTATCTGGAGCTCTGATGAGATATGACTCAGACAACTCTTTTTATCTTTGAATGGTAGAAAACATCATTGGAATAGGAGGAAATGCTGTTGACCAACATTTTCTACTTTTCCAACAATGTTTTCACAAGCCACAGTACTGGTGTAGTTCCCTGGAAGCAGAATCAAGAGAGATCAGTTTAAGTTTTAAGAACTTGTTTCTCAACAATGTAAAATAAGTATGTTTAAACTAAAAGCCGTCTCTCCCAGGGTGGTTAAGACTCAGGATTGTGTGATAAAGGGTTAAGGGCTATTTATGTTGAAAAAATCAGCTGTATTTTTTTCACATGTGTCATTGTTCTGCAGGCATGTCTGAGCTGTTCCAATGTGGCTTGTGGAAGATTTAATGAGCAGCATGCTCTGAAACATTTTCAAGACTGTAAGGTAGGTGGGGTAGCCATGTTATACTTTTTATTTAGTTTTACCTTTAGACTGTAAAATATAGGGGGTCCTTTGCTGCACAGTGGTTAACTTTCTTCTAAAATTGCTGGAACAGACATGGGACACACATGTCTACTGATAATAGTGTTCATGTTTTTTGTCTCTTCTACCTTACTGGACATGTTCATTTCATTTTCCGTTGAAGGCTAAGGGTTAATTTTTGGTCAAAAGATATTAAGACTCTTACCCGTAAATTTCTATTCATACTTATTATTTTTGTTATATTTTGCAAATACTTAATGTTTGATCTTTTGTATTTTTAGCATCCTATCAGTATAGAAGTCAATGACAAGTATGTGTACTGGTAAGTAATGTGTTGGCATGACTCATAAACAAATAAAAGGGCTTCATTGTAATTTTCATTACCAAATAACAACATTTTAGACTTGTCCAAATTGAAAGTATGTGCAGATGACAACATTGGGATTTGTCATTGAAAGGGTAGAAAACTTTTTGGGTAAAGGAGAAAATACTGATTTCCAGTATTATCTCCTTTTCCCAGAATGCTTTCAAAAACCTTCTTCCTTGGGGTCTTTAAAACTCAGGAGTGTGAGGTAAAGGTTTAATAGGTAACGGAAGTTAAGACAAGTAAATTTTGAAAACATCTGCAGATGCCAAATTGAAAATGGCTCATAGGGTGAAATTTGTCCTGGAAAGGGAAGTGAAAATAAAGAGAAAAGGAGAAAATGCAGGTTCTCTGCATTTTCTCCATTGCAAACAATGTTTTTTTAAAACTACCATGTTGAAGGTTGTTAAAATGGGACTGTTTGGTAAACAGTAAACAGATGTTAATTTTTGTTTCTATTTAAATTGCATTCCGTGTCATTTGGTAATTGGAACTGGAACAAAGGCACTTAACCCTTTACTACGCAGTCCCAAGTTTTAATGACCCTGATTGAAAAGACTGGAAAAACTTGTGAGAAAAAGAGAAAATGCTGGTAATCAGCATTTTCTCCTTTGCCCACAATGCTTTCTACCCTTCCCAAAATGAATTTCAGTTTTTCAGCTACATTTATTTTGTCGTCTTCAAATGCTTTGATTTTGGACTAGTCTAAAATATTTTGGTTTGGTAAAGAGTTAAAGGGTATCAGTTGGTTGTAATGGGTTTAAATCACTTCAACCCTTTACCAAACAATCCAGTGTTTGAAAAAAAAGTAGATAAAAAAGGCTTTTGAAACATTGTGGGAAATGGAGACAATGGTGGTAACCAGTATTTTCTCCTTTTCCCACAATGTTTTCTATCTTTTTATAGACAAATCCCATCATTTGAGCGACACTGAAATAGTCATATCCAAATGCTTTGAATTTGGACAAATCCAGAATATTGTCATGTGGTAAAGAGTTAAGTGCAGAATAAAACGTATTAGATGTATATTCAAGTACTTGTAAATAGTGTATAAAAATAATCATGCTTTCCGTATTTCATGTTTAACTTTTTACCTACCTAGAAAATTTTAGACATGCACAAATTGATAGCATAATATTATGCAGACGATAAATTTAAGCTGGCACAGTGGATGGAACATTAATGAGAAAGAGTAGAAAACATTTTGGGAAAAGGAGAAAATGCTGGTCACCAGCATTTTCTCCTTTTCCCACAATGTTTTTAAAAAGCTGTCTTGCTCAAGGTTGTTAACCCTGAGGATTGTGTGGTAAAGGGTTAAATCTGCTTTAGGTCACTCAAAACATTTGCTAATAAATCTCAGATACAAGCATGCCTGTCATCGTCTCTAGAGTTGCTTATTATTTTCCTTAGTTTTCCCACAATATTTGTCTCGAGTAAGCACAAAGTGATGAGGTGAGCTCTCATGGTCTTCCAGTGTCTGTTGTTGCAAGCTATGAAATCAAAAAGACCTTGAGCATTAGAATTTTATATTTAGCATCTTTGTATGGTAATTTGGCAATTTTGTTCAAATGCTGATCCTGGGGTATAGCATGATTCAGGGGATAATTGTTTCACATACATGTTCATGTGGCTACAGTTGGAAAGCTTAAACCTTTCCCTAAGAAAACATTTTAGACTCTTTGTTATCAGCATTTTCTCCTTTTCCCACAATGTTTGAAAAGGCCTCTACCTCAGGGTCCTTAAAACATTGATACAGCAAAACTTGTTTTAGTGGCTAGGTCTTTTTAGCAAGCAAACTGTATTGAGCAGTTATATAATGAGTTTCCAGAGTAAGGCTGTCATGTTAAAATGTACCCTGTACTCAGCAAGTGCTTGTCTTAACTCTTTCATTACTTAATAAATAAACTGTATTTTCTCAAAGGCTACACTTTCGCTGCAAGATCAAGAGAGAGTGCAGTCATAATCATGAATAAAGCAGTGAACAGTGTAGATCAGAGATCAGACTGCACGTTCTCTGCAGTCTAATCTTGATCTACACTGTCCACAAAAGTTTCTGGTGTTGTCTGTGGTATGGAAAGAGTTTTAAGCATATTTTGAGTATCCTTTAGTTACTTGCTTATACAAATTGGATTGAATATGATTTGTAGCATTCCCTGGTAGACCACTGATTTGTTGTAATCAAAGCCATTGGCTTAAAGATGGGAGGTCTAAAGTGTTTTTTTTTTTCACTAACCCTTATCAAACAATGCTGAGTTTTAACAACCCCGTGAAAGAAACCTTTTTGAAAACATTGTAGGAAAAGGGGAAAATGCTGCCAAGAAGCATTTTGTCCTATTCACACAAAGTTATCTATACTTTCAGAAACAGATCTCATCATTCAAACCACATATAACATGTCATCTGCAATTGCTTTTGATTTGGACTAGTCCAAAACTTTCCTGTCTGATAAAGGGTTAGATGTAGTATCAGATACTCAATTCACAGATTGGCAACTTCTTGGTCAGTATGGCTGTCTTGCTTGCTAGAGTCTTTTGTACTAATAAAACAGGGCTGAGTGGTTAATAGCCTTCTTTCATACTTTTTTCAGTTATGTTTGTGATGATTATGTGTTGAATGACAATGCTGCTGGTGATATTAAACTATTAAGGTCAGCACTGAGTGCAATAGCTACACAGACATTTACAGACATTGAATCCAGAGGTCGAAGGTTACTAAGGTCATACTCTCACTCAGGGGTCATACAAAGGTGAGATGAAGTTGTAGCACTGCTATATGAGGTTATTCCACAGGCTTGGGTACAATACTGATTTCAATTGGATGAGTACACTGCAAAACTTCTCTTTATTTTGGACAATGCTACAGCTGAGTCTCAAATTCGGACTGGTTATGCATTGTACAAATCTAATTGAAATCAGTATTGTACCCAAGCATGTTAAATAACCTCTTTATTTTATACTTACATATTGACACTAAAGGACAAATATTTGGGCCATCTATATGAAAATTATGTGAAACAAACAAAAGAGAGTTTTAAGCGAATGATGGTGATTTACGACAACCGATTTTAGTAGACTACTTTACTGAGCATATATCAATATTCAGGACTTAAGCCTCATTTTGAAAAATCCATATTTGGGCCTCTAACGAGTAAAATATGGTTTCAGATATCTTGTATTCATGTGGTAGTATTTTAGCGGTTTCATTGGGCGTTATAACGTAGCTGTGAAATAATACTAGTACAGCCCTCATGAAGAAGGCTTTTACCTCTCTACCTCATAATCCTGAGTTTTAACAACCCTGAGAAATGAGGCATCTGAAAACATTGCGGGAATAGGAGAAAATGCTGGTTACCAGCATTTTCTCCTTTTCCCCTTTATGTTTTCCACTGAAGCATAAAACTACAGCTCATTCGTACCAGTTTCAAATTTGTCGTCTATAGTTAATTTCAGTTTTGAAGAACCCACAATTTGTTGTTTGGGAAAGGATAAAAAGGGTTCTAGGAAATGGAGAAAATTTTCGTAACCACAATTTAATCAGTGTAATAGGAAAAACAAGTTTGAGACATCAAGATATCATGTTGTTGCGCATGAACGGACAGAAAACATGATGTCATTTTATTGTTTGACATGGTCATATATCAAGGATAACATTGTCATGTATTTCATTAGAATGGTGGAAAGTAAATATTGCTGCGTACACTTCTGTAGAAATAGAAATTTGTACATCCCTGCACAAGACTGCATTTTTAGACATTGTGGGAAAGGGAGCTATTGATTTTTACAAGCAACTGCTCTTTATTCCACTGTGTTTTCCAAGTTATTCAAAACAAATGTTATTTCAGATTCTTGATCTTTTTGTTACTTATGCTCGTCAGCCCTTTACTAAACAATCAATCCTGAGGAAGATCACCTTTGGAAACATTGTTCGAAAAAGAGCAAATACTGATTCAGTTTAAGCCGTTTTTTTTTTTTTTTTGTGAAACAAGGTCTTACAAGTGAATTGAATTGATTTTCAGTCATATCACTGTGACAGCTCACATATTCAAGTGTATCCAGTGTTTCACAAGTGCTAGGCTAGGGCTTTGAAGTGTCTTGTCCAAATACACTCCCATGAAATCTCCAGTACTTCCAGTGAGGCTAGTATATGAGACCTCAAAGTTTTGAGACCTCAACTCACTAGTCACTCAGGACCACAGCTTGTGCAAGTGTTTCCAAACAATTTTTATAAATACTTTCAGGAAACAATCACCAGTGCTCATACTGTGATGTGGTTCATTCCAAAGTTTAACCTCTTCACCATAGGATTTGAACCTGGAACCTTGAATTCTTAACCAAAGAACGGAAATGTAGACTCGTCCAAATTGATGGCATTTGCAGATGACAAATCAAAAATGGATCAAATAATGAGATTTGTCTGGTAAAAAAATAGAAAACATTGTGGGAACATGAGAAAATGCTGGCTAAAAAAATTTTCTCCTTTCCCCTCATGTTCTCATAAAGCCTTCTACCCCAATGTCATTAAAACCCTAGATTGTTTGATAAAGGATTAATATGAGAGGCTGAATCTTTTTCCCTAAGCTACCTTCTCCTAAAATGCTGGTAACTTGTATTTTTCCTTTTTTCACGGTGTAGTTTACTCTTTCAACTACATATCTCATAATTTTAGCCACATTACATTTGTCATTTGTAAAATTAACCCTTTACTACACAATCCAGACTTTTTACGACCCAGAGAGAGACAACTTTTGAAGACGTCATGAGAAAAATTAAAAAATGCTGGTAACCCGCATTTTCCCCTTTTCCCACAATGTTTTCTACTTTTCCCTCAACAAATTTCAATTTTTTGAGTCACGTTTGATTAATTGTTTGCAAATGCTTTCGATTTGGACTAGCCCTAAATTATGTTTTTTTGGTAAAGAATTATTGCTTTTGGTTTTGATAGGTTAATTTTTTTTTCATATAGTAAACAGATGAATTACAGTTTACACTATATCAAATTGTTTCGTTGTTTATTTCAGAGAGCTTGCTGATGAGGATGATAAGATAGTGACAGCTGAATGGCATCAGAGGTTAGTATTTGTACCAATTACAGAACTATGATAAATGTGCAGTCGACAAACTTTTGTAAGCATCCATATAAAATATGGATTTCAGCATGAATCAATTTTGTTACAGACATAATATATAGGATCTGGAATGAGTTGGTGTTTGAGATAAAATGTTATTAAACAAGTCTACAACATAAAAAAGGTATAAAATGAGCCTTCGGCAAGCTTAATAACATTTTTGTGGATGAGTTTTTATAAAATTTTACCTCAAAAGCCAATGAATGTCATATTCTTTTTATCACATAACTGTATCTCAAGAATTATAGTTCATGACATGTTAAAACATAGGTATATATGTGCATATGTATTGAAATTTACATAAAGCCTAGTTGTTTCTTTGACAAGTCTGTACATCATAGACAAAATATAGTTCTAAAGAAACTTGCATATAATGGTTTTGTTTTACATCTAAAGATACTAAAATGTGCACCTTTTTCACTATCATCAGTTTTGATGGTTAATGTCACACCAGAATCTTGGCTAGCAATGGTTTAGAAATGAGGCGTATGATGCCAGTGCATTGACCAGATACGGCACTACTTTTTTTTTTATCTCACTCTTGTGTCAGAGAAGAAAATTCTTAATGGCTGTCATACATTGAAAACAAGGGGAGTTATGTGATAAAACAAGATTTTGGATTTGTCCAGATTGAAAGCATTTGCAAACAGCGAAGTCAGTGTGTTGCAGTTGATATCTTTTGATTTTGAAAAGATGGAAAATATTGTGGGATAAGGAGAAAAAATGCTGGTTGACAACATTTTTTCAAAGCTTTGGCCCTTAGGGTTGTTAAAGCTCTGAATTGTTTGATAGAGTTAACCTTTAACCACCCTGAAGAAAGAAAGATTTTAAAAACATTTTAGGAAAAGGAGAAAATACTGGTAACCAGCATTTCATACTTTTTCCACAATTTTTTCTACCTTATCAAATACAGAAATCATCATTTGAGTTACATTTATTTGGTTGTCTGCATATGCTTTCAATTTAGTGGAGTTCAAAATATTGTCATGCAGTAAAGATTTAAACTGACTCATCTTTTACAGACAAAGGTTGTTAGGGAAGGTTTTCAGTGCATGGAGAACCTATGTCTACAACCAGAAACTGTTGAAACAGAGTTCATCTAAAAAACAGAAAAAGAAACCGGAGGCTGCGCCAAGTGTGTCTTTAAAGAAGAGAACGATTATACCCGGAGTCACAGGTCTTCGTAACCTTGGTAACACATGTTACATGAATTCAGTTCTTCAAGTCCTGAGGTAAGCATTGACATTGTCTCTTTACCAATCAATAGATTAGTCAACTTGTTGAATTTTAAAGCTGTATGTCATGCAGACTTCAAATTGATTGTTGCTTAACTCTTTACCAAACGACAAAATTTTAGACTGGTCCAAATTGAAAGCACTTGCAGACGACAAAATAAACGTAACTCAAGAATTGAAATTTGTTACCCGTAGGTTGGAAAACATTGTGGGAAAAGGAGAAAATGCTGGTTATCAGCATTTTCTCCTTTTTCCACAATGTTTTCAAAAGGCTTCTATCTCAGGGTCGTAAAAACCAGGGATTGTTTGGACGGGTTAAGTGATATGATTTGCCTTTAACCCTTTATTACATAATTCGACGTTTTAACAACCCTGCCAAAGACAGCTTTTGAAAAGATTGTGGGAAAATGAGAAAACGCTGTTTACCCACAATGTTTCCTACCCTATCAAAGACAGTAATTGTCATGTGACCTACAATTATTATGTTGTCTGCCAATGCTTTCAGTTTGGTTGTGACCAAAATTTGGCCATATGATTAAGGTGTAAAAGGGTAGCTGACATTGTAGGAGAAGCAGAAGATTTTAGTTAGTAGCATTTTCTTTTCTATTTTTCCCAAAATGTTTTCACAAGCCTTATTCCTTGGTGTCAATAAAACCTTGGAGTGGCTGGTAAATTGTAAACTCTTAACCCTTTACCAAACAATCCCAGGTTTTAACGACCCTTGGAGAGAAGCCTTTTGAAAACATTGTGGGAAAAGGAGAAAATGCTGGTGACCAGCATTTTCTCCTTTTCCCACAATGTTTTCTACTCTATTAAGGACAAGTTTTGCCATTTGAGCCATCTTTAATTTGTCGCCTGCAAATGCTTTCAATTTGAACCAGTCCAAAATTTTGCCGTTTGGTAAAGAGTTAACCTAAAAATACTGTTTTATGTACCTTGGGGAGAAGATGCTTTCAAAAATATGCAAAAAAGAAAATGCTGGTAACTAGCATTTTGCCCTCTTCCCAAAATGTTAACCCTATAACCCTTTACCACTCCTTTTCTCACAAAGTTTTCAAAAGCCTTCTTTCTCAAGGTTGCTAGTATTTGGGATTGTGTGGTAAAGATGTTAAAACTTGGGATTATTTGGTAAAGGGTTAATAACCTTGAGGACCAGCATTTTCCCAATTTTGCTGAACATTTTCTTTCCAGTCAGAAAACTTCAGCCCATTCGTATCAGTTTCAAAATTGTTGCAATATCATAATTGTGGAATGCATGTGCTTCTAATTTGGAAAACTGTAAACATTTTGTTCATTTCCCACAATGTTGTCTTCCTATTCAGAAAACTTCAGCTCTTTGTATCAATTTTGAAAGTGCCGTCAGCAGATGCTTATAATAAAAAAAGAGTCCAAAATTTGTTATTTGGGAAAGGGTTATTTAATCCACTATCACACAATCCCATCCATCGGAAATTAGACTTTCGAAAACATATTTGGAAAAGGAGAAAATGCTAGTATCCAGAATTTTATCCTTTTACCTCAATGTTTTTCTAATGTTGCAGCAACAAATCTGATCATTTGATCCACATTTAATTAGATATCTGCAAAATGCTCTCACTACAGACAAGTCTGTAATATTGTCGTGTAGTATAGAGTTAAGGTTCTTGTCATTATACCCCCCGCAAAACGAATGTTTTCGGGGTTATACTGGAATCAGCCTGTCTGTCCGTCCGTGTGTCCGTCCGTGTGTCTGTCTGTGTACAAAGTACTAGTAATTTTGTGTCACGAACTCCTCCTACAGTTTTGCTGCTATTGTATTGAAAGTTTGTTGATACATTGATTGTATACTGAAGTTGTGCAAGACGCAGTTTTCAATCATCTACTCCCTATGATTCAAGGGTAATCTCCCCTTGAACTTAGAAAATTTTTTTTGTTAAATTGCCTATTTCTGTTTTTACCTTGTTTCAGCCATATAGATGCATTCAGGGACTTCTTTCTGTCACTGAAGAATTATTTTGATAGCAGTCCTAGTATTTCACCTCAAGTTTCTTCCCTCATGAAATCATTGTCATCAAATAAATCATCAGTAAGATCATCACCCAAAGAGTCTTCTTCCAAATTAATCATCAGGCAAACCACAGTGGAATGCTTCCAGGTAAGAAAGTGTTTTGTTTTAATCGCTTCTGATGCAGACTCATTCTTATCAGTATTGAACCTTTTACCAAACAATCCTGAATTTTTACAACCTTTAAAAAAAAAAAATTACAAAAAATGATGGGAAAAGGAGACAATGCTGGGATCCAGCATTTTCTCCTTTTCCCATAATGTTTTCAATCCTAGATAAAATAAATCTGATCTTTTTAGCCCTATAAAGTTTGTCGCCTGCCAGTCCTTTCATGATGGACCCGTCTCAAATTTTGTGGTCTTTTAAAGAGTTTACCATTATTTGTGAATATGTATCATTACAGTGGTTGTTAAGTCCAATACGGAGTTCACTGGAGAGGAGTACCAGTTTGCCTTCAGTCTTTCTGCAGGCATGTCTGTCTGTCCTTCAATAATGTGCATCCAAAAATCACATCCTGTCATTACTCAAAAAACTGCAAGGGCCGCCTTCATTGCTGACTTACCAAACAATAAAATACTTGACTCTATACAACTTGAAACATTTACATGTTAGGTATTAGATACAGCTCAAAAGATGATTTCTGTCATTAAGAGTGTAGAAAATATTTTGGGGAAAAAGGAGGAAACACTGGTTTTTTTCGCCTTTTTCCAAAAAGTTTTCCACCCTATTAATGACAAATCACACCATTTTAGCCCATTTCAAGTTGTTGTCTTCATAATACATTTGTTTGAGTGGATCTCAAACACCAGAAAAAGAAATGAGCCATGCTCTGTTAAAAGGAGGCTTAATGCACCAATGCCAAGCAAGTCATCACATAATTATGGATCTATAAAATACATTTTGTCGAATAACTGACTGAATCATGAGGTAGACTCATCCTTAGAAATGCATAAAATAGACTAATAGCAAAAAGTTTGGACTGGGCAGGCTGACCTGGGTTGATACTTTTTGAAGATGCATTAAGTTCCCTTTTCACAGAGCATGGCTCATATCAGAGCATAGATAAAATTTCATCTTAACTTCAGTATTACATGTATTTTAAGCATCTGATGTCCACAAGATCTAAGGCTCAAAATGCCTCGTCACAAAGACAGTTGGGTGGGTTAAATGGTGGATCAGCACCATCTACCTCACGACGAAGACAACTGATTTGTGAAGTTGAAGCAAAGGGAACAGGTGACAAAAATGTGTAAGTATGTAGTACCATTTGGTTGTGTAATGAACACAATGCCTTATGTAAGCCAAAGACAAACATTTAGGGTAGTATTTTGTACTGTACTTGTATTAACAAAAATAACCGAAAGGAAATACAATGCTTTGTGTCTTTTATCAACTGATTACCCCTTTACCAAACAACAAATTTTTAGACTTATCCGAATCGAAGACATTTGCAGACAACAAAATAATTGTGACTCAGAAATTCAAGTTTGTCTATGGAAAGACAGAAAACATTGTGGGAAAAAGGAGAAAATGCTGGTTACCAGCATTTCCTCCTTGTCCCAGTGTCTTCAAAAGCCTTCCTCCTCAGGGTTGTTAAAAGTTTGGATTGTGTGGTAGAATGTTATCCTTTGAAACAGATGGCTGGATATAGATAACCTTTCCCAAATGAAAAATATTGTACTAGACTCTTCCAAATTCAAAATATTTGTAGACAAAAACTTGAAAAAAGATTTAAAGGTACAGATGAGCAGAAGTACTCTGATAGGGTAGGAAACTTTGCTAGAAAAAGGATAAAATATGCTGGTTACCAGCATTTTCTCATTTTCATACGATGTTTTCAAAAGCTTTCTCTCTCCAGGTCATTTAAACTCTCGATTGTTTGGTAAAGGAATAATCAATATACACGAATAGTTGTGGAGTGATTTCTACTTTTGTCACAATTTTTTCAACTGCATGTCCAAGGAAATTTACATTTAGACAGAAAAAGTACATATTGCTCTCCAATAGAACTGTTTTATTCTTCAAGCAAGCAAATCTGTCTTTTCAAAATGATGAAATCTAGATCAGCATTATAGTGCTTTGGAAGTACTTCAAGAATGATAGCTTTGTTCAAGTTTGTAACGGAACATATATTCTAACATGACGCGTTAATTCAGCTCTATAAACACAATGCAGCATGAATGTTTTTAAAATCGAAGTCATTTTACAGTGAGTCACCCTCGGCTGGTGGCTGTTCCGTGTCTCTGCCCCCACATATTTTATCCTGAAAGTCACTTGACATAAATAAATTGTCCGCTACACAACCAAGGGGGACAGAAAAACTCAGGGATTTACCAATATTTACTGTTTTTGATCAAAATTGACAATGATGGAACTATTTAAAATGTTACTAGTACATGTTTAAATCAAGTTTTATTTCATGTTGAAGATTAACATCAAATTGGCTGGTGTTGCATTGAACATTCTGATGCTTGATCTTTGCCAATGCCCAAAAGTGAATGAATACTGAAATGATAAAAACCGACACAATGCATAATTGGTTCACCAACCTGTAATTTGAATGAAGAAACAAAAAAGGCATGTTTTATTGCTTTTTCAGTATTTCTGGATTGTGCATCCTGAGTATCACAAGTGTAATTGATTGGTTGATTTATTCAAGTCTTAAGTGTTTCCCAACATATCCCTTGTTTTCAGGACCCTGAGGAAGAAGGCTTTTGAAAATACATATATTACAGGGAAAGGAGACTTACCCTTTCGAATACAAATTTTATCCTTTGAGCAAACAGCATCATACATCATTAGCAAATGCTTTCAATATAGAAGTCTAAATTTTTGTTGTATGATAAATAATGAAAAAAGATACTGTAACTGCCCTCTCAATGCATGTAGATTTTGCTGGTTGGTATTGAAGCCAGTTTTCTTTCTGTTGAGTAAGTAGAAAAGTAGAGATTTTTTTATCTTTTTTATAGATCTCTGTGTTCTGAACTCCTTGGACTTTTCCGTGTTTTGTGGTCAGGGAAGTGGGCCCAGGTCAGTCCACATGCATTTCTACAGGCTGTGTGGCAGGCCATCCCGTTATTCAAGGGCTATGCTCAACATGATGCTCAGGAATTTCTTTGGTAAGCTTACCTGTATTGGCTTTAACCTATTACCAAACAGTTCTGTATGAAAGACCCTGAAGAAGAAGGCCTTTGACAAAATCACAAGAAAAGGAGAAATGTCATTATTTGAAACACAATAATTTGTTATCTGCAAATGCTTTTGATTTTGGACAAGTCTAAAATTTAGTTGCCTGTTAAAGAGTTAAAACTTTACCTCCTGTAGATGACTTACATAAATTTTATAGCAAAAGGAGAAATTTCCAGTTACAAGCAATTTTAACTCTACCACAATATTTCCACATGTATTCATCTATTAAACCAAACGATCCCAGGTTTCAACAACTCTTAAGCAGAAGGCTGCTGCAGACAGTATTTGAGATGGATAAAATGCTGGTAACAATGTTTTAGAACTATCCTTGTTTGACTGTAGAGATATCATAAATGTTTAAAACTGGAATCGCAGTTGTATTGTTAACAACAAGTTATTGTGAGCTGAAATGTTAGAGAGCAATTATAGATATTATATTTCTTGCTTTCATCAGTGAATTGTTAGACAAAGTACAGACAGAACTTGATTGTGTGCCCCGACCATTACAGCCTGAAGATTCTCATCTGGTGACCGAGCTTTTTCAGGGAGAGTTAGTTAGTCAGGTGAGGTAAAAAATTTTTTATGGCCTCCACTTTAATCCTTTACCACACAATCCCGAGTTTTAATTAACCTGAGAATGAAGGCTCTGAAAACATGTGGGAAAAGGAGAAAATACTGTTAACCCACATTTTCTCCTTTTTCACGTTTTCTACCTATTCACGGATAAATACTATCATTTGAAAAAACATATGAATTGTCTTCTGTCAATTCCTTCAACATGGAAGCATCTAAAATTTTTCCATGTGGTAAAGGGTAAAGGATCTTTTTAACCCGAATCCTGCTAAATAAATGAAAGTTTTATGCGGATAATAAAAACCCGATACTTTCTATTTCAAAGGTATTTTTGGGAGGAAAAATATCTCCTTATCGGACAGCGTAGATCAATGATCAGACTGCACGTTCTGTGCAGTCTGATCTTGATCTACGCTGTCCGCAAAAGGTCAGTGAGTCGCGCTTAGCAGCCAAAGGGTTAAGATGAACTACAACAGGCAGATAATTTTTATAGAGAACTATGGCTGACATAGAGAAACAACACCGTTAAAATTTGATAGACTGTAGAATGGTTCAAGATTTAGTCAGCTTTGTAGACATAGATAAATTTCCGATTATTATGATGTAAGGGATGAATACCCATATTGCAAATATATGATTTGAAATCAGAAACATCAGAAGAGTGATTTTTTTGATGGCCAAAGAAAATGAAATATATTGTCTATATGATGTAATCTATGCAATCTTGCAACCATCAGTGGCAACATTTGGCATGAAGATACAAGAATGGTTATAATTTGATAAAGTAAAGATGAAATGAATTAAAAACTGGCTGAAAACATGTACATGTAAAGATGTATATTTAATATGTCATCTGGAAAAAATATGTATTTGAAAGGGTAGAAAAGATTGTGAGAAAAGGAGAAAATGCTGATAACCAGCATTTTCTTCATTTCCCACAATATTTTCAAAAGCCTCTTTTGGGTCTTTAAAACTCGGGATAGTGTGGTAAAGGGTTAAGTGATGAAGTTTGTATTTTCAGGTGACTTGTGAAGCCTGTAGAAAACTATCTCGGACATACGAGTTGTTTCTGGACCTGTCATTGGAGTTCCCAGATAGATATCAGATCACCAAACAGAACTCTCGCATTGCTCAAGATGTGTGCCATGTTACAGGTTGAGTAGCCTGGGTTCCAGTCCATTCATTTTTTTCCTTTTCTATCATTCGGACATTAGTTTGTCAAAAATGACGGCCGGGGGACATTTGAAACTGATCACAGCAACATCTAGATTACCCCATTCTAACAGTGAGGTAAAGTAGATGTCACTGCAATCGTTTTTAAAATGTAAATGGCTAAAACAGGTATGGAAATTCCAATTGCCTTGGTTTGATCACTTCCTGTTTGTGCGCCATCTTTGAAAATATTAACAACAAAATTTCAAACAGGTTATTCACAAGGACTTTGGAGAATAGTTTATCAATAGCTGCTAATTGTTTCAGCTGTTTGACTCTGACAGCTTTTTAAAAGGATGCTGTAACAAGTGTTGTTGAAGGTCGTGAAAATGCACTAATCCGTGGTTATGAAAATTGTGACTTCACGCAATAAACAAGTCTATTATTAGATTATCGCCACAAAGGATAATCATGGGGAGACCCTCAAATGTCCCCAGTCAGTAACAATAACGATAGCGATAAACAGATAGCTGCCAAAGATCAGTAGCGGACTGCGATTCTTAGGAAAGCATGACACAGAGTAATTAAAATCATTACTGCCTGGACCCAGGCTACAGGTCTGGCTTATTTCATCTTAAACATGTTACTTGTTCCAGACGACTTTGTATACCCCCCACAATAAAGTTAGGGTTAGGCCCATTTTCACTAATCATTCCTAAGAATATACCTTACCTCATTCTTGAGAATTTTCTAAATTTGAAAGTAGCACAACTTCTGATTGCCTTAACCAAATGGTTTAGCCAATCAGAAGTTGTGTTACTCTCTTTATCTAGAGGAAGACTAAGAAAAGAATTTAGAATGGTTGGTGAATACGGACCGTGGAATCAGGTTGTCCATTGAGTCTGTCTCTCCATCCATCGCCGCAATTGTGTGTCCTTTTCTCCTCCTACAGTTTTCAGCCAATGTGGTTGAAATTTTAACTTTTATCCAAATGACAAAATTTCAGGCCCGTCCAAACTGAAAGGATTTGCAGATGACAAAATAAATCTGACTCAGAAACTGAAATTTGTTTTTGAGAGGATAGCAAACATTGTGGGAAAAGGAGAAAATGCTGGTTACCACCATTTTCTCCTATACCCACAATGTTTTCAAAAGCCTCTTCCCTCAGGGTCACTAAAACTTGGGATTGTGTCGTGAAGGGTTAATGGAAGTCTTATGCCCATGGGAACTTTCATTAGGTTTGCTTATTACAGGAGTTATTTCCCTTTGATTTTTTTTTTTTCGCTGATCCAACAACAAGGCAATGATTGGAGTAATTTGTCAGCCTGGGTTTTATTTTCTCATACACTAAAACCTTAAAGTTATCTACTTGCTTGTTGTGTGTCAAACAGTCATTAAATTTTATGCAATACCTTTTGCTGCTTAGGTTACTTTGTCTGAAACATTTATCTAACAGCAGTAATTTCTTAATCCCATATCAGATTTTGATGAATGTCTAATGTATTAGCCAAAGCAGAAATTCTTTACAAAGCCGTTTTTTCTCTATGTCAACAGAAATGCTAGCCAAGTTTACAGAAGTAGAAGACCTTGAAGGACAAATCTATGCATGTGAAAATTGCAACAGCAGTAAGTCTAACTACAAATTTTCATGTCATACCTACATGTTTACCCATGTATGAGAAACTCATAGCGTAAAACTTCCTCAACTCGTAACCACACAACAAAGTTTTTAACTTGGCCAAACTGAAAGCGTTTGCAGGTGACAAAATGAATGTGACTCAAAAATTAAAATTTCTTGGCATGCTAGAAAACATTGTAAGAAAAAAAGAAAATGCTGGTTACCACAATGTTTTCAAGTCTTTATCTTTAGGGTCATAAAACTCAGGTTTGTTTGGTAAAGGGTTAATTTTAAAACTCAGATGTACTGTTACTGAATAAACCTAATTCTTTACTTGATGATGACATAGTAGACTTGTCCAAGTTGAAACCTGTTTTAGAAAACAAACTGAATGTTGCTCATATGAGGGAATTTGTAAATAGGAAAGGAGGAAATGCCAGTCATCAGCATTTTCTCACAAAGCTTTTGAATGCTTTCTATCCCAGTGTTGTTAAAAAATAGAATGGTTTGGTAAGGGTTGAGGATATCCAGAGCTTGGCTGTTTGTTGTTGCTTGTCTCTGATTGTTAGTACTAAATGCTTGAATGTGTGATTTATGAATTTAATTTTTAGCTCCACTGGCCAAAGGCCAGAGAGCTATTGTCATGGCGTTGTGTCCGTCGTGCGTGCGTCCGTCCGTCCGTTCGTCCGTGCGTGCGTCTGTAAACTTTTTCTTTAAAAAACTTCTCCTCAGAAACTATTGACTGGATTTTTACCAAATTTCACAGGAATGTTCCTTTGGTGGTCTTCTTTCAAATTCCTTCAAATAATTGTGTTCCATGAAGAATTCTGGTTTGCCATGGCAACCAAAGTAAGAAACCTTTAAAAATCTTCTCCTCCCAAACCGCTATTTGGATAGCATTATTATTTTGCAGGAATGTTCCTTAGATACAGGTTTACAGAATTCCTTAAAAAAAAAAAGATCTGTCAAAAAACATGGCTTTTATGGGAGACTTATTTTCCTTTTATGGTATAAAGTAAAATCTTTGAAAAATTTCTTCTCTAAAACTATTCATTGGATTTCATTGTTGTTTTGCAGGTAAGTTCCTATGGTGGTTGTCTACCAAATTGTTTCTTCAGTGAGCTAAAATGCAGGATTGAATGATAATTGTTAAAAACTTCCATTCGCCATTATAGAAATATCAGGCCTGTGGAGCGATACAGGCGCTCAAGCACCTCTAGTTATTTTTGGAAAATATGATTGACATATTTCATTAGTTATTTTAGAACTTTGCCTGGTAGCTCAGTCTGTAACATTTAGGACTTGTTATTAGGGGGTTTCAAGCTTGAATTCCAGGTTGATATTTCTCAATGGAACAGCATTCATTTTTATGTCATCCTGAACATTTCTTTCAAATTATTTATGTTGGGAAATAAGCCAGTGGCTTGAGAAGAGGTACCATTCAAACAAACAAACATAATTGTCCTGAAACTAACTTTCAGTAAATTGTTGCAACAGTGCTTCAGTTTTCATATAACATAACATATATCTGGCTGATTCCAAACCATCGTTTCAGCTCTGTCTTTATTTTTCCTTTCCAGAAAAAGGCAAGCAAAAAGAGACAATCTACACAGAAGCAAGAAAACAGCTATTAATCAATAAACTTCCTCAGATTCTCAGGCTACATTTAAAAAGGTTCAGGTAAGCATCGTCTTGAGATTATGTATCCTATGAAACATTTATTGTAATGTTGTGTATTCTATACTGCTGGCACTGACAAAGAGATGTTTAACTCTTTACCACAAAATTCCAAGTTTTAATGACCATGTGGAAGACCTCTTTTGAAAACATGATGGGAAAAGGAGAAAATGCTGGTAGCTAGCATTTTCTCCTTTTTCCTCCATGTCTTCTACCTCTCCAAGGACGATTTTCTATTTTTGAATTGCATTGATTTTGTCGCTGCGAAAGGTTTCAATGTGGGGGAGTCTAAAATTTTATGGCCTGGTAAAGGGTTAAAGTGTTAAACATCAACACAGTGGATAAGAAAACATTGTTTTTCAAGCTTGGTTGATTTACAAAATAAAAGTTAAAATGAAACTGTATGGCAATCTTTTGTTCAACTAGTCTGACAAACAAAACAACTTAAAAAATTTACTGGCAATTGATTGGGTTTGACAGAGTAGAAATATTGTAGGAAATGGAGAAAATGCAGGTGAGCAGAATTCTCTTCCTTTCCAATGATGTTTTTCAAAAGCTTTCTTTCACAGTGTGTTAGATTGACTTACAAAATAGTAGCAAAAATTGAACTAATAAAGCTAGGCATACTTCAAAACAAAACAAAAATTAAAATGTAGTTCAAATTTACTGAAAGGATTTACATTAGCTTTTCAGCTTACAAAGATACAATGTTAGCTTTTACCTGGGAAGATTTCAGTAGTACTAATACTTGTTTTCATCAATGTTGGCAAGTTCTGATTGGTTGAAAAATTTTGTCCATAGCTCCATGAAAAAAAATTCTTACAGTGCCAGAACTACCTTTGCTGTCAAACTAATGTAAACAAACATGTATACGAGATTTCAGAATATTTTTCTTTCTAATTTTATACCGAATCCAAAGTTCGAATGCTAGCTAAGTTTATTTTCGCTCAATATCATGAATTGAAAAAATATCCAACAAATTCATAAAGTCCAAGAGAAAACTTAAAACTCACCGTCATTTTACTGGGTATGAATTATCTAATTTTCAACTTACTTCCAGCATACTAAGTTTTTAGCAATAGATCTACTATCTCTGCAATGTTCAATGCTATGATGTCTTTAATTACACATTTTTTTAGGTCATGAACAAGTGGTTGGCCAGCGCTATGAAATACCAATGAAATGTGCATTAGAAATTAGAAACTGCAATATTGGATTCACAAAAAAATGCAGTTAGTAAAGTCATCATTTATGTGCGTATTGTTGTCTGTGATATTGAATTATAAGGACTGAAGAGAATCTTTATTGTTTTCATGAAACCTAATCACACTTTTGTATGAAACCGCTATTTATGTCATTCAAAAGTGTGAGATTAATTTTTTTTTTCATACCTGAGTGAAAACAAAAAAATTCTCTTCATTCCTTAAATAATGAACGAGCTACTGCTTAGGGGAAAAATAGCACGATACTGTTTTAGGATTATTAATAATTTTTTCATCAATGTAAAAGATAATTAGAAATTAAGCTGATTTTACTATATGTTCTTTTTATAGATGGTCTGGGCGATATCATCGAGAGAAAATAAGTACACATGTAGCATTTGACGAAAACTTGGACCTTACACCATTCTGTAGTGAAACCTTGACTCAAACTTGTCATGAATATCAGCTGTTTGCGGTGATCATTCATCATGGTAAAGGGTTTGGATCTGGCCATTATACAGCTTATACTTGGAACTCTGAGGCTGGTTAGTGATTATTTTAAAAATATCTGGATTACTCCTGAATTCACTTAAATATGAGTCATGCTATGGCAAAAGGGGGGTTTAATGCATCTCTTTTTCTTTTTACCAAATGACAGAATTTTAGACCTGATAGAACTGATTGTATTTGCAGTCAACAAATTGAATGTAACCAAAATCTTGAAATTTGTCTCTGAATAGGTAAAAACATTGTGGAAGAAGGAAAAAAAATACTGGTTACAAAATTTGTTTACTGGTAATATTTCATATAGTTCTATCATTGTCAATTTTTATCAAAACAATAAATATTGGTAAATCTGAGTTTTTCCCTGAGTACCGGACATCATCTTTATGTCAAGTGACTTTCATTTTAAAATATCCGAGGGCTGACATAGGAACAGCCAGCGATGGGATCTCATTATCTATTTCCGTAGGCAAATCTCTGAAAGCCTTGTATACACTCCACAGGCCACATAGAAGTGGGTCTGAATGTTTGTCTTGATATCTCAGATGAGTTTGAAATTGGGTCATATTAGGTTTAAAAGAGGATACTGGGATGATTCTCAAAAACATCATGTGCTCACACTAGACAAGTGTCTAGTGCCCATTATACACAATACACTTGTGCATATAAAAAAAAATCCACGACCAATATTGTAAATCACAATATCATATACATGTGTTGATTTTTCTCCAGATTTGTGTGACTTTTCAAACTAAATGTGTATACAAGGTTTTCAGAGATTTGTCTAAATGACCTATGTGGAAACATACTAGCTAATAGGAAAAAGAGCAGTTTTTCATCTGCCTCAATCTTTTTAAAATTGGCTTGCTACAAAACAAAAAAAAATGTCATCTAGAGTATGAAATACACTAGTTAGCTCTACTGGCTGAAAGCCAGCAGAGCTTATGTCATGGTATGGTTTCCGTCGTCCATCTGTCCGTCCGTCTGTCTGTCCATCCGTTAGTCTTTTTCTTGTTTAGGTGATAAAGTCTACATTTGTGGTCAGATTTTCATGAAACTTGCACAGTTTGTTTATCTCATCAATAGCTTGAACCCTATTGATTTTGAAAAGAATCCAACAAACAGTATGGGAAAAGTAGCCATTTCAAGTTGAAAATTTCCATTTCTTGTTTACACGATAAAGTCTGCATTTGTGGTCAGATTTCCAAGAAACTTGCACAGTGTGTTTATCTTATCAATAGCTTGATCCCTATCGATCTTGAAAAAAAATCCAGCAAATTGTATGGGAAAAGTAGCCATTTCAAGTTGAAAATTCAAAATTTCTTGTTTACACAATGAAGTCAGCATTTGTGGTCGGAATTTCATGAAACTTGCACAGTCGCTTTGTCTCATCAACAGCTTGAACCCTATTGATTTTGAAAAAAAAATCCAGCAAACAGTATGTGAAAAGTAGCGATTCAAAAGTGAAAATTTCCATTTCTTGTTTACGTGATGAAGTCAGCATTTGTGGTTGGATTTTCATGAAACTTGCACAGTTGCTTTGTCTCATCAACAGCTTGAACCCTACTGATTTTGAAAAATATCTGACAATTAGTATTGGAAAAGTAGCCATTCAAAGTTGAAAATTTCAATTTCTTGTATAGGCAATGAAGTCCACAGTGTTGATCCAATTCTTTTGAAACTTGCAAAGATTATTTGGTTCATCAAGGGATTGAAATCTGTAAAAATTGGAGAAAATCTAGTAATCTGTCCAGGAAAAGCAGCCATTTGATGACTTAGTATTGTTTACTCAACAAAATCCACATTTTTAGTCACATTTCTTTGAAATTTGCTAGGATTGTTCAATACAATGCATCCTAGCAGGGTAGCTCAGTGATTAGCATATCTGACTCATGATCTGGAGGTTGCGGGTTTGATACCCAGTAGCGGTGAACTTTCTTTCTGGCGATTTTTTACCTCTCATCTCTGATGCATGTGAGAAAAGTAGTCAGTGGCTTTGGAAAGAAAGTTGTGTCAGTACTGGTGTGAGAAAGCCAGGAAACACATGGGTGCATCACTGACCGCCATGATATGACCTAAGCTGTTAAAATGGCATTAAACTTCAATACAAACAAACAAACAAAGAAACAAATTGATACAATGCGTAGTGAAACCCTATCAAATTTGGCTGGATTCCAAACAATTAGTTTTAGAAATTGCGCTTCTTTTTTTTTCGCTGTTCATTCAATTCACCATGCCTACTTATGCTGTCTTCGTGGGTTCAAGCCCAGTTGCAAGAACACATTTTTGTGTTTTTTGTTGTTTTTCTTTTTGCTTCATGAATTCATAATGTATGCCAGCAAAAAAGCAAAATCACTGCTAGTAGAGTGATTTCAGGCCCTCAAGAGCCTCTAGTTTTTCATTTTGTCTGCAGTTTGGAGTAGTTTAACTCTTTACCAGACAACAAAATTTTAGACTGTTCCAAATTGAAAACGATAGCAGGCAACAAAATTAAAGTGACTCAGAAATTGAAATTTGTTTTGGGAAGGGTAAAAACGTGGGAAAAGGAGAACCAGCATTTTCTCCTTTTCCAACAATGTTTTCAAGAGACTACTTTCACAGAGTGGTGAAAACCAGGGATTGTTTGGTAAAGAGTTAAGCAAAGCATACAGAGAAAAGACTTGTTGAATTTACTTTCACATTTCAGAGTCCTGGGTGAACTGCAATGATTCCCGAATGCACTTGTCTGGGACAGAGGAAGTGCTAATGTCCCAGGCCTACATCCTGTTTTATAGAGCTGTTACAGATAAACTGCCTTTACTTACAAAGATTTCGTCATCAAACACGTCTGTGTGTTCCTTGAACAGTACGGATACTCTACCATACAGTCTGAAACCTGACGGCACTTTTATACTGGATGATGAGGAGGACTGTAGTTGGCAAAATCAGTTTAACTCATCTCCACCTAATTTGAAGAAAGAGTGTTTAAAGGAAGAAGAGACACAACCCAGCACAAGTCCCAGGATGTGTTTGGACCGTTCGGACACTGTAAATAGTTTTGTGGAAATAGACAATGAGATCTCATTCAAAGAAAGCCCAAATACATCATTTGTTAAATGTCAGGACACAAGTGCAATTGATACAAAGGTCAGTGAAAAGGGAATTAGAGGCCAAAAAAGATCTCAGAAACTGTCAGAGGACGCATTTGTTTCCCCTGGAAAGAGGAAGAAAAAGATGTCTTTCTCTACAGAAATGTTTTATCCTCAAAAACTGGAACCTATTTACAAAGGTCAAGATATGTCAGATAGTGCTTTTAAATCATCCCAAATGAAACTGGATAAAAGTACTCACACACCTTCCAAAATACCACCCAAATCACCAGGTCATATAAAAAGAAGGAAGTCTGCTTTTTGGTGATTTTCATTGAAGTTTAATGGCTATTTTAGTTGTTACTGTTTTGTAGTTTGAAGCATACTGGAAAAAGGGGTGCGGCATTGTAGCTCATTGGTCAACAGACTTGGCTTGTGACCTGGTGGTTGTGAGTTCAACACCAGATGAAGGAAACGATCTTTGCTGCGATTTTTCTCCTCTCTCCTGTGATGCATGTGAGAAAAGCATTCAATGGCTTTGAAAAAAATTTGTGTCAGTACTGATGTGAGAAAGCCAGGAAACACATGCATAAGTGCACTGGCCACTGTATGGCCTAAGCTGTTTGAACGGCAGTTAACTCCAATACAAACAAGGGGGGTAGTTAGTGGTAAAGTGTAGGACTTGTAACCTGGAGGCTGAGGGTTTGAGCCTTATTGGAAACACTGGGTTTTTCATGGGAGTGTCCATGGGCAAGATGCTTTAGAGACCTATTCTAAAGTTGGTGAAAACCAGGATACACATGAATATGTAAGCTGTTGCTGTGATATGACTGAAATAATGTTCAGAGCGGTGTAAAACATCATCCATTTATTACCTTGGAGGGGGGGGGTGGAATATGGATCATCCTGAGGTTGCAGTTCAAAGGATAAACTTTGTTTTACAAGCCAGAATTTGGTTTGTATGGGTAATTCTGCAAAGAAAATGTAAACCATTAGTAGCACAGCTTTAGTTGTCCAACCTGACAGTGTAGATTAAGATCAGATTGCCTTTTGCAGAAACTGTCTGCTGAGATTAGGCGGCACAGAGCATGCATTGTGATTTTAAATCTTCACTATGTGCTGTTTTGTGAAGAATTCAGACAAAAACACCCTTTAACTCTCTGCCAAACGACAGAATTTTAGTCTGGTCCACATTGGCAGACAGATGGAACAAATGATGAAATTAGTTCTTGATAGTTTAGAAAGCATTGTGGGCAAAGGGAGAAAATGCTGATTACCAGCATTTTCTCCTTTTCCTGCAAAGTTTTCAAAAACCTTCTTCCTCAGTGTCGATAAAAGTCGAGATTGTATGGTAAAGGGTTAAATTGCAAACTTTGGGTCTGTATTCTTGATTACTTGACTGTTGATTTTATTTATTAAGTGTTTTCAGGGTTAAATTTGTGTATATGGTTGTGCTGCTACAGGATACTGTTGACAATGGCATTCCTAACTCTTCACCAAATCACATGATTTTAGACCAGGCTAAATTGAAAACATTTGCATACAACAAATTCAGTGTGGTAACATTGATGGGATTTGCCTGTAAAATGATAGAAAATGATAGAAAACTTTGTGGGAAAGGCAAAAAATGCTGACTATTGGTATTTTCTCCTTTTCCCACTTTGTTTTCATTGGTCTTCATCCATAGGGTCATGAAAACATGGTGTTGTTTATTAAAAGGTTATATGTGTATACAGGGTTGTGCTGCTACAATGATACTGTTGAAAATGGCATTTTCAAGGTAACTTAGAATAAAATTATGAACAGAATGAGGACTCTACATGAGAAAGATTGGATCATAATCTGTGAAATGGCTGAATAATGTGACAAATAAAACAAGGCTTTTACGGGAAATACAGTTGATCATAATCTGTCAAATGGCTGAATATAGTATTGCATGATATAAGGCTTTAACAAGACAAATAGTGGAAAATAATCTGTCAAATGACAGGATGGAATAAAGAATAGAATAAGACGTTTACATGACAAAGAGTTGCATCATAATCTGCCAAATGGCAGAATAAGATAGTTGATAGAACAAGGCTTCTACAAAGAGTTGATCATAAACTGTCAAATGGCAGAAAAGAATAATGAATATAATATGGCTTTTACAGGACAGAGCAGATCATAATCTATCAAATTGCAGAGCGAAAAATGGTATCATAGTATAAGCCCTTTACAGATCAAAGGTGGGAATCACAATCTGTCAAATGGAAATATAAAATAATGAATGGAATAAGGCTTTTACATAATAAAGTTTGGATCATTATCTGTCAAATGACAGAATAAAATATTGAATAGAGTATAACTTTTACGTGACAAAAGGTGGATCATAATCTGTCAAATGGCAGTATAAAATGATGAATGGAATGAGGCTTTTACAGAAGAAAGGATGGATCATGACTGTCAAATAGCAGACAGAAATAATGAATAGAAAATGGCTTTTACATATTAAAAGGTGGATCATAATCTGTCAAGTAGCAGAAAGAAATATTGAATAAAATCAAGCTTCCACAGGATGGATCAGAATCTGTCAAATGGCAAATTATTATTTTTGATACCAGGTTCTAGCTCAGCCGTTTTTGAAGATAATATGCAGGTATCGGTGAATGATACCGTAATTTGTCAAATGGCAATTATTATTTTTGATATCAGTCTTTAGCTCTGCCATTTTCCAAGATAACCTGGAGGTATCGTCAAAGCCTTGTCTTCTTTATTGTCATAGTGCAAAAACATTGACCTATTCTGATATTTCTGTAATTATTGAAGATTTTTACTTGAACTCTTTACCACACAATGACATCTTTTAACGACCCTGACAAAGAGAGCTTTTGAAAACATTGTGGGAAAAGGAGAAAATGCTGGTAACCAGCATTTTCTCCTTTTCCCACAATGTTTTCTACCCTAGCAAGGACAAATTTTGTCATTTAGGCCACTTTCAATTTGTTGTCTGCAAATGCTTTCAATTTTAACCAGTTTGAAATTTTGTCATCTGGTAAAGGGTTAAACTCAGGCCAGTAATTAACTTCAAAAGGGGAACTATCACTAATGGGGGTAGGTAACCCTCAAAATATTTTTGACAGTTGTGCTCCTTTTTTTTTATTTGCATAATACTATTGCTTGGTATCAAACATGTCCTATACAATTTTTTTTCTAAAAGCTGCTGCAGCCAAGCATTGGAATCCACAGACAGTGCTCTTGTTTTATCCAGACATTTTTAGTTATGTTGTTTTGAACTTTTTTGTGTTCAAATAGATTTACCCAATAGTGACTAACAGTGTGTGTTGAGGGAATATGGAAATCACTAAACATTCTGACAGAAGCATAAAATTGGTAACAAAAGTATTGGTATAGCCTAGCATTTGCTGATGAAGTCGATACATTCTAGAGATAACTGTTTGCCTCATACTGCAGACATTGTGATAAAAGGAGAAATTCATCACAAAAAGTGGGCAGCAGGATGCATTGATTTGATTCTAACTCTGTACCAGACAAATGACAAAACTTTTAACTCCTCCAAATTCAAAGCATTTGCAGATGGCAAATTTAATACGGATCAGTGGAATGGCTTTGTCTGTGAATAGATAGAAAACATTGTAGGAAAAAGAGGAAATGCTGGTTACTAGCAGTATCTCCTTTTTTAACAGTTTTTAAAATCCTACTTCTGAAAGGCTGTTAAAATTTGGGATCAAGTGGTAATTAGTTAAAAGATTCATGTCTGGTCCAATACCATACTATATGCAGACAAAAAATTAAATGCATTCCATAGTAAGAGATTTATTGTTATGAGGTAGAAAACATTATGAGAAAGGGAGAAAATGCTGGATACTTTATTTTTCTTTCTTATCTCATAATGTTTTCAAAAGCTTTCTTCCTAAGGGGTATTGAAACATGTGATTGTTTGGTAAAGGCTTGACTCTTTACCAAACTACAAAATTTTAGACTTGTCCAAATTGAAAGCTTTTGCAGACAACAAAATAAACGTGACTCAAAAATTGAAACTTGACTTTAGAAGAGTAGAAAACATTGTGGGAAAAGGAGAAAATGCTGGTTACCAGCATTTTCTCATTTTCCCACAATGTTTTCAGAAGGCTTCTTCATCTGGGTTGTAAAAACCAGGGATTGTTTGGTAAAGGGTTATCATAACTTACCAGACAGTCCCAAGTTTTAAGGACCCTAAATAAGAGGGCTTTTGAAAACATTGTGGGAAAAGGAATCCAGCATTTTCTCCTTTTCCCACAGTGTTTTCCACCTGTCAAAGATGAATCCCACCATTTGAGCCACATTGTATTTGTTTTCTGCAAATGTTTTCTATTTGATCCAGTCTAAACTTTTCTTGTTTGGAAAATAGTTAAAGGAAGAAAAAGTTAACTTTCAACGATTGTTTGTGACTGACAATTAGCCAATTGCGTCAAAAATACAGATTGTACCTTTACTAAACAATCATATTTTTTTTCAAGCTTGCGAAAGAAGGCTCCTGAAAACATTGTTGGAAAAGGAGAAAATGCTGGTAACCAGCATTTTCCAACAATATTTTCTACTCTTTTCTAAGACAAATATCATCATATTAATTACAAATGCTTTGTAATATCCCATTAATCCCATGAAAATTTTAAGTAAGGATGAAAATGCTAGAAACTAGCAATATCTCCTTGTCTTTAATTGAGTAAAAGACATTGTGGGAAAAGGAGGAAATGCTGTTTACCTGTATTTTCTTCTTTTCCCACAATGTTTTCAAAAGCTTTCTTTCTCAGGGTTGTTAAAACTCGGGATTGTGTGGTAAAGGGTTTATTTATGTTGATTACATATATCACATGGACATTTTTCAGAGCTTTCTTCTGCATCATCCTTTCTGAGGAGAATAAGTGATACCCACTGTGTTAATGATATGACTCTTTACCATACAATCTTCACTTTTAACGACCCTGAGCATAAAAGCTTTTTTTAAACATTGTTTGGAAAAGGAGAAAATGCTGGTCACCAGCATTTTCTCCTTTTCCCAACATTGTTTTCTACCCTATGACAGACAAATTTCATGTTTTGAGAAACATTTAATTTGTCGTCTGCAAATGCTTTCAGTTTGTACAAGCCATAAATTTTGCTGTATGCTGTTTGGCAAAGAGTTATGTAGGGTGGAAAGGAAATGAACACGGATTGCAAGTACATGTGTAGTTGCCAAACTCGTGTAGAGAAAAATAAAATATGAAATTAGTAGTCTTTTACAAAGTTTTATTTTTCAGCCAATGGTCATTTTGCTTTTATTAGCTCCACTGGCCAAAGGCCAGAGAGCTATTGTCATGGCGTTGTGTCCGTCGTGCGTCCGTCCGTCCGTTCGTTCGTCCGTGCGTGCGTCCGTAAACTTTTTCTTTAAAAATCTTCTCCTCAGAAACTATTGACTGGATTTTTACCAAATTTCACAGGAATGTTCCTTTGGTGGTCCTCTTTCAAATTCCTTCAAATAATTGTGTTCCATGAAGAATTCTGGTTGCCATGGCAACCAAAGTAAAAAACCTTTAAAAATCTTCTCCTCCCAAACCGCTATTTGGATAGCATTATTATTTTGCAGGAATGTTCCTTAGATACAGGTTTACAGAATTCCTTAAAAAAAAAAAAGATCTGTCAAAAAACATGGCTTTTATGGGAGACTCATTTTCCTTTTATGGTATAAAGTAAAATCTTTGAAAAATTTCTTCTCTAAAACTATTCATTGGATTTCATTGTTGTTTTGCAGGTAAGTTCCTATGGTGGTTGTCTACCAAATTGTTTCTTCAATTAGCTAAAATGCAGGATTGAATGATAATTGTTAAAAACTTCCTTTCGCCATTATAGAAATATCAGGCCTGTGGAGCGATACAGGCACTCAGGCGCCTCTAGTTGCTGCAGTTGTTTGGACAAATCTTTAGTGGGATTGTTAAGTTTTGGGTTAGAGCTAGGGTTAGAGCTTTGGTCAGAGTTAAAGCTGTTGACCCACTGACCCTTCAGTAAACAATCCTTTGACTTAACGACTCTGAGGATATTGCTTTTGAAAACATTATGGGAAAAGTAGAGGATGCTGGAAAGCTCAGTTTTCTCCTTTTCCCACAATGTTTTCTACCCTTTTGAAGAAAAATTGTGTCATTTTGTTCCTCATTTAATTTTGTCGTCTACAAAAGCTGTCGATTGCGGCAGGTCTTAAATTTTGTAGTCTGGTGCGGAGTTAATGTAGAGGTCATAAATTTGAACCCCCATTCAGGGGCCAAAATTCCTCCATGGAAACATTAAGGTCATTAAAACCTCTTTTTCTCTCTGCTGGTTGTTGTCTAGACTCAAGTGGGAAAGCTGCCAATTACTTGGAAAGAACGTTTTGTCTAGAATTAGATATCTCGGTGAAATCCAGACACACACCAAGGGTGCACTACTGCCTTTGTAACTGAAATACTGCTGAAAACGACGTTTAACATCAAACAAACATTTGTAGGGTGTAGTGTGAACACGGCACCAAATCGTTCGAAGTTAGTAATAAGCTGGTGGTTACTTTGAAACCATTTAATATCTTTTTACCACACTATCCCGTATTTCAACGACCCTGCCTGAAAAAGCTTTTGAAAACATTTTAAGAAAAGGAGAAAATGCTTTTTTTCCAAAATATTTTCTACCCATTCTTAGACAATCAGCTTAGACCATATCACTTCAGTGAAGTAAAAAACATGTTCGTCGCGAGCATATTCCTCCATTTTGTCCGTTTTTACCTTTTAAAGAACAATTCCTAGTTTTAAACAAACTTTGAGAAATTGGAATATTGAAAACAATATGGGAAAAGGAGAAAATGCTGGTTATCAGCATTTTCTCCTTTTCCCAGAATGTTTTTTTAACCTTTCAGAAACAAATCTAATCATTTGAGCTATATGATTTGTCGTCTGGAAATGCTTTGAATTTGGACCAGTCTAAAATATTTTCATGTGGGGAAGAGTTAAATGGTTGTCTGCTTCAACATGAAAAACATCGTCTGCAAATGGCGTTAAAAAAAGGATAAGAAGGAAAAACGGCATCTAGTCGTGATGCGCATCACATACACGTTAATTCCTCTGTTGTTTACGCTACGGAGTCGGACCTTATCGTATTTTCCGGATTTGACCGACTTCACTCGGTGATAAAAAACGCGGTATATAGTAAAGTATTTTGGGAAATGTTGGCATCGGCGCTTCTCCCAGGTAACCGTTTTCTTACCTGGTGTAGAAGTATATAAAAATACCTGTAGATCAGTGTAGAGAGCTTCTCATCGAGTGTTGGGTGTATAAATATTTTTTTTTCCTGGCACAAATTTTGGGAACTGCGCAGCAAGCAAGCTGTAAGGCTTTTAATGCCGGTGAGTTAACAAGGTGGTGTATAATATCAGCGTATGTTTACAGAGTGGATGTAAAATAGTAACAAAAAAAAAGACGAGTGAAATTCCATAGTAAACTCTACCGACTTCTTGTTGCATTCCTTTGAAATCTTCGGAGTAAAATAAGCACTAGGAAAACATGGCTCAACCAACAGTTGTAAACATTCAGAGACAAGCTATTAACCAACCCTGGGGCTTCCGCCTGTCCGGGGGTAAGGATTTTAGAATGCAGCTGCAAGTGAAAAAGGTAAGCTTCTTCCAGAAGATGATGTCTTCACTACATTTACCAGACAACAAAAATTTAGACTCGGAAAAAATTGAAAGCATATGCAGACAACAGATTTAATGTAGCTCAAATGATGGTTTTTGTGTTTGAATTAAAAAAAAAAATTGTAGGAAAAGGAGAAAATGCTGGTTACCAGCATTTTCTCCTTTTCCCACAATGTTTTCAAAACCCTTTTCATTAGGACTGGTAAAACACGGGATTGTGCGGTAAAGGGTTACCCATCGGTTAATCTAAGCATAGCTTAAAATACATTTGCGAACAGTAAAGATCAAAACCAGACTGCAGTCTGATCTAAATCCACGTCGTCTGCAAAAACTAATGAGGCCCATGGCAGCAAAAGAAATACACGTACGTGCTAAGTTATCAAAATCAAAGGTAAATTTCTTCAGGTAATTACAAAGACCTAACTATGTAAATTTCAAACTTTTTTGACAGACAAAGAACTATCGGATAGTGTAGACCTATGATCAGACTGCACGCTATATTTAGTCTGATCATGGTCTACATTGATCCGAATAGCTACTGAAACCTTTAGCGCATAACGCCGACTTTTAACGACCCTGGAGAGAAGCCTTTAGAAAACATTGTGGGAAAAGGAGAAAATGCTGGTAACCAGCATTTTCTCCTTTTCCCACAATGTTTTCTACTCTATCAGAGAAAAATTGCACCATTTGAACCACATTGGAATTATCGTCTGCAAATGGTTTCAGTTTGGACAAAGCTAAAAATTGTGTCGTCTGGTAAAGTGTTTAGTTTTGTCGATCCGGCTCATCTCTTTGCAAGACAACAAAAGTTT
Organism: Hippopus hippopus; assembly: GCA_946811185.2. Taxonomy (NCBI): domain Eukaryota; kingdom Metazoa; phylum Mollusca; class Bivalvia; order Cardiida; family Cardiidae; genus Hippopus; species Hippopus hippopus. The sequence goes on along the minus strand of OX328107.1, from coordinate 36,035,444 downwards.
ATACGCGTCCAAATTGAAAGAATTTGCAGATGACAGTCTAGAGATGGCTCAAAAGATGTGGTTATCTTTGAAAGAGTAGAAAACATTGTTGGAAAAGGAAGAAATGCTAGTATCCACTCGTTTTTCATCCTTACAAAAGCAGGTCCCACAATTTAAGTCACCTTTGATTTGTCGTCTGCAAATGCTTTCAATTTAGACAGGCCAGGAATTTTGTCGTCTGGTAAGGAGTTAACACTTTCCATACCATTAACGACACCAGAGGCTTTTGTGGACGGTATAGATCAAGATCAGACTGCATAGAACATGCAGTCTGATCTGTGATCTACACTATCCACTACTTCATTCTAGATTATGAACGAACCATGTCTTGATCTTGTAGCGAAACTGCATTTGTAGACACTTAGTAAATGCTATTAATTTATTTAGTAGTGCAAGAGTTAAGATGAAGCTGGTGCAGTGATATCCATATACATGTATTCTTTTGCATAGGGGAAGTTTTTTTGAACGGTGTTTCCACACAGGTATGTATGCTGCGCACGGTCAGAAAGATAACTAGATTATTGGAATATTCTGACCCCATTTTCGCCATCATATTTCGGTCCGTGCGCACTACACAGACACGCCCGGCTAGAAAGCTCTGAGGTTTGCGTATCTGACTGGTGACTTGGTGGTTGCGGGTTCCATACCTTGTTGAGGCAAACTTTCTTTCCGGCGATTTTTCGTTTCTCACTTCTAATGCATGTGAGAAAAGTAGTCAGTGGCTTGGTGTGAAAAAGCCAGGACACAACTGCGTAGGTGCACTGACCTCTGTGATATGACCTAACATGTTAAACCAGCGTTATACTCCAATACAAACAAACAAAATTTGCCCAGCGGCGTTGCCAGCTGGAAATCATGAAACCCTGGCTTTAACATCAGTTTTTGCAAGCACGCCTCTAGGCCAACGAAATAGCAGGAGGAAGTTGGGCCTCGGCCCAGGTCATGGGCCTTATCTTTGCTGGATTTCTGGCTAGCCCCAGGCACGGACTTTATCTTTGCTGGATTTCTGGCTAGCCCCAGGCACGGACTTTATCTTTGCTGGATTTCTGGCTAGCCCCAGGCACGGACTTTATCTTTGCTGGATTCATGGCTAGCTGCAGTCATGAGTTTTATCTGTGCTGCTTTCCTGACTAGACACAGTTATATCTTTTATCCTTGCTCCATTCATGGCTAGCCTAAGTCATGGGCTTCATCTTTGCTACATTATCGACTGTCCCAGTCACATGCATTATCTTTGCTACATTCATGTCTTGCCCCAGTCATATGCTTTATCTTTGCTACATCCATACCTAGCCCCACTCATTGGCGTTATTTTTGCTACTTTCATGACTTGGGCCAGACATAGGCTTTATCTTTGCTACATTCATGGCTAGTCCCAGCATTGTGCTTTATCTCTGCTACATTCCTGGCTACATAGCGAGACAGTGATCCTCCGTACTCCGATGGTTAACTCTTTACCAGACGACAAAATTTCAAACTGGTCAAAATTGAAAGCAGTTGCAGATCACAAAATAAGTATACTGTAAACGATAGAACTTGACTCTGAAGGGCAGAAAACATTGCCAGCATTTTCTCCTTTTTCCACAATGTTTTCAAAAGGCGTCTTCCTTCGTTAAAATTCGTTATTGTCAAATACGATTTAGATCTCCGCTAAAAGCTTTTTTTTTGTTTAGTTTCTTGTAAAAAGTTCAAATTGTGCCTTGAATTTACCAGACGCGGTGTTATAGCTGCAATGTGAAGCGTTGATATGGTAAAAATTAAATTGACATTCTGTTATTTCACATAGAAGTCTATACCATTTAGGTTACGGGTGGTTACAACCGGTGCAGGCTTAACAATAACAAGTTCTTGCAACATATAAATACTAATCTCTCTCGATTGTGCTTCTTGAAACCTACACCAGTATTTGCACCAAGTGTTTGGGCCAATGAACAGTCCTAAAGTTGACATCCGCTCCCGGGTATCGAACTCAGGACCTTAACTTTACGAGGCCGACGCTCTATCTCACAACCGCTTACAACACTCATTTTTTTTTTTTTTTGCTCTCCAACTTTCTTGTAAATTTCGTAGGTTTTAACACAAGATTTTTAAGGCAGTGGGTTAAACATCTTAAAATCCGGGTTTGATCTCCGTCAGCGGTGACGGTCGCTTTGGTGTAGCCTTGTGCAAGGCAGCTCGGAGCCTCGGACTAGCACTAGTAAAACCGAGGAAACCCGTGAATTTAGCTTTCGAAAAACTATGATCTGACCAAATGATAACCAAGTGTACTTATTACCAAACGACAAAATTTTGGGTTGGACAAAAATTGTCTTTGATAGGGTAGAAAACGTTGTGGGAAAAGGAGAAAATGCTGGTAACCAGCATTTTCTCCTTTTCCCACAATGTTTTCGAAAGCCCTCTCTTTCAGGGTTGTTAGAACTCGAGACTGTGTGAAAAAGAGTTTACCCTCAGGCTGATAAGCGCAACTCACTAACCGTTTGCGGACAGTGTAGATTAAGATCAGACTGCACTTTCATTTAACTTATCTTACAGGTTAAGAGTTAAAGACCATGTAATTAAGTAGCAAGTCACTCTATCAAACAGATTTGAGACATGCTTTGTGAAAAAGGGACTTAATCCATCTGCGAAAAGTATCGATTCAGGTCAGCCTGCACACTCTGCGCAGGCTGACCTGGGCTGAAACTTTTCGCCTTTGGTCAATTTTCTGTATGTCTAAGGTCCAGTCTATCTCACTGATAAGTTGTTAAAAGAAGTGGATATTATGGATCCATGAGTATGTGATTGTTTGCTTGGTACAATGGATCATGGAGATGCATTAAGCCCCCTTTTACCGGAGCATGGTTCATTTATAAACATTCCATCCACAAGTTATCGCTTTCTGCACCAAACAAACATACAAGCTCGATCGCTTTCGACTGCTGAAGATACAATCCACTGAAATTCAGACTTTTACCTTCTATAAGCATGCCTAATTAAGCCGACGGTATAGATACAGTCTGATCTTAATCTATGATCCACAGAAGCCACCGTTTTCACCTTAATGCCGTGTAAAAGGTTATGAACCATACTTCATTATATACCTCGATACATACAAAAGTGCAAAATAAAACACCGCATAGAAGCCAAAGAACTTGGAAAAGAGATGGAAATAAAAAAAAAACCAGTCAAGGCAATCCCACAGTATGTTTCGCCATCAATCATCATTGTAGTCATCATATACAAGCAAATATTTGGCCGTCGCCCAGCACTCCCAGAGCTTGACGTTATGAATGCGACAGGAATCTACCGCATATATCTGCGTAATAACGAACTGGTAAAACAATAGATGCCTTACACCTGTCTGCATAATCGCTTGTAATCAGCTTTTCTAGATAGGTTATAGCTTCCTCACAACTATGGTACCCCTATCTCTCTCTTGATATATATATGGATAACATGGTACCAATTCCTAGGTCACGTGATTAGCCGCCATGTTGAATTAACCTGCAGATGGCTCTTTGTCAGTCTTGCAGGAGATCACTCTTGAAAACATTGGATAAAGGAGAAATTACCCATATCGAGCAATATCTGTTTGCAACTATGCTTCATATGCATTAACGTTTTTTTTTACCAAACCACAAACATCTAGACTGATCCAATTTTAGAGCATTTACAAACGACAAATCCAATGTGTCTCAAATGATAGGACTTGTCTCTTGTCTTTGAAAGGATGAAAAACATTACTGGAAATGGAGAACAGCATTTTCTCCTTTTCCGACAAGGTTTTCAAAAGTTTTTTTTTCCCCCAGGTCGTCAAAAGTTAGGCTTGTGTTCTTTAAGCTGAATGTTCCTATTTTACAATGATGTAATCTAAGACGTCTCACTGTGACTTTGTTTCAGGAGTAATCAGCTCGCCTTTAGCGTGCAAAATAATTGAGCCGTGCTCTGAGAAAAGGGGGGGTTAAAATGCATCTGCAAAAAGTTTCGACTCGGGTCAGCCTGCGCAGATGTTTTTTTTTTCATATCCAAGGATGATTCTTATGGTGGCACAATAGAGACATGGAAGATATATTTTATACTACGTGCGCACGCAGTAGCTAATACGTGCGCACGCAGTAGCTAATACGTGCGCACGTAATAAGTAATACGTGCGCACACAGTAGTATTACGTGCGCACGCAGTAGCTAATACGTGCGCACGTAATAACTAATACGTGCGCACGCAGTAGCTAATACGTGCGCACGTATTACATATTACGTGCGCACGTAATAATCCACCAATCAGAATCATGAACGGAAGCCATTGTTTCAAGATGGAAGTGGAAGATAGACATTTATTGATTCGTGATAAACTGATTGGTCGATTATTACGTGCACACGTAATAGTTATTACGTGCGCACGTATTAGTTAATAAGTGCGCACGTACTAGCTACTGCGTGCGCACGTAATAACTATTACGTGCGCACGTATTAGCTACTGCGTGCGCACGTAATACTACTGCGAGCACACGTATTACTTATTACGTGCGCACGTATTAGCTACTGCGTGCGCACGTAGTATAAAATATATCTTCCATGTCACTTTTGTGCCACCGTAGATTCTAGCTAATTATTCAGCCGTTTGATAGGCAAAATGAATTTTATGGATCCATGATTATGTGATGACTTGCTAGGTATAATGTATCAGAGAGATGCATTAAACCCCCTTTTGCCAAAGCATGGCACAAGTGAAATGAACTTTTTCAGTCAATACTAAAAATGCAAATATTGCGATTTCGAAGCTTTTTTTGTCAGAATATGCGACAAAGTATGCGGACAGAGTAGATCTAAGATCATACTGCAGGTTCTGTGCAGTCTGCTCTTGATCTACACTGTCCGACTAAGTAATTTCACCCTGGCTTAGCGTTACATAGGATAATTAGTGTTCATGTATTACACAGGTACTTCTCAGCATGATTTCCTCGTAACCAATTGTAATGTATACAGCAAGTGATTATTTTGATAGTAACAGACATTAGGAAATTCGTTGCTATGCCATACAGACAGATTTGTTAGAAACAAGTAATATCTCTAACCCTTTGGCTGCTCAGGGCGACTTCAAGGACCTTTTTTCAGACAGTGTAGATCAAGATCAGGCTGCACAGAACATGCAGTCGATCTTGGATCTACACTATCTGATAAGAAAATATTTTTCCCACAAAAAAAAAAACTTTGAAATAGCAAAACTTTTTTTTTCACTAGCGGTTTGAAAGTGTAAAGTATCGACTCATGTCAGCCTCCGCACTCCGTACAGCCTGACCTGGGTCGAAACTTTTTGCTGTTGGTAAATATTCTGTTTATCAGACCTTTCTACCTCATGATTCAGCCGGCGTTACACAAAATGGATCCGTAATATGCGATTATTATCTCGGTATAATGCATTAACCCCTTTTCCCAGAACCGTTCAATCATAAGAGTTACAGATTTTTCGTCTTCGCTACATGACCGAATTTATTCTAGGATTGTTATGTACGCTTACGTATTTTTTGTTTTGCTACTTTCACCTGACTACTTTTGAAAACATTGCGACAACTGAAGCATAAGAGAAAGAATATGTAATAATATGCGAGTAAAACCTAATGCTCAGAAACTAGATTCAAGATGATCAAATAGTGAGTAAATATTTCTGTTGACTCTTCCAGCGCCAAATATTATACACTCGACCTCTTTCGATGGCTGTAAATATAATCCACTGAAACTCAGAAAGATTTTAATCTAAACTGGCTTCACTAAACAAGCGGACGGTATAGATCCAAGGTCAGACTGCAAGTTCTGTGCAGTCTGATTTTGATCTATGCCTTCCGGAAACGCCCATGTTTTCACTCATGGCACAGAGAGGATGAACACAGCGAATGTTGAATGATGATATGAACACTCGGCCAAATCCCTGAACCCTTTTTCGGTTTTGTAATATATCTGATACCGTAGCGTTATGTTAAAAAGTGGAAGAGAAAATGCATACATGCTATGCACATGCGCGTCGGAATTTACGCTTGTTAGGGCGCAGGTACAAGACACCATCAACAAAATACCTGTACATAAGATGTCACTGTAGTAGTTTTGAAAATATGGTAAGAAAAAGGAGGAAATTGTTCTTGTCTGGTCATAATTTTTAAACCGTCGCCATACTGTCTGTCTCTGCATGCCTTTGTACCCTCTCTCTGTGTGTCTTTCTCTCTCTCGGAGAGAAAATTAAGAGGTGGGGGTAAAGGTCAAGGAGTTTTTAAACCTCTATTCTGAAATAAGTAGTTTGCTCAAATTTCCAAGATAAACTGTTCGATTAATTTGTCTGAGTAGTTCGGATATTTCGTCTCGGCTAACCGGAAAAAATAACTCATTTAAGACTTAACCCTTATCCTGCTAAATAAGTATAATGAAGTTTTCATTTCGATAGTAAAAACTCAAATCTTGCTATTTCAAAGTTTTGCTTTGGGGAATAATATCTCCTTCACGGACAGTGTAGATCCAAGATCAGACTGCACGATCTGTGCAGTCTGATCTTGATCTACACTGTCCGCAAAAGGTCAGTGAGTCGCGCTTAGCAGCCTAAGGATTAAGTTCGCTCGCTTGATTTTTACTTTTGCCCGTTTTGTTAAATTGATGGTACCTTTAAGCAACCGTACTTCTTTGTGGGCGGTAGCGGATAGCATTCTAAGTTGATGGTACTTGTGAGCTACCGTATTAATTAGCGATAAATTTACCTTACAGTTTCCTGCTTATATCAATACTTTCTGATCTATTTATATCAATACTTCTGATCTATTTACCAAACTGTTCCTGCCTAAAATCGTTTCGCCAGAGATCTGTGTTCAATATCAATCAACATTCTTACTTTGTGCAGTAGAAATTACCACACTGTATCCAGGGACGCAGCTACCAGTACGCAAAAACGCAGTTGCGTACACTGCAAAAAAGGAAAGACAATTTTGCCCCCCCCCCAAAAAAAACTTCTACAGTGCCAAAATTCTCTGGGGTAGCTCCCAAGACCCTCCTGGGAATTCCCTCTCGGTACTTGGCGCCTCGGATAATACCTTTGGTATTACTTTTGCGCACACTTTATTTTGGGCAAGCTTCGCCCTTGTACCTATCTGGTTTCACTCTTCACTACACCACAAATTTTTGGATTCGACTAAATTCAAAACATGTGCAGACGACAAGATAAGTGTACCTCAAATGATAATTTCTGTTTTTAATAGGATAGAAAACATTGTGGGGGAAAAGGAGAAAATGCTGGTTACCAGCATTTTCTCCTTTTTCCCCACAATGTTTTCAAAAGCCTTCCTCCTTCAGGGTCATTAAAACTCGGGATTGTGTGGTAAAGGTTTATAGTAAATGCACTATTCTACAGATCTGGACGTCTTGCATATCTCTATACCAGACGACAAAAATTAAAACTTGTCCAAAATGGAAAGCATTTGCAGACGACAAACTAAGTATGGCTCAACGGATGGAATTTGTCTTTCAAAGGTTAGAAAACATTGTTGGAAGAGAAAAAACCTTAAAGAAAAAAAAACCCTTTTCTTCTCAGGGTTGTTTTAAACTCGCTATTGTATGATGACAGGTTAGTGACATATTCCTAAACCCCCCCCCCCCCCCCCCCCCACACACACACACATATATGATTGGCCGACTTTGGTAGCTCTATTGGTTAATGCACAATACTTGAAACTATGATGTCGCTGGTTCGAATAGCCGAATTTCTTCCATGCCGAGGACTGATAATGGTCACTCTAACAGGATCCATTCCTATCTCACCGCTGATCAATGTTCGATATTGGTCATGTAGGAAAGCATTCAGTGACTTTGGAAGAATAGATATTGTGTGAAGCAAGGGTGAAAGAAACTGCAGAAAACTATGGATAGATGCATTGGCTGCAGCGATATAACTGAAATAATATTGAAAACGACGTACATGACCAAGCAACTAACTACATAAACGAGCAAACAGACAACAAACATGCAAACAAACAAACAAACAAACAAACATGATGGAAAATGAAGTTACTGCTTATGGTAAACTGCTGCTCCTTTGACCATTAACTAATTTCCCTACTAACAATGATATTAGCCCATATCCTGCTAAATAAGTTAACTGAAACTTTCAAGCCAATAGTAACAAACCAGAATAATGTTATTTCAAACTTATTTTTTGTAGAAAAAATATCTCTATAACGGACAGTGTAGATCCAAGATCAGACTGCACGTTCTGTGCAGTCTGATCTTGATCTACGCTGTCCGCAAAAGGTCAGTGAGTCGCGCTTAGCAGCCTAAGTGCTAATACTACAACTGTAAAGTAGCTGTAATGTAGCTTAGATGGGGTTCAAACTTGATAAAACTCGTATGGGTGACGCCTTCAGAGCTTAAACCATATTATTAATCTATGACGGATTCTTTTACTGTGGTGTTTCAAAAGCTGGCTAAAGTAGTCGTAATTGTAAAACTAAAGTTTAAACGGCGATATCTTGAAAACTTAACAATGCAAAGAAAAGGTGCTTCACGAGTTACTGGTGCATTGCAAATCAGAAATCTAATGTACAGGTAAATGGCGTATCCATCAGGTTCCTGACAATCTGTGCAAATTGCAAGAGTGGAATAATTAGGTGTGAAACGGCTAAAAACGTGCGAGATTGGGTTACAAATTGGATAAACACATTAATATAAGAGAATCCGGTTACCGCGGCTAAGTTTTCGACATAAACACGCCACAAAGACCTGAAATCAAGCTCCTTTTCCCCACAGTATTTGAATTATTGACGCCCTCTGGATAAACCCTTCCCCGCCAAAGAATAGGCCCATAAAGAGAGAGAGTATTTCAAATTTCAATTGATATGCAAAATTGACCTTGAAATTTATAAAAGGCGATATTATCGATGTAATTTGAAGCGGCAGTGAACATTTAACTGGTAGCCTACTATATCATATAGATTACGGAAGTTTACGACGGGTACCATTTGAAAATCAAAGCGTTGAAAACGCTTAAGTGGTATTTGTCAAGGAAGCCATTGTGTGAAATTAATAATTTGAAAGAAAAAGAGAAATATTATTCAAATATTTGCTTGAAAGTCAACCTACTAAGCAAATGAATACCTTTTTGGTTGAAGGGAGAGTACTCATGACAAAGTTAGGATTATTTGTGTATTGGTGGTCTCCCTTCAATCATTAGGAGGAGTCAGGAGAAACGTCCCTTGACAGTAGGATACATAATGGATAGAGAGAGAGAAACCAAGTGAATATATCGAATAAAATTAAGTTTGTACCTGAAAACTATGATTTTGAAATATCTTTGGCCGTTAACATTTAATTCACAACATTACAATCAATTATTTCGATCTATAAATATTCATGCCCAATCAAATGGAGTAGCGCGCAATCATGGGATGAACAAGCCATGGGACGAACTGGTTTTGGAACGAAAAAGCCTAGGACCAAGCGATCGGTAGACAAATTTTGTATCATTGCGCCAATAGAAGGCTATGACAGAGTGAGGCTATTTTCAATCAAAAATTAGTATTTCCACGATCGATGGCCTCACCAAGTGTATTTTAACATGCCATTTCCAATTGCATATCTGAGTACTACCGAAAAACTCATTTGCATGAGAAAAATTGAGTTTAATTGGGTTTATTTCCTTCGGCTTTGCACAAAATACGATACATGGTCTTCAAAATTCAATATTGAACTCATAGTGGTATTGTCTTCGACAAATACCACAAAAACGATCATTAAATCCAGCGCCATTAACGTTTATTCAACCTGTATTTTCACCATATCGCGACATCATCATCACGATATATTATTATGTTTTAAAAAATTCATTTTTTCAACACTAGTCACATTAGGGAAATAAATGCCTCAGTCGGTGTAAAAACTTCAAAATCACTAGTAACTTATTTCAAATAAGGAGCTTGAAATTAGCGACGAATAAATGTAGGAAAAATGATGGCACCAACTGATACCATGCATTATCTACTGCTGACACTTTGGCTTTTGTCTTGCAGCCAAAAAACTTATGAACTTATTCACGGTTACAAAAAGAGCTTTAATTTGTTATGAGTATTTTTTTTTTCTTTAGTAACAGTTCCATCACACTAATTAGCTTGCAACACGTGAAAAGGGGCATTCGGACATTTGCGTAAAATGTCGTCTCGGATCAGCCTGCGCAGTCCGCGCAGGCTAATCCGAGACGGCACTTTACGACTACATTAGATTTTGTGCTACAGTAGACTTGCGCAAAACAGAAAATTACATAAAAACGTAAAGTGCCGTCTCGGATTAGCCTGTGTGGACTGCAAAGGCTGATCCGAGACGACACTTTACGCAAATGTCCGAGTGCCCCTTTGTTGCAATCCAATTAATGTATAAAAATGGGGCTTATCCATAGTTTACAAGGATGTTTTTAAAGTACCCCGCCGAAAAAAAGTAACAAAGTAACGCATTTGACCCCTGGGGTCAGGTGTAACAACATGCAGTTTGATCTTTTATCGACCTTGTCCGACATTTCGTAAATACATTCTGGTAAAAACGGCCTTGATAGACTCTTCTCTTCTGACAAAACATGTTTATTCCTTTGATTTAGCATCGACAGTTATGTATCCTTTTCTTTTGGAAGCAACGAAGCACATGCCTGCGCCTTTTTCACCATTCATAACTTTTTTTTTCAACCGTTGTCTAATGCACATCCGCAAAAATATGGCTATTAAGTATCCAGGTCCTGTATTCAGAAATCATTCTAAATTCAACTATAAGTCGTATTCTGAATGTAGAAAGAGTAACAAATGAGTTAGCCAATCCGAAATTTCGTTTCTTTGAAATTTTTAAAAAAAGAACAAGACTTAAAATCTTGTTCAGACTGGTTGGTGAAATTGGTGAGAGTTACATAAATCTTGCTGCTTTGACATCTGTGTACATATATGATTATATCAAAGAAACGCATATCAGGAACCAGTCAACGTTCAGGGCAGATCCGGTACAAGTCGACATTCCATCTTGTTAACGCTCGTTTGAATTAGCACAAACACGTGTGGCAGAATTGAGATAGAGCAACCTTTAGATATAGGAAAAAGATATGAGCAAGATAAGACAAATAGCTGTAGTTATACTGAGTATAGTAGAGTTCAAATACATATGAGCTATGCTGTGTGAAAAGAGGCTTATTGCACCTGCAAAAAGTATCGACCAAGGTCAGCCTGCGCGGACTGCGCAGGCTGACCTGGGTCGATACTTTTTGCAGATGCAATAAGCTCCCTTTTCAATATAAGAAGAGTTCGAATACATATAAGCTATGCTCTGTGAAAAGGGGGATTATTGCTTCTGCAAAAAAATATCCATTCAGGTCAGCCTGCGCAGTCCGCGCAGGCTGACCTAGGTCGAAACGTTTTGCTACTGATAAATTTTCTGCGTGTTAAAGGACAGGTGTGCCTCATGATTTGATAGGTTTGTTAAAAAGAATGGATTATATGGATCCATGATTGTTTAATGACGGACACTGTATAAGGCATAATAGAAATGCATTAATCCCCGTTTTGCCAGAGCATGGCTGATATATAGCGCCTGAAGCAAAGTCAATAAGTATATCAGCGTCAAACTCACTCACATACGTACGCGTTTATATCATGTTCATTTGTTTTCCATTTCTTTCTTGACTGTCGAAACAGATTTCCCTAAGTATACTTAATAATATTATATCCATTCGATGATATGAAATTAATCTTTGTTGAATACATAAAAGAATCTGAATCTGATTTCCACACAATTTTGTGGAAAAAAGTAGATATATTTAGTTGGGGATCGTAGATTGTTATATACGATCCCTGATTTAGAAAAGGGTAATCAAACAATTTTTAAGTTGACTTTTTTGTGTCATGAAAAAGTGCAATTTGTTAACTTTTACAGTTTCTATGAAGTAGTGAAATTATTGTTTTAATAACCATTAAATAATTTTTATCTGGAGAAATACGATGCATTTTATCGATACATTTGGTTAACTGGTCGACAGCTGGAAACAATATAACGACTTTCCTGGTGGGAAATAACTTTTCTCGGGCCTAGGGCGATCGACCAATCAAATCCTTCGTTACAGTGCAATAGTTTTCCCATGATGCTACATGTATTTGTTTATTCTACATGTATTTGAGTATTTTGTGAAAGTTCACTTCATTATTTACCCACTGAAAGATTCGAAAGGACCATTTTGTCATTGGATTTGTGTTTTTTCATGCAGGTAGAGCCAAATACCCCGGCAGCCGGAATGGTCCATCATGGAGATGCGATAGTCGCTATAGGGGGAACCAGTGCAGCTAATTTAACACATATGCAAGCTCACCAGTTAATACGTAGTGCCGGAAACCATCTACAATTAACGGTCTTAAAGTAAGTTTTACTTAAGCCTATCCCGGCCAACACTTGGCGATTCAAGATGCTTTTATGGACAGATTAACCATTTACCAATCCATCCTATGTTTTAACGACCCAGACTGTAAAGCCTTTTGAAAACATTGATAGAAAAGGAGAAAATGCTGGAAACCAGCATTTTATCTCTTTTCTACAATGTTTTCTACACTATCAATAACAAGCTCAATCATTTGAGTCACTTTTAAATTGTCGTCTGCAAAGGCTTTCAATTTGAACAAGCTTATATTTTTGTCGTCTGGTAATGAGTTAATTCTTAGACCGCCAAGTAGACCAAACAGACATTTTCAGTTCAAAAACAAAAAACTATTTATATGAGCCAGGCTCTGTGAAAAAGGGGAAATCATGCATCTGCGTGATCCATGGTACCAAGTAAGCCATCACATACTTATGGATCAATTTTATAATAGCCACATCTTTTAACAACCGACTTATTCCTGAGGTAGACTGTTCCTTGGACATACAAAAAATTGACCAATAGCGAGAAGTTTCGGCTCAGGTCAGCCTGCGCGGATTGCGCAGGCTGACCTGGGTCGATACTTTTCGCAAATGCATCAAGCCCTCTTTTTCACAGAGCATGGCTCATATGTAATTCCAATTTCCAAGGTTGTTGTTGTGCAGAATATCTTGGCAAAGCAGACAATGTAGATCTAGATAAGACTACACGTGTTGTTGTGCAGAATATCTCGGCAAAGCAGACAATGTAGATCTAAGACAAGACTACACGTGTAGAATTTACGTTGCAAACTTTTAACCCTTATCCTGGTAAACAACTAAAATTAAATTTTCAATTCGATATTAGTAACCTAAATATTGCTGTTTCAAAGTTATGTTTTCGGGAATTCTTACGAACAGTGTTCGTAACAAAGAAACAAATGAACAAATGCATGGCAGAAATACAGGGACCGGGCAGGATTCGAACCTAGAACGCCCGGACGAAAGTCCAATACCATAACCACTGAGCCAAAGAGAATTCTCCCTAACGCATTTGTTAGATATTGTATTTAAATCGGGATGAAGCCATGCATGAAGGAGTGGTCTCCCGTAACAGAATAATATCTCCTTATCGGACAGTGTAGATCAAAGATCAGACTGCACGTTCTGTGCAGTCTGATCTTGATCTACACTGTCCGCAAAAGGTCAGTGGGTCGCGCCTAGCGGCCTAAGGGTTAATTCTAGTTTAACAATTCATTTTTCTTCCAGCGACTCGAACTTTGACGGACTTTGCTGTATATCAGTTTCACGGTCACAATACTGCCCATACTTTTAACTGTTATCCCGCTAAATAAGTTAGATAAAACTTTCAAGCCGATAGAAAAAGCCAGAATAATGTTATTTCAAACTTATTTTTTATTGAAGAAGAATATCTCATTATCGGACAGTGTAGATTCAAGATCAGACTGCACGTTCTGTGCAGTCTGATCTTGATCTACACTGTCCGCCAAAGGTCAGCGAGTCGCACTTGGCAGCTTGAAGGTTAAATGGTAGGAATTATATTTGCCTGCATTTTGAATCGAATCATTTACTTGATATATAATATAAGGTACCTCATTACAGGTACACAAAAAAATCCAATCACAATATACGAGTTCGTATCAGTCATCCATAAATATACTTTATTTTCCATAATAACCAATGCTAATTGTTTATTATAAGTTTTAAAAGATGATTTGACTTTGAACAAAAGTGCCGGGGAACTGTATTAAAAAATGAACTGTCTTCAAATCTATCAGGGGAACTGTCTCGAAAAGTTCTGTCTTGATTTCTTACTTGTAGATACATGTACAGGGTGTCCCAAAATACATGTCTCAGTTTCAAAGTTCAACTTTTCTACTAAATATTCAACATAACTAGACTGCTCTTCATAATACTTTTAAAAACATGTAAAAGTTTCTATAAACAGTAATTCTAAGGAGCAATTTACCTCCATTCCATCATAACACATGCTTTACATGCCCACACATTTTCTGCTGTATGACAGACGTCGAAAATTGTTAACGTTTTGGCAGGTGCCCTCAGTAATCTTCCGTATTTTCCTACGAATGGCAGTTCTGAGTTCAGTTAAACATGCTGGTTTATAATCATACACCTTGTGGGCAATGAATTCTCATAGAAAAAAATCTTACAGGTTTAAATCGGGCAAGTGAGTGGGCCATTCTACTGTGGTCTTCAATGTAATCAACTGGCTTCCAAAAGTATCGGTCAGAGAGTTAATGGCAGCTCTACTTGTATGCGATGCTGCTCTGGGACATCTTGTTGAAACCAACAATTATTTTTAGAGACAGTTCAGGTACAAACTTATTTTTAAAAATATTAATGTAGCGATCAGGGGTGACAGTCTCTCCGTTTTCCTGAAAGAAATAAAGCATTACAATGTCTTTACTGTTTAAAGCAACCCAAACTGTGACTTTTTTGCCGTGAAGAGGTGTATGACAAGGTCTATGATTATAAACCAGCATGTTTAACTGAACTCGGAGCTGTTGTTCGTTGGGAAATACGGAAGATTACAGAGGGCACCTGCCGAAACGTTATTAACAATTTTCGACGTCTGTCAGACACGTACAGAAGAAAATATGTGGACATGTAAAGCATGTGTTACGATGGAATGGAGGTAAACTGCACCTTAACATTACTGTTTATACAAAATTTTACATGTTTTTAAAACATTATTAAGAGTTATCCGGTTATGCTGAGTATTTAGTAGCAAAGTTTGACTTTGAAACTGGGAAATATATTTTGGGACACCCTGAACATTCAAAGATGTCTTTTCAATTCGTCTAGATTTTTAGGCTACTGATTTGTTGAACTTTCGTTTTCCTTTCAGGGGACATTTCGAAGACATCAAGGGGCTCAAGCCAAAAGGACCTATCAAATTTTCTCCTTGGAGGAATAAACCTCAGTAATACAAACATTGACAGACAGACATTTATATACCTTGTGACAAATAATGAAATTTCTACCATTGAGTGTGCTCATCATTTAAAATATCAACTTTCCAACTTTAAAAATTGTGTATTTGCTAGGCCTGTTGGCCAATAGGATACTTAATTGGTTTTTTGTCACTCCGGAAAAGCCAATTAAATCTAAAATAAAGTCAGATCTTTGTCAAACAACACCGTGCTTTAGGAACCTTGAGGTAAAGGGGGGGGGGATTGAAACCATTGTTGGAATGTTGTTGGTCAAGCGTTAAATAGTGTGTCTTGAGTGGCGTTCTTGAGCAGCATGTATGAATTGAATTGAAACGACTTTGTTCGCTATTGAACGTTCGGAGCGAGTTACCAGAGTGTGTTTCTATCTATTATTTGTTTTATCCGGGCTTGTAATCTCTTATCCCCTTTTAGTCGGAAAATTCCCCGCTAATATTAAAAACCAAAATTGATCGAGATCAAAGTTTTTTTTTTTTTCTTTTCAAGACTAACAACATGTTAGATTTATACGGTTAACGGTTAAAAAGCAGTGTTAACACCAAACAAACACTGTTTATTCCACGACTAGGCCTTGATTGATTGGGTGGGAAAGGAGGTGCTGGAGAGAACAGAAACATTATTTTGAAGAAAACAATCCCTATCATTCTACACGACAAATGTAGAAGGAATCCAAGTGAAAACACTTTAAGTGCCAAGTAAATGTTCCTTGTAAACATGTCACAATGGCGATGTTGCATGGCACATTTTGGATGAGAATTTCCTGTTACCAATCACATTTTAGACGATATATTGTGTCAGTTGACTGGCATACCTCACCAACAAAACAGTGAAATTCTGTAGCCAATAACAAAAGTTTGTAGTCAGAAATAGAGTTTCTTACAAAGGGCTGCATTGGCTTATGGTAGGATGAGGCCCAACTGTTGCAGAAAATATCCATGGCATCATTAGAAAATTCAATATTAAACATCTTAAAAAGGATGATTTATATTTGATTAAATAGCGTAAACCAGGGATCGCTTACACGACGATCCCTGGATAAATATCAATAGATTTAGGTTCTTATGGGAAAGAAACGGCAGTAAAGTTAACGATAGGCCCCATTAACTTACATTAAAAATGTGAGAAAACACAGTTGAAACCAGATGAATATGTACATATCCTTTTCATGAATATGCTATGGTGTATCTCAATATAGACAGATCTAATTCAATGATTTATATTTCAATTCATACGTATTTACTTGTTTTGCCGAGGTCATGATCCGTCCAAGGATGAATATATTTCTAAAGGTTTGTTAATCTATAAATGTAGCATGTATTGTAAGAAGCTTTTATTATAAACTGTATAGTTTGTACATAATGATCCTTACCCCATTTTTATTTTTTCAACAGTTCTGCATGTAGAAGGGTAGAATATACAATTATTGTTGTTTGTTGGAGGCAGAGTTTTCATTTCTCCAACTCTACCAAATGACAAAATTTTTGACTAATCCAAACTAGTCCAGTTGAAAGGAGTTGCAGACGAAAACGATGATACAGGTATTTGCTTTTAAAATGGTAGAAAACAATGTGGGAAAAGGAGACAGTGCTTGTTACAATCATTTCTCCTTTTCCCTCAGAGTTTTCAAAGCTTTCTAAGAAATGTTAAAAGTCGGGATCATGCGGTAAAGGATTTAACAAACTTTTTATGCAGAACATACCAATCTTTTTTGTTGTTGTTGTTTGTTTTAAGCTTCTCCTATGTAACCTGCATTGTTGTGTCCCAAAATGTTCCAGATGTTTGTGTACATTAAAGTTTCATTAAAGTGAGGTTAAAATACTGTGTTCTTGATTTCTAAAATGATAATTTACAAGCCCATTATGAAAAGCCCTTTTTCTTAGGCACAAATTGCCTTTTACGGTCTGTGTAGATCAAGATCATACTGCACATAATGTATAGTCTGACCTTTGATCTACAAAGTGCAATAGTTTGAGAGACTTAACTGCTTCAACAGTGAATTATCAGTCATTTTTAGCGCACATGTTTTCGAAGATAACGTCGAGATACTGTCGTAGCCTGTAGTTGTCAACGTCTGCGTTGTGCAAAAACTTCGACTTTTTGTAATATTGTTACAAACTGGTATTACTGAAGATGTTTTCTTCAAACTTGGACAAGTTGTTAACTATCAAAAGGGGAACTCATACAAGAGGGGTAGGCAACTATCAAACTGTTTTTGACAGAGTTATGCCCCATTTTCGACTTAGAATTTTCATTGAAAACCAAGCACTTGTAGCTAAGCGTTGGCACCCGCATGCAATGCTCTTGTTTTTAAAAGTTTAAAAAATGTCCATTCCATTTGAATCATGCTCTGGCAATAGGGGGTTTAATGCATCTCTGTGATGCATTACAGCAAGCAAGTCATCAGCTAACTACTGCTCTATTAAATCCATCATTATCAAACAACTAACTGAATTATGATGTAGAATGGTCCACGTAGAAAATTGGCCAAAAGCAAAGTTT
The DNA here is from genome assembly GCA_946811185.2 of Hippopus hippopus. Taxonomy (NCBI): domain Eukaryota; kingdom Metazoa; phylum Mollusca; class Bivalvia; order Cardiida; family Cardiidae; genus Hippopus; species Hippopus hippopus. The sequence continues at coordinate 36,017,554 of OX328107.1, read as the reverse complement.
TGTTCCAGGTCGGCCTCCATGCACTGAGCAGGCTGACCTGGGTCAATACTTATTTCAGACATATTACACTCCCTTTTCACAGAGCATGCCTTGTTTATTTAGCACTCTGAGTGTAATGATTGAATAGTGTTTTTGCCACTTTCAACATTATTTCAGCCATATCATGGCGACAGCTCACATATTCATGTGTTTCCTGGGTTTCACTAGTGCAAGGCTCGGGCTTTGAAGTGTCTGCTAAAGGACACTCCCATGAAAATTAAGCACTCTGAGAAAAGGATAAACAGCTAAAAGTTTACCTGACGATCCTTTGTTAACACAACATTGGTGGAAAAGGAGAAATTTGAACCTCATTTGTCATCTGCAAATCAATGGGGTGAGTCTATTTTTTTTAAGTCTTGTAAAGGGTTAACCTTTTACCACAGAATCCTGACTTTTTCCAAAAGGTTTTATACCCTTCCCAAGACAAATTTCAATTTTTGAGCCACATAAGGTCATGAAGGCCTGAATTGCTCTAATTTGTATTGCAAGTGAGCTATTACTGACAGTTTGTTTGTATTTGTTTCTTTGTTTGTATGGTGTTAAATGCTTTTTTTTCAACATTAGTCTGGTTATACCATGGCTGTCAGTACACTTGTCTATGTTTTCCTGGAGTTCCTTTCACCAGTATTTTGCACCATATTCTTCCCAAACTGCTAGCTGCTTTCCCACATAACTATCATTGAAACAATGAACAGCGATGAGAGGAAAGAATCCTTTCACAATGACAATCATCAGTCCACGAAATAAAATTGGCCAAGCTAGGGAATAGAACTGGCAACCCCCTGGCTTCAAGTCGGGTTATTCAGAAGAAATCTGTAATCTGTGTACAAGGAATTTCAAGATAGTATTGTGGATTACCATTTTAACTCTTTCCGAGATGACTTGATTTCAGACTTGTTGCGATGGAAACTTTTGCAGCGGACAAATTAAATGAGTTCAAATGACGTGATTTGACTTTAGACAGGTAAAAAACACGGTCAGAAAAGTAGAAAATGTGGGTTGCAAGCATTTTCTCCTTTACCCACAATGTCTTCAAAAGCTTTCTTTCTGGCTCATTAACTGTTTACCACAAAATGCCAACTTTTAATGACCCTGAGAAAGTAAACTTTTGAAAATATTGTGGGAAAAGGAGAAAATATGCTGGTAACCACAATGTTTTCTAACCTTTCACAAACAAATCATATTATTTGTGCCAGATCTACTATGTCGTCTGCAAATGCTTTCAATTTGGACCAGTTCTAACTTTTGTCGTGTAGTAAAGAGTTTTTAAAGACAGAATTATTTGATAAAGGGATTAAGGCCGACATCTTGCCAGCATTTGGAAACAAAGCCTCTATAGTACTCCTGCAATTCTTAGATAGTAGATTGGGTCCCATACATTTGAGAAATTAGCACCTGTTCAGTACAACTTATGCTTGATATCAGTTTTACTGAGAATCATAGGCCCAGCCTTTACCCCATCCAATAGTGGATTTAACCAGTTGCACTGCCCACAGGCCCTGCTTTTAACCCATCCAATAGTGGATTTCACCAGTTGCATTGCCCATAGGCCCTGCCTTTAACCAATCCAGTTGTGGATTTCACCAGTTGCACTGCCCATAGGCTCTGCCTTTAACGCATCCAATAGTGAATTTAACTTGTTGCACTGCCCATAGGCCCAGCCTTTATCCCATCCAACTGTGGATTTCACCAGTTGAACTGCCCATAGGCCCAGCCTTTACCCCATCCAATAGTGGATTTCACTAGTTGCACTGCACATAGGCCTTGCCTTTACCCAATCCAATAGTGGATTTAACCAGTTGCACTGCCAATTTTCAAAATATTACCTCATTTAAACCTCCAGATACCTGTGGTTCTGTTCATGTGATTGGTTAACTGTTCAACAAATGAAATCAAACATCACCTACAGGTAAGTCTTGTCACATAATCCCGACTTTAAACACCTCATGAAAGAAGAGTTTGAAACATTGTGGGAAATGGACAAAATGCTTGTTACCAACATTTCCTCCTTTTCCCACAATGTTTTATACCCTATCAAAGACATTTTTAACCAATTGAGCTGCATTTGATTGTCATCTGCAAGTCCTTTGGTTTTGGACAAGTCTAAAATCTGTTGTGTGGTATAGGGTGAATTTCTCGTATTTTTAAGGGCACAACATTGATCAATCTCATTTAACTCTTTCCATACCATTTGTTGACAGTGTAGATCAAGATCAGACTGCAGAGAATAATCAGTCTGATCTCTGATCTACACTATCCAGTCTCATTCTGGAGTATGACTGAACTCTCTCTCTCTTGATCTTGAAACAAAACTGTATTTGTAGCTTTTGAGAAAATGCAATTTATTTGTTCAGTAATGAAAGAGTTAACTTTTCAATCTTTTAACCCTTTACCAGACGACAAAATTTTAGCCCTTTTCAAATTGAAAGCATTTGCAGACGACAATTTTAATACGGCTCAAATGGTGCAACTGTTTATTAATAGGATAGAAAACATTGTGGGAAAAGGAGAAAATGCTGGTTACCAGCATTTTCTCCTTTTCCCACAATGTTTTCAAAAGGCTTGTTTTAACACAATCCAGAGTATAAACAATCCTGAGGAATAAACCTTTTTAAAACATTGTGGTAACCAGAAATTTCTCCTTTTCCCACAATGTTTTCAACCCTTTTTAAGACAATTTCCACATTTTGAGCCAAATTTCATTTTCATCTGCAAGTGCTATGGATTTAAAGAGGTTCGAAATATTGTTGTGTGGTAGAGTTCACAAATTTGAGATAGGTCTACCCTCAGATCATTTATGCCAAATACAAACAGATTCTGGAAGAAAGTTTTTGAAAAAACCATTTCCAAACACTGTATAGCTAAATTTGAAAAACATTTCATTTGTAGCTTGACGTGTCACTTTGACAACAGGATATATTCTAAGACAATAAAAATATTCTGTATGTTGCATGAAAGGTTTATGTTCCAGCAAAAACAGAAAGACAAGAAAACTGCTGCACTGTTAACTGTTTACAAAACAACAAAATTGTCAATTTGTCCAAACTGAAAGCATTTGCAGAAGACAAATCATATGTAACTTAAATGATTGGATTTGTCTTTGAAAGGGTTGAAAACAATGTGGTAAAAGGAGAAAATGCTGGTTACCAGCATTTTCTCCTTTTCCTACAATGTTTTCAAAAGGCTTCTTTCCCAGGGCGTTAAAACCAGGACTGTTTGGTAAAGGGTTAAAGCAATTTAATCATACTAAATGACAGTGACTGAACACTCAATAATATCTTCTCGTTTCAATAAACCCTTAAGTAAAATCAAACAATGTTTTCAGTCATGAATATAACACCCAAAGAATTGCTGTTTTGAGGTTGCAAGTGGCCTAACTATCACTGCAGGTAGTATAGATCCAAGACCAGACTACTAGTTTAGTGCATTTTGATCTTGATTTACACTGACTGCAAAAGCAAACGTAGCTGTTCTTTGTGCTAGTAAGGGCTTAACAAGAGCAGCCCATGCGGGTGCCAATGTTCAGCTGCAAGTGCTTGATTTTCAGTGAGAATTAAAAGTCCTAAAAGAACCATAACTGTAAAAATACTTTGATAGTCATCTACCCCTGTTGTATCAGTTCCCCTTTTGATAGTTAACAACTTGTCCAAGGTTGAAGTAAATATCTTCAGTACTAATAACAGATATCACAAAATGTCAAAGTTTTTGCACTACCATGATGCAGACGATGACAACGCCAGGGCTACGACATTATCTCGTATGAGCTAAAAAACAGTTATAGAAAACTAACAAGTAGCATTAGAGTGTAACAACAAGGATAATAAAGTGAGGTAAATGGTGACAGGTTTCAGTGTGACACCTTTCACCATTTATCTCCCTTTGATTATTATACCACAGAGTAAATGAGTTGTTCCCAATGGACCACTTATCAAGAGAAACTAAGCCAAAGCCCACTGCAGACTTGATGTTTATTCTTTACCGGACCACAAAATTGTTCACTTGTCCATTTTGAAAGCATTCGCAGATGGCAACTTAAGCCTGGCTCAGATGTTTGAACATGGCCTTGAAAGGGTAAAAAACGTTGTGGGTAGAGAGGAAAATGCTGTCTACTTGTGTAAGTGATTTCTCCTGATCTTTTTTAAAAGCATTCTTCTAGTAGGGTTAAGGGTTAAATTGATAAAAATTTTGTCCAGATAGCTGAAAGAAATCTACCTGTGGATCATGTATGTTAATGTTATGAACATCCAAGTTTTATTTGCTTCCTACCACACTGCTTTACTTCTGCAACCATGTGTCCTAGTTGGCCTTATTTCACATAAAATTTATTGTCTTGTCTGTTATTTTATTCTTATGTTTCCACTTTGGAAGAGTAATAATCCACACAATTTCATTGTATGTTAGGATCATTATTCTAACCCTTTCTAAATGATCTTGTGTTTTACAACCCTGAGAGCATCATGGGAAAAAGAAAATAAAATGTGTTCATAACCAGGATTTTCTCGTTTTCACACAATGCTTCTACTCTTTCATAGACAAATCCAATTTGTTGAACTGCATGTAAGTTCTTCTCTGCAAATGCTTTTAATTGGAGCTAATCTAAAATTTTGTCCTTTGGTAAAGGGTTAAAAGATAATAACTGCCTTGCACAATGTGAAGTTAAGTTTATTTTTTCACCATGTCACAGAAAAGGTCTAAACTTAACCCTTGATCTGCTAAATAAGTTAAACAAAATTTTGAGTGAGTCACATTCAGCCTATGCATTAACTGTACCACGATCACTACCACTGACAATCTCTATATCCAAACTAAATCACCGCCAAACACACAATCTTTATCAGGAAGGACCATGGCTTTCATTCTGAAATTAAAGATAAAAGAAACAAATTAAATCGTCTTCCTTTAATGTCAAAGAGATGCTACTATTGAAAGAATATATAAACAGCATTAAAATTTCTACCCTTTTAACCCTTTACCAAACAATCCAAGGTTTTCACGCCCCTCAAAAAGATAAGTTTTTAAAACATTGTGGGAAAAGTAGAAAATGATGGTAACCAACATTTTTTCCTTCTCCAACAATGTCTTGTACCCTATTAGGAAGCTTACGCTCATTTGTACCAATTTAGAATATGTTGTCTGCAGTCATTTTGAATTTTACAGAGTCTAGAAGTTGTTTTTGGAAAAGGGTTACAGTGGCATCAAACCAGAATTCTTTCTGCAAATTTTGAGAAAATCTTAACAAAGACTGGTAATTTCTATCTGCGTACAAATGGCTATGAAAGTAAAATATATATCGTAGGCCATATAGGAATTTAACCAGATTCGGAATCTGGCTAGACAAGATATGAATTCTTATCTGGCCTGGGTGAGGTAGAAGTTATTGGGTAACAAGAGAAAAATACATTTTGAACAAAGCAAAATACTAGCTGCCCTGACAGCTCAGTCAATAGAGTCATTGAGTTTAGGTTATGATTTTGTTTGTGTGTTTTCGATTTTAGCGCCATCTTAACAGCTTAGATCATAGCAGTCAGTGCACCTACCCATGTGTTTCCAGGCTTTCTTACAGAGGTATTGACACAACTTTCTTTCCAAGTCACTGGCTACTTTTCTCAAAAGCATTAGTGCTGAAAGGCAAAAATCGCCTGAAAGAAATTTTGCCTCAATCGGGTATACAACCACCAGGTCATGAGTAACATGCGCTAACCAATCAGATACACCGCTGGGTTACGGTTTTGATGATCCAAAGTTTGAATCCCAGTGGAAGCAAATTATGCTTGCAGTATTTCTGAGTTTTCTCCCAGATATGAGTAAAGAGTCATGTCCTTGTGTTATTTTCCCTACAAAATATCAACTTAGGCTGCTTTAACTCTTTAACAAACAACAAAATTTTAGACTCATCCAAATTCAAAGCGTTTGCAGACAACAAAATAAATGGGACTCAGAAATTGAAATTTGTTTCTAGAACGGTTGTAAACTTCGTGTGAAATGAAGAAAATACTGGTTACCATACCATTCCCAGAGTCGTTAAAAGTCAGAATTATGTGGTAAAGGGTTCAAACCTAATGCTACTGTTCAGCTACATTGTCCCTTTAAAAAATAATCCCACTGTTCAGCCGCATTTATTTTGTTGTCTGCAAATGCTTTGATTTATGAATATCATTCATCTGATACAAGTATGCATCAAACTGAGAAATTTCTAGTTCTAGCTGCTAGTTTTTTCCTTTTACCACAACAAATTCAAGAGGTCTTTTACCAGCCAAGAAAAAGTGATTTGCAAGAGGCAATGGACAGAAGAAGAACTAAAGTGTCTAAAAACCACAAATCCTGTGTAAAACTAATGGGTGCTACTTCAACAGTGTTGGAGAAACCATATAGCATTGATAACATAATTAACCCTCTACCACTCAATCCTAAGTTTTAACAACCCTGAAAATAAAGGGGTTTGAAAACATTGTGGGAAAAGGAGAAAATACACGTAGCCAGTATTTTCTCCATTTCCACAATGTTTTTCTACACTTTTCTTGACCAATGTTATCATTTTAGCCACATTTAACTCTTTACCAAATGACAAAATAGTAGACTAGTCCAAAATGAAAGCATTTGCAGACAACACAATAAGTATGGCTCAAAACCAGTATTTTCTTCATTCCACACAAAGTTTACAACTGTTCTAGAAACAAATTTCAATTTCTCAGTCCCATTTATTTTGTTGTCTGCAAACGCTTTGAATTTGGATGAGTCTAAAATTTTGTTGTTGAAATTTGTTTTGGGAAAGGTAGAAAACATAGTAGGAAAAGGAGAAAATGCTGGTTACCAGCATTTTCTCCTTTTCCTACTATGTTTTCAAAAGGCTTCTTTCTCAGGGTTGTTAAAAGTCGGGATTGTGTGGTAAAGGGTTAATTTGTTGTCTGCAAATGATTTAAATTTGGACTTGTCTCAAATTTAGTTGTCTGCATGGAAAAATTTTATGAAAATATTGTGTGAAAAGGAGATGTGATTAACATAATTTTCTCTAAGCTTCTGATGAAGAAATCCCAATGTTTGACTTGACACACATTTGATCTGTTGTCTGCAAATGCTTTCAAGATTAAGATTCACTTGTTTGGTAAAGAGTTAATCAGTTTTCACAAACATCATTAATATCTTCCCAAAGAAACAACACAGCAGAATTCCTTTTCTTCTCTCTTTTCCTTAGGAAAAATTAATCCTTGAAACATGCAATTGATTCCAAGGATATGCCATATTCTCTAACATCAATCAAATCTTTGTAAAAAAAAGCAATTGTGCAGGAATCCCCTTCTCTCTTTTTCCCAAGGGAAAATAACCCTTGAAACAAGTGAATCATTCATAAAGATACACCCATAAAGGAATGAAGCACCAAGCCACATTACTTTTTACCTGTAAGATTTTATACAAATCAGATTCAATGAGCTTTAAGTGGACGAAAGTGAACAAATCAAAGAGAGTATTTAATAAGGAAGGGCCATAACTTTGCAAGACCTCATTGCAAAGGGACATGCTGATGGAAGACAAAAACTACTTCATACTGGTTGTTCCTTAAAATCTCATTAGAATTGATAAGGGGGATGGGTGCCTAGAAAAAAACAGGGGACTAATTCAAAGATATCATATACCCTTAGTGCAAAAGGGCTATAACCCTGCAAAATTTACCATAAACAGACTGTCATGCTCCAACTAGGGACAGCTACTATTTCTTATCTAACGAAAACAAACACACATCTCACAAAGGAGAAATACATGTATTTCAATTCAGCAAAGTACATTTTCTTAACCCTTTACCAAACAATTCCATGCTCCGAGGAGGCAGTTTGAAAACATTGTAGAAAAATGAGAAAATGCTGGAAAGCATTTTCTCCTTTTCCCACAATAATGCTGGAAAGCTTTTTCTCCTTTTCCCACACTATTTTCTATCCTATCAAAGACAAGTCTCAACATTTGATCAATATTGAATTTGTTGCCTGTATACAAATGCTTTCAGTTTGGACCAGTCTGAGATTTTGCCGTTTAGTACAGAGCTAAGATACTGTTTACAAATACAACTGTCAACACCCCTAGAATAGAAAGCTTTTACCAGACGGAAAAACTTTAGACTTGTACAAATTTTTAAGCATTTGCAGACAACAAATTCAAAGTGATTCAAATGATGGGGAATTTTCTCTGAAATAGAGACATTTCTGGTTACCAGCATTTCTCCTTTACCCAGTTTTCAAAAGCCTTCCTCCTGTGGGTCGCTAAACCTCAGAATTGCTTTTTAAAGGGTTAAACACATTGGGCAAAAAAGCAAATACTCTGGACAAGCAAATACTACCATTTCCACAGTAACTCTTGACATAAAATGCTCTCGGGTATATTCTGTCTCCTTTGTAGCAAAAAAACTAGTTTTTGGTTTGTCTAAAATTGGACTGACTGGCAATGGGTAAACTGTATTGCAACAAGAAGTAAAATGGCTGTAACAAGCAATAGCTGGACTTTTTTTCATATCAGTAACTCTTTACCAGACAACAAAACTTTAGACCAGTCCATGGATTTCAAAATCATTTAAAGAAGAAAAACTGTAAAAGTTGCTACAGCCATATTTTGTCTTTGAAAAGGTAGAAAACATTATGGGAAAGAGATGCTGGTTATCAGCACATTTCCTTTCCCATAATGTTTTTAAAAGCCTTCTTTTTCAGGATCTTGTATACAGGGTATCCTTTGGTAAAAGGTTATGGTTTTCAACAGCTGTCCATGACAGGCACACAAGAGGACCATGATTGCCCTGTATTGCTCCAATGTCTAATTAATACACACCATACATACCAAACATTACAAGGTCCATGACTGCTTGATTCCTTGTACAGGTCAACAAGATATAGTGACATATCAAATATACAGATTTAGGCCATGAGACCCCCATGGCGGAGCTATATTTTGATACCAAGGCTAAATCTTTAACATATTTGAAAGTGATTCATTAGATGAAGCTATGTGCCATATTTGTGTGCCCTATGATTTATGGTTAGGAGAAGACAATTTTTGAAATTTTCTCTCTATAAACAAATGTTAGTTACATGACCCATGGGATGGGGGAAATTTTGACACCAGAGCATTAATCTGAATAATTCTGAAAGATACCTACAAGATGGTAACCCTCAAAAAATATTACAGCTGTAGCTCATAGTCAGGAACAAGATTTCAGAACTTTTTTGCTATAGAAGCCTATGTAAAACTTCTGAATTGTGGGCAGTGGCCAATGTTGACTGCAAGGCTACAATCTGCACACTCTTGGTAAAAGTCCACTGGATCAATATACATCAAAAATTTGGTAGCCCTAGGTCTTATAGTTAGGAGTTAGAAGATTTCACTATGTAAGACAATGCAAAACGTGTGTCTGCTGGGGCAGGGCATTTAACCCAATGGCTATAATTTGAGCAATCTTGGTAGAAGTCCATTAGATAAAGCTACAGATAAATTTGTTAGGCCTAAGCCTTATGGTTAGAAACAAGAAGATTTTAAAAGTTTCTGCTATGTAAGCCCATGTAAAACTTGTGACTGCTTGGGCAGTGCAAAATTTGACCTAGGGGCTGTAACTTGAACAGCCTTGGTAGAGGTCTATGGGATGAAGCTACATGCAAAAATTTGGAAGGCCTAAGCCTTATGGTTAGAAACAATTTTTTTTTTAAAAATTTCCTCTATGAAAGCCCATGTAAACCTTGTTACTACTTGGGTAGGGCCAAATTTGACCCAAAGGCTATAATTTGATGACTTTTGGAAGAGGTCCACCAGATAAAGCTACATGCAAAATTTGGTAGTCCTAGGCCACGCAGTTAGGAACAAGGTGAGTTTTAAAATTTTCACTATATAAGCCTAAGTAAAACTTGTGACTCCCCAGTGTAGAGTCAGTTTTGACCACAGTCCAATAATTTAATGAATCTTGGTAGAGGTCCATGGGATGAACCCACATGCCAATTTTGTAGCCCTAGGCCTTATGGTTTTAGACAAAAAGATTTTCAAAGATTTTCCCAATTTTTCAGTTTTGTTGCCATGGCAACCACAGTTTTTTGCATGAAACAAATTCTTTCAAAATATTCTGAAGAAAAGACTATGGCCCATTTCTGTGAAGTTTGGTCAAAATTGGATAGGTAGTTTCAGAGAAAAAGATGTTTCAAATAAAAGTTAACACACATACAAACAGATGACCATGGACACAGGGCCATGACATAAGCTTGCTGGCCTTTGGCCATTGGAGCTAAAAACTCATTAGAAAGACTTAAATTTTCCGGCAGTGTGTGCAAATTATCACCTGAGACCTCCTTGATGCTGACTTGTTGTCTTGAACCTTCTGTAACTGCCTTTTATCATTCAAATCCTTATAAACCAGAAAATTGTACAAAATGTCTCAAAAGTAATGAAAGTAAATATCTAAACCAAAATTTTGGATCATCTACATTGAAAGCATTGGCAGATAATAATTAAATGATAATGTAGAAAACATTTAGGAAAAAGGAGAAAATGATTGTAACAAGTTTTTTCTCCTTTTCCCATGATGTTTTCAAACACCTTTTTTCTCATGGTTGCTAAAAGGTGGAATTGTTGGTAAAGGTTAATGTTTGGTTCAGTTTTGAACCTAGAGCTTGTACCATGTAATTTTATAGTACAATTACAGGTCCTATATGGTATGTCTAAGGCTAGTAAAGAACTTCATGTTAATCAATTATTTACCAAAATGAAATAATACAGAGTTTCACAAGTTTCAACAACTCTAAAAAAAAAAAAGAAAAGCTTTTCAAAACATCAGGAGAAAAGGAGAAAATACTGGTAACCATCATTGTCCCACAATGGTTTCTACCCTTTCAAAAAACAATTTTCAGTTTTCAAGTCACATTAAATCTGTTGTTTGCAAATTCTTTCAATTTAGACCACCCTTAAATTTGGTATCTGTTGAAATTTTCTTGCTCACTGCATTCAGATTTTAAAAAGAATGTTAGATTCTTAAAAATTTTAAAATTCTGTTGTCTACTGCATTTAGACAGCAATTGATCTTTCATTATTTCAATTTGTTGATGCAGATCCACAAAACAATGTTAAGCCTTTTAGTGCTAAAAAACTGAAATCATGAACATTCTCAGTCAATACTAAAGATGCAGATACAGTATAGCTATTTCAGTTAGTACTAAAGATGCAGATACAGTATAGGTATCTCAGTCAGTACTAAAGATGCAGATACAGTACAGCTATGTCAGTCAGTACTAAAGATGCAGATACAGTATAGCTATCTCAGTCAGAACTAAAGATGCAGATACAGTATAGCTATCTCAGTCAGTACTAAAGATGCAGATACAGTACAGCTATCTCAGTCAGTACTAAAGATGCAGATACAGTATAGCTATCTCAGTCAGAACTAAAGATGCAGATACAGTATAGCTATCTCAGTCAGTACTAAAGATGCAGATACAGTATAGCTATCTCAGTCAGTACTAAAGATGCAGATACAGTATAGGCTATCTCAGTCAGTACTAAAGATGCAGATACAGTATAGCTATCTCAGTCAGTACTAAAGATGAAGATACAGTACAGCTATCTCAGTCAGCACTAAAGATGAAGATGCAGTATATCTATTTCAAAAACGCTATTGTTAGGATATCTAGCAAAGTAGTTGACATTATAGATCCAAGATCAGACTGAATATTTCCTTCTGATCTTGCTCCTTACTGTTCACATAAACAACTAAATCCAGGTTCTGAGATTTAAAGGTTATGATAGTTTTATCTAACACCAGCGACCCTAAGATAAAGAAGTAGGCTTTTGAAAAGAAAAAATGCTGACGACCAGCATTTTCTCCATTTCCCACATTTTTTCTACACTATCAGAGAACAACAATTCATTTGTACTGATTTCAAATCTGTCATCTGCACTTACTTGCAGTATTACAAGAGTGAACAATTTGTGGTTTGGGAAAGAGTTAAAAACATCAACCAAATCACCATTTTTCTTGTTAAACCTTAACTTTTCCTCAACAGGCTATCCCAATACCAATAGAAAACTGTTACAGATGCCAGAAAGGTCAAACATATAAAGGAGAGGAACTTATCATTTTTCAACAGTACCAAAAAAAAACCTGCAGAAAAAGGATGATATGCTGGTAACAAGCAACTGACCACTTTCTTTAAATTTTGTCCAAATGGCCCATATGAACTCTGATACAAAACATTGCGCAAAAAGGAAACAAGAGGGCCAAGATGGCCCTGGATCGCTCACCTGAATTTTTGAGAGGACCATGGCCAATTTTTTTTTGAAGTATTGAAATTTTGGAAACAAAATCATTATTTTGCCAAGCAATTTTGAAAAGGTCACCTGTAAAAATCATTTCAAAATCTGTCACCACCCCTACAATCATCACCACAGCCATGTTTTTGACGAATCAGAATTCTGCAAATAAATTTTGGGATAGGTCACCCAAGGACCATTTCTTGAACAACAGCACATGCCCGATAGTGGCTAAAAATATTAAGTCAAACAAGAGCACCGCATGTGGGTGCCAATGATTGGCTGTTGGGTGCTGGATAGTAAGTTAAAATTCTAAGTCGAAAAAGGGGCATAATTTGGACAAAATGATTTTAGAGTTATCTGCCCTTGTTGTATGTGTTGCTCTTTTACATATCAGCATTTCTAATTAGTGCACTCACTTACCTGGTATAGGTTGATGTCTGCAATAGCCTCTTCATCAAAATACCTATACAGTCTTTTGATGAAAATTAAAAGGTCACCAAAGGATAATTTCTGTGACATTATCTCAAAAGTTGACCAGTGGTTTCAGAGAAGAAGAATTTTTAGGAATTTCTTCATGTCCATATAGTGCAAATAGCCCCCTGCCACCACAGCCATGTTTCTTGACGGATCAAAATTTCGCGAACAGTTTTTCAGAAGGGGCACCCAAGGAACATTTCTGTGAAATTATTTCAAAATCTGACTAGTGGTTTAAGACAAGAAGAATTTCAAAGAATTTCTTTCAGTCCATACAGTGTAAAGATTCCATTTGGTTGCCATGGCAACCAGAGTTTTTGATGGAACAAATTCTGTGAACAATTTTTAAAGAGGACCTCCCAAGGAACATTCCAGCCAAGTTTGGTCCAAATTGGCTCAGCGATTTAGGAGGAGAAAAATTGGCTCAGCGATTTAGGAGGAGAAGATGTTTAAAGAATTGCTGACGCCACACAACGGACGACGGACACAACGTGATCCTAAGAGCTCCCCTTGAGCACGATGTGCTCAGGTGAGCTAAAAAAATGCTCTTTTCCTAACACACAGGATTGGTTAAGCGAATGGTTAAACATTTAAGCCAAAATTTATGTTAATCAATCAATTTGTACGTCAATACATAAATGAAAATTACTTTACCTGTATAGCTGCAGATTCCTTCTTCAATTCATTAAAAACTAATGCTAAGGCTTCTGGGTTTACACCACTTTCCAACAATCTCACACAAGTAGCAAGGGTCTCCATATCAAGGCCAGTATTCAGTATTTTTGACATCTCCATTAAAACTGGAATAACAATAAACCTGACTGGATGACTTTTTTTCCCCTTTTCATTGACAAAAGCATGTTAAGTATCAGGAAAAAATGATGGCCTTCACAGTTTTTACTCTCCATTGTTCCATGGCAACCAGTCTACATTTGATATTACAGTTTGAAATAAGATTTTCATAATGACAGTATTACTCTCATATGCCATTTCTAGCTGTAGTGATAATTGGTAGAGTAGAGGTATAGTGATCTTGGTAGCTCAAGGGTACTGCACTTGGCCTATTAGCCAGTTGTCTTTAGTCAAGTCCTGAAATACCCCTGATTCGATGGCTTGCTTCAATGTTAGTTTTTCATTGTGTTCTTGCCAGCCCCCCCATGTGATATTCTTCGATTACTTCTGGAATGAATTTGATCATACTGGCATCTCGTCTATTTGGCTTTATGCGGCAATTTTTTCTTACCTGCTAATAATATAGGCACGGAGCACTAGATAAACGATTAATATTCATGAAAATACCAAAAAGATTAAATGAATGTAACTGTTACCTCTTGTAATACCATTATTTTGAAATGTAAATATTCATTGACATTCCACAGAAATCTTGACAGCAGGCTTTACATTAACATGTTCCAGGTGTCATTTCAAGCAGTGAGATTCTTCTGTCCACAAGTTATCGGCTTTCTGTTTATCTGCTTGGGCATGGAAAATGGATGTACTAATTTACTTGGAGTCAAGTTTAGCACTTAAATTACCCTTTTATACAGTGTTATTTTTTTTAAATGAAATTGAACGTGCATATACACTTAACTGAATTTATAATGAGTATTTGTTTACAAATTAACCTGATTTTTTATGTCACAATAACAGTAAAATACAAAAAGATCAATGAAAACTGTGAATTAAATTTGTTGTCAATGTGAAGTTGAATCATTTATATATTGATCTGGGCCCATTGTAATGGCTGACAAGCAGATTAAAGACACATAATCTTGCTAAAAGATGACCAGTAAGATTTTGAATTTCCAGAAGCTTTAGAAGAATGGCCGACATGAAAGAGTGCTGAGAAACAATCAAATAATAACATCATAGCAATCCTTCAGACCAAAGGTAGTCCTAAACTGGTTTGAGAAGTGGTTCTATAGACTAAAGGTGTCTGAAGAAATGGAGTGGGGTATTGGTGAAGCTGCTAAAGGGCAGGTAGGAGGGAGTATTTTTGTACTCAGTAGCATAAATTTCAAGTTCAGTAGTAGAAGGTTTGAAAACAGGTACTGAGATAGATTAGACAATACCCATCAGATATTCAAAAAATAAATACAATTTATAGAGTTCTCAATAGAATTTTGAAAGTTGGATTCCAGGAATCCAACTCAGGAAAAAAATGGATTCCAAACCGAAAAGTTGGATTCCTCCCTGAATAAGTTGGATTCCCATACAGTCTGGATGAATTTTCATACACAAGTACAAATAATAAACATTTAAAAACTGTAAATTAAGATCTGTGCATCATGGACACATTAGGTCTGTAATGGACAAGTCTACATTTATATTAGAAATTAGGAGCTAAGACATTATTTGTAATTGCTCAATGAATTAAACAAGTTTAATTAATAACTTTTCAATTTGTGATCTTTTATTTAGACTATGTAAATAATTCAACATGATATGCATATTCTAAATATTCATAATAATAATGGCAACAATTCTGGACCAATATTCTTAAACATTTGTAAATTCAATTCTAATTCCATTTAATTAGTAATTAGAATTGAATTTAGAATTATTTGTCCATATAGCCTATGATGTCAATCAAATCTTTTCCATGACGATACTCTAGACCTGTCCAAATTTAAAGCTTGTGTGAATTTGCAGATGACAAGATAAACATGGTTTGAACAATGTATCGATACTTAGTCTTTGAAAAGCTGGATAACTTTGTGGGAATAGAAGAAAATGCTTCTACACCCACAATGTATTGTCTAAAGCTCTCTTTCTCAAGGTTGTTAAATTAGTCTGATCACTAGGCTGATTTAGAGCTTTCCTTTTAATTCCAAGAAATTTCTCGATTTTCAAATTTGTTCTCTGATAATATCAAGCACATGTGCAATGTGTTAGAGATAATCCAGTAAAGGTAAAAAGAGATTTGATTTTTGAGCAACATTGTTCTTAATTAAATGATTTTGATAGAAAGATCGATGAAAAAATTCGTCGAAAAGTTGAAAGGCAATGGACAATACTCAATTATCTATTTCCATTGCTACCCTATCATATCATTAGATGTTCACTACCTTTCTGTATTCTAGCATATTGATAAACTATCCGCGTAAATCAGTCTGTAATCTTTTAACTGATGCATGATAAATTTGCAAATGTCAAACAACATGACAACGGTCAGGGTATCAGCTATTTGTCATCCATTGTGTAACCAGTACTAGGCGAGTGATAAATAATGACACTTTCCGACTGGTTTTTAGTTTCCCAGAAAGCCACACCTACCACTTTGACTACAGGACTTTAAAGATTACCTGCGCATTGGATTTTCGGGTAATCATATTTTCCGCCTCGTTAAACACCTTGTAAACAATCAATCGATAAACAAATCAAGCTGAGTAGCTGATTTGGGACCTGTGCCCTGAAAAAAACTTATCTTCCGAAGGGAATCCTTTGTAAGGATTTTTTGTCATCCGCCGGGAAAAGTTATCGTCTCAGACTACAGTATTGGCGTTTCGAAGATTTCTGTAGACTTCGATAAATTCAGATGATAATGTAAAATACAACTGGGTTCATATCTGCTTAACTCTGGATTCGAATATCCTTAACTTTACAGACGAATTTTCTTACAAATTCGTAATTGACGCCGAATCTTCTAGGGGCCGAATCATGTACACATGATGTAGAAAGCCCATCTTGATTTCAATGAATAAAGTTAGCATTCACATAAAATAACGGGAAAAATCAAAATATTTGCTCAGAGAGAAAATCACTGGAAAATGCTGCAATACTAACTGTCCATAGTTTCTTTTGCCGAAGAAGCTCGCTGGTCTTTTACTTTTTCTGCCATGTTGTTGTTATTTTCTTCTGAGTAGGGTCTAAAACCGAAATCGACTGCAGAAATCGTCCCCTAGGGAAATCGTCCCAAAATTGAATTGGACGATCTTTTGATAGATAGATAGATAGATAGATAGATAGATTTCTGTATAAAATATATGACAACATAAAAGCACTATACATGAGATAAAATTGACATGGTAATGAGGAAAACGGCTGGCTATCCCAGAGTTAATGTTCTTAAACCCTTTGCCATACAATAAAATTCTAGACTAAGTCTTGTCTAACTTCATAGCACTTGCTAATGAAAAGTGAATGTTGCTCAACTTACTGAAGTTGTTTTTGACTGAGTAGAAAACATCGTGGGAAAATGAGAAAATGCTGTTTGCAGGAAATACACAGCTTTAGCGTTCTTAAATGATAATACTCCTCATAGAAAATGAAAACGCCAGTCAAAATTGTCTAATTTTACCTTGTTACCTTGTTCCTCAGATCACCTTAGGCTTTGCCTCTTTGATCGATCTTCATAAATATTTCTATATATGTCCGCTTCCGGGTTCATGTATGCTGGTGTAAACTTAAAATCACTATTGTTCCAATGACTGTTTAAAAGACTTTTAAAACTGTTTACACTTTTAGCTTGCACCACTTCATCTGGTAACTTATTCCAAGTATCAATAATACGTTGAGAAAAAAATGCACCTCTAATTTTCGAGATATACTGCCTCTTATAGATTTTGTATGAATGACCCCTTGTTGTTGTCCTGTTGAGTACAAAGAAATGCTCCGATTCTATGTTGTCATATCTATTGAGGATCTTGTATGTTTCCACCAAGTCTTAACGTATCCTTCTATACTGTAAAGTAGGTAGGCCTAACCGTCGAAGTCTTGTTGGATAATCAAAGTCTGCAATATTCCTGACTAATTTCGTTGCTCTACGCTGTACGTTCTCAAGTAGTACATCTTCCTTTTTATATAACACTGACCAAACGTTTGATCCATATTCTAAGGCTTTCTGGTCAACTCGTACCTAAGTCAACTCGTACCTTAGTCAACTCGTTCCTATTTTGGTCAACTCGTACCTGTTTTTTGGTCAACTCGTACCTACCCAAGTCAACTCGTACCTATTTTGGTCAACTCGTACCTGTTTGGGTTAAAGTCGTACCCTCAGTTCACATGAACATTGGTAAACAATACAACAAAGATATATGACTATATTAGTTCTCTTCGCTGTGCAGGAACAGCAACATACGAAAATGCACGGAACATGCACATATACTTTCTCAGTGGAAATGTTCTTGTTTGTAGATGGTGTAAATTTTTTTTATTGTTATGTTTTATATGTTGGTTTACGCTGAAGAAGAGTATTTTTTCAAGCAATTGTTGTTTGTGTAGGACAAACTGATGATTATTTGAGCAGCGTCGCAAGGAAACTTGCCCAGATTTCAGATTTACGATGAAAAGAGATTGTACTATGCATGGAGCGAAATCAAAGGCACAGATCAGCTAGTCTGCTCCTATGTTTTTGCATATAACGTGTTTTCTCATGATAGACGCGGCTCTTTGTTATATACATCTAATGGCTGTTTTATATTTTACAAGAAAAAGAAAATAAATAAATGTATTACATGTATGGCATTCGTTTCTTTCCTTTACCAGAATTTTCAGTCATTTAGGTGTTGTCTTGACATATGTCGGGTCTGAACACATGACGTCCATTCTATTGAAGCACCCAAAGTCCACCCCCCCCAAAAAAAAAAACATTTATATTTGGTTTTTAACTTGATTTTGTTTGCTATGAATGTAATTGGTCAGGTTTTAAAATAGGTGGTACATGGTACGGCATTAAGAATAAGGTTGTGATGATGTCAGATATATATAAGAAACAGACAAAAAGATAAACAAGAACACAAAACTTAATTGTTTTAATGTACTGATACTGTTAAAAGTCACAAAATAAAAGATATAAAAATACTTAGGTACGAGTTGACTCGGGTACCAGTTGACCCGGGTACGAGTTGACCAAAATAGGTACGAGTTGACTGAGGTATGAGTTGACTTAGGTACGAGTTGACCAGTTACCATTCTAAGTGTGGTATTATAAGGCTTTTATATAGAGTAATGAACATTTCTTTATCTAAATATGTGAACGACCTCTCTATAATGCCAAGCAATTTGTTTGCTTTTTTGACTTGTGTGCCAATATGCTCTTGGAAGTTGAGTTCGTTATCAATGATTATCCCCAGACCCATTTCCTTATATTCCTTATTTATAGTTTCATTTTCAAGTTTGTAATTCATTTGAAAGTTTTTTCCAAGTTGTAAGTGTTTACGTTTATTTTTGTTAAATTTTAATAGCCAGGTATCTGACCATTTGCTCAATTTATTTATATCCTCTTGCAGTAATTTTTCCTTTTCTAGTGAATCAATTGCAGAGTATAATTTTGTATCATCGGCAAACAACTTCGTGGTGTTACTAACGAAAGGTCATTTATGTAGATAGAAAAAAGTATTGGTCCCAAGACACTACCCCTGGGGTATACCACTGGTGACGCAGGAAGAACTAGATTCTTCCCCATTAATTATCACTTTCTGTCCTCTGTTGCTCAGAAAATTTTGTATCCAATTCAATAGATTTCCATGTATACCATAACCATAATAAAATCTTTCTAAATACATTTCTGTTGACAAACAGTTTTTTCACTCTCTTTCTACATTGATCTATCAATTCCATGGGCATTTTTCACCAACAGGCTGAGGTTTTCAACAGACGCATTTATTAATATCCATTTTCCTCTTGCTACTTTTGTAGCGGCAGAAGTTTTAGTTTACGCACTGCATATTGTAGCGGCTGAGTTTTTAGTTTACGCACCACATATTAATCTACATCCTGTATGAGCTTGTGATGCGTCATAGCAGACAGGTCAATCTTCGAAGAATATGACATGTACCAGGGATCATTGTTATTGCGATCCCTGCATGTAGAGACAACGCTAAACAATATAAACTATCTATCTATCTATCAGACGGTAACGGGAGATTCAACGGAAAACAGTTCAAATATCCAAATCAGAAGTAAACTGGTACCCGTTGTATCTCTCATAACCGTCCGATAGACGTTGATACGAAATCGATAACAGACTGCCAATTTAGATCCGAAGGTACTAGTTTAGCCTGTACCAATAAAAGTTGTTGTTGTAGAAATGTGATTTAATGTACAATTCTGTATTGAAAAAAATTTTTAAAACATATGTTTTTGCTGGCTCTTTTCATTTTTTTTCATCAAAATTAATGAAAGAATGTAGAAATAGTTTTACTTTATTTTCCAAACTTTTTATTTCACATAAATATTTTGATATGCAGTTTAACATCTAGTTTTTTTACAAGGCAAATGTAAGCGATTGGCTGAAAAGTCTGGCGGTGGTTCAAAATCACTGATTAGTGCTACTGACAAGTCTAAACACATCATACGATTCAAGGTCTTAAAGGAATTTAAATGGAAAAATCCTTTCCCGAAGTTTATCTTCGTTGATATCAGTGAATTGTGTATGTGAATTTTGATTGTTTCGTTATGGGAAAATGTTGATTTGAACAACGGAAAAAGAAAAATAAGTCTGAAATCTTAAGCAAAAAATTATCATCTGTTCAATAAAAGTAAAAAAGAAAACACGATGACTTTAGTTACCGAACCAAAGATGCTTTTCAGATGTCTGTTTATAGTGACTGTAATGACTGAAGTTTGTCCTGGCGAGAACATATGAAGGGCTAGCAATCCATATTTAACTTAAGTCCAAATCCCAACTTTGCCAAACTCTTGAAGTGGCTTTGGAAAGAAAGTTGTGTTAGTACTGGTGTGAGAAAGCCAGGAAACACATGTGCGTCACCGACCGCCATGATATGACCTTAGCTGTTAAAGTGGCGTTAAACCCTAATACAACCAACCAACCAACCAACCAAACTCTTGAAGGATTCACTAGTCAGTGGGACAGGATCCATTCCTCTCTCACTGCTTAATATCATTTAATTTTTTTTAATTGGGTAAAGCTGCCAGTTGCATGGAAAGAATATTTGTGTATAGTGTGAGTAGAAGGAAAGGGCGACAGATGAAGCAAACCTCTGCCAAAGCATACCATTTTAAACCACATTTAGCCTACTCCTGATTCGGGGTCAAGCTCTGATGTTATTTTTGTGATTGTTTCTCAGCGGAGAAACAATCACAGAAATAACATTGGAGCTAGACCCCGAATCGGGAGTACATTTAGCCTAGATTGACTGTATTCCATGGTGAAAAGGGAAACAACATGATAGGGACATTAACTCTTTACCAAATGACAAAGTTTTGGACTCAACCAAATTGAAAACAGTTGCAGACGACCAATTAAATGTAGCTCAAAAGATGACTTCTGTCTTTGATAGGGTCAAAAACTTTGTGGGTAAAGAAAAAAAATGCTGGCTACCAGCATTTTCTCCATTTTACACGGTCCGACGAATCACCGAAATACAACCGAAACACCAAAATACCCCCATTTTTCATTGTTGGGTTCAAATAACTGACAAAAGTATGCAGGATTTTTTTTTCAGAAAACATACTTAATCAAAGTATTAATCATTATTGAGAAGAGTGACGCTGTTAATATACACTGATCATTGATTTACGTGGAGAACAATCATCGAAACGCTGGCGTCCCTGACCTGTTACACACTGAAATACCCGATCTTGATTAAGACAATCTAGACTAAAGATTTATCATTATCACTTATATTTCTTTTGAATGATAAGCACACACAAAAGAGAGCGCTAATCCTCTTCATTTGCGAAAGAAGTAGACGGTGAGACCCAAATCAGACATTACATGATGTAAGTCTCTGATCCGAAAAACACACGAGTTTCTCGGCACGTTCTGTTCCCTTCCATTCTGTTAAAGTGAAGAGATCAATTAATCTGATTATGTTAGCCGTCTTCTTTCAGGGCTGTTAAAACAGTTGTGTGGTAAAGGGTTAATATATTATGGAAGGCTAAGCTAAACATCCAACGATTTTACTAAAAACTCTTTGTTAAATTCATTAGACCTTCTGCAATCAGTGAACGACTGTGTTGAACAGGAAGTTTTCATCTTTGCTCATCTTTTTCTCCAGATATTCCATCTGTACCGAAGACCATTGACCAATACATTTATTCCAAAGAAGTTGTATGATTTACTAAAGTTGATAAGGGAGTTCCAGCCATACAGAGACTGAAGCATTCATGATATTTTGTGCAGTGTGGAAAAGAAAAAGGAGGAGAGGTTCATGACAGAGACACAGAGCTGTCCTGGCGGTATCTCAGGTGGCGCCATTCCTTTCAGTATGTGTGCTCAGCAGATGCTTCCGGAACCACCTTGCAGGTATGGTTGAGAAGGGGGGTATGATAGAACTTATATTTTTACAGACAACGAAACTTTGGACTTGTTTAAATTCAAATCATTTGTAGATAATGAAATCAAATGAATCTGATTATGATGTTATAATCTTTTACCACGAAGAAAACATTGTTGGAAATGGAGAAAATGCTGGTTCCCAGCATTTTCTCCTTTTCCAACAATTTTTTCTATAACCTTCTCAGTTAGAGTAGTTAAAATCCATGATCATTTGGAAAAGGGTTAAAAGGAAAAGAACTGATATTTGTTGTGAATATGAAATCCAAGAAATGTTAACTGTTTTTAATTTTTCTCATGCACAAGTTGAAGGTAGATTGACTATTTGTATGATTTTGTTTTAACAGCCCAATACCCCATGATAGTCCCCACCATATGGAAAGTCCAGGACCTGGTGTTCCCCTCACACACCCGACTCCAAGTCCAGGGTGTAAGAGATTCATTAGTATATCGAGTAATGCTAGAAATGACATCTACATGAAGACGCTTATGAACAGTCCGTATCACAAATCTTACACACCAGTTTCTGCCACATCTGGGTAAGACAGTTTCTCTTGTTAGCCATGTACATTGTTCAAAGTTGATATTGCCTTCTAAACTCTTTACCAGACAGCAGAATGTTAACCTTGTCGATCTTGAATGCATTTAGAGTCTTCAAATTCATTGTAACTTAAGTCATGGAACTGGTCTGTAAACAGGTAGAAAACATGGTGGGAAAAGGAAACTATGCTGATTACCATCATTTTCTCCATTTCCTACAACATTTTCTGTAGCCATCTTTCTTAGGGTCATTAAGACATTGGATTGTTTGGTAAAAGGTCAATTTTGCTGAAATCAGCTTTCAAAATTGCTTGGAAGATATAGATGTTAATTAGCACCAGCAATTTTTCCCCAGCTGTCAGCGATGTTTTGTTTATTCCAATATCATGATCTAATGCATTAAGAATTCATTTCTCTATTGTGGACAATATTGGGAAACACCGTTATTTACATGTGGGTAATAAAAGTTTATTAACAGTTATCGAGTAGTACTAATGTGTCTTTGTTATTTCCAAATGACCAATATCATACTATTGTGACTTTAAAATTTCCAGGGGATCTGCTCAGTTCATTGGTTAAGGTGTAGGATTTGCAATCTGGGGCCGTATTCACTGTCAGTTCTTAAGAACATTTTTAGTCTTATTCACAAGAGTTTTCTATATTTGAAAGTAACACAACTTCTGATTGGCTAGACCAAATGGTTTAGCCAATTAGAAGTCTTGTTCCTTTTTAAATCCAGAATTAGAGTTATTCATAGACTAAGAATGTTCTTAATAATGGTTGGTGGATACGGACCCTCAGATTGCAAATCCTACACCTTAATAACTGAACTGACCCTAGAAATACCACACTTGATCCTCACTGCATGCACTAGGCTTTTGGCATGTCCATGGGTCAGAGACTTCAAGTTGGGGGAAAAGGGGGATAGAGGGAGGTATTCAAACCCAAAAGCGTTATTTCATCACCAGAACCTATATTGTGGGTATTCATTGGAATTGTCTTACCAAGTTAATTCTTATGAGTGGCCACAACATAAGTTTTAGTGAAGACCTTAACTCTTTGCTAAATGACAGAATTGACAAATGCATATGACTAATTCTCTCTCAAATCATCAAATGGTGAGAATTTTCTTTGATAAGATAGAACACATTGTGGGAAAAGGAGAAAATCTGGTTACCAGCATTTTCTCCTTTTCCCACAATGTTTTCATGGGGTGTCTCTCTATGGATCGCTAAAAGTCAGGTTTGGTAAAGGGTTAAATGATGTTACTCCTTGAACCTGAAAATATTCCCCTTGTCGGTATCTCCGTTACAATCCAAGATGATAAGGTATAACACTTTTTCAAACAGGTACAGTCCCATGTATCAGACTCCAGTTCGTAATGTCAACGCTAGCCCTATGAAAGGTGTGGCTCCATCTCCAAAGACTGCTGGAAGTGCTCCTCATAGTGCCCACAAGTTTGTTACGCCAAAAAATGTAGTCAACCCGTTTGATACAGGGATTGATGATTTACACAGACCAGCCTACATGAGCCCAGGATTTTTCACGATAAACTCTACTCCAGCATCAGAAAAGGTGAATGTTTACATGTCAGTTATCTGCATAAAGATTGCCTTTGGTTTTGAAAACGTCATGGGAAAAGGAAGAATTGCTTTTTATAAGCAGTTGAATATAAAGTAAATCACATTCACCGTAAAATAATTATATACATGTGAACAATATCCATCACTGTCATGGATATGGGATGAAGTAAGAAAGGAAACTGCAGTCCTCTTAACAACAGAACATTCTTTTTTATCACATGAAAAATGGAGCCTTTCTGGGTAGCTCAGTGGTTAGTGTATCTGACTCGTGAACTGGTGGTTGAAGGTTTGATACCCGGTTGAGGCAAATTTTCTGTATGTTGAGTTTTTGCCTGTCACCTCTGATGCATGTGAGAGAAGTAGTCAGTGACTTGGAAAGAAGGCTGTGTCAACACTGTTGTGAGAAAGCCAGGAAGACATTGGTAGGTGCACCAACTGCAGTGATACGGCCTATGCTGTTAAAACAGTGTTAAACTCAGATACAAACAAACATGAAAAATGAATGACGCAGCACTGCAGTTCTCTGTCACCAGTCATCACCTACAGAATTTTAAAAATTTTCATCGAAGGAAAGCCCTTTTTAATTAAGAATAAGGCTTTGATGCATGTTTCCTGGTCAAATGTATTTTCACCGCTTCAAACTACGTTTTCAAAAGCGATTTTCCTAAGTTGAAACTTAGGGTTGTTTGTAAGAGGGTTACTACCTGATTTTGAGAGGAAGTTGTCAAAGAACATTGTCTGCACAAAACATCATCTAGATCAGTTGCTGTTTCTGAATATACAGATGTGATAAGGGAAGCTTTTGGGTTTATAGGGAAATATGTAAATAGTTCTTCCCTTGAGCCAATGTTTGGGTACTCCTTAGAATTGTATCAGTCATGAAACTTTTTTCAAACAATCCATTGTTTTCATGTTTCAGAGGAAATATGCTTTTGAAAACATTGTCAGAAAAGGAGAAAATGCTGATAACCAGCATTTTCTCCTTTTCCCACAATGTTTCCTCCACATTCTGAGATCAATTCTGTCAACTAAGCAACATTCAATTTGTCATACCCAAATTCATTCAAGGTATTAGTCTATAATTTTGTCTTCTTTTGAAGAGTAAATAGGCTAAGAAATAAGGTTTATAATTTCAAGAAAATATTCCCAACACTTTTCTGGACTTATTTCTATCTTTTGTAGAAATGTTTTCAATGGTCAATTGAGCACATAGCTGAGCTGAACCCAGCCAATATTGATGAGATGCCCGTACATCAGTGCCTTTCAAAGTGAGTAAAGCTAGAATTATAATATGTTGAATGGGTGGTTTATATGTAACATATTTGACAGATGGTAGGTGCTAAAATTATCTCATCTCTAGGCAGATAAGTTTAGGACTCAAATTTGGTCGTTTTTTGAGGACAGTGTAGATCAAGATCTGCCTGCAAAGAACTTGAAGTCTGATCTTAGATCATCTTCTATTTGTAATGTTTCACAAAAAAATGTTATTGAAATAACAGTCTTGAAATTATTTTTTGTACTGTTAGTTTTTCCTGGACTGAAACTGTTCATTTAATTTTTTTGTTGATTAATTAAATTTTCCCCAATACATTTCCACTACACCCACTTTTCATAATCAAAGTTTTTGGCTTCATTGGGATTGCTATAAGGCATTTCTCTCTAGTGTCCTTTTGAAACTTCATCACTTTTCCTATAGATTTAACTCTTTTTTACCTATGAGCCATGCTGTGTGTAAAAATTTTTTGCATTTGTTAAATTTTCTGCATGTCTAAGGACCATTTTATCTTGGGATTCAGTTGTTTGTTAGACAAATTGAATTTCGTAGACCTGTAATAGTTATGTGATGACTTGCTTGGTATAATAAAGCATGGAGTTGCATTAAACCTGTTTTTGCCAGAGCATGAATCATATAAATTTATTAAAATGCTAGACCAGACAGAGAAACAGAAGAAAGAGCTCAGAAAGCCATTGAACAGTTTTTTGCCAACAACTTGATTGCTCCGTCACCTTGGAGTGATCCAAAACAAAGTAAACGGAAAAACATCCTACCAGCCACACCTGCTTCACAAGGTACTTTTAGAGTTTAGTTGCAGAACTGGATACTTTTTTATTTAAAACCCTTTACCAGTGCAGGACTTGACACCATGGGGCTGCTGGTTTGAATCCCCAGCTCAGCAAATGTCACAAGGATTGGTGATAGTCATTACCACCGGATTCATTCCTGTGTCAGTGCTGATCATTGTTTTAATGATGGCACTGTGGGAAAGCAGCCAGTGGCTTGAGAAACCTATTATGTGAAGTACTGGTACAAAGAAACTCAAGGAAAGCATGGATAGGTGTACTGGCTGCCACAAAATAACTGAAATAAGTGAAATAATGTTGAAAACAGCGTTAAATGCCATACAGTTAATCAGTTCAAACCTTTGACATGTCGGATATAGCTTAAATGATGAGATTTTCCTTTTATATAGTTTCCATGATATTTTCAAAATTCATTTTTCTCAGGGTAATTCAAATTCAAGGTTACATAGTAAAGGGTTGGCCTTGAAGCACTGAGTAAATGAAATAGACTTTTTCAATTAACCCTTTACCACACAATCCCGAGTTTTAATGACCCTAGAGAAAAAAAATGGCCTTTGAAAACATTCTGGGAAAAGGAGAAAATGGTGGTAACCAGCTTTTTCTCCTTTTTCCACATTGTCTTCTACCCTTCCTAAAACAAAATTTCAAGTTTTGAGTCACATTTATTTTGTTGTCTGCAAATGTGTAAAATTTCGTCGATTGGTAAAGAGTTAATAGGAAAACACATCAAAGTATTGCTAGAATATTTTACAAAACAGTGGACAGTATAGACCCAAGATCATACTGCATGTTCTGTACAGTCTGAAATTGACCAAGGCTATCTGCAAAAGGCAATCTGATCTTGAACAACATACATGTAGTCTACTAAAATGACTTTTGTTCTGCCTAGTGATCTGTGTGTGGTTTGTTTGTAGTATATTTCTTTAGTGTGGTATATTTGCAAACGTGGGAGGGATGGCAGGAAGGGTTTTCTATTAAGATGAAGGAAATAAGGATATTATGTGTAATGCTACATGCAAATCAAAGTATGAATGTACTAGAAAACTTGAGTTTTACTACACCTAGAGATCCTTAGTCACATATAGTTAGCATGCAGTCACTTTGTTGACTGCATGGGTCTTTTATTAAAGTTTTTTTTTTTTTTAAATGAAGGGACTAATGAAAGATACTGTCTTGATAAAATATAGTTACCATATCAGTATGAATACAGTGTTTGTTTAACCCTTTGCCTGATATGCAAGATTACAGAATTGTGGACTTATGCTGACCACAAATTAAACTAGGGAATTTTTCTTTGTAGGTTGGAAAAACATAGTGGGAAAAGGAGAAAATGCTGGTTGCCTGCATTTTTTCGTTTCCCAATATCTTTTCAAAAGCCACTGTACATGTATCGGAGCTGTTAAAACTCGGGATAAGTTAGTAAATTACTACACTGCTCAAAAGAATTAAAGGAACACACAAATAACAAAGTTAAAATCTTTCATTTTGCTAAAGACCCAGTCTTTGTGCTCTAAAATCCATCAAGTTACATTCTTACCAGACAAAATGGCTCTATACTTTTCTTGTTTGACTTTAAATGCTGATAGGCCATGTGAAGGAGAAAATCAAGAAGTACGTTTTCCTATTTCTTCTGTTAAACAACTCATATTTTTCCAATCTTTTTGTTGATACTTATGTCAAATCATGTGAAAGAAGAAAACAAGAATAAAAAATGTCACCTCCGGTTGTCTCTAAAGCCTCTATGGCATTTCAAAAAGACAGCTTTCACAGGCAAAGCCCATACAACTTTTGTGCGAACCAAATTGTTTTGCCTGTTCTGAGATTTTACAGTTTAGAACTGAATGAACTTACGAGCAGAAAATTATTTGTATTGTGTTGTACTGAAAGAATCATCTTGTGCTCAAAATCGAGGACATTTTTCCTTTAATTTTTTTGAGCAGTGTATTTGGGGGATGATTGGTTTATTTTGTCCTCATGACTAGCTATGGTTTTATACATTGTATTTAAATAATTTTAAATCTGTAAATTCCTCAGGGAATGATTTCAGGACTATGAATTAACCCTTTACCAAATAATCCCGTATTTAAAAGACCCTTCAGAAGAAATCTTTTGAAAACATTGTGGGAACCAGCATTTTTTCCTTTTCCCACATTGTTTCCTACTCTTTTAGAGACAAATTCCATTATCTGAGCCACATTGAATTTGTCATCTGTAAATGTTTTCAATTCAGACCATTCTAAAATTTTGTTGTTTGGTAAAGATTTTAAATCACTGTTTTTTAGCCAGACTGTTTTGATATTTTAAACATCTGCAATGATTTCTCTCTGATGACACCATTATTCATTTTAAGGGACGGGATGTCAGCATGTACAGGAAATGATGACTGAACTACAGGGATCCATTCAGAAAGCTCTACCTCCAAAACAGGGCATGGAAGATGGTTTGTACAAACTAGAATTTGAACATACGTGTTGCTTGCATATTCATTAGTCTGTCCTTAGAAATGCAAATATTTTCAATTTAAACGCTAAATATAAGAAAAAAACACTTTATTTCATCTGTCACTTAAGGTGTTTAGGTTCCGGAAAACAGGAACAAAACGGCAGCCACACTTGATAAATGTTGTCAAGTTTTCTTTTTTGAGATTTACATGCTATTAACGACTTTTACCGGGGCTTTAGGTAATGAAAGGTTTAATAATTTGTCCATGGTCATTTTTGTTACTAAAAGTTAATTGCATTTCACTGCAATACAAATTAAAGCAATGAAACAGAAAGTGAGTACTGTGCTCTATCTTTGCTACAGGAAAATTCACAGTGGACTTGAGACGGAGCAGTGCACAGTAAATGTCCAAATATGAAAAGAAGCACTGTAAACGTCTCATTATTGAGACAAGGAAGATGGTTAGAGTTACCCAAGTTACCAAAGGCCTCTTTCTGATGGTCGTTAAACCACAGGATTGTGTGGTAAAGAGTTAACCACATGACAGAACTTTAGACATGTCCAAGTTAAAGACATTGCAAACACCGAAGGAAATGTGGCTAAAAAATGCTATTTGTTTTGAAAAGGTTTGAAAACATTGTGGGAAATGGAGGAAAATGCTGGTTATGAGCATTTTCTTCCTTTTTCCACAGTACTTTCAAAAGCCCTCTTCTCTATGGTTGTTAGAACTTGGGGTTGTTTGGTAAAGGGTTAATACTGGTTAAAGCAGCATAAAACCTGATTTTGTTTGAACCAGTAAACTACCCAGAATTACCAGATTTTATTTGAAGTTACCTACTTAATTTTGTGGTCACTTAGTAAATAGACCTGAATTTTTGTTTTTTTGTAATGTAGCTGCCTGCCAAACAGTTTTGTCGCTTCCCCTAAATTTTGATCTGCAGAAGGTACTTGGGGATTACATGGTACAAGATGAATCTTGTGAAGGGAACCAGCAGGAAATGTTGAGCACTTCCTCCCTGCGTAGAAAATTGTTCTTTCATGGGGACACCAGCAGTTTGGCACCCAGTCCAGTGAAGTATGAATTATTCTTCTAATTAACAGGAAGTAAACCATTTGGTAGTGGCCAATCAGATAGCAGTTCTAGCAGATTAGTGCCTATATTCACCAACTATTCTTAATTCCATTCCAAGTTGAAATCTAGATTTAGAAAGGAACCTAACCTCTGATTGGCTAAACCATTTGGTATAACCAATCAGAAGTTCTGTTACTTTCAAATTTAGAAAGTTCTTGAGAATTATAATATAAATGTTCTTAAGAATGGTTGGTGAATACAGAACTAAGACCTGCACACTTCTTGTCTTGCAGCAGTTTTCAGTCAGTGTGGCTGAGATTTTAACCTTTCTGAAGTGAAGGCTTTTGAAAGTATTGTGGGAAAAGGAGAAAATGCTGGTAACCAGTTTTCAATCAATATGGCTAAGATTTTAACCCTTTGCCACACAATCCTGAGTTTTAATGACCCTGAAAAAGAAGGCTTTTGGAAACATTGAAGGAAAAAATGAGAAAGCTGGTATCAGCATTTTCTACCTTTTCCACAGTTTTTTCTACCCTGGCATATAAAAATTCCATCATTTCAGCCACATTGAATTTGTTGTCTTCAATTTGGACCAGTCTAAAATTTTGTAGTTTGGTTAAGACTTAGAACAAATATAATGTACTATTACTTGAGCACCATTCCATTTGTTGTCTGTAAATGCTTTCAACTTAAAAATGGAAGAAAGGTTGTTGCTCAGTAGAGTTAAAGATGATAACCAGTGTGAAGGGAAAGCATTTACATGTACATGAACTGAATTTTGTCAGGGGAGCATCAAGGGAAGCCATGCTAGAGCCTGTATCACCACTGTTCTCTGAACAAAAGAGAGATCTAGACTGGGCTGTTACAACACCATTAAAGAACACACCAGCAGTAAGTAGGGTCTCATATACTGTAGTTAGCTTCATTCTCAATTTAGGGCTCGGAATTCGTGAAGACTCTGTGTGAGAGAGGAGAGAGAGAGAGAGAGAGAGAGAGAGAGAGAGAGAGAGAGAGGGAGAGAGAGACAGAACAGCCACATATGTAAATGAACCCTGTTCTTCAAAAGGGGTTTAAATGCATCATTGTGATGCATTGTACCAAGCATGTTATTAACTAATTATGGATACATAAGATCCATTTGGTCTAACAACCTTGACTGAATTTAGAGGTAGAATGGTCCTTTGACATGCAGAAAATTGGCCCAACATCCTTAAACCCTTTACCACACAATCCAGAGTTTTAATGACCCTGAAGAAGGAGGCTTTTGAAAACATTGTGGAAAAAGGAGAAAATGCTGGTAAACAGCATTTTCTTCTTTTCCCACAATATTTTCTACACATTTTAAAAAACAAATCCCAAAGATTGTGCCACACTTGAACTGTTGACTGCAAGTGCTTTCAATTTGGACATGTTTAAACTTTGTTGTTTGGGTAAAGGTAAAGTCACAGTAAGTTCTGACAAAACACTTCAGAGAGGAACACGTATAACATGTATATTACTGAAATCTTAATTATGTGCTATGTTTCAGTTCTCTTCCAGTCCAATTAAAAGTTCAGGCACCCCACTGCACAGACGATGCTCATCAGATCCCGAGTTTTTAGCTTCACCAGAGTTGTCTCCCATTGTACATGGAAACATCCAAAGTAAGTTTAAACTGAATTTTCTGTAATGTGGAGCCTTCTTAGGTAGTTAGTTCAATGGTAGGCTTATCTGACATGTGACCTAGTGACTGCAGGTTTGATTCCTGGTTGAGGCAAACTCTCTTTGTGGTGGTTTTTTGCCTCTCACCTCTGATGCATGTGAGAAAAGTAGTCAGTGACTTGGAAAGAAAGTTGTGTCAGTACTGGTGTGAGACAGCCAGGAAGCACATGGGTAGGTGCACTTACTGTCATGATATGACCTTAGGTGTTAAAACATTGCTAAACTCCTATACAAACTGAAATGTGGAATCCTAATTCTTTATAAAGAAGTCTTTAGATAAAAATATTATTATTTGATGAAATCTTTCATACCAGTTAATAATCACTTATGCACATCTTTATAAATGAGGATATTGCCAAAACTGGGTGTATTGTTATATGTTTAACCCTTTACCATACAATCCCAAGTTTTAACTACCTTTAAAAAGGAAGCTTTTGAAAACATTGGGGGAAAAGGAAAGAAATGTTGGTAACCAGCATTTTCTTCTTTTTCCACAATCTTTTCTACTCTTCCAAAGGCAAATCACATTATTTGAATAAATCAAATTTGTTGTCTGTAAATGCTTTCAATTTGGAAAAGACAAAAAATTCGTTGTTTGGTAAAGAGTTTAAGGTTTTTTTTTGAACAATGCACTTCATGCATCATCTCCTTAATTGCTTATAACTTTGAACTAAAAGTGGAAGTTCAGGCTTTTGATTGTAATTTTCGTATGTTTTATAATAGGGAACTGTATCAGTCTGTTACAGTTAGTTAATATTTTGTCTCTCCTACTTTTTAACTTCTTTTTTCTTTAATTTCTAGATCTATATCATCTATCTGTAAAATGTGTAAAGTTATTCATTTATATGTAATACATATGTTCAGATCCAGGTATTAGAAAATCCAGATCCTCAGGACTGTTTTGTGTGGATGGTGCAAATTTTGATGTAAGTCCAGTGTCAGACAGCAATGATAAAAAACATGAAAGTCCTATATCACCGATCCCAATGACAGGAAAATTTTACAACCATGAAGCAGACGAGTTCCATCCCAATTTCATGGAGAGTCCTGGTTTTTCTCCGATCTGTCCACCAAAAACTCCTATCAGGAAGATTCTTAGGCGTAGTCAAGAGGAATCTTATATTCAAGGTCAGCCTTGTCCTTTTCTAATTAAGTTGCAGTGCACTGACAAAAGGGGGTTTAGTGCATGTCTGTGATGCATTTTATCATGCAAATTGTCATATAATTATGGATCTATGAAATCTTTTTTGTGTAATAACCAACTGAACCATGGGGTAGATTTTTCTTTTGACACTTAGAAAATTGACTGATAGCAAACCATTTCAATCCAGGTCAGCCTACCCATATTGCACAGGGTAACCTGGGTCAGTACTTTTTGCAAATGAAATAAAACCCCTTTTCACAGAGCATGGCTCATTTAAAATCCCATGGTATATCTACAGATACGTCTTTGTTTCTTGCATACAATATTTTCCCCAATATGTTCAGCAGACCAACTATGAAAATATCATTGCAAAGGAAAAATTTGTTTTAATTTTTGTCCCCTTTTTATACGCCCGTCGAAGACGGGACGTATTATGGGATCACCCGTGGCGGGTGGACGGGCGGGGGGCGTCCCCATTCTTTGTCCGGAGCATATCTCCAAAACTATACTAGCTAAGGTTATGAAACTTCATTGGTGGATAGATCTTATCAAGGGGAGTGCAGTGCACAGTAATCATAACTCTTGCTTACTTAATTTTTGAGTTATTTCCCTTTGTTTATATTCATACTTGAATTTTGTCCGGAGCATATCTCCAAAACTATACTAGCTACGGTTATGAAACTTAATGGGTGGATAGATCTCATCAAGGGGGAGTGCAGTGCACAGGAATCATAACTCTTGCTTCCTTAATTTTTGAGTTATTGCCCTTTGTTGTTTTTCATACTTGAATTTTGTCCGGAGCATATCTCCAAGACTATACTAGCTAAGGTTATGAAACTTCATGGGTGGATAGATCTTATCAAGGGGGAGTGCAGTGCACAGGAATCATAACTCTTGCTTACTTAATTTTTGAGTTATTTCCCTTTGTTTATATTCATACTTGAATTTTGTCCAAAGCATATCTCCAAAACTATGCTAGCTACGGTTATGAAACTTCATGGGTGGATAGATCTCATTAAGGGGGAGTGCAGTGCAAATGAATTATAACTCTTGCTTGCTTAATTTTTGAGTTATTATACGCTCGTCGAAGACGGGACGTATAATGGGATCACCCATGGCGGGCGGGTGGGTGGGTTGGCAGGCGGCGTCCAGTTTTTGTCCGGAGCATAACTTTGTCATCTCCAGTCCGATTGACTTGAAACTTGGCGTGTGTGTTTGTTGCAATAATACGGAGTGCAGTGTGAAAGAACCATAACTCTACCTTGTGCTGTCTTTGAGTTATTTCCCTTTGATCGTCATTTTTACAGCATTTTCTGCTTGTCTGGAGCATAACTTTGTCATCTCCAGTCCGATTGACTTGAAACTTGGCATGTGTGTTTGTTGCAATAATACGGAGTGCAGTGCAAAAGAACCATAACTCTACCTCGTGCTGTCTTTGAGTTATTTCCCTTTGATCGTCATTTTTACAGCATTTTCTGCTTGTCTGGAGCATAATTTTGTCATCTCCAGTCTGATTGACTTGAAACTTGGTATGCATCTTTGTTGCAATATTACGGAGTACAGTGCGCAAGAATAGTAACTCTACCTAGTGCGGATTTCGAGTAATTCCACTTTGATCTTCATTTTTACAGTGTTTCTTGCTTGTCTGGAACGGAACTTTGTCATCTCAAGTCAAATTGACTTGAGACTTGGTAAACATGTTTGTTGCATTACCTGTCCTTTACGATTATTATACCCCCTTGACAACTGGCGGTGGGACGGGCGTATCTTGCGACAATTTGCTGCTCTTGTTTTCCTAAGTTTTTGAGTCTGAAAAAAAAATTATGTAGTAATGGGCAAAAGGATTAAGTCACAGTTAACAAATTTTGTTACATAAACAAATTTGCAGCAAACCATTCAAAAATACTCATCTAAAATTGTTGAAAAAAGAGCAATTTTTTTTATTTTGTTGAAGTGTCTTGAAAGAGCAATTTTTCACCATGTTGCGGTGTTTTGAAAAGTGGTCTGCAATATGTTGGATTAAGTTTTCTTGAGGAAAAGTGAAACTGCAAGTGACACTGAAAGAAAGCCACAGTCAGTGAAAAGAGCGTTTGATGTATCTTTATAAAGTGTCGATCAGGGTCAGCCAGTGCAGTTCACAGTCTATTTTCTACTGCCATTAAAAGCCCCTGTTTTCGATTATGGCACATTTGATAAAATTTTATTTCAAGCACCAACCTATGTCAGATCCTAAATGTCTGTGTTAAACAGTCACTGTTTTTCTGGTTGCTTTGGACAGGTTTTCCTTCATATGATGTAAATAAAACATTTTAACACTGATAACCTCTAAGGAGGTTAGTTTTGTTGTCTTGGCTGGCAGCTTAAGACAGGTTTTCCTTTACATGATGTAAATAAAACATTTTTTTATCGATAACAGATGAGGGCTGTGCCAGTGAGGAAGAATCAGACAGTATTACACCGGTCTCAAGTAATCCCAAAGTACAAACAAGTATACCAACACCCGTTGACACATTGTCACCCATCCAGAAAGTTCCTG
Organism: Hippopus hippopus; assembly: GCA_946811185.2. Lineage (NCBI taxonomy): Eukaryota > Metazoa > Mollusca > Bivalvia > Cardiida > Cardiidae > Hippopus > Hippopus hippopus. Next base: position 35,982,433 of record OX328107.1, on the reverse strand, counting down.
CAAATAAACCTTTGTACTTAACTGCGTCTCAAAGGTAAAGTGAACTTGTTTTGATGGTTAAAGGCGTATTTACACTATGATGAATTTGAGAGAATGTACTGTGAACAACCTGCAAAGCTTGATTGCCTTAATGTTTTCAAAAGCATTGTTAAGGGTCGTTAAAAATTAGGATTGTGTGGTAAAGGGTTAAGTCTTACAGTGCCTATTTAAAGTTTAGTTGACAATGCACCTGATTTGGTGTGTTTGTCTACCTTTCACAGTTCTAGTTTTATTTTTTATGCTCTTTATTAGCATACAGAAATCTAACAGTGAATTATATCCACGTAATTCACCAGTTAATTTTACTTTTCTCTGGTGAATGTTATAACTTTTATGTTTGACATAGCAAGGATATTTATAGAACATGAATGAATTCTTAACGGGTGTACATCACATTTTATACAATAGTGAACATCATTAAACATCATAATTACAGCTAGTCCGTATCAGACTAAATTGAATAGATCTATTTTGCTTGAAAAACACACATATTTTCCACAATGAGCAAATATTAGACGTGAAAAGTAAAGTTAAAGTAACGAACATAAAAGAAATAGGATACTTGTTTTTTTCAGTGTATGATCAAAATTTCTTTCATCTTGTGAAAGCAAAGGCCATATTTTCACTTGTGGCTTCTCCACTCATGAAAATATAGCCCTCACTTTTCACTCAATGAAAGAAATTTGGATCATACACTGAAAAAGACAATTATCCTCCATATGATACACTGCAGTTATTAAAATCAACATTCTTTCATATTGGTCTTCATATTGGACTTGTCTTTACCTATCATCACCCAATATTGTACCCTGTAACACACAATCAGGAGTTTAAACGACCCTGAAGAATGAAGCTGTTGAAAACATTGTGGAAAAGGGAGAAAATGCTGGTTACCATTTTTACCCTTACAAAATCAAATTTCAATTTTTGAGTCATGTCTATTTTTCTTCCCCATGTGCTTTTAATTATGAAAAGTCTAAAGTTTTGTTGTTTGGTAAAGGGTAAAAAAAATATTTCCATACTCTCCATTTATGATCTATTTTGATTGATCCAAGGAGCCTATTGTTTTTGGTCACACATTTTGAAAGCATCCATTCCTTCATAAATATTTTGTAAAGGGACTCATTAAAACTTAAAATTAGTGTGATGTAGTACAGTATTAAAGACTGAAAGAAGCATAATTTTGAGCAGGGCTCTGGCAAAAGGGGGGTTTAATACATCTCTGTGATACATTTTACCAAGCAAGTCATCTTTTGTCATTAATGATCCATAAAATCCATTCTGTATAACAACTGACTGAAACATGAGATAGGTTGGTCCTTTGACATGCAGAAAATTGACCAATATCAAAAAGTTTTGACACAGATCAGCCTGTGTGGATTGCACAAGCTGATGGGGGTTAATACTTATTGCAGATGGATGAAACACCCATTACACAGAACATGGCTGATTTTTATTCTTTTCTCATATAGCAACTCCAACCTGGTGCCAACTGTGATGGATTTTGAGCTTGCCCCACCAGCTTTTGAGAACAGATTCACAGACAATATTCTAACATCAAGTTTGTGTGAAACCAGGGACCTTTCATCTGAACTTGATTTTCAGGACGAGACTCATTTACAAACCAATTCCTCCAATCAGGATACGGGATACCAGACAGCTAGTCTACAATCAACCAATCCAGAGTCAGTGTCACTCCATACAAATTTAACCAATCAGTTTGGTTCTCTGCCTTTTAATCTGACCAGTCAGGATTTAGCATTACAGAATATCAGTCAGTTATCAACCAATAAGGACAAAGCCCCAATTTTAAACTTGGTCAAACATTTTTCTAGTGCTGGAGATAGTGAGGGAGAAGAGGAATACAAAGGACCTGAGGCACAGAGAGTGAAGTCCTTTGACAAACAGTTACTTCCCAAACAGAATTTATTTGCTCAAAACATGTTTACTAGTGACGAATCAGACACAGAGGCCACGCCTAAAAATGTCAATCTGAAATCATACACTGATGATAGTGCATTTCGTGATAACTCAACGTTTGACAGTGATTCAGGGAAAATGGATTTAGATGTCAAAAAGTTTGATTCAGAAGAGTTTTATCCAAATGAAAAAGATGTTTTATCACGTGCAAGACAAGCCCTGGCCATGGCAAACTCTCTTTACCCTCAGGAAAGTTTCACGATAAAGTCTGAGCGTGAATTGATACAAGACCGGAGCCAGACGATGCCCGACAGTTTGAAGACAAAGCTTTCTGCTAGTAAGTAAACACAATGCCTCTTCTTTATACCTCAGGTATCTTTAACCCATTACTGCACAATGCCAACTTTTAACAACCCTGAGAAGGAAGCCTTTTGAAAACATTATGGGAAAAGGAGAAAATGATGGTAACCAGCATTTTGTCCTTGTCCCACAATCTTTTTTACCCTATCAAAGAAAAATTGCACCATTTGAGCAACATTGAAATAGTCATCTGCAAATGCTTTCAATTTGGATTAGGCTAAAATTTGGTAACAGGTAAATAGGGCTCTCTGTTGTTAAGCTTCACCAATTTTTTCTACAGTTTGCTTACTTTATATGGTATGTTGCATGTCTGGAAAGTCTGTCTTGCTAGACTTCTGCTTTTTCTTACTGAATATGAATACAGAATTGCTTGACCCTTTACAATCCTGAGTTTTAACAATCCCTATTAACCCTTTACCACACAATGCTGACTTTTAACGACCCTTGGAAAGAAGCCTTTTGAAAACATTGCGGGAAAAGGAGAAAATGCTGGTAACCAGCATTTTCTCCTTTTCCCACAAAGTTTTCTGCTCTATCAAAAAAAGTTGCACCATTTGAGCCATACTAAAATTATTGACTGCAAATGCTTCCAATTTGGACAAGGCTAAAATTTTGTTTTGTGGTAAAGGGTTAAGAGGCCTCTTGAAAATATTGTGGGAAAAGGAGAAAATGCTGGTAACCCACATTTTCTCCTTTTCCCGCAATGTTTTCAACACTATAAAAGAACTTCAGTTCATTTTGATCTCTTTTGGATTTGTCATCTGCAGGGACTAGTCTAAAATTTTGTCCTATGGTAAAGGCTCAAACCATGGTTACTTCATGATACTGGCTGTAGTAAGTATTGATACTCTAACCATGAACCTGATTAGGCTTACCTATGAAAGGAATGAGGCAGCTGTTAAAAAACAACGAAAAAACAGCCTCATTTGCATCAGGATTATCACATTTATCTGTAGAAAAGTTTGTTAACCCTTTACCACACTGTTCCAAGATATAATGACCCTGTAGAAAGAAGGCTTTTGAAACCATTGTGGAAAGAGGAGAAAATGCTGGTAACCAGCATTTTGTCCTTTTCTGACATTGTGTATTACCTTATCAAAGACAGAATTCATCACTTGAAGAACATTTATTTTGTTGTCTGCATATGCTTTCGATTTGGTTGAGTAAAGAATTTTGTTGTTTGGTAAAGAGTTAAAATATGGAAATTATTGCGCATATTATTCAGTACATGTATCTAGTAGTGTGGGAATTCCATTTTTTCCCACATGTCTCTGCACCAGTTTGACATATATTTCTATCTTTCATGCATTATTATATTCTTTTTTTCCCCCCAAGCTTAACCTGTCAAGCATTCAAATGATCAAATGGACCTTTTCAATTTAAAAAAAAAAAACGCCCATAATATGTCAATTCCAATCGTGTAACAGAGAAGTGCATGGTATTGATCCAAGATCAGGCTGCACTTTCTGCACAGTCTTATCTTGATATACCTTGTCTGCAAAAGCATCTAAAGCTAGGCTAGCAGTTTAAGAGTGAAACTGCTACAAGCCTGAGTGGTAATGGTAAATACTAACTCTTTATCAGGTGAAAAAATTTTAGACTTCTCCATATTGAAAGCACTTTCAGAAAACGGATGAGGGTCAAATGATGGGATTTGTGAAAGGGTAGAAAACATTGTGTAACAAGCATTTTCTTCTTTTCCTACAATGTCTTTAAAATCCTTCCTCTTCAAGGTCATTAAAACACTGGATTGTTTGGTTTGGTAAAGGGTTAACCTTTTACTGCACAATGCCAACTTTTAACAATCCTGGGAAAGGCACCTTTTGAAAACATTGTGGGAAAAGGAGAAAATGCTGGTAACCAGTATTTTCTCGTTTTCCTACAATGTTTTCTACCCTATCAAAGAAAAATTGCACCATTTGAGCCACATCTGCAAATGCTTAGTTCAAATTTGGACAAGGCCAAAATTTTGTTGTAGTGGTAAGGGGTTAAAGGCTGTATTTTTTTTTTTTCAAATTTCAGGTGAGTTTGCTTATACAGTTTTGCAAAAGGCTGGGGAGGACTTGGCAAATTATGAACGAATGTTTTCTGGAAATTAGAAAAGGTTTGATGAATTTTCAGTCGGTATTTCAACAAGAAGTCAGAGCTTTATGTGAATTCAGTGCTTAATTTTATTTCACCTGAGCATGAATTGCTCAAGGTGGGCTTTTTGTGATTATGATGTGTTTGAGACATGCATGATGTGCTATCATCTTTTAGTGTGTGTGCATTGTGAGCCTTGTTTTCAGTTCAGTGTACATAAAACTTAGACAGGATGTCTTGATATGTCTTGATGATATCCTGACTTAGTCTGCAGATGGGTAAACTAAGGTGATAAAGTAGGCCAGTAGGTTCATGAAACTTGGTACAGATGTTTTCTTTATATATCTTGCTTGTATTGTTTCTCTAGATTGTATCTTGCATGACATTGCAAATAGGTAATGTTAGGTAAAAAAGACAGGGCTTGAAACCAGGGTGTCACTGGTTCGAATCTCCAGCTCAGCCAATTTCTTTCTGAATGATTGATGATAGTCATTGTGACATGATTCATTCTTCCTCACCTCTTTTAATTGTTTCAAGATAGGCTATATTGGAAAGCAGACAATCACCTCGTCCTGGGAAGAATATGGGTAACAGAAACTCCAGGAAAGCATGGATAGGTGAATTGGTCAACCCAATCTAATAAACTGACATGATATTAATACATGTAATTGCGTTAAACTCCATACAAATTACAAATAAAAAAATTAGGCCATATTTCTGGCCTGATGCAAATGAAACTTGGTCTTAATGTTTGACTTGTTAATATTTTGGATAATTCCTAGTATTGGTCACCACAAGTCAAGAAGTAGCTTGCAAAGTCAAATATTCAAAAAAAACATTCTGTGTTCTCGAGATGCTTATTTTCAGCCAAATAATAATAATTAAAAGTGGTTAAAGTTTTGAACTGATTATATCTAAGACAAGGATGAATATTGGTTACCTATGGTAAAAAAGAGTGTCACTTGGTCAGATCGTAGAAAAATCATAAGCTCAATTAAGAGGCCTGCCCAATGCTCAAAATGTTAAAAACTTTTACCACACAATTCCAAATTTTGAAAACATTGTGGGAAAAGGAGAAAATGCTGGTAACCAGCATTTTCTCATTTTCCCACAATATTTCTACCCTTAACATAATATAACAATTTTACTTTTTGAGCTACATTTATTTGTCAACTGCAAAATGCTTTCAACTCAAGCAATCTAAAATTTTGTTGTGTGGTAAAGAGTTAACTTTCTATACATAAATATGTCCTTAATCTTTGAAAATAGTGACTCAGGTGTCAGGTGAGCAATCTAGGGCCATCATGGCCCGATTGTTGAATTGAACATTGACTAGTCTGAAACCCATTTATAGCACTATTGGCTAAAGGCCAGCAGAGCTTATGTTATGGCATGGTTTCTGTTGTCTGTCTGTCTGCTAGTCTTTTTTCTTATTTACGTGATAATGACCATATTTGTTTTTGGATTTTTGTGAAACTTGCACAGCTTCTTAATATCACTAATAGCTTGAAATCTATTGATTTTGAAACAAATCCAGTAAGGGAAAAGTAGCCATTTGAAGTTGAAAATTTACATTTCTTGTTTACGTGATAAAGTCCACATTTGTTGTCAGATTTTCATGAAACTTGCTCAGTATCTTTATATCATCGATAGCTTGAATAGGATTGATTTTGAAAAAAATCTGACTATCAGTAAGGGAAAACTAGCCATTTTAAGTTGAACATTTGCATTTCTTGTTTACGTGATAAATTCCACATTTGTGGTCAGATTTTCATGAAACTTGTACAGTATCTTTTTATCATCAATAGATTGAACGCTATCGATTTTGGGAAAAAAAAAAAGCCAACAAGTAAAAAGGAAAAAGTAGCCATTTCAAGTTGAACATTTGCATTTCTTATTTACTCTATTTTAGTTGGCAATTTTGATACAACTATTAAAAATTTGCACAGGTCATTTGTATCATCAAGGGATTGAACCCAATTGAAAATCAAGAAAATCCAGCCATCAGTTTAGGAAAAGCAGCCATTTGATAAACTAAGTCTTGTTTACTCAACAAAGTTCACTATTGGTTTTATTTCTTTTAAACTTGTAGGGATTGTGTAATTCAATGAGTGCTGAAAACTTTATCAAATTTCCAAACAAGTGGTTTTGAGAAATTATACTTTGATTATTTTACTATTTGTTCAACTCATCATGTCTTAGTGGGTTCAGTCCCTGTTATAACTTCTCTCCCATCCCTCCCCCCCAAAAAAAAAATTTGTATGGTGATTTGCAATAATAGAAGAATTGCTTGAAAACTTAATTAAAGAAGAAGGGAAGGAGTGTTTTGTTGTGCAAATACACATGAAAGAATTGCAGAGATCAAAATTGTAGGATTGCTTATTGTATACAGGCCATGCTCTGGTAAATGGGCGTTCAATGCATCTCTGTGATGCATTATACCAAGCAAGACATAACTATGTGTCCATACTGCATAGAACCCATTATGTCTAACAACGGGCTGAAACACGAGGTAGGACTATGCTTTGAAATGCAGAAAATTTACCGATACCAAAAAGTTTAGACACATGCCAGCTTGCTTGGAATGTGCAAACTGACGTGGGTTGATACTTTTTGCAGTTTAATGAAACAGCATTTTCACACAGCATGGCCCAATTATTTATATTAACTTAATTCTTGTCATTTGCTTCGTATTTTTCTTTTATCATTACGCATCTATCTTTTATGTGCATGAATGTCAAAAAGGTTGCTTAGACTGAAGTGGAATGTTTGCATAACCAGATACATGTTCTTTAAAGATAACCTATGTCATATTGTACATGAAATGTGAGAAAATTAGTAAATTAACTTTTAAACTCAGTGCTTTCATAGACTGTCAACTGCATGCAGGTGAAATTTTGTACAGTAATGGTATAACCCTTTACCACACAATCCCGAGTTGTAATGACCCTGAGAAAGAAAGCTTTTGAAACATTGTGGGAAAAGAAGAAAATGCTGGTAACCAGCATTTTCTTCTTTTCCCACAATGTTTTCTTACCTTTTACAGACAAATCCCATTACTTGTGCCATATTAACCCTTTACCACACGGCAAAATTTAAGACCTATCCAAATTGAAAGCATTTGCAGACGACAATTTCATAGTGGCTCAAATGATGCAACTTCTTTGATAGGGTAGAAAACTTTGTGGGAAAAGGAGAAAATGCTGGTTACCAGCATTTTCTCCTTTTCCCACAATGTTTTCAAAAGGCCTCTTTTTTAGGGGCGTCAAAAGGCGTCATTGTGTGGTAATGGGTTAACTATGTTCTTTGGAAATGCTTTCAATTTGGATCTGTCTAAAATTTTGTCATGTGGTAAAGAGTTAACCCAAAGAGTGCAAAATTAATCATTTGGTCCTTTTTAAATAGGAAAAACAGCCTGAAATACAACTATTTCAATATTGTTTCCGTTAGAATATGTTCTGTGCAGTCTGATCTTGATCTACACTGTCTGCATAAACAAGTTAACTTGCTTCCAGGGCTTTAAGTGTTAACCCTTTACCACACAATCCCGACTTTTAAGGACCCTGTGGAAGGAGCCTTCTGAAAACATTGTGGGAAAAGGAGAAAATGCTGGAAACCAGCATTTTCTCCTATTCCCACAATGTCTTCTACCCTTCCCAAAACAAATTTCTGTATATGAGTCACATTTATTTCTCCTATTCCCACAATGTTTTCTTCCCTTCCCAAAACAAATTTCTGTATTTGAGTCACATTTATTTTGTCACTTTTAACCAGACCAAATTTTGTCGTTTGGTAAAGAGTTAAGCAATGAGATTGAAGTGGGATGTTTAAGCCAAGAGAGTAGATTACTTAACTCTTTACCACACAATGCCGACTTTTAGTGACCCTGAGAAGGAAGCCTATAGAAAACATTGTGGGAAAAGGAGAAAATGCTGAAAACCAGCATTTTCTCTTTTTCCCACAATATTTTCTACCCTATCAAAGTCAGAAATCATCATATTAACAAGATTTAATTTGTTGTCTGCAAATGCATTGAATTTAGTCCAGTCCAAAAATTTGTTGCTTGGTAAAGAGTCAACTTTTTACCAGAGGACAAATTTTAGACTTGAAAGCATTTGCAGATGGCATATTAACCCTTTACCACACAGTCCCTACTCTTAACGACCCTCTAGAAAAAACTCTTTTGAAAACATTGTGGAAAAAGAAGAAAATGCTGGTAACAAGCATTTTCTCCCTTTTCTACGATGTTTTCTACCTATTCAAGGACAAATAATATCATTTTAAAATTATTTGAATTACCAGCTGTAAATTCCTTCTATATGGACAAGTATACAATTTTGCTGTGTAGTAAAGGGTTAAATGCCACTAAAATGATCGAATTTGCTGCATCATTAGAGAAAAGATTGCTGCTACATAGATAAAAGATTGTTGGAAAAGGAGAAAATGCAGGTTTACCAGACTTTTTTCATCTTTTCCCACAATGTTTTCAAAAGACCTTTTCTCAGTGTTAAAACTCAGGATTGTTTGCTAAAGTGTTAACTAAGTACCCCCCTGAAAAAAAATAGCAGGCTAGGGACTTTGAAAATATTCATGTGGAAAAAGGAATAATTCACCTCTTTAACTCTGTACCACACAATCCCGAGTTTTAACGACCCTGAAGAAGAAGCCTTTTGAAAACATTGTGGGAAAAGGAGAAAATGCTGGTAACCAGCATTTTCTCCTTTTCCCACAACGTTTTCTACCCTATCAAAGACAGATTCCATCATTTTAGCCAAATGTAAATTGTCGTCTGCAAATGCTTTCAATTTGGACAAGTCTAAATTTTTCTTGTGTGGCAACGAGTTAACTCTTTAGCCTTTATCCTGCTAAATAAAAGAAATTCAGTTTTCAAACTGATGGTAAAAACCCAAATATTGCTTTTTGAAAGGTATTGTCTGAGGAAAGATGTCCCCTTTAGACAGTGTAGATCCAAGATCAGACTGCACATTCTGTGCAGTCTGATCTTGATCTATGCTGTCTGCAAAACGTAAGTTGCACTTGGCAGCCTAAAGGTTAATATCCTTTCCTATCCTTCATGGACAAAGCCTATCATGTGAGCCTCATCTGATTTAATATCTGCATATACATGTACATCAATTTGGGCACAAATTTTGTTGTCTAGTAAAAGGTTGATGAAATACCGTAGCATGTTTGATTTTATGTGTTTGTGGGAAAGCACAATATAAATGATGTTAACCCTTTACGAATGAATCAGACTTCACAAGCCTTGGAATAAAAGGTTTCCTATCCTATTTGGACCATTCTTAAAGTTTGTTGTTTAACCCTTTACCAAACAATGCTGACTCTTAGCGACAGTGGAAATGAAGCTTTTTAAAACATTGTGGAAAAAAGGAGAAAATGCTGGTTCCCACAATGTTTTCTAACCTATCAAAAAAAAATGCCCCATTTGAGCTACACTGAAATTTTTATCTGCAAATGCTCTCAATTTGGACAAAGCTAAAATTTTGTTGTCTGGTTAAGGGTTAATAAAGAGTTTAACACCAACATTACTCCAACCATAATGTATTACAAGACAAACTTGTAAAACAATATGGTTGTAGTAATACAGACTGAAAAATGTCCCAGCGGGATAAAGTATTTCAAAACTCTTTAAAAAGACAGTAGCCGAAATAATGAACGAAAGAATGTTTTTTTTTTTTCTTTCAAAGAGATATACATTATGTTGAATACTGTTCTCTAGGTTAGCTGGGTACTATAGGATACCTGTAATAATGTGTCATTTGGTAAGGGTTAAACCCATTGATTTTTTGGCAGAAAAATGTCAAATAACAACTTATTTATAAAACCTATAAACAATGAACTATATTCCTAAATGTACATGCTCATCTACAATGAGCCATGCTCTGTGAAAAGGGGGTTTTGCGCAGTCTGCCTTTGCTGAAATGGGTTGAGCTTTTCTGCTATCAGTCAATTTTCTGCAATGTGCAAGGACCATTTTACTTCATGAATCAGTTGGTAGTTAGACTAAATGGATTTTATAGGTCCTTAATTATGTGATGACATGTTTGGTATAATACATCACAGAGAAACGTTTAACCCTGTACCGCACAATACCGACTTTTAATGACCCCGATGAAGAAATCCTCTTGAGATATCATGAGAAAAGGAGAAAATGCTAGTGACTAGCATTTTCTCCTTCTCCCACAATGTTTTCTATCCTATCAAGGACAACTTTTTGTCATTTGAGCCACCTGCTTTGAATTTGGACAAGTCTAGAATATTGTTGTTTGGTAAAGAGTTAACTCCCTTTTGCCAGATCATGGCTCAGTTATGTTGAAATTCATATCACCCATTCTGTGTTGTTTTTTTGGATTTTTTGTGTATGAAATTGTACAAGTGGCACGATGTGAATATTTAAGTATTAGTCTATTCCAGAGGATCCATTTTAGGACTTACCAAATTTCAAAGCATCACATGTGGCTCAAATAATTTGTTAGGAAACATTGTGGGTAAATGAGAAAATGCTGGTAACTAGTATCTTTTGCTCTAACATATTAAAATGTCCTCCTAGGTGTCTTAAAATTGTGGAAATGTATGGTAAAGGGTCAAGTCAGTCATTGTAACCATATTAATTATGTCTCTGACAATGTAATTTGTTTTGTTTGACAAGTATTTTGTGTAAAATATTGTACATTACTTTTGTTAAAATTTGAATTTAAATAAATAAAAAAATTGTGATATGATTTGAACTTTGGTCCTTGTTGGTTGTATCAAGCGCAGTGTTCAAATGGTGACCTTAATGGACAGGCCTTTGACTCCTTTTTTTGACAGGTCAATTTTTAACATGGCTGTTTTCGAAGAATACATCAAGGTATTGAGGCGACGTCGTCTGTGTTGTCGTCTGCATTGCCGTCTGCATTGTCATCATTGTGTAAAGCTGACATTTTCAAAAACTTGGTTATTTTATCATATAATTGTCATTACCGAAGATATCTACTTCAAACGTTGACAAGTTGTTCGGTATGAAAACGGGAACACTACAAGAAGGTAAGCATCAAAGTATTTTTGACATAGTTATGCCCCTTTTTCAATTTTGAATTTTTCACTGAAAATCAAGCAACTGCAGTTTAGTGTTGGCAACCACATGCAGTGCTCTTGTTCCATTTAGCTGTCATTGATATAAAACTGGATCACTTCTTTAGCAGCAAAAGCATCATTCAGATCAAATCTTCTTCAATAAGACTCCCCTCTCCTCCCAACTTGCTGGATAGCTCAGTCCCCAACATATAAGGCTTGACACCCAAAAGTCGCTGGTTTTGTTCTCAACTCTGTCAAGTTCATCCCAAGGGTTCTTTACTGTCATTGCGACAGGTATCATTCTTCTTGCCGCTTATCATTGTTTTGACTGCAAGAAAGCAGTCAATGAAATGGAAAGATCATGCGAAGTCCTGGCAAACAAAACTCAAGATAACATGGATACGTGCACGGTCCAACACGAGGTACGGAAATTTTGTTTAAAAGGCTTTAAACACCATACAAATGGACAACATATTGTCTCGTATACTAGTATACAGTTGTCCATTTTCTCATTTATCCCTTTACCGCCAACACCCGGTAGTTTAGTCGGTGGGGTACAGGACTTTCAAGAGAACAGGGGTCGCTGGCTCGATTCCCGGCACGGCCAATTTCTTTCCGAGGATTGATGATGGTCATGTGACAGGATTTTGGATAGAAGTCACATAAGTAGAATCAGGCTGATCTAGTAACTCAGTATAGTGCGGATATTGAACATTAAAGACCAGACATCGCGTGATGCGTAGTCTGATCCCAATCCACGATGTCTAAAAATCCTGACAGATACTCTAATGTTAGTACCAGTTGTGGTTGACTCTATTCTGAGTGCCTTAAGTAACAATGGCTGCCAAAAGTAAACAAAGCGGATGTTAAAATGCATTTAAATTTGAATAATACCATGAATAATAAAGAGTGGAAATTATTGTGACGATGACAATCTGATATACATAGATCCGTGGAAATCGATATTTGACCAATCAGGTTATTGCGTTTATTTTGCCTGATGGGCAGTCTTACTGTCCACTATTTTGGGTCCAAACGACTGTTAACGTTGGAGAGGTATGATAGTTTCTATTTATTTTTTGTTTTAATAAGTTTGTAATTTAAAAAAAAAAAAAGGTTAAAATGTGATTTGCAAACATATACTGCTGACGTGAGATATATTGCAGGACAAAAAGTTTGCATTATAATAATGACCTACGATGGGACCTGTGAAAAGAGTTTTGATCAACGCTAAATTACACAATGGATTAATCAATGCCAGGTTTTGCTCGGAAAGATACATAAAATGTTGAACACTACAGTGGGGAAAAAGGCAAAAAGTATATGAAATACATGTACTAATAAATAGAAAGTATGTACATTTTAACCTTTAACCTTATTAAATAACTTCTGCACAACCATTTCCACATTAACCTTTATACTTGGTGCATGAAGAATATGCTGAATGTATAGATATAGATCATTTGGCGAATAACATACATTTCAAATATGGATTTAACTTACCTGTGACTTAAATTTAAATTCTGACCAATACAGTGTTGAACCCAAAATTATAAGTACATTAGCTTGTATTCCTTATTTAATGTAGATTTTAATTATGTAACATCTAAGTTCTGTTTCGTACTGGGTTGGGTAAGAAAATCAGCTGCAACTGCAATTATTTTAATTAAATCAAAATTTGACAATGCTATTTTGAACCTGATTAGCACATCTGACAGTGATTTGGTATACTGTCAATCGTTAGGATACATGTGTCTTTGATTGCAAATTAAATAGCCGCTCTAATTCAATTGACCACACATTATCTCAATGCAATTTTCAATTTAACATTTTATTGCTTTAAACAAATACATGTTTATGGCAAATAAGACAAGAATTTACACGAGAGCATAAAGTATGTAGAAAAAGCAAAAATTAATAGATTAAACATGTAGAACTAGCAATAGTATTTAACTATAAGAACCTACGCAAGTAAATGCAATAAGTACAAACTAATTTCTTAATTAAATGGTATAGTGAATAAACTTATTTAGCTTATTGATAACTGTTGTTGAAGTTTCTGTTAAAAGGTTAATGAATTTATTTGTGTTCATTCGGCCATGAATAATAGTAACGTTTAAGATATTGTTGTCATAGATGGGTATACTCTGGGCAAATTAGCAAGAAACGAAATTCATCTTCAGTTATATTCTGAATACAATTTTCACAGAAGCGTAGATTCCTAGGTTGCTCAATATATCGTTCTTGTTCTATGGCTAGATTATGAGCAGAAATTCTAAATCGTGTTAAGGCTATTCTGAGTTTAGGGGCTTTTATTATGTTCCGGTATTGTTCAAATTCAAAAGAGTGTCTAAAAAGAGAATAACACTCGAGTCATGGGGAGTTATTAATCGAATGATACCAACGCTGGTGATATATTTGTAGGATACGAAATTTAATCGGCTCTAACTCAATGCGAATATTTGTTTGATGTGCCTAGATAAATGATGGATCGTGTTCAATTAGAATTTGCTTTAAATATATTGTGTGCCAAATTATTTCCATTATAAGTTAGTCCATTTTCAGCGTCGTTTTTTAACATGATGTAGGTTTTATGTAAGAGATTATTTTCTTGTTGATTCAATATTTTTATCCAGTATTTTAACATTATTATTTTTCTATGAATGTACATTGGGACTTGTCTCAATTCTCCAAAGAGTGCGTCGTGATTGGTTGATTGTTTAACGTTAAGTATTTTTCTACAATATTTGGAGTGAGTCAGTTCTATATCTGGGGCTACATGTATGCCCCATACTTTGCTGGAGTACTTTAAAATTGAAAAAAACTAAAGAATAAAAAAAATTGGATTTTTTGTTGACATGGTAGTTCAATTTGATTGAATATGATAAAAATACTGTGAAGGGCCAATGATGCATGTTGAACTATAAGTGATTGCGGTCGGTTCTAATTTCCATTTTTGTAAAGAAACACACCGAGATATTTAAGATATTTTACAATTTCAATACGAGTATTATATAAAAAAAAAATCGCAATTCGTATGGTGACCTTTCCCAATTATCATTATCTTTGTCTAGTAACATTCAGACGAAGTTTATATTTGTTACTATGAGTTTCTATATCGTTCAAGAGCGATTGTATAGATACTGGGTCATTTGCGAATAACACCGTGTCATTAGCAAATAAAAGAAGGTAAATATTTATGCCGACAATGTTACTTATACCGTCTAATCTGCTATGTAAGTTATCTAGTATATCGTTTAAATAGATAAACACAGTGAACTACTAGCAGGATTACCCTGTTTGACGCCTACAAATGAGTGAATTGGATCAGATTTTAAGTTTTCATAACATATTGAAGTTTTGACAGTATTATACATTAATTTCAATGCAACAATAAACTTTGTGCTGATTTTATTGTTTAAGAGTTTTCTCCAAAGTGTAAATCGATAAATTTTGTCAAACATTTGCTCCCAGTCCAGGAAAGCAACATATAATTTTTGACTATTGGCAAGGGATCTTGCAATGAGTTCATGCAGAACAAAAAAACAATCTATTGTTGATTTATGTTTTTGAAATCCATATTGGTTATATATTAGTGCTTCGTGTTTTTCTGACCATTTTGTTAAATTATCTACAAGTAATTTAAAACAGGTTTTTGATAAAATATTATTAAGCGTGATTTCTCTGAAGTTATTTGGTTCATGATTAACTCCTTTGAAAATTGGAATCAATAAACCTTCACATTATTGTTCTGGGAAGTCACCATTGCTGAATAATTAATTAAATAGTGATTTGAGATAAGGTAATATCATGTTGATCGAAGATTTGAATATTTCGGCAAGTCGACCGTCGTTTCCCGGTCTTTTTGAATTATTTTGTGAAAATAGTGCTGATTTTATCTCCGAGTCTGAAAATGGTTGATCTAGATCATCATCGAATACAATTTCAGTGTTGTATTGTTGCGTGTTTTCATTTTCTTGTATGTCTGAATGTGTAAATAAAAAATGATACATACAAACATACAAGGGGGGTGGTAGGATATTGCACGGTCAAATGCATACGTCTAGCCACGGCTCAGGCTCGGAATATGTCATTAGCCGACATGTGCCTCAACTGAACGGAACTACATAGTTGAACTCCTATATTGTCCGCAACAATTTTACGAAGACTAGAATCCGAAGATGGTTTCCGTGACAATGCAATCATATATGGCACTTACTTGCACAGGGAAACATAACTTTTACATTTGCAACACCAATATGGCTGTTTTTCCTGAAAGAGAAAACAGTAACAAAACACTAAAATTTTCTTCAAATCAGAATGACAGAATTAATTAATGTCATTAGACAGATATGTACAGAAATGGATTGGAATGGCAAACTTTACACAAATTCACATTTAGAGCTTTTGAAAACATTGTGGAAAAAAGGTAAAATGCTGATAACCAGAATTTTTGCCTTTTGCCACAATGTTTTCTATCCTTTTTAATGGACTGGAATGGCAAACTTTAAACAAACTTGGTTTTTGTGTGCGGATAAGTTAAATAATTATATAAGCGGTTGACCGTCCACTGAAACCAATTTCGGACTCTAGTCTATGTATCAATGTCGTCTGCGTTTTAGAGATTCAGCCATGTCATGATGGGCTCAAGGATCATAATGTCTATTTTGCACCTATTCAGACCCACAGCCTAGACAGGCAAAGTTATTGTAGGTAAACACTACCGCTACAAAGAAAAGGGGTTAAGTAATGAGGAATAATTGACAGGCATAATGGGGTTAGACTGAGTAGAAAGGATAAGGAGCCGTTCTGCTTTGTGCAATCAGTGGAAATAAATCAACTTTGGTGTTGGAATAGGTTGATAGTTTTCTTAATATTAAACATTACCACTAAAAAAAAATTAGAAATGAATAGTGGACAGTGTGGATCTAAGATCAGAATGCATATTCTGCGCAGTCTGATCTTGACCTACACGGCCAACTAAAGCGTCATAACTGGTATCTAGTACTGCAAGAGTTAATTGAAAACACAAAATAATGGTTTTGAGATATTTCATCACTTTATACATACCCTACTCCATATGGTTTACAATAATTTATTTTAAATTTGTAAACCTGTTAAATTTGTAAAATTTGTAGACTTTCTTGAAAAGTTTCAGTATACTGTACTGCTGCACTAAATTTTGAATTGTTAACTTTTGAAAGCTATAACAGAATACAAGTGTTAATGTGCAGAAATATTATCCAAATTAAATTATAGAAAAGGATGCATTGTGGGAAAAGGAGAGATTGCTCATTATGAGTGATTCTTCGTTTTTCTAAAATGTATTCAAGAGCAGAAGTTACGGATACATTTATGCTAGATTTTTTTTCTAAAATAACTGTTTGTGTTGGGCTAAATTTGTTAGTTGATTTACTATAAATACATCACGTTTGAATTAGGTAAGAAATGTAAAAAGGAAAAGGGTTTAACTCCTTTACCACACATTGCCGACTTTCAACGACCCCGAGGAACAAATCTTTTGAGAGCATTTTGAGAAAAGGAGAATATGCTGATACATGTAATAGCGTTTCCTCATTTCCCCACAATATTTACTAGTCAAGCAACGAAAATTTGCTTCATTTTAGCCACTCTGACATTTTCGTCTGCAAATGTTTGCAATTTGGATGGTGCTACAGTTTTGTCATGTGGGAAAAAGGATTAACAGACCACTTTTGTATGTATATGTCTTATTTGTAAATAATAGCCACACCCATTTATATCTTGTTATTTCGTTTCGAACAAAAGAGAAATAAGTGGATACTTTTATCTATGTAGTTATATAGCAATACAATAACTAGAATGAGTAGATAAGACAAAAAAAAAGTTATGAAAGTGATAGTGTTGGTAAAAGAAAAACGGTTGAAAACAACAGTTCTTCTTTTACTAACACATATTCCTCTCAAAAATAATACCTATCAATAATATTAAACTGTTCTTTAAAACATTTATCGAAAATAACAATGATCTTGATCTTTGGAATTAATTATGCATACCCTTCTCTCGTATAACCGTAAAGTGGAAGGGAGGTAACAAGTAAATAACTAAAATTATTTTTCTTCAGAGTTACTCCTCTTCGTCAAGTTTTTTTTCCACGTTGGACTTGTATGTAAAACTTTGTAAATATATATTGTGTGGTGTGATAGGAAATATTGCCTTTTTTCTTTAATAAAGTTATTATTATATTTGCTTGGTGCATGCATAGTCTTTATCTCCGAAAAATACAGAATACAGTGGGGACGAAATGTTATATAGCATTAGGCAAGAGGAGAGAAAAGAAGTTGGACGAGAAAACCAAGATCCATGTGGGTGCCTCAATGGATATAGAAAAAAAGAAAGCAACACCTTGGCCACTCTCCAACAATTTCCATCACATAGTTTCGCACTGAAGATATCAACACATTCCAGAACTATCTAAAGATGACCCCAGAACTCCTTTGACGAAATCCTGATTAAAAAAAAAAAAAGGTAACACCCGTCAATGAAAGATCGGACACGAGGTAATGCTTTGCCTTACAACATTATCGAAGATTATTCCAGACTGTGAGACATCTGGCCGTAAGGGACAATTACTCATCACTTTCATGTGCATTTTGGTGAATAAAGCAGCCAGATCTGCCATCTGTTGTGAGAAGTTTGCAATGCATTGTTGAAGCATACGATAACGAAGTGTTCGCTGTTCCTTTGGCGCCAAATGAATTAAAAACTTCCGCTCAGGAGTTTGAGAGACACTGGGCCCTCGTGGATTATCAGGTTGAACTTAGTCCTCTACTGGTGGTATTTGACATGGTGAAGTTAAGATGGACCTTATATTTCTTTTGTGGCTCGCAAAATGCCAAAATGCGCGCAAAATTTTACGTTTTCCCATCGCAGCTTTTATAAGCGCCGAGATCGTGCACGTCCGGTCTGGCCGCAGTAACGTTATAGCACAACGTGGCAAAACACGCCGGACCCGTAAACCGGCTCATGCAGGGACTTGCCTCGATAGAACGCAACAAAACGGCTTTGACATACACGTAGCTTGACTTGCCGGGATGACCGCTAAGAAAGGCAACAAAAATCCGACAAAACTTGAAAGAACCCTGAGATACTGGTGAAAACAGTTCACCCCTTCCCAACACAGGTCGTCTCTTGTTTCGGCTTATTACGTGCTGGTATGTTCTATTGCGATCAACCAATTCCATTACAGTTCATTAGGCTTTTCATCTGCACTGTTTATCTAGCCTTTTCTTTGGCCGAAATATCACTCTTAGTCTGAGTGATAAAAAGATATCTTTATTTTTTTAGGTGTGAATTCTAAATGACCTTTTCTGTATCGGGGTTAATTTTCTGAATGAAACTTACCTAAATTTGTGTGATAAAAAGAGTAGATCTCTAAAGCGTCGAAAAATGCGAACGTAATGGGGAATCACGGCATAGCTGGCTGTATAAACCAGTGAGACAACTTTTCCAGAGGATACTGGTACCTGTTGCATAAACAGGAAAAAACACACAAGTGCCCTTTTCTTTCCATTACATTTTAACACATCAGATAATAATAATAATAAATAAATAAATAAATAAATAAATAAATAAATAAAATACTATCTAAGATCAAACAAATTTTTTGTGATGTTACATTAAAGATATTGTGACAGGCATAATGGTGTTAGAGTCAGTAGAAAAGGATAAGGAGCAGTTCTGCTTTGTGCAGTCAGGGGAAATAATTCAACTTTGGTTTTGGAATAGCCTGATAGTTTTGAAAGTTTAATCAGATATTGTGGCATGATTATGCTGAGAGAGGAACAACAAAAGGAAGGGGGTGGTCACATTGCACGGCCAAATGCATACGGCTAGCCAGGGCTCAGGCTCGGAATATGTCGTGAGCCGACATGTGCTTCAACTGAACTCAATTACATAATTGAACCCTAATACCATCCGCAACAATTTTACGGAGACTAGAATCTGAAGATGGTTTCCGTGACAATGCGCTCGTATATGGCACTTATTTGTACGGGGAGACAAACTTTTACATTTGCAACACCAATAGAGCTGTTTTTCCTGAAAGATAAAATGACTCAACAAAACACTCCTCTCCTAAAATATTGTTCTCAAATCACAATGACAAAACTAATGTCATTAGACAGATATATGCAGAAATTGAATGGAATGGCAAAATTTACACAAACTCATATTTGGTTTTTTAGTGCACATAAATGCAGTATATAGTGGGTAACCATCTGTGGAAACCAATTTCTGACTCTAGTCTATGTACCAATGCCGTCTGCGTTTTAGAGATTCAACCATGTTATAACGGGCTCAGGGATCATAATGTCTATTTTGCACAATTCAGAGCCACAGCCTGTACAGGCAAAGTTATTGTGGATAAAAACTACTGTTACAAAGGAAAGGGGTTAATTAATGAGGATAAAAACTGATTTCGAACTCAAATCAACGTATCAATGTCATCTGCGCTTTAGTGATTAAACCATGTCATTACGGGCCAGTGGCACATAATGTGTATTTGGAACATATTCAGAGCCAAAGCCTGGCTTGGCAAATTTGTTGTGGGTAAACATTACCCTTACAAAGAAAAGAGGATACTTAATGAGAATGAATATTTACACACGTTTTTAAGATATTGTTGCGAGCTGCCAGTCTGGGCTTGCGTAACACTGGCTTTGCTCGTCTGAGCACAGGGTAGGGGTACCTCTTGTATGTTACGGTCAGCTTTATTCTAGCTCTTATTCTCTGGGTTCAGGGAAGGAACCTTTTGTCACAATGTTTTCAAAAGGTATATAGTGATGGTAAAGGAGGGGGTGGTTGGTGGACTCCAACAAAAATTTAATAAGTAGGAAAACCAAAAATAACTATCTTGGGAAATAAAATATAAATTAGGCAAATGTATGACTTAACAAAATTTAATTATTCCTAAAACAGGAGACACGGGGTTTAAATACTATATTAATCTATTAGTGCATCAATAAAACTGAACAAGTACAATGAAGTTATCGTAGGATCAAAAATCTAGTTAAAGAAAACTAAATACCTGAATTAGACTTGATCGTGTATTTCTATTAGTAGTGATAAATCAACAAAAATGTTGAAAAAGATGTAAAGTACCTTTGCTGAGTCTCGTACAAGCTATCGATCCTGTCTAAGGAAAATAGCACTAAGTCCGATACACACTTAGAAACAAAATCAATCATTCAAAGCCTAGTGAGAAAAGGTTGATTCACGATAAAAATTATTCTTCCAAGAAATCTATAAATCCTAAAGTTTGCAAATCACTGTGTTTTTAATTTAATTCTTTTGAAAGCCTAAAATCCTGGCTTTACGTCACAAAAAAAAAAAAAAAAAAAAGAACGGATATAAAGAAAACCCAAATTAAAAATAACCTAAAGTTCTAGTACCAAAGATTTTCAGATATGGAGTCCCTGTTCTCACGAAATGTCCCAGCTTTTATACTGGCGTCTCCCGATTTGCGGGATTTTGTGCACGAAGCCCAAATCTGTGGGAAATTGCACACAGCAGTGTGTCCCGCATTCACAAAGATGCGTGAAACTTCACGACGGAAAAATGTGCGTGCACAACGATGCGGGGTTTCTGGAGCAGTTCACAGAAAAGGATATTTACAAAGTCATTTTCTATCATCTTCAATGAAATAAAAACGTAAATTAATTCTAAAACGATTAATTTACCATACTGTAATAATTGAATAGCAAACTAAGTATATTTCAAAGTACAAGGGCGGGTTAAACTTTGCTGACAGATAAGCATCCAAGGCGCCGACCAATAGCTGTCAAAACCTACATAGCCAGGTAGCTAAAAATAGAACTAGTATCGCGAGATTCTTGATAAAAACGAGATGTGAAATATGGCAGGCAATACACAACATGTGAGAATATTGGGAATTAATGCTTTCACTTTCTACATAAAAGCATAGTCAGGTAGTCAATTTACGCCGAGTTTCCACTCTAAGCCTACGAGATGATGGAGTCTACATTTAGCTGAAACAATAGACACACGCTCGTAAGTAAACCTCGTATGACAATAACCAGATTGCCACAATATTTATCAAAGACTTACATGTAAATCAAAGTAAGAACCAAGTATTTTACAGAAAAAGGAGAGAAGAGTTTAAAGAAACACGAGAGAGAAAAAAATGGTCTCAGGATCGAACCCTGAGGAACACTCTGACCGAGACCAAAAATACTTTTGTACGGACCGTCCAGCCCATGAGGTAGACTGGTCCTTCGACATGTAGAAAATTGACCGATAGCAAACGTTTCGACCCTAATTAGCCAGCGCGAACTGTACAGGCTGACCTGGGTTGATACTTTTTGCAGATACATTAAACCTCCTTTTCACACAGTATGGCTCATTTGGTTTCGCCAGTCAGATATTGGTAGACTGTGAAATCTTAAAAATCAAACGAATATAATTTAAAACAGTAAGTAAATACGGGCTAGGGACATTAGACAGAGAGAGAGAGAGAGAGAGAGAGAGAGAGAGAGAGCTATGCATAGCATGCCAAATCCCTTTAACAGTTAGGGAGCGATTGATTGCAGCAAACCGTAAATGCGTTTGACTCCACTATAGCCCCTTTTACAGTTGGAGAGCGACAAAATGGTCGCGCGAACGAGTCCACCAAAGTCCCTTGGGAGTGACTGATTGCGAAATATTGGTCATACGTTCGACACCGGTACAGCCCCTTTAGCTATTTGAGAGCGACTGATAGCGACATATTGGCC
This sequence comes from Hippopus hippopus, assembly GCA_946811185.2. Lineage (NCBI taxonomy): Eukaryota > Metazoa > Mollusca > Bivalvia > Cardiida > Cardiidae > Hippopus > Hippopus hippopus. The sequence continues at coordinate 35,960,183 of OX328107.1, read as the reverse complement.
GCATGATTGACTCCATTAAGACCCTTTAAACAATATAGGTTGGTTGATTGCGACGTTTTGGTCGTATGATCGACTCAGTTAAAGCCCCTTTAGCATTTTGAGAGCGACTCATTGCGACATGTTGGTTGTATGACCAACACCATGAAAGCCCATTTAGCAAACTGAGAGCGACTGATTGCGACATGCTGCTCGTACGATCGACTCTGTTTGAAGCCCCTTTATCAATCGGAAAGCGACTGATTGCGACTAATTATTGGTAGTACGATCGACACCATTTAAGCCCCTTTTGCAATTTGAGAGCATATTTGCTAGCAAAGGGTGGCAATCACGATGTTGTTGCAGAGCAAAGTACTGATCGCTACATTGGCTTGCGAAGATGATTTGAGAGCGACTGATTGCGACATTTTGGCCGTACAATCGACTCCATTAAAGTCACTGTAGCAGTTCGACAGCGACTGATTTCAACATGTTGGCCGCACGATCGAATCGATTAAAGCCCCTCTAGCAATCTAGGAGTGGCTGATTGCGACTTATTGCACGCAATTAAAGCCCCTTCAGCTCTTTGCGGGTGGCTGAATGCGACAAACTGGTCAAACGGTTGACCTAAGAGAGTGTTTCTCTCATGGGTCGCAAAAAAAAAACATTTACAAGTTCAGTCGAGTTGGTCAACTAGAACTTGTTGGAGCAACCGTCGCAAGACAAATGTACATACGTCTTGTATGTTTGTGCGAACTATCATACATTTACAAACGCACACGCGATTGCTGCATCATGAATATGGCGATTGTGGTGTCCGTGGTTGTGAGGTAGAGAGTCGGCCTCGTAACCATGAGGTCCCTAGTTCGATACCCGGGAGCGGGTGTCGGCTTTGGGGTCTCCCATAGGCGCGAGTACTGGTGTAGTTCCCAGGAAGCAGAATCGAGAGAGATTAGTATAAGTTGTAAGAACTTGTTTCTCAATCGATGTAAAATAAATAATTATGTGTGTGTAATATGGCGATTTTTATTTCCGACATTCAAATCAAAGGTCACTGATGAATGTTGAAAAATCTACATGAAAGCCAGTCTAACTTTTAAAAGATCGATCCACATGGACAAAAAGCTCCTAACGACTCATTCACAAGGTACAATTTTACCTTTCCTGTCCATTATATTAATTGACCAAATATTTTCCTATAAGTTTTTTTTTTTTTAAACTGGATTTACTAGATGTCATACAATGATACAAACTCAACTTTTCACTCATTAGCACACAATCCCGACCTTGAGGAAAAGGGTGTTTGAAAACATCTTGAGAAAAGAGGAAAATGCCGGTTACCAGCAACTCTCCTTTTCCGCACTTTTTTCTTTTACATTTTCAAAAACGATTTCCAACATTTGAGTCAAATTTAGTTTGCCATCTGCGAGTACTTTGGATTCGGAGAAATTCAAGAATTTCTACGTCTGGTAGTGTGTTAACTTTATGATTGACAGCTTGGGAAAACATCTTGGGGAAAAACGGGCAAGTACTTGTTACATGCAATACTTTTAATATCATTCAAAGAGGGAATTTTCAAGTCCTTCAAACAATTTACTCTTATCTACATATACTCGTACCCTTTTCCCACAAGATTGACTCGAATTCCATTAATTTTCCATGAAATTGGGAACATGAAATATCTTTAGAAAAAAAAGACGACGTAAGAGATACTGGCATATGAATATTGAAACTCGTTTATGGTTCAATATGAAGTAAAATGATGACAATTAACCTCACGAGCAATTATCTCTTTTTTCTAACTATTTTTCATATTGTTGAAAAGTAGCATTGGGTAACGCTTATGTAAATATTAGATTTTCAAATACCACAAGAAAAGAATCATTCTCTACTACATTAGTTTGCTATGGAATGAATCAAGGCCCGTGGGTTCGATTAGAGGTAGCAACGCTTGTTAGTACCGGTTTCATAAATGTTTGAGCCAATATGCCAGTAGGTGCTCGCAAAATAAACAGGTGCACTTTTTTTACCAATCGCAAATTACCATCTATTCATTCTTTATCAGTACCAAGAAGTAGGTCAAAAGCCAGCGCATTCAGCTACGCCGAAAAAATGTTTCCAAGAGGTAAGGGGACGAAAATAGGAAATCCTATTACTATTCGCTGCAGTGGTCGCCTCTGTCTCTCCCGCGATCCATTTCTAAGGACTGAACGAAAAAAAAAAGACCCGCTCAGGATCTATACTATTGATCGGCAATGCTAGAAAACGTTAGCCTGAGAATTTCCAATTCTCTCCCAATCTGCTGAGAAGGTATCTGAAAACGCAGTGGTGTTAAGGCAAAGGAAGCCGCGATATTAAATACTGCCACTGATGTAGGTTCTACTTGCTCTACGTTTATTTGTGGTCGATTGGATATTACAAGTGTATACACCGATCAACTCATTAACACGAACGTTATTTTTAGATCTAAGAATAATTAAATCCAAGAGACACGAAAAAGAATTAATTGACTTTTTTGTGTGCTGTAAAACGCGGATTTAATTGCCATTGCGGACAGTGTAGATCAAGATCAAACTGCACAAAACCTGCGCTCTGATCTTGGATCTACACTGTCCGTTTATTTGCCTGAAATTCTGATTTAAACAGCTTTTAAGTTGAAATATTTGCATCTTAACCCATAGGCTGCTCACTGATCTTTTGCCGATAATGTAGATCAAGATCAAACTGCACAGAACGTGCAGTCTGGTCCTAGATCCTCACTGACCGATAAGGACATATATGTAGCCAAAATAAGTTTGAAATAGCAATATTTGTACTTTTACTATCTACATGAAAGTGTCCTTTAGCAGGATAATGATTAAGTATTGATTGAGAATGTCCATGTAAATTATTTAGCACTTCTAGGATTATAAGGAAGGAAAAATAAAGTTTTTGAAAGGTATAGAAAACACTGTACCCAGTAATTGCTCCTTTTTATGCACAATTACTTTTATGGTGTGATAAAGACTGGATTAGTGATTGTGATCTAAGAAATTTATTTTGTACTTGAAATTTGTGGAAAAAGCATTGTTTGTTGCAACATGATTATCTAAAGGCCCAGCTGCGGCCAAAAGTAAATAAATGTGGGTGTTAGAATGCATTCAAATTTAGATCATATCATTTAAAAGTGTGGAAAGTGTTGTGAAAATGACAATATGTTATTCTACGGTCGAACAAAGTGTTAGTCGCTGGCAGAAAAGTGAAATTTAAAACCAGGTAAAAAGTAAATAAAATAATAAAATTATAGAGCGACCTGACAACTTTTTTACCTAGTTTTAAAACTCGTTTTCTTGTCAGCAACTAACACTTGGACCCACCGTGCAATGATAGATGTTCATCTACACAATACTTTCATACTATTAACTGGTATGATTTGCATTTTTACAAATATATTTTTAGTTTTGGCAGCTATTGGGCCTTTAACACTTTCATCGCCTCGTATACAAACTCGACCTCTGTCGGCGACTGAATATACAATCCACTTAAACTAGGAAGTATTTTCAACTTGTTGGTTAGACTAAGGAAGGGGACCATATAGATCAAGACAAGACCATTAGACTGCTTTATGGCCTTGTCTTGATGGACGTCGTCCGGAAAAAAGCCCTCCTTTTCACCCATGGAGCTAACAGGGTTTAACCCTTTACCACACAATCCCTAGTTTTGACGACCCAATGCTTTCAGTTTGGACCAGTATGAAATTTTGCCGTCTGTTAATGACTTAATTCTCTTATCCATCTGTTTAACTCTTTACTTAACAACGACATTTTAGATTTGTCCAAAGTTAAAGCATTTGCAGGCAAAATACTAATATGTGACTCAAAAATTGATATGTGTTTATAAAGGGTAGGAAACATTGTGGGATAAGCAGAAAATGCTGGTTACCAGCATTTTCTCCTTTTCCCACAATGTTTTCAAAACCGTCTTCTTTCAGGGTCTTTAAAACTGGGGAGTGTTTGGTAAAGGGTTAAGAAAATCTGACAGGCTGAAAGCATCAACTGCTTATTATAACCCATTACTTTTTCTCCACTTTAGGTTATGTGATAAAATTAATGCTGTAAGCCATATTAGTGTGAAAGAATAGTTCTGTTTCAAATAGAAATAGTTTTCGGAAAAAGAGCTTTTTCAAATAGAAATAGTTTTGGGAAAAAGAGCTATTTGCTTTTTATAAGCCGTTGCACCTTTTTCCTCTATTTACTAACTTTCACAAAATGGCAAAACTTTAGACTGGTGCAAATTAAAATCAATTGAAAACGAGAAATTAAAGGTGGCAAAAATGAAAGGAATTATATCGGAAAGAGTTGGTTCCCAGCATTTCTGCTTTTCCCACAATGTTTTAAAAAGCTTTCTGCAGCTGGCCTCTTTTAACACGGAATTGTTTGGTGAGGGTAAAAGAAAACTGCGAATTTCCGCGAATTACCGAGACCTACAGCATCACTCATACCTGTTTGGTTATGATTATAGACGTGGAACATCGATGCTTATGATATTTGATGATAATTTATAACGTTATACATTCTTGGAAAAGGAGGAATTACATGATACAAGCAGTTACTCCTTTACCTACTGTCCTTGCAAACGATGATTTATGAAAGGACATAAATCAACCTTTTAAATGCTGTTTTCGAAATGAACGTAAAACAAACCCTTGTTATTTAGCGATAATAAACCGAGCAGTGATATTTATCGCAGTAAGTCGAATTGTCAGGTAAACTGAGGACTTTTTGACGCAAAAAACAAGCCCTTGTCATGAGTGATAATAAATCGAGGAGTGATATTTATCGCAGGAAGCAGACTTGTCAGGTTAACTGAAGACATTTACCTACGTGATCGCCTTGGTTGTCTAGGAGATCAGGTGCTCACCTCAAAAGAAGGTGGTCGCGGGTTCAAGCCCCGACAGGAGAATGCCAGAATGGTAAATTATTGGCTTCACTTTTCTTGCTCAAAGTTTAGAGAATATCACTACGACATGTACGCTGGTGTCAGAATAATGCTTAATTAGCTGTTCGCCAAACGCTCAAATCTTCGAGATGTATTTTGACATCTAAAGACAACAAATGCGCCTTTTAAAACCTTCTTGGAAACGTAGCGGTTGCGTGTAACAAGTAATTACTCCTTTACATTTCATCTTCTAAAAGCTGTTTTCTTAAGAATGAGTGAATTTGCGTTTATTTATCGTCGCCGCCGGTTTCCCATATGGGCAACGCCTCCTGAAGACTGTTAGTTTTGTTACGGGGGATAGTGCAAGATACAGGACGAAACCCATTCTAAATTACGCCTCGTTCTTTAACGTGCTCGGTGTATAGCACCGTCACACGGGACCTCGGTTTAACGTTTCATCCGAAAGACTGTAAGTAATTTTAGATGGCCAGCCATGGGGTTTTCTGAAGGGACGTACTATACCTTTTTAAATGTTGTTTTCGAAAGGAAATATTAAAAAAATCTCTGTGTCATTCAGGAATAATAAATGGAGGAGTGAAATTTTTCGCAGGTGGTAGATTTGTCAGGTAAATAGAGGGCTTTTTTAATTACGTCATCGTTTTGGTTGTCTAGGAGATTGGGCGCTCATCTCAAGAGAAGAATGTAGCGGGTTCAAGTCCTGATAGGGGCATACCGTACATACAATACATTATAAAACGATGGAAGCGAATTAATTGCTTCATTTTTACTTGTTTAACTCTTTACCAAACGACAATTTTTGAACGCGATCAAAGAAGGAATTTGCAGACGACAAAATAAATGTAACTCAAGTGATGGTTTCTGTCTTTCATTGGGTAGAAAACATTATGGGAAAAGGAGAAAATGCTGGTTACCAGCATTTTCTACTTTTCCCATAATGTTTTCTAAAGGCCTTTCCTCAGGGTCGTTTAAAGTCGGGATTGTGTAGTAAAGAATTGGGGTTTCGATAATATCATTAGGACTAGTCCACTAGTGTCAGAATAATATCTTTAACCTTTTACCATTCGGTCCCGAGATTTTACGACCCTGGGGAAGAAGACAATCGAAAAAATTGTCGGAAAAAGAGGAAATTTTGGTAACAAGCATTTTCTCCTTTTCCCACAATGGTTTAGCTCTTTATTTACTCTTCAAAGAAAATTCCGATCATCGGAGCCACAATTTATATGTCGTCAAGTTGGACATACATGCAAATGAAGTTTTAACACGAAGAACGCTTTTGGCATATATTAAAATAATGTAACTAATAATGTACTGCTGCTAAATATTCCAGCAGGGATAAATTATTAGAACTGTAAAAGGTTAAGTTAACGAATAAATCGCTCGTTAAGATTAATTGTTATTTTATCCAAAAGTAGTGTCCTTCAGGCCGCAAAAAGAAATAAAACCTTAAACTATGTCTGGTTTCTTTGTTTACTTATGGGTAGCTTATCGGCTGACTATCACGTTTAAATTCCTCTTTAGGTGTTTTCTGTTATCTTAGTCTCCATAAGCACTTGATTCCTTGAAGTCTAGGAATGGCCTTCTGGTAACACTTATCCTGCTAAATAACTGAAATGAAACTTATAAGCCGATAGTAAAAGCCCCAAATTTTGGTATTTCAAAGGTATATTTTGGGGGAAAATATGCCCTTATCGGACAGTGCAGATCAAAGATCAGACTGCACATTCTGTGCAGTCTGATCTTGATCTACACTGTCCGCAAAAGGTCAGCCAGTCGCTTAGCAGCCTAAGGGTTAACTCTTTACCATACAACTCCGTGTTCCAACTGTCCTGACGAAGAGATCTTTTGAAAACATTGTGGGAAATGGAGTAAATGCTGGTAACCAGGATTTTCTCCTCTTCCCACAATGTTTTCCACCCTTTCAAAGATAAATTCCATCATTTGACTCACATTCAGTTTGTCGTCTGTAAATGTTTTCAGTTCGGACTCGTAGAAATTTTGTCGTTTGGCATTAAAGATTTAGGACAAGAGTACTGACCCATGATAGAATAAGTTTAGAATAATTCTGTTTGTTTCTGTAGCTTCTAACAGTGTTTTAATATTATTACCAGTACTTCTTGTCATATTCTATACGAATTATTGGCCTCTTTCTAACAAAAGCATCGCGGAAAGATTACTCAGCGATGAGACAGGATTTGATCCTGCCACAATGACTATCACCATTCTTCGAAAAGAAAAAGAAACCGGGGATTATTTGGATGACTTTTTTGTTATCTTGCAGTTTAAAGATTAAGTACCATCTTCTAAGTTGTTACTGTTTTTGGACCTGATACTCGACTGAATTACTCCATACTTGAATAAATAACCAGATTTCGCCAAACGAGGTTATAGAAAGAGGTCATGAACGATAAAACAGTTGTTAACGTTGCGTAAGTTTAAGTTTCAACGACGCCGAAAGGGTCTGAGTAGTTCTGAATTTTTCATGCATTAAAATGAACTCTGGAAATAACCTATGCATAACTGTGACAAACCAGTGTCGGAAAACGCTAATTAAATATTGAAGAAATCGATTCTAATTTTCCTGTTTTTCGTTGATATAAATTTGGGTCCCTCGCTGAACAGGGCAATAGTTTGAAAGACCGGGTATAAGTCGTACAGTAAATGAAAAATTTAGATACAACAGCGATGGTAGAGTCTAACTGAGCTCATGTAATTGTTTTCATATTTCTCGTGGGTGTTCCAACTCTTTAATAAACTACAAACTTTTAGACTTATTCAAATTGACAGGATTTGTAGACAACAAACGAAATGTGGCTAAAATTTAAGGGACTCGTCCTTGATATTGTGGAAAATACGGTCGAAAAGGGGAAATGCTGCTTACCATTATTTTCGCTATTGAACTCAATGTTTTGAGAATCTATTTCTTTAGGTTCATAAAAACCAGTTTGTTTCAGGAGGTATGATGCAACGTTATGTAGGAACTAAATATGGAGTTTTCTTTTTAAGAATACTTTAAAAACAAAAACAAAAAAATCTTCTATCAAAGGATTAGTGTAAAACTCTGCTGCTCGATAAAAAGGATTTGATTCGTATTATAATCAAAATTTTATCAATTGGACGAAAGTAGCAACTGAACAAATGTTTAATGTTTTGAGCTGTACAACGATTGGCCGTTATCAGTTTTTCCAGCGGTTATCAGCTCACATCCGGTGCACTTGTCTGAGACATATCCGGTCACACCACAGAAAAACAAATGACAATTTTCATGGAGTGAAATAAACAGTAACAGGAATGACATTTCACGACCTGCGAAATTACGGAAATCTATTACGTTTTAATTGGATTTCAATCTGTGTATTAACTCTTTTTGCGTTGGAATTCTGTGTTTCCGCCATTTCCTTGGAGTCACAATATGAGTGTTCCGCTTGTTCCTGCACTAAAATTACTCATCATGAAATTAAAATGGATTGCCAGAAGCGGCACCTTACTGCTCTACCACTTAAATTGAATCCAGCTATTGTCCATTTGTAAGTATTCATTTATATGTACTTATTTATTTAGTCATTTTTTTTTTTTTTATAGATTTGAGAGTCTGTTTTGAGTGTCTTTTTGGGCGCCCACGGATTAACTCTTCCACTACTAGGACAAAAATCAAAGTACTGAAAGTACTGACAGACTAGCGAAATTGAAATAAGTGGCTATGGTAAAGATAAAACCTGGTTGGTTTATACAAGATTGAAAAAAATAATGTAAAATTTGGTTTTGAGTCGATTCACCGGCTCATTCCAGTTATTAAGTCCAATCCGGATCCAGTTCAATCCATTGATTTTACCCAACACACTTGACTACTTGACTACTTACTTGGCAAAATAAGAAATATCATGAAAATCTTGTTTGTTAACTTTCAGTTGAAACAAGTTATTTAGTTGAAATAATATCTCCCGCCGAAAAAGACCCCTTTTTTTATAGACACATACAGGAGGTATCGTATTTTGCATGTAGACGTGAATTTTTTTTATTGGTCTATAACGAAATTCTACATTAAGCCCCCTTTTTCCATAACATGGCATTCATTAAATGAAAGCAAATAATTCTTGTCTGTGACCTACGATAAACAATATAGAAAAGAAGTTTCATAAAATTTTGTCCAGTAGTTAAAGAGATACTGGTCCCTAAAGGAAATATACATCAAGCCCCCTTTTTCCATTACACGGCATTAAATGAAAAAATAATCATATCGGTACACTATCATAAGGAACACATGTATGAAATTCCATCAATTTTCAAAAAGGATTTTCGAACATATATGTCCGGACGGACAGACGGACAGTGTAGATCAAGATCAGATTGCATAGACTGCAGTCTGATCTGTATCTACACTGTCCGATAAGGGGATATTTTTGCTCCAAAATATAATTTTGAAATAGCAATATTCAGGTTCTTACCATCAGCTTGAAAGTTTCATTTAACTTTTTTTTTCAGCAGATTAAGGGTTAAACTTAAACTGGGTTATAGCTTGGGGAATATATGGGTACGACGAAATTGATAGGCTACAAATGAAATTTTATAAGCTTTACTTGGGGCTAACAAACAAACGACAAACGCGGCCGTATATGGGGAACTAGGGCGGTACCCGCTAACACATATTGCTGAAGAAAGATCTATAAATCATTGATTAAAAATCATGTCATGTCAAAACCCATTAATATACGATGCGTACGATGAACAATTAGGTTTCTCTGATAATAAAGTCTGGGCCAATCGAGTTGCTAGATTAGTGGAAAGTTTGGGTCATGGTAATCTGTTACTTAATTTCAGTATAGAAATCAATTATAGACTTAAAGTTGTCATTACAAAGAATTCGAGACCAATATATTCAGACATGGTTTGCAAAAATACAAGACTCTAGCAAATTATATTATTATCGGATTTTTAAAACTTTGAAATGGAACCCTATCTTACTGTCACAAACAATAACAATTTACAGATGCAGTTTGCTAGATTTCAACTATTAGCGCACCAGTTAAACATTTAAAAGGGTAGGCATTTGTAGCTAAACAGGAACGAAAGACTTTGTACTCTTTGCAACTCGTCCGCAGTAGAGAGCGAATTTCACTTTTTATTGAACTGTCAAAAATACCTTCATCTGAAAAGAAAATACAACATTAACCAATCACGGGCAACAATTAACACATTTAAAACTATTATGATTACTAAAAATAGACAAAAGTTACTAAATCTCATGAACTTTGTAAAAAGTGCGATGGAATTAAGAAATCAATCTTTATGAGATAGATTACTACATAGCTTACTATGACCACAGTACAAGAGTTTAGCAGTCAGTTGCATTATCCATTTGTTAACTAGTTTTGTTTCATATCCAGTGTTGTTCTTTTGTTTGATGTACACTTTTTCTTTTGATTACATGTTCTTACCATATTTATGTAGTTAGGAAGCAAACTTTATCTCTATGATCATTTGTTAATTTGTTTTGTTTCATCTTGTATATTGTTCTTTTCTTTGATTTAAACTTCTTGTTTTGATGACATGTCCTTGCCATATTTATGTAAATGGCCAAAGGCAACTAGCTTTGCCGTAAATTTGCCAATAAATATTTGAACTTTGAACTTTGAATTTTGTTAATCAATAGCACAAGATGTAATTAGTGTAGTAAACTATTTAACTCTTTATAAAACGAAAAATTTTCACTCGTGGCTCAATTGATGCAAACCTGATTTTAAAGGGGCAGAAAGCAATGTTGGAAAAGAAGAAAATGCTGGTTACCAGCATTTTCTCCTATTCCCGCAATGTTTTCAAAGGGCATCTTCCCCAATTTCGTTAAGACGGGATTGCGTGGTAAGGTATTAATTTATAAGACGTACAATAACAGTTTAACGTATCAGTTTCACGGTACACTATGATCTAAATAATAAATGACGGAAGGAATAGCAAGGGTTCCCTGTCCAGTGAGGGATTTGCTACAAGTTACCTAGGTGTATCTATTTTTAGATTCATTGATAATGTTAATGTGTTGTAGGAATACGTGTATGAGCCTGATTTGCATAGGTCACTTAATTTACATATAAGCAAACATCTTGTACCTTATCAATGACATATTGCTCAGTCTATTACTTTGTAAGTAGACATGTTCAAATCAGGATGGTAGAAATTGTGTTGTTTTTGTCAAAGTTGTCATATATAACAGAATTAAGATTGATAACACAAAGAATTATTTTACTGTAAGGCAGTATTTGGCAACTGTGGGGTTTTTGTTTACATTGAGTCTGAGTCAATCTAGATGCCTATAGCTAGTCTAAGAATGTGCCTTTTCTTGATGGTCTACAGGTACATTGCAACCTCTTTTGAAGATAAATTGAGTCAAATTTTAGCACCAGGTAGCGGATATTGTAGATCCAAGGTCAGACTGCACTTTATATGCAATCTGATCTTGATCTACAACATCCGCAAAAGCTACTCAGGTCATGATTGGTAATGAAAGTGTTAATGCTGTTCGCAACATTATTTCAGTTACATGATAGTAGCCCTGGTGTCTATCTTTCCGAGCCCTTTTACCCTTTATCAAACAATCCGACTTTTGACAACCCTGAAAAGAAGGCTTTTGAAAACATTATGGTAAAAGGAAAAAATGCTGGTTACCAGCATTTTCTCCTTTTCCCACGATTTTTTCTACCCTTCCAAAAAGATATTAACATTTTTAGAGTCACATTTAGTTTTTTCATCTGCAAATGCTTTTTTTTTTTTTCGTTTGATACATGGTTAACTAGTACATTAAACGAAAAACATTGACACTTAATAACAACTCCTTTGGGAATGAAAGTAAAATATATCCCATAGATAAAGCCACTCCTCTTTCGATAGTAATAATAATCACAATAAAGAAAGAAAGAAAGATTGTTCTAGTACTATAGTATATGCACCATGCTCTAAAAATTGGTGTCTTACTATTACCTCTCCGTGGATCATTTTACCAAGCAAGCCATTACATAATTATGGATCTATGAAATCCATTTTGTCTAAAGGGAAGAAGTTTTCAGGGTTTTGGGGTCAAAAACTGATGGCGCTTGCGAGATTTCGTTGCAATCAGTTCGTTTGACCTTCGTCTAAAGTATGGAAGAAAGAGAAAAAATGTGATTAATTTCTGCCTGTACGTCAAAGGTTTCGTCTGAAACGTTGTGCAGGGAAATACAAGATTTCAATGTCTGTCGGACAGTATGCTCTTTATTAGACCATAAAATTTTGGACCCGACCATTTCGAAATAATAGTGATGATAATAAAAATAATACGTCTCGCGAAGGTGCAAGGTTGTTTGATATTTCTGAGAGAACGCGTGAAATGTAATGACGCAATACTGGAACAAGAATAGACAGTGTACCCCTGGTTTACGAGCTAATCATTGTCAGGTTTTCTACGTGAACCTTTACTTAGCTGGATGGATGGAATGTTGTTTTTTTTCTTGCAATAGAAAAAAAAAGAGCACGTTAACTTTTGCGAATTTAATGCATTTTAGCTAGTAGAAACAACAAACTGTAGGACAGCGTAGATCCAAGATCAGACTGCACGTTCTATGTAGTCTGATCTTTACCTACACTCTCCGCGGAAGCAATTATGTTCTCCTCATCGTATGAAGTGTTAATGTCAACGAAACGTTAAGTGGATGATAGGTATCGGACCTTTTTTTCTTTGCTCTGCACATTACCACGTGTTTATGTCTGTGTCTTTTTTTTTTGCTACATATTAAAGCCCTGATAGCTGCCAAAAGTAAATAAAGAAGGTACTAAAATGCATTTCAGTTTAAATCGTACCTTTTTAAAAGAATTGAAATTACTGTGAATATGGCAATCGGTTATTTTACTGTCGGTCTAAGTGTTAGTCACTGGCAGAAAAATGAATTCTAAAATCAGGTAAAAAAGTAAACAAAAGATAGAATGACCTGGCAACTTTTGACCTACTTTCAAAATTCAGCTATTGTGCCTTTAACGCCCTTGAGCGCAACATAACCCTAGCAGACTTGTTTAGTCGAGAACTATGACCCAGAGTTAAACATTGGGCTGTGAAGAGCGATTTAAGGACCTTGTGCGGACAGTGTAGATCAAGGTCAGATTGCACAGAAAGTGCAGTCTGATCTTTGATCTACACTGTTCGATAACGAGATATTTTTTTTTCCAAATTATAACTTTGTAATAGCAGCGTTTGGGTTTTTACTATTGCTTTAAAGTTTCATTTACTTTATATCCAGCAGGTTTAGGGTTAGATCAGTTTCAAGGTTGCTCTTGTCCCGAGAATGTTTCACATCTAACAGTATCAGCATGCAATGGCGCTAAACCTAGCCCATAAACTATTGAACTGTATGTAATTGCAGACTTCTTTTCTTTCTTTTCAGCTCACCTGAGCACGAAGTGTTCAAGGTGAGCTTTTGTGATCGTGCTGTGTCCGTCGTGTGTCGTGCGTCGTGCGTCGTCCGTCGTCAACTTTTACGTTGTGTACGCTCTAGAGGCCACATTTTCAGGCCGATACTCATAAAACTTGGCCAGAATGTTTGCCTTGATAAAGTCTTGGACGAGTCCTCAAATGGGTCATGTTGGGTCAAAAACTAGGTCACTAGGTCAGATATTAGAAAAACCGTGTGTACGCTCTAGAGGCCACAATTTCAGTCCAATACTCTTGAAAATTAGTCAGAATTTTTATCTCGATGAAATCTCTGACGACTTTCAAAATAGGTCATGTCAGGTTTAAACTAGGTCACTGGGACTAATCTTTTTTTTAAAAAAAATTGCGTATGCTCTAGAGGCCACACTTTTAGTCCAATACTCTTGAAAGTTAGTCAGAATCTTTGTCTTGATAACATCTCGAACGAGTTCAAAAATGGCCCACGTCGGATCAAAAACTAGGTCACTAGGTCAAATCTTAGAAAAACTTTGTGTACGCTCTAGAGGCCACATTTTCAGTCCAATACACTTGAAAGTTAGTCAGAATCTTTGTCTTGATGATATCTCAGTTTGAAAATGGATCATGTCAGGTCTTTAGCTAGGTCACTGTGTCCAATCTTTAAAAAAAAAACTTGTGTATGCTCTAGAGGCCACATTTTCAGTCCAATTGTCTTGAAAGTTGGTCAGCATGTTTTTCTTGATAATATCTTGGATGATTTGAAAATGGATGAAGTTGGGTCAAAAACTAGGTCACGAGTTCAAATCTTCGAAAAACCTTGTGTACGCTTTGGAGGCCACATTTTCCATTCAATACTCATGAAACTTAGTCAAGTGTTTGTCTTGATGACATCTTGGATGATTCTAGAAAAAAGCTTGTGTACAAGCTAGAGGTCAAATTTTCAGTCCAATAATTATAAAAGCTTGTTAGAATGTTTGTCATAAAATCTCGAAAGAGATTTAAAATGGATCATGTTTGGTCAAAAGGCTCAGGTGAGCGACTTCAGGGCCATCATGGCCCTCTTGTTTATATTCGGCTAACCTCGGGTGGTCCGTTGATCAAGTCCCACGGCTGTATCACGTAGCTCGATATGCACCTACACGGAACATTTCTTCGCCGGAATTACAACGCTCCACCGTTCTTAAAATCGTAACATTGCACTTGGAAAGCAAAGAATAGTCACATTATTCCTTGGGAATCTACCTAATACATTTCCAATTTTGTACATTTATTTTCTAACTCAGTCTATCAATTACACTGGTATTTTTCGGCAATAGGTTGCTTATCACCGTGGCTGTTATTGCCGTACTAATCGGTTTACTGGGCGCCGTCATGTTAGAGATCATGTGAGTGGCAGTATTTCAAAAAGGAAACCCCCTTGATACGGATGAGGTTAGATGTAGTACGGAATCAGCCGAGTTGTGACGAGTGCCTTTTTTTAGTGATAATAACCTTGACTTTGACGTCAGCCTAAAACTGAAGGTTTCATCTATCCCAAGGTGAAGGTTACCTAAGACGCTTCTTAGAATTGTTGAATATTTCAGGATTCTGACACAACCCTTTACCAAACAATCCCGAGTCTTAACGACCCTGAAGAAGAAGGTTTCTGAAAGCATTGTGGGAAAAGGAGAAAATATTGGTGAACGGTATTTTCTCCTTTTCCAACAAGGTATTTTACCCTATCAAACACAGATGTTACCTTCATGAAGAATATTTCGGCACTTTCTTTGTTTGAGAATTGGGTCCGTATTCACCAACTATTCTTAGAAAAATTCTTTATGTAATTCTCAAGAATTTTCTGGATTTGAAAGTAACATAACGTCTGATTAGCTAAACCATTTGGTTTAGCCAATTAGAAGTTGTGTTACTTTCAAATTTAGAAAAACATGGAGAATAAGACTGAGAACGTCCTTAGGAATGTTTGGTAAATACGGACCCACTGTCTTTATTAGCTCACCTGAGCACGAGGTGCTCATGGTGAGCTATTGTGATCGTGCTGTGTCCGGCGTCCGTCGTCCGGCGTCCGTCGTCCGTCGTGCGTCGTGCGTCGTCCGTCGTCCGTCGTCACCTTTTACCTTGTGTACACTCTAGAAGCCAAATTTTCAGTCCAATACTCTTGAAAGTTGGTCAGAGTGTTTGTCTTGATGATATCTCTGACAAATTTGAAAACGGGCCATGTTTGGTCAAAAACTAGGTCACCAGGTCAAATCTTAGAAAAACCTTGTGTACGCTCTAGAGGCCACATTTTCTGTCCAATACTCCTGAAAGTTGGTCAGAATGTTTGTCTTGATGATATCTCGGACGAGTTTGAAAATGGGCCATGTCGGGTCAAAAACTAGGTCACCAGGTCAAATCTTAGAAAAACCTTGTGTACGCTCTAGAGGCCACGTTTTCAGTCCAATACTCGTGAAAGTTGGTCAGAATGTTTGTCTAGATGATATCTCGAACGAGTTAAAAAATGGGCCATGTCAGGTTAAAAACTAGGTCACCAGGTCAAATCTTAGAAAAACCTTGTGTACGCTCTAGAAGCCACATTTTCAGCCCAATACTTTTGAAAGTGGGTCAGAATGTTTGTCTTGATGATATCTCTGACAAGTTTGAAAACAGGCCATGTTGGGTCAAAAACTAGGTCACTAGGTCAAATCTTAGAAAAACCTTGTGTTTGCTCCAGAAGCCACATGTTCTGTCCAATACTCTTGAAATTTGGTCAGAATGTTTGTCTTGATGATATCGCAGACGAGTTCGAAAGTGGGCATGTGGGGTCAAAAACTAGGTCACTAGGTCAAATCTTTTAAAAACCTTGTGTACGCTCTAGAAGCCACATTTTCAGTCCAATGCTCTTTAAAGTTGGTCAGAATGTTTGTCATGATGATAGCTTGGATGAGCTTGAAAATGGGTCATGTCAGGTCAAAAACTAGGTCACCAGGTCAAATCTTAGAAAAACCTTATGTAAGCTCTATAGGCCACATTTCAGTCCAATAATCTTGAAATTCGGTCAGAATGTTTGTCTTGATAATTTCTTAGACTAGTATGAAAATGGGTCATGTTGGATGAAAAACTAGGTCACAAGGTCAAATCTCGGAAAAACCTTTTGTACTATAATTACAGTCCAATATTCTTTAAACTTTTGTTAGAATGTTTGTCTTGATGATATCTTGCATGAGTTTGAAAATGGGTCACGTGGAATAAAAACTAGGTCACCAAATTTCATCCTTGAAAAACCGTGTGTACGCTCTAGAGGCCACATTTTCAGTCCAATAATCTTGAAATTTGCTTTGAATGTTTGTCTTGATAATATATTAGACTAGTATGAATATGGGTCATGTTGGATAAAAAACTAGGCTACTAGGTCAAATCTCGGAAAAAACTTTTATACACCCTACAGGCCACATTTTCTCTCAAATACATGTACTCATGAAAGTTTGTCGGAATGTATGTCTGGATAATTTCTACATGTCAAGTAGGCCGCTGAGACAAATTCTAGAAAAAGCTTGTGTGCACTCTAGAGGCCATGTTTGTAAGCCCAGTACTAATGAGTGTTTGTCAGAGTGTTTGTCTTAATATCTCTGAAGAGACTGGAAATAGGTCATGTTTGATCAAAAGGCTCAGGTGAGCGACTTCAGGGCCATCATGGCCCTCTTGTTAATGTGAAAGCATTATGGCAAAAATAAGAAATTGTGTTTAATGGCCAATTTCTCCTTTTTGCCTCACTATTTTCACCAGTTGTCTGCTGCAAATTGTAAAAAAGTCGTCTGCAGGAAGTCACGTCCCGATCGACTTCACAATGTACAAGTGATATAATTGCCCTTTACCCTTAACCTGCGAAATAAGTTGAATGAAGCCAATAGAGAAAACCCAAACATTGCCTTTTCAAAAAAAAGTTTTTTTTTAAAACTTTCATCTTATCGGACAGTGTAGATCCAAGATGAGACTACATGTTCTGTGCAGTCTGACTTTGATCTACACTATCCACAAAAAGGTCTTTTAGTCGTGCTCAGTACCCTAAAGTTTAATTTGTTAGGATTTCGTCTGAAATATCTAAGTTTATTTTTTTTTTATAACTTTCACAACGCTGATACTATATACACCAAACCGTTCGCTGCTTTCCACTGCTAGTAACTTGTATTTTTCCCAAAAACGTTTTCGATCGCTCGAAGGACTATATTGTTCGCAGCCATTTGAGCAACATCAATCTCGTCATTCCATTTGAACGAGGCTTAGATTCTACGTTTTTGGCCCGTATTCACCAAAAATTCTAAATTGCAGTGTTTTATTCTAGATCTAAAATGTAAAACAATTTCGGATTGGCAAAATCAAATTTTTGACTAGCTAAACCAAATGGTAGAGCCAGTCAGAACCTGCGTTGCATTGTGGTTTGAAATTCAGAAATGGTTTAGAATTCAAGTAGGATTGTCATTAAGAAAGGTTAATGAATATGGTCCTCTGTAACATAGAATCAAATTGCTATTTGTTTTTTGTTTTCCACAAAGGTGTTTTGTAAAACGGCACGTCTTGATAATGTTTGTCATGGCAACCCTCTCTATTTGAGTTAATTTTGTGTGTGTGTTTTTTTTTTTCTTTCACGTTATGCAAAATGATAGTTGCAATATTGTATCAGTGAATATTATGTAACCAATTTTCTCAGTGTGAGTCTTGCATTTCACCTTCCAGGTAAATCGTGACCCAGTCCCACATGCAAAAACAGCACCTTTTGTAGACGGCATAGATCAAGGATCAGACTGCACAGAGGGTGCGGTCTCATCCTGGATGTATGCGTCCTGCCTAATTACTCCAGTCTACAAAATTAAGAAAATCTCGCTGTGTATCAGTGGACTATATTTTTATCCGTCGAAAAAGTTCAAGTTTATAATACGAGCCATGCTCTGTGAAAAAGGGGTTTAATGTGTCTGCAAAAAGTATCGACCCAGGTCAGCTTGCGCATTCCGCGCAAGCTGACCTGGGCCGAAACATTTTGCTATTGGTCGGTTTTCTGCGTGTTTAAGGACAATTCTATCTCATGATTTAGTCTGTTGTAACACAAAATGGATGTTACGGATCCCTAGTTATGTGATGACTTACTTGGTATCATGCTTCACGGAGACGCATTAGGCCCCTTTTTCACAGGCCATGTCTGAATCATATTTGATGCTTAGAGTGTTAAACTATGACTACTTTCACTGTATTTTCACTGGAACTTCAGGACGTAGAACTACCAAAAAGATGTGCTGCCGCAAAAAAATGCCGTACTTTGTTTTCAAAAGTCTTTTCCTTAGGTTTGTTGTAGCACTTTCCGAGTTTTAACTAACCTGAAAAAATAAGGCTTTTGAAAAGGTTTTCTCGTTCTGCCACGATGTTTCTGTCCTTTTAAAGAAATCAAAGAAAGAAATTTGAAAAGTTTATGATTTTGTTGTCTGATGAAGATGTAAATAACTTTTGACTATACAGTTTTTAATTTGAGTGAAATGTCATCTAAAACTCAGTAACCTTTGAACAGAGAGTCAGTATACCGCTTAACGCTAAATTAGGGTACAGTCAAACCTGCTTACAGCGACCACTTAAAAGACAACTAATAATCTTTAAAACTTTTTCCAGACAGGTGGCAGCATAATGCAGATCAGACGTTATACAAAAAGCTCTGAGCGTTCAGCATTACGTTTGAGATGCATCAAACTGTCACCTGTCTCTAGAGACCACCATTGCTTTTCGCGGTATAGTTATTTAAAACAGGTTGGAATGTACCACCGCCTTAGTGTGTGTCACTGTGTATCTAACAGATGGTTGTTCAGCACCACCTTGACTTAACGTTACAAAAATATCGATGTCCAAATATATAATTTCACTTTAATTAGACACTCGGTAGGAGCGAGAATTTCGTCCATAGACTAGGGGTCATGTTCAACAACCTCCCTAAATTGCATTTTTAGTCCAATTCTCAAGAATTTTATAAACTGAGAGTAACACAATATTTTAAACAGCTAAACCAACTGGTTTATGCGATGAGAAATGGTATTTCTTTGTAAATTTAGAATTGGGCTATTTAAACTGCAATTGAGAATGACTGGTGAAAGTGGGACCTGCTTCTTTTTACTTTTTAGAAGTGCAAGAAGAAAAAGAAAAAAAAAAGCCTCGGCACTTTCAGTACTTTTATTTTAGTGCAATTATACTTTTGATTTATTACCGATTGCGGTCTCATGGCTTTTTGTTACATATATCCAGTATTCTTGTGAGCATGTAGGCTAGCTTCAAGAGGAAGCCCAGGTCAGTAACAGGCACGTTGATAGTCTTGTTATTTTTGAAGTTTTGTGTGCAAGCCAACATTCTCTGAAACCTTAAAAAAACATTACCAAACAGCTATAGTTCGAGCAAGCTCCCTGGAGTGCTTCTTGTTATTTTCGGCTAATTGTGTAAATCCCTGTACCAAAAACTGTCCTGTTTTAATGACCATGAAGAAAACGGCTTTCTAAGTTAATCAGCATTTCTCCACAATGATATTTACAATTGCGAAGAAAATTTCATTGCTTGAGCTATTTTCACTTTGTCGTCTGCAAACGCCTTCATTTCGGACAAGTCTGTAATTTTGTCGCCTGCTGAAGAATTGAAATATTCACGGTCTCACTTCAGGAGTTCATAATTGGCCTGCAACATGCGAAAAGGGGCATTCGGACATTTGCGTAAAGTGTCGTCTCGGATCAGCCTGCACAGTCCGCACAGGCTAATCCGAAACGACACTTTCCGTTTTTTTGTAATTTTCTGTTTTGCACAAGTCTACTATAGCACAAAATCTAATGTAGTCGTAAAGTGCCGTCTCGGATTAGCCTGCGCGGACTGCGCAGGCTGATCCGAGACGACACTTTAGGCAAATGTCCGAATTTCCCTTTTCACGTGTTGCAAGCCAATTATCATGGCACCAGTTATTATCTTACTGTAGATGCAACAGCTTACAAATTGACCGTCCTGAAAATGATCACGGAGTAGGGTTTGTACCTTGGAAAGTGGCTTTTGGGACAGAGCTATGAAGTTAACAGCTTGTTTTTGCACAAATTCAGCTGATTGGTCCGTCATAAGAGGTAGTCCAGCCCTTATCCATAACGATCGAAACACTGCAATCAGCTTGGTATGCATATATTCAGTACCGTATTGACTCGACTATAAGACGCAACCCCTAAAAATTTTAAATTGAAACAGGAGTGTCTCTTCGGCGACGTCGTCAAATATATTTGAGAATATACAGTAAACCCCAAGGTAATATTGGTGGTTCAAGTTCATCTGACCAATCGAATAAAACATGGTCAAAAAAGGCTAAAGCGCTGGAGAATTAATGAAGTTTGTAGTTCTGTCTTACCAGCTAACTGATACCATAGTTTTCTTAGTTAAATTTATAACCTATATCCTGTATACCATCATCTCATTAGTTCTGAAAAGAAAGTCGGTCAAAATGAGCCTGCACGTCCGCGCAGCCTGGGCTTGTATACACTCTTCGGAATCCAATGAGAAATTCAAGCTTTTAAATACTTATCTAAAATCAGTGAGTAGATCGTTCTCGTCTGTTAATCTAAAAATTGAAATGAATAAAAGTAGGGGTGAAGTGATGGGTATGTAAGCAGCAGCCACCTAGTTCTTACCTAGCTAGCTGGCTAACGAGTTGATCAGTGAGTTTATAGATACACCGAGCGGGCAGTTGGTGAGTCAGTTAGCTCGCATGCCTGTTACCTACTGAGATTTTTACGCCAGTCAACCAGCAAACCATTCGTTTGATGTAAAAGTAGTTATTCAGCTCAGTTTGTCAGTCAGTAAACCAACCAGCCCGACAGCTATTTTGTGAATCAGTCAGTGAACAAGCCAACCCGAAAGCCCATTTAGTTAATCAGTCAACAGACCGACAACCATTTCGTTTATCGGTCAGTAAACCAGCCAGCCCCGACCGCCATTTAGCTGACACTCTCCCTCCCCCCCCCCCCCCCTCCCCACAGGAAGAAAGCTTTTGAAAACAATTTGTGTATCCTATCGAAGACAAATCTCATCATTTAAGCCTCATTTAACCTGTCGTCTGCGAATGCTTTCTATTTGAAGAAGACTAATATTTTGTCGTCTGGTGGAAACTAAATCAGTCAATGAACCAGTCACCCAGTCAGTGGGTTTGTCTAACGTTATTTCTTATGATACAGATGATATCGATCTAGTTCTCATGTAATCAACTTTTTTTTCCTGAAATACACGTAAATAAACTCGACATCTTTTAAAGGCTGAAACATAGAAATAGTTATTCATCACATAACTCCCCTTGTTTTCAATGTAATACAGCCATTACGAATTTTCTTGTCTCTCACACATGTGAGATAAGAAAATAGTGCTGTATTTGGTTAACACTATGTTATCATACACCTTATTTCTAAAACATTGCTGACCTAGGTTACTGAGTGTAATTAACTGTCAAAATTCGTAACAATGATAAAGTTGTTAATTTAATCACTTTTAGGTTCAAAACAAAATCAATATATGCAAGTTTCTTTGGAACTATCTTTCGTCCGTAATGTACCTGTCAAAGAAGCGACTAGGCTTCATGTAAATTTCATTACACATTATACATATACACCTACGTTTTGACGCATTATGGACTATAATTCTTGTTATACAGTTATGTGATAAAAAGAATCTTACATTTGTTTGCTTTTGAGGTAAAAATTTATTAAACTCGTCCACAAAAAATGTTACTAAGCTCGCCAAAGGCTCGCTTAATAACATTTTTGTGGACTCGTTTAATAAAATTTTATCTCAAACACCAACCGATGTCAGATCCTATATATTTTGTATATCTTGTAGGTTTGACTTAACAAGCGGATGAATCCAAGATCAGACTGCACGTTCTGTGCAGTCTGATCTTAATCTATCCCTTCCGCAAAAGCTCCTGTTTTCGCCTACGGTGCTTAGGTTAATACTCTTGAAAATATCTAGCAGGGATATATAACACTCGAACATCACATTGACAATTTCAAGTTTACACTTGAGACAGCAAACCTTCCATATTTGTCGAAATTTTATCCATTTGTATTCATGTATTGAACCGTATTTCAGTTGCTTTCCTGTTTTTATACACGCCCGAAAGGACGTATTGTGTTATGTCCTGGTCGTCCCGTCTGTCAGCATGTCTGTCCTACTATTTGCATACGTTTGTGAGCTTGACTAAATAAGCCCACAAAGATCCAAGATCAGACTATGCCTACTGTGCAGTCTGATGTCTTACCCTGGTCTATACAGTCCACAAGAAACCCCATTTTCCCCTTTGACGCTGAAGGCGTTAACAATTGGGAATTCAGACTCGTTGTTTATAACTGCCTTGCCATTGGGTCGTTGGGGCATCAGCGATGACGTAGCTAAGCTAAACTGGTCTCCGTCGTTGTCTGCGCATGACATATTCTTCGAGATTGACCTGTCTCCTATGACGCATGACTATCTTGTGCAGGATTAATAATAATGCGCGATACGTAAAATCAAAACACTGCTGTTGAAAAGAAGCAAGCGAAAAATGGCTATACATAATCCGTCTGTGAATAAATCAGTCCTGTTTTTCGCTCCAGAATTTTTGAAAATAAAAAAATAGTAAACGGTAAAAATATTTTTTTTAAAAAAGCATTCTTTACTGCAAACCTTTGTATACAATTTCAAAATATATATATGGGGAAAACCGGTTTTGTGCAGGGTTTTTCACGGACTTAAGCAACAACAACAAAAACTAAAATTATGTTCAACCATGCTGGGTTTATAACAGGGCTATTTCCCAGGCCTATAAGGGCTGTGTTCGTAATTGGTTGGTGTACAGGTTAATTGCTACCTAACCATGGCTGAATAAATCGTACCGGCTAGCGTTTCTTTTTAATGAACGTATATTCTATTTTGAAATTCGCGGCACCGATTGCCATCTTGAAAAAAAAGTCCGGCTCTGTACCCGGTGTGCCCAAATCAGATAGGTATGCATTTGAAAAATAAAATGCCACCTGGCGGAGGATGATGTGGTCTCCGTTGTACAATTTACATAATTAGGGGAGGTAACCAATCTACGTAGCAACTAGACTTCGCAACTCCTCTCGCTCTGCAGCTACATTCTGGGTCCCAGCCTTGTTGATGCCTGTCCTCAGTTTGATTCTATTCTCATTTTTTCCTTGGTTTTCCTTTTTTGCACCCTCTCTCCACTGTTCTTTGCAAAAATGTTTTCGTCAGTCTAGTTACATGGCCATACCATGCAAGTTTTCTGCTATTTCTAATATGCAGAAACTCCAGGAAAGCATGGATATGTGCACTGGCCGCCGCGATTTAACTGAAATATTGTTGAAAACGGCGTGAAATACCACACAATCAATCAATCAATCTTACTTATAAACAGAGTACAGTTTGGCCATGTACTGTCAAAAGGGGGTTTAATGCATCTGCAAAAAATATCGATCAGCGTCAACCTGCAATGTCTGCTCAAGTTGACGTTGGTCGATACTCTTTGCTATTTGTAAATTTTCTGCTTGTCCAAGGACCAAGCTACCATATAATTCAGTTGGTTTTTTGACTGAATGGCTTTTATGAATCTTTTGTTTTATATAATGACTTACTTGGCATAGTGCATCACGAGGATACAATAAACCTTCGCTTGTCATAGTATGGCTCAGTTTATAATGGCATTACTTTAAAGTAACAGTAGCTAGCAAAAGTAAACAAAACGGATTTGAAAATGCATTTAAATCTAAACAATATCGTTTAAAAGTTTGGAAATTATTTGGAAGATGACAATCTGTTATTGTATGGTCGGTCCAAGTGTTAGTCGCTGGCAGAGAAATTAATTTAAAAACTTGGTCACCCTATCTTTTGTTTACTTTTTTCTGATTTTAAAATTTCATTTTTCTGCCAGCGATTAACAGTTGGACCAACCGTACAATAACAGATTGTCATCTTCACAATATTTTCCACATTTTTAAATGGTATGATTTAAATTCAAATGTTGTTAAAGACCTGTACTGTTTTTACATCTATTTGGCCTTTAATGATGAAGTTAGAAATAAATGGTTATATGTTTTATTCTGAGATATTGTTAGGATTCCTGCAGACAACGAGATGAAATTTTCAAAATAATGGAAGCACTTGATGTCGGTTCTGTATTTTTTTCTTGTTCCCTGCAGATTGTAAGTATAAAAATACTCTATGTTTCTCTAAATAGGGAGAGGAAAACAGAAAAAAATATCTAAAATTTTGAGAGTTAATACGGTTTCATAGAAATTTTGGGAAAAATAATAAAATACGTGAAAATCTCTGAGCAGCTCTAAACGTTTGGTTTTAATTTCATTTTTCTCTGAAAATTGCGAGAATGTTCCCACTTTGTTGCCATAGTTTTAAATCTTTAGGCTGCTAAAAGCGAATCAAGGACTTTTTGCGTACATTGTAGATCCAAGATCAGACTGCAGTCTGATCTTGGATCTACACTGTCCGACAAGGAGATATTTTTTCACCAAGAATAACTTTAACCATTAGGTTGCTGAGCGAGACATTTTTTGCGGACAGTGTAGATCAAGATCAGACTGCACATAACGTGCAGTCTGGTCTTGAATCTACACTGTCCGATGCGGAGATATTTTTCCCCAAAATATACCCTTGAAATAGCAATATTTGGCTTTATACTATTGGCTTGAAAGTTTCATTATGTTCATCTAACAGGATAAGAGTTAAAAGAGCAACATTCAAGTCTCTACTATCGGCCTGAAAGTTTCATTTAACCCTTAAGCTGCTTATCGCGATTCACCGACCTTTTGCGGACAGTGTAGATCAAGATCAGACTGCACAGAACGTGCAGTCTGATCTTGGATCTGCACTGTCCGATGAAGAAATATGTTTCTCCAAAAAATAAGTTTAATTAATAATAAATTATACGGGTTTTTACTATAGACTTGAAAGTTTTATTTTATTCAGCAGGACAAGGATTCATTCATTTAGCAGGTTAAGGGGTAATATCTTGTAGACTCCCCTTGCCCTGAAGTTACTTTTTTCTTGTACGTTATGAGTTTTATTACGCGAAATCTATGATTGCTTCCAGCTCTGTAGATATTGAAAGGGCGGTGGCTAGCAATAGGAAGGCAATTAGCTTGTTTATACTCTCTGCCTGCCTGTCTGTCTGTCTGTCTGTCTGTCTGTCTGTCTCTCTCTCTCTCTCTCTCTCTCTCTCTCTCTGAAGTTCGATACAATATTTGTTTTTTGGTAAAGACCAAAAACAATCTACAAGATTCGATAGTTATTACCACCGTGTAGAATTACCTTCATTCCATAGAAAATTCCAGGCATGGTTTCACAGGAACCAAAATGTCAGCTAATCCATTATATACGCACAACATGATGACTGTTCGTATATACGTGACTAAAATATTTCCTAGGTATTTCACCTTTTCCCTAGCGTGCTCAAAAGAAAAGTGGTGTTACTGTGTTATTCATTTCTTTGTTTGTCAAAATGCCCTCAAAATCGTCTGCTTGTGATTTTGTTTGTTTGTTTGTTCGTATTGGAGTTTAACGCCGTTTTAACAGTTTAGGCCATAACACGGCGGCCAGTGCACCTAAGTATGCGTTTCCTGACTTTCTCACACCAGTACAGACACAACTTTCTTTCCGAGCCACTGGCTACTTTCGTAACATGCATCAGAGGTGAGAGGCGAAAATATGCCGTAAAGAAAGTTTGCCTCACCTGGGTATCGAACCAGCGACAACCAGGACACAAGTCAGATACGATAACCACTGAGCTACCTGACAGGGCGTATTCTTATGTTTGATTTATGTGAATCTTTATATCTACCACGTCTGTTATAGCTAACGAGTTAACCCTTCACCAAACAATTTGTGGGAAAAGGAGAAAATGCTGCATTTTCTCCTTTTTCCACAATGTTTTCATAAATTTAAAGCATTATCCCCAAGTTCGTTCAAACACGGGATTGTCAGGCAAAATCCTAATAAATAGAATGCAGATGATTATAATTATTCAACTGGATCCAGATGAAAGTACAACAGTAAAACGCTTTACCAAACGGTTCCGAGTTTCAGTGACCTGATCAAGAAGCCTTTTGAAAGCATTATGGAGAAAGGAGGAAATGCTGGAAACTAACAATGTCATTTCCTTAACAAGAGTTTTTGTTTTTTTACGACTCCAAAGACAAAAAATCTCATGATTTGAATCATAATCAAGATGCCGTCTGCAAACGCTTCCATTTTGGATCGGTGCACAATTTTGTCACTTTCTAAAGAGTAAATATTGTTTTACGCTGTAAAGATAAACTATCTGTTAGCAAAGAATTATGTTGTTTACGTTACATTGTTGTCTCTCGAGTAGCATAAATTCTTTAGTATCAGACAATAACATTCTACACTTGCTGAAATTGAAAGAAATTGCATACGACAAATGAAATGTTGATCACAGATTGCAAGAGTTTAGGTTGTTTTACACTGTATTTAAAAAAAAACTTGTTAGCCGAAAGTCATGCTGTTTACATCACATTGTCTCTCGAGGAGCATCTCCCTGTACAAGAAGACAAAGTTTTAGATTTGCTTAACTCTTTACCAGACGACAAAAATTTAGACTTGTCCAAACTGAAAGTATTTGCAGACGACAATTTAATTGTTGTTTAAATGATGAAGTTTGTCTTTGATGGAGTAGAAAACATTGTGGGAAAAGGAGAAAATACTGGTTACCAGCATTTTCTCCTTTTCCCTCAATGTTTTCAAAAGGCTTTTCCTGCAGGGTCGTTAAAACTCGTGATTGTGAGGACAGTTCTTCAGTTATTTCCCTTGATTCCTCTCCAGTACTACATTGGTCCTGATAAGGGGATTACTTGGTTTTTATCCACTGATCAGCTATGTTCTTGAGATGATATTTCAAGTACATCTAGTTAGATCGTTTTACAAATCGATGTATATGTAGTTCCTGGTGATTAAGAACAGAATTAGATTTAAATTACATGGGGACCTTACACACTTATCATAAATCATTATTTTGTTTATCACAACATCCCCAGGGGAACCACGGATAAAAACAAAGGAATACATATAAAAGGACCAATCTTGTATTTGGTTACCTTTAGCCTTTATCTGGCAAGGGAGACAATTTAATTTACAGGAATGGTCCCCATTGAAAGAATTTGCAGACGACACATCAAAAGTTGCTCAAATAGTGCACAGTTAAGCTTCTTGTATGGTGTAACGTTAAAACAGCCTGTTAGCCAAGATATTCATATTGTTTACGTTATATTTCTCTCGACCAGCTGAGCCCCGGTAGTTCAGATGCTTGCTTACAGGACTTGAGAACAGTGGGTCGCTGATTCGATCCCTGGCTCGGCCAATTTCTTTCCGAGGATTGATGATAGTCATTGCGACATGATTCATTCCTCTCACCGCTGACCATTGTGTCGAAGATCGTTATGTGGGGAAGCAGCCACTGGTTTGGAAAGAAAATTGTGGGGAGTACTTGTGAAAGAAAATCCAGGAAAACATGGATAGGTGTTCTGGCCGTCGCGATAACTGAAATAATGTTGAAAACGGCGTATAACACCATACAATCAATTCTCTCGAGCAATATCGACCCTTTACCAGATGAAAAACTTTTAGACTTGCTTAATTGAAAGAATATGCAGACGATTAATTGAATGTGGCTTAAACGATACAATAGTTATGTTCGTTATATGGTCTAGATTAACGCAATCAAGTGCAACATGAACCCTTTTCCCGACGACAAAAAAATTAGACTTACTAAAATTGAAAGAATTTGCAGACGACAAATTAAATGTTGCTCAAATGATAAATAATTAAGTTTATCGTGTGGTGTAACGTTACCGCTTTTAGCGGAAATTCGTCTATTTTACGCAATCATGATTGTCTACAGAGCAACATTTACCCCTCTACCATGCAACATGGTTTAAGGCATGCCTAAGTTGAAAGAATTCACCGACGTAAAATTACAGACGGTTTAAATGGTAAAATTTTCGTATGGAAGGGATAAAAAACATTGTATGAAAAGGAGAAAATGCTGGTTACCAGCATTTTCTCCTTTTCCCACAGTGTTTTTAAAAGGCCTCTTTTTTAGGATATCGTGAAACCAAGCGATTATTAGGTAAAGCGTTAAATGCATTCCTCGTTCTGTATTATATGTGTGATTATGATCGTCTATTGTGGCTTATCATTTTCTCGTTTAACTCTTTACCAGACGACAAAATTTCAGACTAGGCGATATTGAATGCATTTGCAGACGATAAACAGATGGTGGGTCAAATGGCAAAATTTTTGTCCTCGAAAGGGTAGAAAACCTTGTGAGAAAAGGAGAAAATGCTGGTAACCAGCATTTTCTCCTTTCCCACAAGGTTTTTAAAAGCTTTCTTTCCCAGTGCCGTTAAAAGTCAGGATCGTGTGGTAAAGGGTTTATGCGCTTAAATTTCGCAATCTTCTACTGTTTCTTTGTTTGTTTGCATGGTGTTCAACGCCGTTTACAACATTTCAATTATATAGTAGCGGCCAGTGCACCTATTAATGCTTTCCTGGAGTTTCTTTTACCAGGACTTCGCACAATTGTCTTCACCAAGCCGTATGCATTTGACCGTGCAATGTGACCACCCCATTCCTTTTGTTGTTGCTCTCTCAGCATAATCATGCCACGATAACTGACTAAACCTTCAACACTTTCAGGCTATTCCAAAACTAAAGTTGAATTACCGAAACAATGATCAGCGACCTAAGAGGAAAACATCCTGTTGCAAAGACTGTCATCATTTCTAGAAACAGTCTTGTATGGCTCGATGGTAAAGGTGTCGGATTGGCAATCTGGAGGCCCCGGGTTCGATCCTTACTCGAAACGCTGTTTATTTTCTGTGGGAGTTTTCTTGGGCAAGGCACTTTAGAGCTCGATCTAGTACAAGTGAAAACCCAGGATACATATAACTGTGCTATCTATTGCCGTACAAATTTCTTGGACATGCAGAAAATTTACAAATTGCAAAAAAAAATCGACCCAAGTCAACAGACGCGGGCTGCGCAAGGTGATATGGGTCTTTGCTTTTTGTTGGGACATTAAAGACTTTTTTCACAGAATATGACTCTTATGTATACGTGAAAAATGAGAAACTGTACACTTTACGAGTAAATTGTGCGACTGTTAAAAGCATTGGTTTTCGAACAATCAGCGTGCCTGAGTGTCATTTGTCATCTGTTCTGAAACTGCTTCTCATTAATCCTTTACCACTAATAACCGTGTTTTTACCACTAACGGAAAAATGCTTTTGAAAACATTGTGAAACAAGGAAAAACATTGTGGAACAAGGAGAAAATGCTTGTAACAAGCATTTTCTCCTTGTTCCACAACGTTTTCCACATTTTCAAAGACAAATTTGATGGTTTCAGATACATCTAATTTGTCATATAGGGGTGATTTCTTAATGAACGAGTCCAACATGTTTGTAAAATGACTCCTCATTAACTCTCTCAGCGCTAGAAAGGTAAACTCGTTCTCTTTCGATGGGTAAATATACAGTCCACAGAAACTAAAAGAAAGTATCTTTTTCAGGTTTGACTAAACAAGCGGACGGTATAGATTCAAGATCAGACTGCATGTTCTGTGCAGTCTGATATTGATCTATGCCGTCCGCAAAAGTCATTGTTTTTGCCTATTGCGCTGATAGGGTTATCTATAGCAAGTTCATTAATATTGAACAGAACAGAACTTTATTTCCAAATGACTTGAACTATGTTCATCGTCATTACAAAGCTTAATACAAATATAAGAATAGCATGTACAATATTTACCTAGAGTAGCGCTTTGTGGACACGTGATTTTGTTTTTTTTTTGTCATAGTTACTAGACAAAGTGATTTTAGACTTTTTTTTCAGTTTTATTTGCCACGTCAATTTGTACGTGGGAGTCGTGGCCATCTCCCATCATACCTTATAGTTAAGTGTTAGTAGTTTAGGTTTATTAGTAATTTTTCGTTATTACAATTATTTCGTAATTGAATCAAAGTATATCATAAAATATAAGACTGTTATGAGCAAAGATCAGGTTTTACGTTCCGTTTTGTATGAAGTTGACCTGCACTGATGGCAAAAGCCCACTGAATTAAGCTGAGCAGCTTGGAGGTTAACGGAAACGAAAGAATGTGAGCTATGCTCTGGCAAAAGGGGATATAATGCATCTACGTGATGTACTATACCAAGTAAGCCATCATGTAATTATGATAGATAGATAGATAGATAGATAGATAGATAGATAGATAGATAGATAGATAGATATTTTATTGAAGTAACGTAAACTATTCATAGTTTCTAGTTACACAATATGAAAGTAATACAGTTTATACACAAGGTCATTCAAACAAACAAACAAACAAACAAACAACAACACAAACAAACAAACAATCACACACACACACACACCACACACACATACACACACAGAGAAAGGTAAATTCAAAAAGAAACAACAAATACATCAATAGAAAAATAGAAAAATTATCTTAGAGAATTGGCGTTTGGAGAAAAAAATGTCGGAACTGTAGTATAATTGACGAAAGTTATTCAAAGTACTCATAAAGTGGATTATCCATTTTCGAACATTATTCTGCGCTTAAAGGCCTCTTTCAAAAAAAAAATTATCGATCATTGAATCTTTACCAAACGACAAAATTTTAGACTTGTCCAAATTGAAAGCATTTGCAGACGACAAAATAAACGTGACTCAAAAATTGAAACATGACTTTTGAAGAGTAGAAAACATTGTGGGAAAAGGAGAAAATGCTGGTTACCAGCATTTTCTCCTTTTCCCACAATGTTTTCAGAAGGCTTCTTCCTCTGGGTCGTAAAAACCAGGGATTGCTTGGTAAAGGGTCAAAATCCATTTTGTCTAACAGTTGGCTGAATTCTGCGATAAAATGGTCTTTAGATATGCAGAAAATTCACCAGAAGCAAAAAACAATTCGACACAGGTCAGCCTGCGCGGACTGCGCAGGCTGACAAGGGTTGATGCTTTTTTGCAGATGCATTAAACCCCCTTTTCACAGAGCATGGCTTATGTGTTGAAGGTATGGCGAATTCATGACCCTTTATTGAGTTTTTCGACATCAACTTTAAAACCCCCAGAAATATGAAAATATTTGATTCCTTTGGTAAGTCTTTAAACATAAGTTCAAATAGAGTGATAGTGATTTAGATCTATTAACTTCTATTCTTTGATATTCAAAGTTCTGTTATTTACAAGTTCATGTAAAGTTTAATAAACGCCTAATCTTTGATATATAAATTCCTTTAAGGACGTATATTACAAATTTTTCTAACGGACAGATTTTTTTAAAACTTTGCACATACAAAGCTCATCATGTCTCTAGGAGATTACAGTAAAAAAAGATGTGGGTCACCGTGCTCTTTTCTGAGAAATTTGCCTTTGAAATAGGTACAGTATATACAGTTCCAAAATTCAGCTTATATTGGATTTTAAGCGCCTTTCTTTAATAGTCAGTTAAACAGGAAAATTAAAGGAAAAATATACAAACATGTATCATTTTAATGAAAATTCATATATTTTTGCACAAAAAATACATAACAGCCTAGTTTTGAGCATGGTAAATGTACAAATATGCATGTTATATATGGATCATTGAGTTAAAAAGGGAGATAATTTGACCGAATTAAGGTTTAATTTTAAATAAATACATACTTTCTAACAGACAGATTTTTCGTAAAATTTCCACACTTATAGTATTTATAATACTAAACAATAGGAAAAAATAAAAATGACACCTATCCGTGCTTATTTTGTCAGAAAACAAGGTTGAAAGTCACTATGGAAGTTATTTTTTCAAGGAAAAAAAATAGGATAAAAGCTCAGCAGACATAGTGGAAAAAGGAGAAATTGCACAATGGGAGTGATTTCTCCTTTTCCAACAATAATTTTCAAAGTGGAAACAGCTATACTTCCACAGCTTTAAATTTCCTGCCTTTGTTTCCTTGTTTGGTGTGTAACGCCGTGTCAGCAGCATTTTAATTTTTGCCCATATGGGTGACGCTCCTAAAGTCTGTTAGTTTTTATTACGGGGATCGATTTTAGATACAGAACGAAACCCACTCTGAGTATCTCCTTGTCCTTTAACATGCACGTCACACGGAGCCTAGATTTGACGTTTTATCCGAAAGACTATTAGTAAGCTCAGATGGCCAGCCATGGGGCTCGAACCCACACCGTCAAGTGGTCTGAGAAAAATCGCTCACATTTCCTACGCTCTACCGCTTGAGCCATTCGGGCTGGTCAAAGTTATCGATTGTGGTCAAGCTTTCTTTATGATAGCATCGTATCCTATTGCACCCTGTACCAGTTGAACTTATTTGCATAATATGAGCTATGCATCAAAGGGAGATAATACAGTTAACGTAAAACTGTACCCACTCCCCGAAAAAGAGATGGAGAGTAAGTCTTCGTATTGCATTTCAATGGCTTCAGCTTCTAACATGGAGAAATAAAAACTTCCATCGCCCGTCTCAAACCTTAGGGCTGTTAGCACGAGTTTACATGTTTTTGTATACAAAGTAGTTTACGACCAGACTTTTCAGAACGTGGAGTCTGATCCTAGATCTAACTTGTCTGCTTTTTTGTGTAATATAATGGCAAGAGGTACACACGTACATTACTTTTAAAATTTCTATTTACGTCGAGCGCAGTATGTCGAATGGGTTTATCCCTTTACCACATAATCTCGATTTTTATTGATTATGAAAAAAGAGCTTTGAAAACCATGTGAAAAAAGGAGAAACAGCATTTTCTCCTTTTCTCACAATGTAACTTTTCAAAGACAAATCCAACTATTTTAGACACATTTAATTTGTCGTCTGTAAATGCTTTCAATTCGGACAACTCAAGAATTTTGTCGTCGAGTAAAGCGTTACAATTACCTTAGTCGGTATAGAGCAATATCGCTCGTGCAAGTACAGAAGGACCGCCAAATTACGAACGAAAATAAGAACAACACGATTCTAGGGAAAGATTTATTAGATTTGCAAAATACGCATCTTTTACTTGATTAGTTTATGGGATGAGACAAGGAACTTGAAAATAATGTTGTAATAAACCAATGCTTGAAGCATAATTTTCGGATAATGACGCAGACATAAAGATACGGACAAATAGGCAATGATTGGTTGCACCTCATGCACTTTTTTAACTCTTTACCAGAGACAGAGTTTTAGACAACTAAGACAGAGTTTTAGACATGTCAAAATTGAAAGCATTTGCACGCAATGAAGTAAATGGGGATGACAGAATTTGTCTTTGAAACGATGTGACATATCCCATGTGTTCTACACTACTATACATGTATTTCTGTCTGTTACTTAGTTCAAAAGCATTCGCTGCAAGTGGACAATTTTTTTTTTTTTCAAAAATTTGCGGAAAAAAATCAGGTTGTATGCTACTTTAAGGCTATGACCTATTACATCAAGAAAAAAAAATCGTTTCGGTATCGATTTAACAGATGAATGCTATTACTCAGGTGTTTTCTAAGATTCATTAAAAACACATCATTTTCTTGGCGTTCGCCGAACTAATTTAGAACTATGTTTCAGACTCGTTTTTTTTTTCCGACTTTAATGAAATACGACGAAAAAACTGTTAACCAAGGTAAAGCAACTTCGAGGAAAATATGATTAACAAAATGAATAGCCAGACTATTTTTTTTTCTAATGTCAGTATCTTGTGTTGGTTTTTCTCTTTACAGATAACTCTTGCAGACAACAACACTGAAGGCTTGTTGAAAGCGTTGAAGGCGACAGATTAAATGAGACTCAAATGGAGAATTTTGCCTTTGAAAGAGTTGGAAACATTGTTCGAAAACGAGAGAATGCTTGCTCAAGGCCATTCTTGTGTTTTTGCTATTGGATCTACAAAAATACTATTGATTCTATATTTGTATAATTTTAGGTCGCACACTCTATAATCAGACTAATTATGACGTCACCGCTTCAAAGCTTAGAGAGAATCACGCAGTTAGAATGTCTGTTTAAAGCGTGCCATGTCACTATCTTCTAGAGGAATTACCTACAAACCATAATAAAACTATCGGGTGTGGTAGGCATTTTCTAAATTACCTGCTAATCTGTCAGAAACATGCAATGTGAGGTTATTATGTGCCCAGGATAAGTTTATATAAGCATAACATAGCATAACGCGTTATGTAATGTAAACAAACATTGAGAGGGAAAGCTTGCGCTTGCAATGGATTACTTACATCTAGCTAGTGAGTAACCTTTAATGCATGAAAAGATTAAAAAAAAAAAAACCATGTAAACAGAGAAATTACTAGTCGCGAGAAATTTCTCTTGTAACCACAATAATGTTAGAATAGATCTGCATAACGAAAGTAGTTGTCGAGCAATCCACCTGAAAACCAGGGTTCTTCTGCAAAACGAAAAATGTAGTAGAGCGATTGACGTCATCACACTTATTCGACTAAGATATCACATAATTGACTCTATGACCAGCCCGCATAGCTCAATAGGTAGAGCGTAGTGATGTTTCGAGTCACTTGAGGGTGTGGGTTCGATCCCCACGGCTGGCCATCTAGAATTACTAATAGTCTTTCGGATGAGACGTTAAACCGAGGTCCCGTGTGACGTTGCTATACACCGAGCACGTAAAAGAACCAGGCGTAACTTTTGTCCTGTATCTACACTATCCCCCGTAACAATACTAACAGTCTTCAGGGGGCGTGGCCCATATGGGCAACCGGTGGCGACGATAAATAAACGCAAATTCAATCAATCATAATTGACTCGTATTATTGATCATGTGACATTTCCACAATCCTTGGAGAAAATCTGGCGCGAAATCCACAAGAATCCTTAAGAGACTACGTATCCCTTTAAGAGGATACCATTCCTGGCACTGCTGTTTCCTACTAGTTTTAGTGATGATACATTCTTAAAATATTGTTAGATTGTAGAAAACGACTCGTCACCATCATGCTGCTAAGTAAGTAACATGAAAGCTTCTTGGCGATAATAATAATAATAATAATAACAATAATGATGATAATAAATGAATAAGAAAAAAAAATTTTTTCACCGAGGGAAAAAATCTCACCATATCGGACAGTGTAGGTCCAAGATCAGACTGCACGTTTTGTGCAGTCTGATCTTGATCTACACTTTCCGCAAAAGGCGCATAAAGTCATGCTCAGTAGCCAAGGGGAATTTGGTCTAAATAACATCAACAGGCATTATCTAGATTCAAAAGGTTTGTGTCAAGAAACCCCATTTTCATCACCATATCGGACAGTGCAGATCAAAGATCAGACTGCACGATTTGTCCAGTCTGATCTTAATCTACACTGTCCGCAAAAGGATCATGAAGTCACGCTCAGCAGCCACAGGGAATATAGTCGAAATAACATCAATAGGCATTATCTAGATTTAAAAGGTTTGCGTCAAGAAACCCCAATTCTATTTCCCAATAAAGCAGGATTGTCGCATTGTGCCAAGTTTTTTCTCCGGTTTAGGAAGCCATAAAACGTTGTTTGTTTGCGTTTGAAACATTTAACAAAAGTACAGGCCTTGAAATGTCTTTATCTTTGTCCCCAACGACTAAATTTAAGACACTTGCCAAAATTCAAAGCTTTTGCAGACGAATATTTAAATGTGGATCAATTCATTTGATTTGTTTTTGAAAGGGTAGAATGTATTGTGGGAAAGCGGTAAATGGTGGTTACCGTTTATCACGCCGTTCTCAAAAGCTTTCTTCCCCAAGTACAAGCCTTGAGACATCTTTTCCAAACGACAAAATTTAAGATATTTTCCTAATTCCTAGGATTTGTCGGCGACAATTTATATGGAGATCAAGTATTGGTATTTGTGTTTGAAAGAGTAGAACTATTGTTGGAAAAGGAGAAAATACTAGTTACTGACATTTTCTCCATTCAGTGGAATGATTTTATTTTTTTTCCATGGTCATTAAGGCTTTCCTCCCCTGAAGCTTCTGGTCAACATGGCATAATTTTGTTGCTGTTGGATTATTGAGAATTTATAGTAATTCAATAATTCTAAACACTTTTAACCGCCCAGAATTTCTTTAAATGTCTATCTAAAAAGGTTCTTTTCATACCTCTATTACTTTTTGTAAAGGGAGGTAATAATAATCCCCCTTTGAATTGAGGATATAGTGATCTTAGAATTGAAAATGATAATTCTGTGAAGGCAAACCCTCCAAAAGTGGCTCGGTTAAGATGCTACAGTATTGATGATTTTTAATGATATCATATTTTTCAGAGTAAAATTACAGTGGAAATAGATGTTCCGCTTCAGGGTAGGAATACCTTAAAACATGGGTTGATTTGTAAAGATCTAACCCTTGACCAAACAATCCCGTATTTTCACGACACAAGTCTTTAGAGAAGAAGGCATTTAAAAACATTGTTGGCAAAAGGTCATCTGCAAATATATTTTTTTTTTTCAGCTTGGATAGATCAGTGTAGATCAAGATCAGATTACAAAAAAAGTGCAGTCTGATCTTTGATATACATGTACACTGTTCCCTGAACTATTCTGATACAGAGACAACCCTGAAACTGTATTGATTTGGATAATACATGTATTTTTAGACTGAAATTGTCTGATAGGGTTGTTTCTTTTTTCGGCGCCCGAGATGGTTAAAATTGGTATGTTCTGAAACAAAATTGCTTTAGACGAGTTTAATTAACACTTTACTAAACAATCCCGTGGTTTAACAACCCTGAGGAAGAAGCCTTTAGAAAAAGATTGCGGGAAAAGGAGAAAATGATGGTAAGCAGCATTTTCCCCTTATCCCACAATGTTTTTCTAACGTATGATGGAGAAATCTCGCAATTAGAGGAATACTTGATTATTCGTCTGCAAATATTTTCAATTTAGACCAGACTAAAATTATGTCGTTTGGTGAAGAGTTAATATGGATTATCCTCGTGAAGTGGGTCCAATACCTGAACACGGAAAAAACAAATAGTATGAAAGAAAGAAGAATTAGACTTTTTTGTTGATTTGATCATTTGCCACAATTAAAGACAAATATAAAAATTGTCCTGTTTCGATAGTCAAAGATGTTGCCCGCGTGCATTTACGAATTAGAGAAATATATTTTTAGAGCGTTAGCTTTAAAATCAAATGAGTCATGCTCTGTAATAATGGGGCTTAATGCATCTGCAAAAAATATTGACCATGGTTAGCCTGCCCAGTCCGCACAGGTCAAAATTTTTTGCTATTTTATTGATCAATTTCCTGCATGTCAAAGGACTAGTGTACCTCATGCCTCTGTCAGTTGTTATTTAACATGGTTTTTATGGATCCATAATTATGTGATGAGTTGCTTGGTGTCATGCATCAAGGAAAATGCAATACACCACCTTTTGCCAGTCAGTCGACTTCAAAGACGGAAGTGGAATGGAAGTTCCAAGGTCTGTTTTTGTGCAAGAATATCTCGCATCATAAAAGCGAAACGCCCATGACGTATTCGTGACGCAGAGCACTCGAAGGCGAAACGTTACTGTTGAAAAAAAAAGAGTAATATCGTAGAAGCTCCCTTGTCACTTTGGAACAATAACCCTTAGGCTACTAACCGAATTAATGACCTTCTGCGGACAGTGTAGATCAAGATCAGACTGCACAGAACGTGTAGCCTGATCTTTGATTTACACTGACCGATAAGGAGATATTTTTACGACAAAAATAACTTTGAAACAGTAAAATTATGGAATATACTATCGGCTTGAAAGTTTCAATTCACTCATTTAGCAGGATAAGGGTTAAGGTATGATCGTCATTTATCCTTGAAGCGCTTTAGTATACCATAAAGTCAGAATAGCAGAGCTAAAAGTAAACAATACGTGTGATAAAATGCATCTAAATTTAAATCATACCATTTAAAAGTATGGAAATTATTGTAAAGATGACAAAATGTTTTTTAACAGTCGGTCCAATTCTTAGTCGCTGGCAGGAGTATGAATTTTTAAAACCAGGCAAAAAGTAGACAATAGAGCGACTTGGCAACTCTTGACCTACATGTAGTTTCAAAATTCATTTTCCTGCCAGTGACTAACACTTTGACCTACCGTACAATTACAGATTGTTATCTCCGCAATAATTTCTTTACTTTTAAATGGCATGATTTAAATTCATTTGCTTTTTACTAACCCTTTTGTTTTCCTTTGTCCACTATTGAGCCTTTAAATTGTGCTTGTAGACAATGCAGATCAAGATCAGATTTCCTGGTGTGTAAATATACTGGCAAAAAACACCCATGCTTCCCCCCCGCCCCCCCCCCCCCCCCCCATGACTGAGAAAGTCCATTTCTTTATACAAAGTACTTTATCTGTTAAATATTAATATCAGTTAGCGTTGCGTAATAATTCTAAAATCTTGGTTACGCCCTTACGTAGAATCGGACAGTGTAGATTCAAGATCGGACTGCACATTCCGTCCGGCAATACTTAAGAAGATCTACACTGTCCGGAAATGCTTAAGACGCTGTTCTAATTGCTCTCAGGGTTAAAACCCCGCAAAGAGGATTGGTGTAACGGAAATAGTGAAGTTCAAGTATTTGTGTAACGGAAATAGCGATATCTAAGTTTTAGTGTAACAGAAATAGCGTGGTTCAAGTATTGCTGTAACAGAAATAGCGAGGTTCTAGTATTGGTGTAACGGAAATGGCAAGGTTCAAGCATTGGTGTAACGGAAATAGCGAGATTCAAGTACTGATGTTACGGAAATAACGAGATTTAACTATTGTATAAATGACGAATGACATTGGCTATTGTGTAGTGTTCTTTCAAAGCCTTTAACAGACAACCTCATATTCTAACGACCCATGAGGAAGAAGGCTTTTGAAAATTGTGGGGAAAAGGAGAAAATGTTGGTCACCAGCATTTTCTCCTTTTTTCCCCACAATATTTTGTGGCCTTTCAAAGTCAAATGTCATTGTTTGATTTATATCTAAATTGTTGTCTGCAATTGCTTTCAATTTTGGACAAGTCTGCAATTGTGTCGTTTGGTAAAGAGTTGAACTCCCCTTTTTTCACGACCCTGAGGAAGAAGACTTCTTAAAGAATCGTTTGGAAAAGACGCACTGCGGGAACAGAAAAAAAGATGCCAGAAACCAGCAATTTTTTCTTTTCCAACAATGTTTTCTGTTCTTAAAAAAAAAAAAGAAAACGGACCCTATCATTTGGATCACATTTAATTTGTCTTCTGCAAATGCTTTCAAATTGGTCAAATCCTAAATATTGTCCTATTGGAAAGAGTGAAAAAAAGGTTTTATGTTTGACATTTAGAATTAGGCATTGAAACTTAATACTTGTTATTTTTGCCGGAACTGAGTCTTCGAGCTATATTTTATAACAATCCTGTCTTGTATAATTATTTTAAGAGTTTTATAACAGTTGTTTTTGTACTTTTATTGGTCAAGGTTTAACGGCATTGTGATTGCGTGTTTTTTTTTTTTTATCTCTGTCTGTCTGTCTGTCCGGTCAGTCCGTCCGTCCGTCCGTCCGCCCGTCCTTCCTTCCTTCATTTTGTATGTCTGGCTATCTGTCAGTCTGCCCCAGTTAACTTATTTGCCTGAAATTCAACGGAAGCTTTTTGTGCACCCGTTATATTTATCTATTGATCGATCATCCATCCTCGGAAAGAAATTTGCCGAGCCGGGAATCGAACCAGCAACCCCTTGTTCTCAAGTCCTGTACGCTACCAACCTAGCTATTTGTTATGATTGGTAGACTACGTATAACAGAAGTTATACCTTTTGATTTTTTTCTGATCCAGTGACAGCTCAACCCGGGAGGGTTTATCGTCAGTATGCGGCAGTTCTAGTTCGACAAGAAATAATAACTTACAATTTTGCTTTCTGAAACAGCCAGTTTTACTTCTTTTGTTTGAAGACCTCTTAAGATTAACCCTTTACCACACAATCCTGAGTCATAGTTTAACGACCCTAACGGATAAGGGTTTGAAAACATTGCGGTTAAAGGAGAAAATGATGGTAACCAACATTTCCTCTTTTTCCCACAGTGTTTTCTTTCCTTTCCCATACAGACCCAAAATTTTGAATCGAATTTGATTTGTCGTTTGCAAATGTTTTCAGTTTGAACCAGTCAAAATTTTGTCGTCTGGTACAGTGTAATGCTACTGTGTATTTAATGAGAACTCAGCCACCGAAAGACAGATGAACTCGCTTATCATGTTGGATCAACCTTTTTTTTTTTTGGTCATGTATGCCATCAATAAATTGTGTTAAGTTTCATATCTATTACCAGAGTCCTAACGACCCCGAGGGAAAAGTTTTTTAAAAACGTTCCGGGAAAAATGAGAAAATGCTTGTAATCAGCATTCCCTCCTTTTTTCCATAAGGCTTTCTACCCTATAAAGAAATATCTTGTAAATTGAGTCACATCTGTTTTGTCCTCTGGGATTGAGTCACATTTAATTTGTTACCAGTAAATGAGCCATGTTCTGTGAAAAAGGGGCTAAATGCATCTGCGAAAAGTATCGACCCAGGTCAGCCTGCGCAGTCCGTGCAGGCTGACCTGGGCCGAAAGTTTTCGCTATTGTTAATTTTTTTGTATGTCCACCTTATGATTAAGCCGATAGTTTCAAAAGGTGGCTATTATGGATCCATAATAATGTGATGGATGGCTTGCTTGGTATAATGCATCACGGAGATGCATTAAGCGCCCTTTTGGTGGGGCATGGCTCATTTTTTTTTATTTTGCAGCATTTGGTATGTTGGCATTTGATACAGATATAACATTTGGGCTGCTAAGCGGGCCCCAGTGTTATTTTGCAGACAATGTAGATTCAATATCAGACTGCACAGAACTTATAGACGTATCTTGGATATACATATATGAATCTACACTGTCAAAGATTTTTTCCGGTGCAAAAAAAGTATTTGGAATCTCAATTTATTTGAGTTTTTACTATTGACTGTATTATTTTCATTTGAATTTTGAGTGTTTAAGGGTGAACACATTTTAAAATAATCATGCTCTCGCAAAAGGGCTTAATGCATCTCCGTAACGCGTTATACCAAGGAAGTCATCATATAATCATGGATTTATATAACCCATATAACCTATTTTGTCTGACAACCCATCTCCGTAACGCGTTATACCAAGGACATCATTATATAATCATGGATTTATATAACCCATATAACCTATTTTGTCTGACAACCCATCTCCGTAACGCGTTATACCAAGGAAATCATCATATAATCATGGATTTATATAACCCATATAACCTATTTTGTCTGACAACCCACTTAATCTTAAGGTTGACTGGTCTTTTGACACACAGAAAATTGGCCAATAGCAAAAGTTCCGACCAGTGTCATTCTGCGCTGATCGCGCAGGCTTACATGGGTCGATATTTTGAGCAGATGCATTTAACCCCCCCCCCCCCCGCCTTCCTAGAGCGATTCCCATTCATTCCTGTTCTGTTATTTTTGTAATGGTTCTGAAAGCTGGTAGAGAATTTTTAGATGAAAATAAACCACGTGGGAGGACGATTTGTATCCGAAAATAGGGTAATCTTTCCGGTAGAATTCTCCGTATCCCTCTAATTAATTTAGCTTTCGACATATATGTAAGTGGGAGCGTTCATAAATTCATAACAAAGTTGTAACTGCATCTTTAAACCCTCATGAAACTTTTGAGGCGATAGTAATAACCCAATTTTGGCTATTTTAAAGGTAATTTTTTGGGCGGATGATATGTCTGTATCGGACAGTGTAGATCAAAGATCAGACTGCACGTTCTGTGCAGTCTGATCTTTGATCTACACTGTCCGCAAAAGGTCAGTGAGTCGCGCTTAGCAGCTGAATGGTTAAACATCAAGAGACCGCAGTAAAATACTTTTACTGGAAATGAAATAGCCCATGTCTTGAAATTAAAGCAATTTCGTTGATTTAAAATGTTGGGTCCACTCAGAATTTGAGAACGTTACTAGAGTCTTTTGATTTTAGTGAATATGCGACTCCGAGGTCATCAGTGGATTTGAGCAAATAACAGACTTAAGATTTCTTCGTAAAACCGGGCACAGCTAGGATTTACAGCCGCTGTATCCTAGCTCTAGAGAAAATGGGTTAACGAGACATTAGAGACGATGTATCTGCACAAGTTTTATTACATACAAGAAATTCAAGAGACGATGTTCCATAGATAAGATTAATCTCCGCTAACAGGTCATTTATCGTTCCAGAATAAACCAAACGTTTAAGTTATTACTGTCTCTCTGCTGGATTCAATCGAATTTAATCCTCCTGTATGGTATTCGATCATTTAACCCTTAGGCTGCAGAGCGTGACTCGAGGAACCTTTTGCGGACAGTGTAGATTAAGATCAGACTGCACAGAACGTGCAGTCTGATCTTGGATATACACCTTCCGATAAGAAGATATTTTCTCCCCAAAATTGCCTTTAAAATAGCAGTAGTTGTGGTTTTTACTATCGGTTTGAAAGTTTCTTTTGACTTATTTAGCAGTGTTAATGGTAGACAAATATTTCCAAGTTTAAGCGACCCTTAGGTACAAGAGTTTTGAAAACGTTGTGGGAAAAGGAGAAAAATTTCTCCTTTGTCCACAATGTTTTCTATCCCTTCAAGGATAAAGACCGTCATCTAAGTTATATTTCATTTGTCGTGTTTGTAAATGCTTTCTAAATGGACAAGAATCAAATTGTGTCGCCTTGTTAAACTCTTTACCAAGCGACAAAATTTCATACTTGTCCAAATTCAAAGCTTTTGCAGACGACAAATTGCATGTGGCTCATGTGATGGAATTTGTCTTTGAAAGGGTAGAAAACATAGTGGGCAAAGGAGAAGGGAGAAGAGGCTGGTTACCGCCGCCATCTTTGGCGGAAAAACACGTCGGAATTATCCTGGTCAAAATTTTAATCGTTTTACTTTTACCGCCTCATATATAGCTATTACGGACGGCAAAAATCAAGACCAGACGTCACAGACCGTGCAATCTAATCAAAACCTTTTACCACACAATCCCGAGTTTTGCGACCCTGAAGAAGACGAATTCTGAAATCATTGTGGGAAAAGGAGAAAATGCTGATTACTAGCCTTTTCTCCTTTTTACCACAATGTTTTCAACCCTTCCAAGGAAAATTCCTATCATTTGAGCCACACTTGTCTTCTGCAAATGCTTTCACTTTCGGATGAGAATGAAATTTTAATGTTTGGTAGAGTAAAATCGACATCGACGGCTACTTGGGTTTAATCTATGGTAGACTGATTGATTGATTGATCAATTGATTGATTGATTGATCGATTGATTGGTGCTTAATACCGTGTTCAATATTATTTCAATTATATCGCGGCGGCCAGTGCACCTATGCTTTCCTGGAGTTTCTGTTACCGGTACTCCGCACAATATTCTTTCCAAACCACTAGCTGCTTTGCCACAAAACCAGTCAAAACAACGGTCAGCGGTTAGAAAGGAATGAATCCTGTCGCAATGACTATCACCAATCCTCGAAAAGAAGTTGGGCGAGCCGGGGATCGAACCAGCGACCTCCTGTTGTCAAGTCCTGTACCGACTTAGAACCGGGTCTCGGCAACCTGTGCTAGAAATTCATCTTATCTTCATTTTTTACCCTTTACCGCACAAGACAGTTGAGACCTTTTTAAATTGAAACATTGCAAAGGGCAAATCTTAAGCTGCCTCAAATAATGCAAGTTGTTTTTAGGAGTAGAAAACATTGTGCTGAAAGGAAAAATTGCTGGTTACCGTTACCAATATTTTCTCATTTTCGTTCGGTGTTTTCAAAAGCTTTCTTTCTCAGGGTCGTTAAAACTCGGGATTGTGTGGTATAGGGTTTAATTGAACTTATAGCCCTCGAAAAAAAGCAGCTTTTAATCTTTCTGTGTACGAATATTATCTTAGACTGATCCATATTGAAAGGAATTTCAGACCACAAATTCATGATTGGGCTCAAATGATGGAATCTATATTTGATATGATAGAAAACATAGTGGGAGAAGGAGAAAATGCTAGTTACCAGCATTTTCTCCTTTTTCCCTCGATATTTTCAAAGGCATTCTTCTTCAGGGTCGTTAAAAGACGGGATTGTTTGGTAAAGGGTTAACTTGGCGGCGACTGTATAAAGGTATTCTAGAGAATCATGCAGACGATAATTATTGCAGACGAAAACTGCAGCACGACAACACGCATTATATATTTATTCTTTGACGTCTCGATGGAGTTTGCAAGTACATTCCCTCCTCTCCAAAATTTCTTGTAACGAATAGGTGGCAAACAAGCATTTGTTGAAAAACGTATTCGTCCGAGAATTGTTTTGTGGAAGCGGCTGTTCCTTGAATAACGCTATTATACATTTAAAAGGAAGATGGACCACTTACACCACTATCACCACAAAACCAAAACCACCACAACCAATGCACATCCACCACCTGCAACCACACCTGCATATCTACCCTCATCACCACCAAGTGCACCACTATCATCTGCTGCACCACAACAAATACCAAGTGCACCACCACCATCTGCTGCACCACCACCACCACCTGTTCACACCACCACCA
Organism: Hippopus hippopus; assembly: GCA_946811185.2. Classification (NCBI taxonomy): domain Eukaryota; kingdom Metazoa; phylum Mollusca; class Bivalvia; order Cardiida; family Cardiidae; genus Hippopus; species Hippopus hippopus. The sequence continues at coordinate 35,915,218 of OX328107.1, read as the reverse complement.
CCTGCATCACAACCACCACCTGCACCACCACCACCTGCACCCCCACTTTCACCACCACCACCTGCATCCCCACCACCACCTGCACTTTCACCACCATCTGCACTATTACCATTTGCACCACCACCATCTGCTCCATCACCACCACCACCGACTGCGGACAGCGCAGACTGACTGTGGTCGATACTTTTTGCAGAAGCATTAAGCCCCACGCCCTTCACCAGTGTCGTTTTTTAAACACAAGAATGTGGGGCAGAGGATCAAGGAAAGAACATGCCAATGCATGCATTACCGTATCTCTCTATAAAGCAGTGAAAGGATCCAAGTACTTCTGCACACTATCAAAAATAATGTTGTTTACGTAAGGAGATCAAGAAATTCTTATGGAATGCTCTCAAAATTTTGAGACAAATTTACGGTTCGTAAACTTGACGTCCGGCCGGGTAGCTCAGTGGCTAGCGTATCTGACTCGTGACCTGGTTGTTGTGGGTTCGATATCCGGTTGAGACAAACTTTCTTTCCGGCGATTTTTCGCCTCCAGTCTCTGATGCATGTAAGAAAAGTAGTCAGTGACTTCGAAAGAAAGCTGTGTCAGTACTAGTATGGGAAAGCTAGGAAAATACATGCGTTGTTGCACTGACCACCGTGATACATGTATGATCTATGCTTTAAAATTCAAATCAAACAAACCAATACAAGTGCAAACTCACCAGTGGCTACTCTTTTTTTTAAGTGTATAACCTTTGTCAAACCTTTCCCACACAATACCCAGTTCTAAGAACTTTGAAGAAGAAGGCTTTTGAATACATTGTGGAAAAGGGAGAACCTTTTCTACACAATGTTTTCCATTCTTTCAGAGAATAATTCCACAATTTGAACCACATTTGGTATGTCATCTGCAAGACTATTGGTTTGGTTGCTGATTTTATCAACACTTTACCACAAGAAACAATTTTAGACTCATCCATATTGAATGCATTTGCAGACGACAAATCAAATGTACCTCAAGTTCTGCAACTTGTCTCTAATTAGGTAGAAAAAAATATGGGAAAAGGAGAAAATGCTGGTTACCAGCATTTTCTCCTTTTCCCACATTTTTTCCCCAAAAGCCTTCTTCCTCAGGGTCGATAAAACTTGAATCTTGTGTGGTACAGAGCTCATCATTCTAAATACTATTCTGTCTTAATTCTAAGACCAGCCGACTTATTGGCTGAGCGTTCAGCCAATCAGTTAACTTGTTTTAAAATTTAGAAATGGAACAATATCTAGTACTCTAGGTGAATATAGTCCCAGGTCTAATTACAATAGCACATTTTTTCGACATAACACAATTCTCAGGAGAAAAAAGAAAACACAATGTTCTAGTCTAGAAACCATGTCGTAATGAGAACTATTCATACCACGGAATTCTGGGTCAAGGTACATACCAACTGTAACATTTAGTGATTGGTTTTTTTTATTGGTATAATACCAAGTAGCTTTGAGACTTGTCAGCTACTTGATAATAATGATTGCTGTGTATTTAAACTTCTTTTAACCAATGTGAATAAATTAGACCAGAAATTTTACTTTGCAATATTTCATCAGAAATATATTCAGTTCTTTGAGCCTAATCCTGAGTGATGGAATTCTAGTAAGATTTAAAATGTTACATGATTGGAAGCCGTTTTATGATCGAAATGTTATGTATTTGTAAAATTGTAAATTATTTTTATTCGAAAAAAAAAAAAACGTCATAAATCAGAGTGAGTAGTTTGTAAGTTATTCGATCGATTGGTCGGTCGGTCGGTCACTCAATCAGCCAGTCGGTCAGTATGTCAGCCAATCAGCCAATTTGTCAGTCGCCGTAAAATATCGGTTGATCGGCAGTCCACAGTCGGTTTTCGTTGGTTCTCAACCGTACTTTGATTACGTAACATTTCATCTTTGTATAGGCATGAAAGCATGTGTTCCTGGTTTAATAAATTAACCCTTAGGCTGCTTAGTGCGAATCGCTGACCTTTTGCGCAAAGTGAGGGTTTAGATCAGGCTGAAAGAAATGTGCAGTCTGATCTTGGATCTACACTGTCTGATAAGAAGATATTTTTCTCCAAAAAAGATTTTGATATAGGATTCTTTGGGGTTTTACCATCGGCTTGAAAGTTTCATGTAACTTATGCAGCAAGTGAAGGGTGAAGGATGAACAAAATTCCAAATACGACGTGAAACACTGGTCCGCAATCAGCAACCATTCTTAAGAACGTTTTTGGTCTTACTCTTGAAAATAACACAACTTCTGACTGGCTAAACCATCAAGTATTTCAAAATGGATACTTCCTTAATACGGACGATATCATATGTGGTTACGGAGTTAGCCGAGTTGTGACGAGTGATTTCATGGCTAGTGCTGAACCTATAGTCTGTCGTTGGTAGAGACTACCTTGAGGGAGGGGGGGGGGGGGGCGCAACGATGGCTCCCGGTCTACCATTTGAATTTGATCTGTGGATCTATACGCTGTCTCGTGGGTAGTATGTTTCATCTCTAGTGCTGAGTCTGTTAACTGTCGGTCTGATAACTATTTACAAAATGATAAATCTTTAAGACTTGTCCAAACTGAAAGCATTTATATATGAAGAATCGAAAGTTTCGAATGATGAAATTTGTATTTGAAAGAGTGGAAAACATTGTGGGAAAAGGAGAAAATGCTGGTTACTAGCATTTTCTCCTTCTCCCAAAATGTTTTCAAAAGGTATATACCTAAAGGTAGTTTGAACACGGGTTTGTGTAGTAAAGGGATTGTACTCAATCACCATGATGCGTGCATTGCTGTAATTCTTACTAAATTCCATACGGCATTTATTGATATTGTTTCATCACGCAAACCTGCAGTTACGTCTCGTTACAATATAACGTTACACAAACGGGAAAATTACAACGGAATTATTTTCGCCTGTAGATTGACAGATATCTCTTTTTTTTCCAAAGCAGAATTCCAAGGTCTCAGTCCGCTGGAAACATCACCGTGTACAAAGCTTAAAGATACATCTATACTCGTTTTCAGCCATTTTTTTCACCAGTGTCATCTTTATTTTATCAAACTATAATCATTCTTGCATCTTAATGCCAAATGTTGCACTAACAGTTGCAAGGTTGCATAGTTTACGACCAATAGAAAATACATTTCATTTTCTGGTTGCCATCAAAGAAATCACTGTGTCGATGTTTCTGGTTTTAAATCAAAGATTTGCGATATATGTATTTATCCCTTACTCCATATATATATCGGTTATTTATCTATGTTAACTCAGCTGACTGTATTCTGCACCATTATACAGTCTATCATATTTTAACAGTGTTTTTCTATCTGGCTGTAGGGATGTATCTTGAAGTCCGCTGGAAACGTCAGCAAGAGTGAAGATTAAGTGCAAACATTTGTTTAAATGAAATTTGGGGCCATAATTATCACTTTTCTAAGTTCAGTTCCAATTCTTAAGTCAAAGTCTAGCCTTCTGATTAGCTGAGATGTTTTGTATCTTGACCTTTAAGAACGTGGACTAAGACCGTATTTACTCTATATCAAATGACAAAAGTTTAGATTGGTCCAAATTGAAGGTATTTACAGACGACGTATTAAATATAGCTAAAATGATGGCAATTATCTTTGAAAGTGTAGCAAACCTTGTGAGTAAAGGAGAAAATGCTGGTTAACAGTATTTTCTCCTTTTCTCACATTTTTTTCAAAAGATTATTTCCTCAGGGACGTTAAGGCTCAGGATGGGTTGTGTGGTAAAGAGTCAAACTTTTATAATAAGGCAATGAATTAATTTGCTCTGGCGTTTATCATCCGTTGTGACAACCAGCATGTCAGCGAAGTGTCACCGGCACACAACCGAGACGATACTGGCATATACAGCAATCGGCTCATCACGTGCGTTCAACCCCAAGTACTCCGTCCTAACCTGTACATAAGTGTGTCACTCGTCATAACTCGACCGATTCCGTAACTAAATCTAAACTCGTTCGTGTCAGGGAGGTTTCCATTTTGAAATACTGACAGTCACATAATCTTAAGCATCGCTACGCCAACGTAACTCGATTAGCAACGACATAAACAACCGCGGCGAATCGACATAAGAACCGCGGCGAAGTTATTTACATCTATCAGTCTGTCGGTGAAAACTTCCAATAGAATTGATAAACCACGTTAAAAATTGAATGTACAAACTGTCAACGGAAATGTATTTACAAAGACTTCGATAGAAAACTGTGACTACTGTTTTCTTTTTTAAGAGGAGCCCCACAATTTCAAGAGCGGAAAAACGGCGTATTTTCGGCGAAAAAATGTACCTTGTAGATGCATATCAAGCTACATGATAAAGTCGAGGAACTTGATCAACGGATCAACATAGGTCTGTCGAATGATAAGTGTGTATCAACAAATTGTAATTGTTTACCAACGTTTTAGAAATTGCAGGGTAAGGGAGGGACCCAGAGGACTTTATTGTGGAAAACTACGAGATTTCAATACACAAATTTCCACTTGCACTTAACAATAAATTAAATTTCCCTATCCCCCAAAACAATAGATCAGTTTCTTGTCTTAAATGATAAGGTTGTCTAGGCTCCAACCAGAAACCATAAAAAGTAATATCGTAAATATCGGTGCTAGCGACGCTGATATGAAACATTGTGACAGGAACTACAAGTTTTCAGACAGACTGGCGCCATTTTTAAAGACATTTCCGTTGAAATAATATGCATACAAGGCGATGATATGGTGTCTCGGGTGATTTAAACTTGTTTATTATGAACAAAACCTATAGATCAGTTACTGGAATTTATCAGTACATTATCTTTATAGTCTGCCATCCTATGTATTGTCATTAATGATGGTATCAATACTTGAGTAACGATATCGGCTTACCTGAACTATTTTTACTCCTGTATCGTGCTAAATATCTTAACTGGAGAAATAGTTTGTGTTAAAGATGCAGATTTTACCATTTCAAAGTTTTTTTTTTAACAGACTTTCTAAACAAGAAGCCGACAATGCAGATCCAAGATCAGAGTGCACGTTCTGTGCAGTGTGATCTTGATTTACACTGTCTGCAAAAGCAATTAAATCTGGTTTCAGCGCTACAAGGGTAAATGTCCTGTGACACATAATTTAATGTAACGAATTTTCATAGTGTTACATCAGATGACATTGTGGTGTCCGTGGTTGTGATTCGTAACTATAAGGTCCCGAGTTCGAGGCCCGGGAGCGGGTTTCAACTTTGGGATTGATCATTGGCCTACCCATTCGGCGCGAGTACTAGTGTAGTTCCCAGGAAGCAGAATCGAGAGAGAGTATAAGTTGTAAGGACTTGTTTCTCAATCCGTGCAGAATAAATATGTTTAAACTAAACATAAGATGATATCCAGTATCAGCTTTGTCCTTTTGGCAAGCAACCGCACCGATACAGTGAAAAAAAAAAAAATTCAAATTTCCCACCCTGGAAGTTTTATACTTTTATAAACGTCACACACCTACCGTCCTGTTACACATATATCAATTTACTGCCACAAAATTTCTTGGGCTTACATAAGATGGTACCCATCGTCAGCTTTGTACTCTTGGCAAGCAACCACATGCATACAGTCTTACTCTGGAACTTTATACTTTCGCGTACGTCGTTCATACATCAATTAGTTGTCCTGTCACATTTAGTATGAGCTATGCTCTAGGAAAAAGGAGGTTCTATGGCATCAACGTGATACAGTGCACTAAACAAGCCTTTAAATAATTACTGATCCATAAATTCAATTTTGTCTGACAACTGACTGGTTTCTGAGGAGGAATGGTTCTTAAACATGCAAAAAAAATTTACGAAATGCGAAAAGTTTCAACACAGGTCAGCCTGTGCGGACTGCGCAGGCTTACCCGAGTCGATACTTTTTACAAATGCATTAAGCCCCCTCTCACAGAGCATGGCTCGTATCGACTTGATGCCACAAAATTTCTTGAGATGATACCCAGTGTTAATATTTAATTACAACCAAGAGTGCAGCAAAAAAAGGAGAAAGGAATTTATTTCACATTCCTTATCCCGGAACTAGTTTCATGTGCGTCAGATCTATCAATTTTTAATCAGACACATGTCAATTTCATACCACAAAATTTCGTGGGATTACAGAAGATACTTCTATTTACGTCAGGCATATATCAACTTACTGCACTGTCACATATACATTGCTTTAATTCTTAAAAATTTCTTGGGATTGCATAAGGTCATACACAGTGGTAGCTGTGTACTTTTGGCAAGTAATCCTTGTGCGAGTTATCCGAACACTTTTACTTAGTTCCTACTCATAGACTACATTGATGTGCACCACAAATCAACTTAGCATCCTGAAATCTACAAGTTTTAAGCGTAAGTTATGTCATTTCGAAACTTTGTTTCTTCTATTCTATTTGAACTTTTTTTTTTTTTTGTTATATTGATTCGTCTTCACACTTCGTTTCTTTGGTCTTCTTTTAAGAGATTTCAAGTGAAGGCCAGCCTGAGAATTCAACTGTACCATGAGGCGACCGGAAGTATTTGTATTTCAGGATCTAATTTTAATCCTTATCATACTGTATAATACGAATGATACCTTCAAGTCGATAGTAAAATCCCAGATATTGCTACTTCAAAGTTATTTTGGGAGGAAAAATATCTCCTTATCGGACAGTATAGATCCAAGATCAGACTGCACGTTCCGTGCAGTCTGATCTTGATCTACACTGTTCGCAAAAGGTCCTTGAGTTGTGCTTTGCAGCGTAAGGATTTATTGCGTGGATGCGACTGTACAAAACGTGCTGTTTAAACTTTGATCTTCGCAGATGGGCATATTTAGTATCCCTCAAACAGCAGGCTATATTTTCACAAGAAAGAAAAGTCCATTTGTAGCTGTCTATTGATTAATTTAGATTAATTACTATCGTAGACATTCTATCACGGTGTAATCAGTTATGTTCCACCGAGGAACCATTTGTGTCAAACATAAAGTACAACTGGATATACAGGGTGTCCAAAAAGTCGTGCACCATCCTAAAAATCTGTTTCTCTCTCTGTGACATGCAATCACAACTGAGTGTCACAACATCCCATCGGATACCCTACGGAATGCTCAAAACAGCTTTTTGCGGAGAGTACAGCGTTGTATTACTGAAAATGGTGCTCAATTTGAGCATCTGTAACAATGAATGTGTTTTCAGGATGGTGCACGACTTTTTGGACACCCTGTAGATTAACTCTGGTGTCCGGCATGAAAATATGTTCGCGCTCTAGAACAAAGCTCTCTCTGTCGTGAAAACTTGCTTTATGCTCTAAATGTGTCACGTAAAAGCGGGTGGATGCTCTTTTACTTATCATCACTATTCTTTAAAGGCACAGTAAAGGCCAAAATATCCAAGCAGGTGTCGTAATACATCTAAATTTAATTCATACTATTTAGAAGTATGGAAAATATTGTGGAGATGACAGTCTGTTATCGTGTGGTCAGGCCATATGTTAGTCGCCGGCAGAAAAAAAAATTAAAATCGGGCAAAAAGTAAACAAAAGACACCTGGCACGTTTAAACCCAGTTTTGAAATTAATTTCTCTGTCAGCGACTAACATGCGGACCGACCATACAATGACAGATTGTCATCTTCACATTAATTTCTATACTTTTAAGTGGTATGATATCAATTCAAATGCATTTAAGCACCCGCTTTGTTTACATTTGGCCTTTGTTGTTACTTTAAACATTACCCGCCAATTTCCGATAGAATTGTTACCTCCCTTTAATAAATGCAAATGAGATAGCCTAAGAAAAGTGTTGGGATGTTTGTGTAGGTATATCACCTGAGGCTGCGATGATTTCTTAGAAATGACGTATGCCACAGTCTGTCGCATTGGGAACTCTGGATTTGTCATTTTACATTATTTTTTTTATGCAAATAAGATAGTCTAGGAAAAGTGTTGGGGTGTTTATGTAGGTATATGAGCTGAAGTTGCGGCATTTCAAATGAAATAGTGCATTATACTCAGTCTGCATGCCCCAGCTAGATCATGTATGTGTAAATTCTTGTCAATTGCTCTTTGCGTTGACCTTATGTCGTAGCACATGGCCTGGAACACATGAATAGGGACATTCGGACATTTGCGTAACGTGTCGTCCCGGATCAGCCTGTGCAGTCCGCACAGGGCTGATCCGAGACGACACTTTCCGATCGTGTGTGATTTTCTGTTTCACACAAGTCTACTGTGGGACAAAATCTAATATTGACGTAAAGTGCCGTCTCGGATTAGTCTGCGCGGACTGTGCAGGCTGATCCGAGACGACACTTTACGCAAATGTCCGAAAGCCCCTTTTTTCATGTTACAGACCATATAACGGCTCATCTCCGTGATGGACTCATCTATTTATGAAAGATATGTGAGCAGCGCTATGTAAAAAGGCAGTTTAATGTATCTCCGTAATGCATTATACCGATGAAGTCATCATATAATTATGCATCCGTAAAATCCATTATGTCTAACAACCAACTGAATCCTGTGGTAGAATGGTTCTTGTACAAGCAGAAAATTTACAAATAACAAAAAGTTTCAACCCATGTCAGCCTGCGCGGACTGCTCAGGGTGGCATTGGTCGATACTCTTTTTAGATGCATTAAACCTTTCACAAAGCATGGATCATAACCTTTATACGTTATGCCGAAATAGCTTCTTGTCATTAAAAGATCGCCTCTCTGATATAAATCTGAAACTTGAAAGCTTTACGTCAACAAAGTATTAGCTCATTCAAAGAGGTTGGAGTGTTGTGGATAGGGTAATTACCTCCCTTTAATAAATGCAAATGAGATGAACTAGGAAAAAAGTATTGGGATTAGATGGTTTCCTTTTTAACCCCTAGGCTGCATAGTGCGACTCACTGACCTTTTGCGGACATTGTAGATCAAAATCAGACTGCACAGAACGTGCAGCCTGATCCCTGATCTACACTGTCCAATATGGACATATTCCCCCCCCCCCAAAAAAAAATACCTTTGAAACAGCAAAATGTGGGATTTTTACTATGGGCTTCAAAGTTTAATTTCACTTATTTAGCAGGATAAGGGTTAAAGCTCGTTTAGTTTTACATTGCTCCGGCTGACAGATCATTTTCTTATTTATTTATCTATTTCACTTAAAGAGCGAGTGAGAGAGACAGACAGACAAACAGAGAGATGGTCATACGAACGGACGCACGCATGGGTGGATAGACGGACAGACGGAGGGCAACCGGCACTTCTTTTCTAATATATTTGGCAAACAAGTTAGAAAAGATAACACATTACGAAGATATACTATGTAATATAACTGTTTTCACTGTCATTTCTATAATGAAGTTGGCATCCCCTATCGAAAACACCGTGTGTTTTCTCAGTAAATCTATTAACACACAAATACTGAAGGATTTTTTTCTTTGGCACCCAATGCAGACAGCTTTGAAAAAACATGATGGGAAAAGAAGCAGTCGATTATTAACCCTTTTCCAAACAATTGGGACCTGTAAGGAAGTCTAAGAAAACATGCGCTTGAAAACATGGTGGACAGAAGAAAAATGCTGGTAATCAGGATAGTGTTTTTACCGTTTTGTACACAAATCCCGTCATTTAAGCTACAAGGAATTGCTCCGAGTCTGTGAATGCATTCAACTTGGACAGTTTCGAGATTCTGTCCTTTAGAAAAGAGCTGATCTATCAGCAAGTACACTAAATACAGTCGAGCCCCGGTGGCTCAGTCGGTATTGTGCAAGACTTGAGAACAAGGGGTCGTGGGTTCGATATCTGGCTCGGCCAATCTCCTTCCGAGTATTGATGATAGTCATTGCGACAGGATCATTCCTCTCCCACAGCTGACCATTGTTTCGACGATGGTTATGTGGGAAAGCAGCTAGTGGCTTGGAAAGAAAATTGTGCGGAGTACTGGTAAAAGAGACTCCAGGAAAGCATGGCTAGGTGCACTCAACGCCGCGGTATAACTGAAATGATGTTGAAAACGGCGTTAAACACATACAATCAATCAATCAATCAATCAACAAAATACAGGATGATTTTTTAACCAACTGTCGTAGACAGCTATGGAAAACAAAACGGGAAAAGGAGCTGTTGCTTTTATAAACAAGGAATTATTGATCCGTCTTCTTTGACGTTTCCCATACTATTCAAGAAATATATTTATTTTCCGTCAGTTATGTCCCTTTTGTATTTCTTGCACCAGTTTATTTATTGACCTTTATTCTACTAAATAACTGAAATGAAACTTTAAAGTCGATAGTAAAAACCCAGAGTTTGCTATTTCAAAGGTATTTTTTAGGAAAAAAAATTAGTCCTTATCGGACAATGTAGATCAAAGATCAGACTGTACGTTCTTCGCAGTCTGATCTTACTCTACACTGTCCGCAAAAGGTCAGTGAGTCGTGCTTAGCAGCCTAAGGGTTATTTTTTTGTGGGGGTATCTTAGAAATCTCTGTGAGGTAATGGATAAGCAAACAGACCAATTCTTTCCGACAAAACGCGAAAGACGGGACTGTAATAATAAACAAACACATCTGATCTATTGTTGAAAAGCTGGCAAATGTTATCTCAGACGTGAAGATCTGACTGGGGCAATTCCGTCCTTGTATTCTTCTACCAGACAATACACTTCATTACGTTCTAACCTTTCCACATTTTCCCTGCAGGTACAATGTTTACCCTTTACCACACAATCCCGAATTTAAACGACCGTAAAGAGTAAGACTTTTTAAAACATTATGAGAAAAGAAGATGTTTTCTGTCCTGTTAAAGACAGGTTTTAATTTTTGAGTCACAATTATTTCGTCGTCTGCGTATGCTTTAAATTGGACAAGTCCAAAATTTTGTCAAGACTTTACTCTGTACGCTCACCCCCCCACCCCCAATATATAAACTTGACTTCTTCCCAAGTCTGAAAATATAATTCTCTGAAATTCAGAAAGATTTTTATCTTCTAGCCTTAATTAGACAAGAAGATGGTATGAATCATAGCTCAGACTGAAGGTTCTGTGCAGTCTGATCTTGATCTATGCCGTCTGTAATCCTTTTCAAATATGCCGAGTTTAGGTAATCAGAACAGCAGCTTGCACTATTTCTTAAAAGAAATGTCGCGTTTAAGTAATCGGAACAGCAGCTTGCACTATTTTTCAAGATGATATGTCGCGTTTAAGTTATCAGAACAGCAGCTTGCACTATTTTTCAAGATGATATGTCGCGTTTAAGTAATCGGAACAGCAGCTTGCACTATTTTTCAAGATGATATGTCGCGTTTAAGTTATCAGAACAGCAGCTTGCACTATTTTTCAAGATGATATGTCGCGTTTAAGTAATCGGAACAGCAGCTTGCACTATTTTTCAAGATGATATGTCGCGTTTAAGTTATCAGAACAGCAGCTTGCACTATTTTTCAAGATGATATGTCGCGTTTAAGTAATCGGAACAGCAGCTTTGCACTATTTTTCAAGATGATATGTCGCGTTATTAGTAATCGGAACAGCAGCTTGCACTATTTTTCAAGATGATATGTCGCGTTTAAGTTATCAGAACAGCAGCTTGCACTATTTTTCAAGATGATATGTCGCGTTTAAGTTATCAGAACAGCAGCTTGCCCTAATTTTCAAGGTGATATGTCGCGTTTAAGTAATCAGATGAGCGGCTTACACTATTGTTCAATGTGATATGTTGCGTTTAATTTATCAAAACAGTGGCTTGCACTAATTTTCAAGTTGAAATGTCTCGTTTAGCTTACATTTTTAGTACTATTCGTAATTGTTTGCATATTCTGTCAAAATATATATAAATGCATTATGTACGTAGTTTACCGTGTAGATCTAGTATCAGGTTACCAGCTTACATGTTTAGATCTCAGTGTATTAGACTGTGTAGATCTAGGATCAGACTGCATTCTGGTAAGTCCGATCTTGATCTACACCATCATCAGAAATTTCATCGACCGCATTTGGTTGCACTTATCAGCTTAAATGTTTAGTATTATTCGTAATTATCACTTATTTTGCCAAAATATATATAAATGCATATACATGTACGTAGTTTACCGTTTAGATCTAGGATCAGCTTATCAGCTTACATGTATAGACGTTAGTGTATTAGACTGTGTAGATCTAGGATCAGACTGCTATTCTAGTAAGTCTGATCTTGATCTACACCGATCCTTAACGTTTGCAATGCCGTTTTTAGGCGCGCTCAGCAGCAGATAGTTTTAGAAGTGTCTGACTTCTCGTATGTCAATTTTTTGGTTTTCAACGTAATCTTTTCCTTTATTCCTTCGGAAAACATGAAGTACTTTATCTATTGCCGACACACACTTTTTTTCCAAATTGTACTGATATACATACATTTTTGTCTCTTCACATCTCGTGCTTATCTTGTTTAACTGTATTTTGTATTGGCTATAAATATGTTGCATTTTATGCCAAATAAAGATTATGTTATGTTATGTTATGTTTAAGTTATCAGAACAGCGGCTTGCACTATTTTTTAAGGCGATATGTTGCTTTTAAGTTACCAGATGAGCGGCTTGCACTATTTTTCAATGTGATATGTCTCTTTTAAATTATCAGAACAGTACCTTGCACAATTTTACAAGATGATATGTCGCGTTTAATTTATAAACACAGTGGCTTACACTATTTTTCAATGTGATATGACTCGTTTACATTATCAGCGCAGGGGCTTGCACTATTTTTCATGGTGATATGTCGCGTTCAATTTATCAGAACAGCGGCTTGCACTTTTTTAAAGGTGATATGTCTCGTAAAGTTATCCAAACAGCGGCTTACAATATTTTTCAAGTTGATATGTCGCGTTTAGTTTATCAGAAAAGCAGCTTGCACTTTTTTAAAGGTGAAATGTCGCGTTTAAGGTATCAGAACAGCGGCTTTCACCATTTTTAAAGGTAATATGTCTCGTTTAAATTGTCATAACAGTAGCTTGCACTATTTTTCAAGGTGATATGTCGCGTTTAAGTTATCAAAACAGCGGCTTGCACTATTTTTCAAGATGATATGTCGCGTTTAATTTATGAGAACAGCGACTTTCACCGTTTTTAAAGATGAACTGTCGCGTTTAAGTTAATCAGAACAGTGGCTTGCACTATTTTCAATGTAAGATGTCATAACAGTGGCTTGCACTATTTTTCAAGGTGATATGTCGCGTTTAATTTATCAGAACAGCGGCTTTCACCATTTTTAAAGATGAACTGTCGCGTTTAAGTTAATCAGAACAGCAGGTTGCAATATTTCTGAAAAAAAAAAAAAAAAAGATAAATCGCGTTTAGTTTAAAAAGAACAGCGACTTGCACTGTTTTTCTCAAAATGATATGTCGCGTTTAAGCAAGCAGAACAGCGGCTTGCACTATTTTTCAAGATGATATAAGTTTCCTTATAGAAAATCAGAGCAGGCGCTTGCACTATTTTCTTAAAAATCTATAAGTCTTCGTCCGAGAAATCAGAACAGGGTCTTGAACTCTTTTTGAAAAAGATATGTCTGGTTTTAGTAAACAATTTCGTAAATTGTATGTTTTATTATATTTAATCATTTTTATGGAAAAGCTTTTGAAATGAAATATAACTAATTCATATTTGTTAGCGATTAAAAAACAAACAAACAAACAAAGCAAAACCTGCCGATTGCAAAGGAAAATTGAGTCTCTATCGCACTGTCCCGAGTTTGAACGTCCATGAGGAAGAAGACTTTTGCAAATATTTTGGGGAAAGGAGAAAATGCTGATAAACATGTAGTATTTTCCCCCTTTTTCCCACAATGCTTTCTTATCTTTGAAAGACACCTCAACCAAATGAGCCATATTTAATTTGCCGTCTGCAAATGCTTTTTAATTTAGACGGGTTTAAAATTGTGTTGTTTAAGTACAGGGTAAAGTCTTTGCTGCGATGAACATTTAATCTTAACCCTTGTCCTGCTAAATAACTAAAATGGAATTTTTAATTCGATATTAAAAAACCAAATATTGCTATTTCAAAGTCATGTTTTGGGGAATAATATCTCTTTATCGGACGGTGTAGATCTAAGATCAGACTGCACGTTCTGTGCAATCTGATCTTGATCTACACTATCCGCAAAAGGTCAGTGAGTCGCGCTCAGCAGCCTAAGGGTTAATTCTCGTTTTACGGAAATCTATTGAGATAACAGATCATTTGAAACATAATTTATACTTATGCGACAGTTTCTAGCTATGACATACCATGTTTCGCCAGGTTTGACCCATAACAAAACAATCCCGACTTTTAATGACCCTGAGAAAGAGGGCTTTTGAAAACATTGTGGGAAAAGGAGAAAATGCTGGTAACCAGCATTTTCTCCTTTTTCCCACAATGTTTTCTACCCTTCCAAGGACAAATTTCAATTTTTTAGTATTTTTGGGATGAAGATTGAACCTTGCTTCTCATTTTATGAAAATCTATCGCAAAAACAGATCAGTTGAAACTAATACTAGTACTTATGCGACAATTTTTAGCGACAAGATATCGTTTCATCAGATTTAACCATTTATGAAACAATTCCGACTTTAATGGCCCCTTGGGAAGAAGACGTTTAAAAACAACGTGGGAAAAGCAGGAAATGCTCGTTACCAGCACTTTCTGCTTTTCTCATATTGTTTTCAAATTTTCAAAAGCCTTGTACTTTTGGGTCGTTGAAAATCGAGATTGTGTCGTAAAGGGATAAATAAACACGTTTTTTTTTTTATAACTACAGGAAGCAACCGTTGAAGATGCTACCTTTTTATCACAGATAAGTCGAATAGTTATTTCTGAATCAACTTTTCTCTCGATTTTTTGTACCTGTTATAAACAGAAATATATTTTAATTATATATGTACAAAACTAACTTCAGTAGTGGATATGAGTCTTTTTTTATTCAACAACAACAACAGATTTAATACGGCAACATAGAATATGAGGAATGTCATAAAACAGCTAAAAATGTAACAAGGCTTAACCCCAATAAAATTCGAGAAATCATTACGACTCACTTTAATAAGTGTGCCATGACAAAAGGGGGTTTAATGCATTTGCAAAGAGTACTGACCCATGTCATCCTGCGCAGACCGTGTAGGCAGATATGGGTCGAAACGTTTTGTTATTTGTAAATTTTCTGCATGTCCAAGGAGCAGTCTACCTCACGATTCAGACGGTTGTTAGACAAAATATTTCTATGTATCCATAATTGTGTGATGAATTGCTCGGTATAATGCATCCCGGAGTACATATAATCCCTTTTTGCCAGAGATTGGCGCAATGAAAATGATACAACAGCTAAAATGTAACAAGGCCATCTCAATGAAATTTAAGAATCCATCTCGACTCACTTTAATAAATGAGCCATGCTCTAGAAAAAGGGGACTTAATGGACCTCCCAAATGCATTATAACAAGCAAGTCATCACATTATTATGGATACGTAATAGTAACTTTTTTGTAATAACCCACTAAATCATAAGGTAGACTGGTCCTTACACATACAGAAAATTAACCAATAGGGAAAAGTTTCGGCCCAGGTCAGCCTGCGTAGACTGCGCAGGCTGACCTGAGTCGATACTTTTCGCAGATGCATTAAGCCCCGTTTTCACAGAGCATGGCTCATTTTTTCCCCATGAAAAAACTTAACATATACTTAACTTTTCCAGGGTCATAGATATCAAAAAGCCTTCTTTCGACTGATGAAAATGCAATCGACTGACAGTTATACGATTTTTTTTTTATTTTTCATGTAAGCTAGAATGAACAAGCTGACGGTGTAGATCCAAGATCAGAGTGAACGTTCTGTGCAGTCTGATCTTCGATCTATGCCGTCCGTAAAAACCCTATTTTCACCCATGGCACAGAAAATAGTAACTCTTTCCTAACTGTTAACGACACAAGAAGCTGTTGTGGACAGTGTAGATTAAGATCAGATTGCACAGAACGTGCAGTCTGATCTCTGATCTACACTGTTCACTCTTTTATTCTGTCTCTTTGTCTTGCAGCAGAACTGTATTTGTAGCCATTAAAAAGTTAAAGGTTATTTAATTAGTACTAAAATAATTAAAAAAAAATTTTTTTATGCATATTTTATTGGCCATTTAATTTATAATAAAAATTACAAAACTGTTCAATGTACTTAATTATCCAATGACAAGGCAAAAAGGTCTGTCATCATAATTTAGATTTGGTCATTCTTTTCCAAAGTTACAGTTTTTGTGGCATTTGTCGAAGACAATGTCATTATGACTTCAATATTGAATTTTGAAGACCATGTATCGTATTTTGTGCAAAGCCGAAGGAAATAAACCCAATTAAACTTAATTTTTCTCAGGCAAATGAGTTTTTCGATAGTACTCTGATATGTAATTGGAAATGGCATATTAAAATACACTGGGTGAGGCCATGGATTGTGGAAATACTTCTTTTTGATTGAAAATAGCTTCACGCACTCATAACCTTCTGTCGGCGCAATAATATACACAAAAATTTTCTACTGACCGCTTGGTCCCGGGCTTTTTCGTTCCAAAACCAGTTCGTCCCTGGGCTTGTTCGTCCCATGACTGCGCGCTACTCCATTTGATAGTGCATGAATATTTAGAGATCGAAATAATTGATTGTAATGTTGGGTATTAGATCGTTACGGCCAAAGATATCTCAGATTCATAGTTTTTAGGCACAAACTTAATTTTATTCGATATATGTATATAGATATATGGTTTCTCTCTCTACCCATCATGCATCCTTCTGTCAAGGGACATTACTCCTGACTTCTCCCGAATGATCAAAGGGAGACCACCAATTCACAAATAATTCTAACTTTGTCATGAGTACTTGCCTTTAAACCAAAAAGGTATTAACTGGCTTAGTAGGTTGACTTTCGAGCCAGTATTTGAATAATATTTCTCTTTTTCTTTCAAATTATTAATTCCACACAATGGCTTCCTTGAAAAATGCCACTCCAGTGTTTTCAACGCTTTGATTAGAACTGTCTGTTTTGACTTTTGGCTTTTAAAAAAAAATTACACCGATCTTTATTTTTGGACGACAATTTTGTTCAAATTACTCACCGACATTGTTATTGCAATTAATAAGTCAATGTCATAAGAGTAAAAAAATAATAATAATACGATTTTTGAAATAATAATAATAATAATAATAACAGAGTTTATATGACTAATGAATGGTCGATTGCAGAAGAATCATTCTTGGCATTTTCTTGAAACGGGACAGTTGGAAAAGATCTTCTCAGTTGAAACAGTATATAAAATCCCCAAAACTTTACAAAAGTCAATTAGAGCTCAGTAGCTCCTAAGATTGGGTTGCTGGTTTGATTCCTACCTTGGCGAAATATTTTTCGAGGATTAATGATAGTCGTTTGGTCAGGATTCATTCCTCTCTCTCTTCCCCCCCCCCCCCCCCCTTTGACCTTGTTTTTCTGAGAAAGCTGTCGGTGGCTTGGAAAAAACGCTGTGCTAAGTATTAGTGTATGGAAACGTTGAAAAGCATAGATAGGTGCACCAGGAACTGATATATTTTTTTTTAAAACGGCATTACACCTTTAACCAAACAAAATGAAAGGCATTTGAAGACATAGATGGAAAAGAAGAAAATGCTAGTAACAAGCATTTTCTCCTTTTCCGACAATGTTTTTTACCCAATCAAAGATAAATTTCAATTTTAGGGTCACATTTATTATGTCGTCCGCAAAAGCATTCATTTTAGACTGGTCTAAAATTTTGCCTTTTTGTAAGGCGTTAAACAAACATACATAACAAATGCCCTTAAACTTAGCGAACACGCTGCAACTCACTAAGCACCAAATATCTTCTAATGAAATATGATCTCACTACATAATTCGTAAGGGATATATCCAGGGCTTGTAATTACACCTCCGTTTCCGACCGGCGACATCATTTATCAATCACTGAATACTATCTCTCCGTAAACGAGACATTTCCCTGTACATCCGGACAATACATCTGATTTATTTTACGTCTATCACGTTTTTTCTTACCCCGACACCGTTGGTCGGTAGTTTATAGATGGGCAATTACATTGTGACATAATGTCTTGCAGTAAATTAACCGTGATTAAACTGCATGAGAAATTTCCGAGAGATCTCGACATCATACGAAAATGGGCTGCCACAGGCTGTTGGTATTTTGGTGTCCATTTAGTATGCAACGTCAAAATATCACATCGAGACCTATTTCAATAGGGATTATAAATACAGTTTAACTCATGAATTAACCTTAGGCTGCTCAGCGCGACTTACTGACCATTTGCGGACAGTGTAGATCAAGATCAGACTGCACAGAACGTGCAGTCTGATCTTGGATCTACACTGTCCGATAATGAGATACACGTATTATTTCCCAAGACACAACTTTGAAATAGCAGTATTTGGGTTTTTATAATCAAATTGAAAATTTCATTTAAGTTATTTAGCAGGATAAAGGTTAAATGTAATTCAATAAACACATAAGTTATGGGAGGGACCCTTTTAATCTATGTGTTTTACGCACAGGCGTTCGTTTTTTGACGAACTTCGTCACCTATATAATGTAATATATAATACATTATACAGGTGACAAAGTTCGTCAAAAAACGAACGCCTGTGGTTTTACGTCAGATAAATGTTGAGTAATTTGCGGACAGCTTACGTAGATTCAAGACCAGACAGCATTTAAACGTGCAGTCTGATCTTGATCTAACCAGAGGACATAGTTTAGTTCTTAGCATCCTAAGTACCACTCAATACTAAACTGTTTCCAGCTAACTTGATAGGTTATAGAAATTAACTGATTTGCGGACAGTGAAGATTCTAGACCGGACTGCACGTTTCTGTGCATTTTGATCTTGATCTACACTGTCCACGAGGGGACACAATTTAGCTCTTAGCATACCAACTCAATCACTCAATACTCTAGAGCTACGTTACGATACAAACAAGGCGGTTTCCGGTACAGCCAGACTGTACAGCCGATTCATATCCGGTCCATAATCCTTACTTCTTACCCCGATGGTTACTAATTTATAAATGGTCATTTACATTATCTTATAGTAAATTAATCGCGATATATATGGCAGATTTCTATTTCATATCATAGGCTTTTCGCCTTTTCGATTTTGTTTCCGGTCAGCTTGCAATATCACAATCAATAAGTTTGTGGACAATGCAGGTTCAAGATCATATTGCACGTTCTGTGCAAACTGAGCTTGATCTATAGTGTCCGATGAAGGACAATACCAAACAGAACTCAATCCCTCCATACTCTCTACGTTGTGACACGAACAAGGCAGTTTCCGGTACCGTCGGACAATACAGCCGATTCGTTTCCGGTCTGACACTATTTTTTCTAGCTCTGACAAAGATTGTTGCTAATTTATAGATGGCCAATTACATTGTCTAACAGTAAATTAATCCCGATTACACGGGAAATTTCTGTATTTTATCACGGGCTTTTGGTCTTGTTTTTTTTTTTTCGGTCAGCATGCAATATCAAAATTACGTAATTGAACCGCTGACAATGCGGATTCAAGATCAGACTGAACGTTCTGTACGGTCTGATCTTGATCTACACTGACCGTCAAAGGACAATTATTTAGTTCATGGTATACCAAAAAGCAATCAATCACCCAATACTATCTCTCCCTTACGAGGCGTTTTCCTGTTCAGCCGGACAGTACAGCAAATTCATTTCCGGTCTGTCCAACTCTTGCTTACTCCGATTACGCGGTGTGATTTGTTCATAGATATACCAATACCACTTTGGTTTTATGTTGTCATGATGACACGATATGTGAGGGATTTCGCAGTCCAACGTAAAATCGACTGTAATCACATTTAATCCTCAGGCTGCTAAGCGCGACTGAATGACCTTTTGCGGATAGTGTAGATCAAGATCAGACTGCACAGAACGTCCAGTCTGATCTTAGATCTACACTGTCCGATAAGATGTCCCCCCCCCCAAAAAAAAACTTTTGAAATGGCAAGATTTAGGTTTTTTAGGCTTGAGGGTTTCAAAGCGCGAGGCTGCTAAGCGCGACTGAATGACCTTTTGCGGACAGTGTAGATCAAGATCAGACTGCACAGAACGTCCAGTCTGATCTTAGATCTACACTGTCCGATCAGATGTCCCCCCCCCCAAAAAAAAATAGTTTTGAAATGGCAACATTTAGGTTTTTTAGGCTTGAGGGTTTCTTTTCACTTATATAGGAGGATAAGAGTTAAGGTAAGACGCGAGTAGGTTGTAAAATGGTATATCTGGGAAATGTACTTTTACGATTAAATTATTATAAATAATCCCGGAATGCCCATACGATTTTTGTACGAAAAATCTATTTCCTCATAATTCTAAAGAAAATAAATTTCATTACCCCACTAACCACCACATCGATTAACAACAGCGTCCACTAACCAACGCATCAACTAATGGGCCCCATGTGTCGACGCAAGATAAGCCTATGCATGAGGGACTAACATAATTACTATATCCATTTTACATAAAATTCAAAAAAAATAAATTAATGGATAAAATTTTTTTTTTGAATTTCTGAAATTTTAAGTCATAAAATAATTCAAGATGGAGGCGTTAGAAAAACCTGATTATATTATCGATGATGAAAATGGTTACGCTATCAATAAATGGTTAACTAATAAAGAGCTTAATGAAGAATTGCAAAGACTTTCTAAAAAATATAAAAAAGGAAAAGTATTAGAAAATAAACGTAATTCATGTTATTATTCTTCTCTCGAGTGGTTGGAAATACATATTATTGAAAAACATATTACCAATAAACCTGTTTATGATGATATGCTTCATAAAGTATATTTTCCTGGTGTAGTTAATGACACATATGCTCGCTCCTTAGTTAAAGTAAAAGCAGCAATTTATTACCAATATAGTAAAAAAATATATGAAACAAGAGAAATCATCTTTCCAACTATCATGATAATGGGTATGAATATGAGAACATCAATTAACATGTTAATTGGTATTATGAATAGGAAAACCGCGCCGTTTTATTATATGGAAGGTCCTTATTGGCTCAATATTTCTTTAGAAAATTGTAATTATTTACAGTATTATAAACACGATATTAATAATTTATATAATCATAATCATAGTTATCACCCAAGTACTTTAGGTATATATGAAACCCGTACAGAATACTCACCATTTATAGAATTTACTCGAAACTATTTTGAACCAACTATGCAAATTAGGCCTTTGATGCAACTAAAAAAAGAAAAACTAAAAATATTTTTAGAAGAGAACTGTTGCATATGTACTATTAATAAACCTAATATAGCATTTAATTGTGGGCATTTATGTGTATGTGAAAATTGTGATGAAATGCGCCCTTTAAATAAATGCCCAATATGTAGACAGTAATCTCTTGTTAAAAAGATAAAATTTTTTTTGGTTTTCTTAAATTTTAACCCATAAAATAATTCAGGATGGAGCCGTTAAAAAATTTCCTAAAAGAGTTAAACCTAGATAAAGATAAATCTCTAATGAAACATATAGATAACATAGAAGAAAATTTAGCAAGCATATAAAAAAAAATTGAAAATATTATCCTCGTTTTTTCCTAAATAAACGTAATGGCGGATGATGAATACCTCAAAGAAGAATTTGCTAAGCGATATAACCGCGCAGAATTAAGGGAATTATGCGAAATGTCAGGGCATAAAAGAAGACAGGGCGAAAAGAATATGAAATATTGGAATAAAAGAGAGTTAATCGATAAACTTATTTTTCACGGAATTAAACCCGATTTAAATAGAGAATTAAAACCAAAAAGACATTGGAAGTTAATGGATGAATATTCTTGTAGTAAAAACGATCTCATAAACTACGTCAAAAACAATATCGAAAACGGTAATAAAAACTACGTCAGAAAATATAAAAAAAATAGAGTAAAAAACTACGATTAAAACAAAATTGAAAACGCGTTTATTTCGTTATAAAAAATATTTCCAAAAATGAGCTCTCTACATGATAACGAAGTCTATTTAGATGTTCTAGATACAATGCCATTAAAACACGTAGTATTAAATTGGCTAACCGAAGATGAACGAAATAATTTAGAAAAACATTTACTAACCAAATATCTCCTTTCTACTATATTCGGTAAATTTCATTACATATACGTTAACGAATGCGAGTAAACCGATATATAATATACTCCGAAAATAGAATATTATATATTTAAAAAAGAGATGAAAACTATATCACCAGGGGATAATCTAAAAAATAAGACAATTAGAGATATGGAGTTCTTAAGTTAAATTTCCATCATAAATACATAATATACGCTCTCATAGTAGTATATTATATATTTTATATTACCTTAAACTCCAACCTTATCAATCTTCGTAGAAAATTTTAACGCAACATATTATATTTCCCACGCGTGGCAGGAAATATAATGAGAATGAGTCGTTCACAGGAAATACTAACGCACGAGAGGTTCTATCGAGGGCGCGGATGATTTAGATATTGAAATAGAATTGATGTTACCCCTTTTTTAAGTGTAAAGAAATTTGTTAAATTAAATTAAATTTTTGAATTAAATTAAATTTTTTATTTCCTTTTAATAAAATGAGTTGTTTACGGCGATTGACGAGTGATCAGATCACAAAACTAAATGAACATATTAAAGAAAAACAAATAGTTTCCCCCCATAGCGCAGAAAATAAGATATACTTCTCAAGAATTATGCGCGAGTACCCTATTGGTTGTCCCGATTACTACCCAAAAGTGCTAAAAAGATTAATACCCGTTACATATTATTTCTATAGTTTAAATTTCTCTAAATTCAAAGGACACTACCATTACAAAACGAGTGAAAATATGAATAACTTAATGTGGGTTGGATTTTATGATTGTATCGAGTACGATACCCAAAGATTTGGTCCTTTTTGGTTTAGTATAGGATGTTACCCAGAGGATAACTATATCGCGTTATTTAAAAAAGAAATAGAAATTTCTTACGAAGCGTTTAAAAAGAAATTTAAAGAATCATTAAGTAAAGGATATTACAAGGGTTTACCTCCTTTTATAGAATTTGGTAGAAGATTCGATAATTACCTCGGAAATAATGATAGTGAAAGAGCAAGAAGGAAAATAAAGGAATATTCACGTATACTAAATTTACCGGGATATGAATCATGTAATCTAGAAGATGCAACAATAATTAGAACTACAGATAAATATAACAACGTTCATATCATTAATCCAGGACCTTACCCGACATATTGGAAATATTATTCGCAATGGATTGATTCGAGGAATGATATTAAAATAGAACCTATGAAATTAACGAAAGAGATAACATTTAAAAGAATAAAAATATTCAAAGAAGAAACTTGTTGCATCTGCGCTACTTATTCCGCTGAAATAGTCTTTAGTAGATGTGGTCATCTTTGTATCTGTGAATCATGTAATGAACTATATTTTCCCGATAAATGCCCCGTGTGTCGCCAGTAATTTTTGTAAAATAAATATATAATATATTTTTTATAATATATTATATATATTTACAAGTCTATTTCTATCAAAATAGATATGTAAGCGTGTGTTACATCTCGGTTATCTGTTCTCGAAATAAAGTTTATTATGCTGCATTGATTTACCTCCAACGCTCTTGGAAAAATCGTACAGCTACAAGTTTCGTCCGCTTTTTTAATAATAGTGTAATCAACCTGTTCATTTCCGTTTACCGTTATATTAATTTTTACCTCTTCTGGTGCATTACGATCCCTTTTAACGACCGTTAAACTTCCTCTTATAATTCTACCTGATGCACTCATACAGTAACCCCCTAAACCGTGTCTTTTACCAGAATTACCATTACCGAATGAAAACTCGTAATTACCGTTTGAAATTGGGCCCTGTTCTTCGGCCCACACGGTTATAACAGGTTTTGGTTTATATGCCCTGAAGAAACGCTCCATATATTCTCTAGTGACAACATCTTTTTCATTTCTTGGGTCCGCAATATTATATATTCTTAAATTATTCATATCAATAGGTTGGTTTACTGATAGTTCCCCATTCGCTTTCATTGAGAAAGATCTATACATAGCACCTTGACCACCTCTAATATTTTTAACGAGGTCATCAACATAACCTTTAGTGGTAACCGCATCTTGGGATATGGGGTTTGATAATCCAGTAATCTGGTTACCATTCATATCTATTCCGCCATCTATTGAATAGGACCCATCTTGTTTCTTCGTTAAAGCTTTTTCACCCGCGGTAACTCTCTCAATACTAGTATCCACATAAAACTTATTAGAGGCTTGGTCGTGTCTCGTGGGGGTTCCGAGATTGTTAATTACTCGTCCTCCCATTGAGATTGCATCATCTGCCTCATACCACCTTCCGTCTTTATAAACGAAGGCTTTATCAACATTATCCACATAATTTTTAGTAGCAGCTTCACCCGGTTCTTTTGGGTCCTTAACATTTCTTATCGGATTAAAACCCATATTTAAATACCCAGTAACATGGTATCCTCCGTTTTCGTCCAACAACCCTGAGTTAGCGTCAACATAAGCCTTAGTTGCAACATCATGAGAATTTACTGGATTACTAACCCTCGTTAATGTATTACCATTCATGTCTATGGAACCGGTAACAACAGTTGTTCCATCTTTACGTAAAAAATTATTATTTATGTAAGCGAGTGACACACCATCACCGCTTGTTTCACCATCATCTTTCATTCTTCCGAATTTGTCAACAGGCATTTTTTTATATAGCACTAAAAAAGTTTATTTAAAACATTTTGGAACCGATTACCTCTAGATAACTCTTTTAGAATGTATAAACATAAATGACCGCAAAATACTTGCCCAGCTTGTTGTAATTGGTCAGTATTGTACTGTATTGGACTTTCTAAATAATCTCGAATTTCAATAGGTGGTTGTATACCATAACTATCGAAATAAATTTTAGTTTTACCATTTTTATACCAAGCGACCCAATGTGTACCAGGCCCATCACTTTTATCAAAGTTTACTATACCACATTCTTTTTTACTCGGTTTTCTCGGTAGTGAGTCGAGTAAAAAAACTCCTCTAAAATAAGGAATCTTTAATTTTTTAACGGCTTCCTCTAATTCGAAATTGGTTAACGGTTTATTCGGTAAAATTACGTTTTCAATCGAAATATTTGTCATTTTTTTTTATAGTTAAATATTTCTAATATCTTTATTGTCAACCCACGAGTTAAATTCATCGGGATAACCTTTCCACTTTACGAGAGATTTCTTTTTTCCTTTTTTAATAACCTTTTCTATCCTATACACCTCTTGACTAGTTTTCTGCAGTTCAGGTTCATAAAAGGTACCTTGGATTTCTTCTCCATTAAAATCTTTAATTTTATATGTTATAGGTGATGTATGTTTAACCTCAGAAACTGTAAAAACCTCCTCAGTCCATCTTGTTGTATAGCCTTTTTCAAAAGTCTTTTTCTTTTTAGTTATCCTTACTTTGTCTCCAACAGAGAAATTAGGATTAGAGTCTCTTATTTCAAGATTATCAGGGTAAAGATTTCTCCAAACTCTCGTTTCATTTTCTTTTTTACTAGCGTTTACCGGTGTCATCTTAATAGATGAATGCCTCGTGTTATTATATTCTTTAACTAAATCCGGTAGCACATTAATGTAAACGTTTGTAGAGTTAGCGGAGAAATACTTCCACATTTTTTCTTTCATTGTTCTAATCCATCTCTCAACCACACTAGATTTTTCCTCATTTTCGGTAGAATATAATTCAACCAAGTCTTTTACATCTTTGTTATAAAACTCTTTACCCTTATCCACCCACATTTTTTCAGGTTTTCTCTCCTTAAAAATACTTTTTAATGCTATAGCAACAGATTTTCCTGTTTTATCTTTTAATGGCACCAGATATCCATATTTAGAAAAGATATCAATGACAGCGAGAAGGTATTTAACACCACGATTAAGCTTAGAAAATGCTTGCATGTCTACTAAATCCGCAGCCCATATCCTATCTATACCGTTTACTCTAACTCTCCTTTTCTTAAAATTTCTTTTTACGGGTTTATGTAATTCTTCAGCTAAATTTTTTTTTTTACTCCCATTCCAAATTTCATTTTCGTTCCAATGAGTCTACTTACCAAACCTCTTTCCATTTTTTCTCTAATACTAGGATTGTAAATACCTTCTAACTCCGTTAACATATTCTTATCACACACTGCGTTTCTTGTAGCAGTATCATTGTGTTGAAGATAGCAAACATCATGATTATAAGCGGCTTTATCAACACGGTTTATAGGTTTACTCCATTCCTTCGGTGTTAAATCTGGATTAAGTCTTTTATTTAGTTTGGTACCTGGTCCCGTAAAGTTGTGCCCTGGTAGATGCATTTCAACGGGTAAATTATTTATAAATTTGTTTAATATACTACTCCCGGAGGTTTTTTTTTTATAAATTGTGATTTAGTTATTCCACAAATAACACATTTCCCCTGCATCATATTTCTACCATTTTTAGAAACAGAATATTTTATATTATTCGTATCTGTATGTTTTTTACATTTAACGCAATACATCTTGTTTTATATATAAAAAATAAAAGTATTTAAATAAAAAATGGATATTATGAACTTATCATGGAATGAAGTAGTACTAAAGAGATTTAATCACCCCCTTTTACCGAGAAGTATTAGGGGCTTAATTGTAGGTAAATCAGGATGTGGTAAAACTACTTTATTGTTAAACCTTTTACTCAGACCGGGATGGCTTGACTACAACGATTTGAGTGTTTTTGGAAAAAGTCTTTTTCAACCGGAATACAAAATACTAAAAAAGGCTTTTGAAGAAAAACTACCAAAAGAACATATCTTAAGATTGTTTAACATGCGTGATGAAATACAAAAAACAGACGCTTCACCATCGGTTTTAGTTGAAGAATGGGCTAAAACGATTAAAGACAAATCGGATATAAATTGCAACTTCTTTGAAAATGGTAGTGATGTACCTGACCCGAGAGA
Source organism: Hippopus hippopus (assembly GCA_946811185.2). Taxonomy (NCBI): domain Eukaryota; kingdom Metazoa; phylum Mollusca; class Bivalvia; order Cardiida; family Cardiidae; genus Hippopus; species Hippopus hippopus. The sequence goes on along the minus strand of OX328107.1, from coordinate 35,888,139 downwards.
GTTAAACTCAGGAAATAAAAATTTAATGATTTTCGATGATTTACTTTTAGAAAAGCAAAATAAATGTGAATGTTACTACATTCGAGGAAGGCATAGTAATGTTGACTGCTTTTACCTTTCACAGAATTATTTTAGACTGCCAAGGCAAACTATTAGAGAAAACGCTAATTTTATTTGTCTTTTCAAACAAGACCTAAAAAACATCAATCATTTACATAGCGATCATGTAGGTGAAGATATGACTAAGGGTGAGTTTAGAGAATTTTGTAAAAAGGTATGGGAAAGACCACATGGTTTTGTTATCATTGACTTAACCAGTGAAAAACATAATGGGAAGTATAGAAGCGGTTTTGATGATTTTTACTTGCCTGGAATAGTAGAAGAAAAAAAACAAAAGTTGTATACACATAAATAATATTTTCACTTCATAAAAAATGGAAAAACTTTTAGAACAAATTGTTAAAAATACGAGCAACAAAACATCGCTTCAAATCATAGTAAGCGACAACAAAACAAGTTTTAGAACAAGGTTTAATCCTCCAATTCAACTGGAAAAAGATAAAGTATACGAAATAGCTATGGTAAACCTTGAAACTTACTACTCTTTTCCAAACATTGATGAAACGAACAACACATTCGTTTATTCTCCAGACAATGGCAACACATGGGTTAAAATAAAAATACCTGAAGGAAGTTACGACCTCGTTGACATTAATGATACGATTCGTCAGGAAATGAGAAAAAATGGCCATTACGATAGAGTTAATGAAGAGTATCCTATTAACTTTTCTGCGAACACTAATACCCTAAAGTCTGTTCTTATTATTGATAATGGTTATCAAGTAGATTTTAACCAACCAGGTTCCATCGCTAAAGTATTAGGATTTACTCGAGCTAAATATTCGCAAGGATTTCACGAGTCAGAGAATGTAGTGAACATTCTTAGCATAAATAGTTTACTCGTTAACATAGATATTATTTCAGGAAGTTACGTTAATAGTTCAACAAAAAATACTATTTACTCTTTTTTCCCAGATGTTGCACCTGGATATAAGATAATTGAGTCACCAGTTAATTTAGTATACTTACCAATAACGTTAGATGAAATACATAGCCTAAATGTAAATATTACTGACCAAGATGGTAATTTACTAAATCTTAGAGGCGAAAATTTAACGATTAGGTTTCATATTAGAGAAGCGAGATGAGCTAAATAAAAATATACTCGTATATAAAATGACAAGTTACACTAATGTTAAAGTAAATATATCTGAAGGTCAAAAGCAAAAACTTCAATATGCTGTTAAAGCTAGTTGTCCAGTAAGTATTCGTTTAGGCCATGAAGATTTACAAGGTAATGATGTTTTAGCAATTACCAATTCACAAGCGAAGAAAATAGCTAAAGCCTATGAGGATGGTGTGGGTATAACTATTAGAATGACTACAAAACAACTTAAACATAACATGAAAATAGAAGGGGGTTTCCTCGGAATGTTAGCGGGGTTGGCTGCTAGGGCTTTACCGATGCTTGCAAAAACCGTTTTACCAGCTTTAGGTGTTGGTGCTCTTTCTGGATTAGCTCAAACAGGTGTTCAAAAAGCTATGGGGTCAGGTCTTTACCTTAAAAAAGGAGGATGTGTTTGCCAAGTTGAAACTGATGGAAGTGGATTATACTTAAAACCATACAAAGGTAAAGGATTAGATTCCGTTGGTGATGGGTTGTATTTAAAGCAAGGAGGAAAAATGTATGATGGAAAAGGACTTTTACTTGGACCTAATAGCCCATTTGCTAATATTCCTATCCTAGGGGCTATATTGTAATATTTAAATATTATTTACAACAAATAAAAATGGATATTCATAAATTTGGTATAAAACCTAATATTACTACCCAACATAAAACTATATTTTGGAAACCTCATTTAAATGAAGTAAGATATCCTCCCTTAAAGCAAGATTCTCTAAAATGGAAAATATACTCGCAACAAACTATCAAGATTCCTCCTAATGATGGCATGAGAGTTCCGTTAGGATTTGGTTATATTGCTACACGAGGAGTTGTAGTGATATCTATTAGTAATAAATGGAAAGATAGTTTAACCATTTCTAATGGTATACATCTTGATAATGATGTTAATGATATCTTAGTCTACATTTATAATTTCTCACAAAAACCAATCGAAATACCTGAGGGAGAGTTATTCTGCTATCTAAAATATTTATCATAAAAAAAATATTACATTTATAAAATGACAGATACAGATCAGAAACATCCTAATAAATTATATCCCCCACTACCCAAAGAACGGGTTACCCCTAACGCCCCACCTAATGAAGATATTGAAATGGAAACAATGGATAATGGCCATTCCTATAGGCTTAAAAAAATATCTGAGGTTTTAGATTTTCTCAAAAAGGAAATAACTGAAAGGGAAAGATTGAATAAGAAATATAGTAGAATGGCTAAAGTAGTTGATAATGTTGAAGGTGGTTTGGTTGTTATTTCATTGGCTTTGGCTGGAGCTGGTGTTGTTTTGCTTTCAACTGTTGTGGCAACACCTATTGCTGTTGGATTGGAATCTGCTGCTGGTGTGATTGGTCTTTCTTCATTGGTTAGTAAAGTATTTGTTAGAAAAACTACTACTAAAGCTGAGAAACATCTAAAGATACAAACTCTTGCTGCTGCTAAGCTTAATACTATAGAAAATCATGTATCAAAGGCTTTGATGGATAATCATATATCTGATGATGAGTTTAGATTGATAATGGATGAAATGAATAAGTATGAAGAAATGAAAAGTGAAATAAGAACTAACTTTAAGAAGAAAGTAACACTCGAAGAAAAGGAAAGTTTGATTGAGAAAGGGAGGGAAGAAGCGAGGGATTCCTTTCGGAGGCTCGTTGAGAAAAGTCATGGTGGAAAGCTTCCCTTTTAAATTACCTAAAGTACCAAGTTTTAGATGTAAATGTCAATGTGAAATAGGGGATAATGATGATGAATAAATATATAAGAACATTATATATGCTCTTATATATTAAAATCTACGTTAAAATCTATGATAAAATCTATGTTAAAAACTATGATAAAATCTACGATAAAAACTACGTTAAAAACTACGTTAAAAAAAATATGTTGCTAATTAAAAATGTCATTTCTAAAAATAACTGACCCTGCAAAAAGAGACTTAATTGTAAAAGAGTATCTCGAAACGAAAAAAAAGATTCGGGATAATCTACTAGCAGAGAGAACAGGTGAACAACAACTTCAAACCGATTTGTCAAAGTTTTTTAGACCTATTACGGAAACGCAAAAAGCTACAACAAAGGATATTACAGAAGGGCTTAAACCTATTAAAGAAGGTATCGAACAGTTACCACAAGCTATTAATCTACCAGCTTATCCATCAATAGAAGCTTATCCCTCTGGAAAAAAACCAAATATTGAGGAATATAAAGGTACATTTGAAATTGGACCACTTGCAGAGGAGTATCTAACAAAAGCTCTTACTGAAGCTGATGCTGATAAAACATGGGGATTATATGATAAAGATAAAAAATTTTATATTGGCCGCAAAATGGTCGCAATTGAGCATGATGATATTATTCTTGGTACAGATACGTATATAGGAACACCTGGTTTATGGGAGTTAATTGTCGCTAAAGAACCAAATAAAAATATTTATACGGTTGAAGATTATGTAAATTATTCGGAAATAATGAGACGGACCGGTACTCTTCATAGAGGTAACGACCCGGATAATCCACGTCCTAAAAGTTCTAGAAGTAAGAAATGGATGGAAATTCTTAGTCCTATTTGGTATAATAGGAAAAAGTATGAAGGAAAGGGTACCGTTGTTATCCCATCTGACCCTAACGCATTACTAAAAAGACTAGACCTGTTGATGGCAAGTAAAGAAGCAGGTAATACAGGTGTAAGAAACGAGTTAGTAAGTATTTGTGATGAATTAAAAAGACAAGGTGTTATAAATTCACACTTTTATAAAAATTTAATGTCTTTACTATAAAAAAGATGATAATTACTAAGAAACACGGATTTAAAACAAGGTATTCATACGGCGGTTCCGGAATCTTTGATAGTATTGCTAACTTTTTAACGAGGCTTTTTACTAGTAGTGCAGCTAAACAAATTGCGTCTTCTGCTCTTGATGTAGGAAAGAGTGTAGCTAAGGAAGGAGCAAAGAAAGCTCTAGAGGTTGGAAAAAGTGCAGCAGTAGAAGCGGGGAAAAAATTAGTTACGAAAGCTTTAACACCAAAATCGAAGCAAATTTTACAAAAATATAATACAACACCAAAACCTAATGATACTCCTAAAACGCAAAGCATTAGCACATTAATAGATGGAAGTGCCATTGCTATTCAAGACTTAGTTAAAAGATTAAACAGTGGAGCGGGTATTAAAACAGTATGAAGAAAAAAAAATATAGATAAGTTAAGAAAAATTATATTTGTTATAAAAAAGAATGTCTATATTACATTTTAATCGTGTAAATCATGAAAAATACAATAGTGCTACTATTGAAATAATAGGCGCTTCTTTAAACATAGAAGATTGTGATATCCTCGAAATTAATAAAACGAAATATGGTAAAAAAACTGCTGTTGTAAAGTTATCTTCTGAAAAGGTAACCGAGATGAAAGAGATTGAGAAAGAGGTGAATAAGTTTTTACAAAAATGTGGTATACCTGAAATAACACTTGTATACGGTAATAAAGTTTATCCTAAAGCTATTCTAAATACTGCAAAAAGCATTAAACTTCGAGGTGTGTTTGTTAATACTCTTAATAAGTCTTTTCCCCAGCTTTGGTTTGTAATTTAAGTAACACAATTATAATTTTTAATTTCATTTAAAAATTATAATCACTTTATAAAATGGACATTTTAAGAATAACTGAACCAATCTTAAAAGATAATAGTATTGTTGAGTATGAACACCATGAGTATGAACCAATCACCGGTACCAATCTCAACACCTCAGGAACAGACATTAGGATTAACATCGAGACTCAAGATATTTTTACTCATCCTAGTGAGAGTTATTTACTTATTGTAGGCGAATTAGTAAGAAGTGATAATGGAGCAGTTTATGATGCTAACACTAATATTTCTTTAACAAACAATGGTCTCATGTATCTTTTTAAAAATATTAAGTATCAACTTTCGGGTATGGAGATTGAATCTGTATTGAATCCTGGTCAGGCTACTACAATGCTTGGGTTGTTAAAATACCCGGATGATTTCTCTAAATCACAAGGGTTAAATCAATTGTGGTATAAAGATACAGCAGCTAACGCGGGTGCCGGAAACACTGGTTTTATTGTAAGAAGAAATTATATTATTAATAACCCTCTTCCAAGAGGCACCTTTAGCTTCAGAGTTCCATTAAAACATATATTTGGTTTTTGTGATGATTATGATAAGATATTGTATGGAATGAAGCAAACTCTCACATTAACGAGAAATGATGATAATGATGCAGTCTTTCGAGATGGTGCTGCTCCTGCTGATGGTAGAATTAATTTACTTAGAGTATCTTGGTTTATGCCTCATGTGTTACCCTCAGATGAAGAGAAAATGCAACTTTATAAAATTATTGAGAAAAAAGAAAAAATACCAGTTGGATATAGAATGAGACAGTGTGACTCTATTGCGGTTCCCGAGACAACAATATTTACATGGAGACTTGCTGTTAAATCATCACCTGAAGTGCCACGTTTTATCATTGTTGGTTTTCAAACTGGTAAAAGAGCTGACCAACAACAAAATCCAGCTATATTTGATCATAGAAACGTTAAAAACATTTATGTTACGTTAAATTCTACTAGATATCCCGCTGTTGATTATAATCTCAGTTTTACCGCAAACCAATTTAGTAGAGTGTATGGGGACGCTTCTCTATTTAGGTCTAAGTTTTATAACATGAATGAAATGGTGTCAAACCCTAACATTACTCCACCAGATTATAAAAGCCTTTATCCTTTGTTTTTGTTTGATGTTACCAAACAGAGTGAGAAATTGAAATACTCTGTCACTGATATCCAAATCAAAGTGAGTTTTACTGAAAATGTGCTTGCGAATACAGAGGCATATGCTGTTATTATTAGTGATAGGTTAATTAACTTCCAGTCTGATGGAAATAAAATGAGCGTAGTGTATTAAGATTTTTTCTTTTTATATAAAAAAAATGATAAAGGTTGCAGATTTAAAACAAATTCTTAAAGAAAATAATATAAATTTCTACTCATACTGGAATAAAAAGCGTTTAGTTGAGTTGGTGAAAGAACATGGATTGTTTCCGGATGAATCATCTAAAGAAGAAAAAAGTAAAGACTCTAAGTTTGATAGATTACAAACTATTATGAAAAATCCTAAGAAAGTTAGTTTAGAGGATGTTGAAACTGGAGAAATAAAAACCTTTCCATCAATTTATAAAGCAGGCCAATTTATAGACCGCAGCCCACAAACGATTGAGAATTGGAATGGAAGGGTTTGGAAAGATAAATATAAGATTACCGTTTATTAATTTTATTATATTTATATACAGATATAATAAAATTTTTGATAAATAGAATAGGAAATTATATTTACTTTTATAAAATGCCTTGGCTTAATAGAATTTCTAATATAGCTAGAAGAGCTGCATCAAATGTTGGAAGAGCTGTAAGTAGTATTATACCACAATCTGTCCAACGAAGAATTAATAATTTTACTAATTGGTTAACTGGTAATGTGGAAGAAGAACGATTACCACAAGTTTTTGATGAAATTGTTCAGAATGTTAGAGAGAATTATCCACCAAGACAACCGTTTGAGGTTAGAAGAGAGCGCTCAGCATTTAGAGAGTTTGTTAATCAATATGTTATAGATGGTAGAGGAAATTATAACCCGCAAAGATTTTTCGCAGAAACGTGGGGGTCTATTATAAATACTCTTCGAAATAATTTACGAACAAAGGTAAAACTTGTACTTAGGTGTAAAATGTGGTTAATGACAGATATTGATCAAGGCCCCGTGGAACGTGCTTTTCATAGTAGCCAGCATTTAAATTTAAACAGTGAAGAAATAGAGGATTTATTGAACACAATGATAGATGAAGTTTTAGAAAATTTAGCTAATTTCCAAAGAGAAGGTAGTGGTTGGACTTTTGGGAGTATCGTAAAACTAGAAATACATACAGCTGCTTATGTTCCTTTAAGAGCTAATAGTTGGATACCTTTACCACCATGGATTGCTAACAAAAAAGCAGTTATCAATATGAAAAATGAAGATAATAAATGCTTTTTATGGTGTTGTTTAAGAGATTTTTTCCCAAAAGATAATCACCCAGAAAAAGTTGATGGCGCTTTGAAAGAAAAAGAAAATTATTTTAATATGGATGGAATAAGTTATCCTGTTTCGATTAAGGATATTAAAAAGTTTGAAACACAAAATCCTGAAATTAGTGTAAACGTATATAGTTATGAGGAGAACAAAAAATTCATTTATCCGCTTAGGCTTACAAAATGTGAAAAAAGTAAACATGTTAACCTTCTTTTAATTAAAAATGAGGAAAACATGCACTACGCTCTCATAAAAAACTTTAAAAGATTAGTAATAAGACAAGTAACTAATAGCCATAACTCTAAAAATATGGAAATTTGTGAACGTTGTTTGAATCATTTTGGTAGTAAAGAACTTTTGGAAAAACACAAACAATATTGTAATGAACACGAACCTATTACTTTAGAGATGCCAAAACCAAATACCAGGGTAGCTTTTAAAAACCATTCTAGAAAACTTAAGGTCCCCTTTGTTGTATACGCTGATTTTGAAAGTGTTTTAGAACCAATACACACGTGCCAACCAAACCCAGAAAAAAGTTATACTATGCAATATCAAAAGCATATACCTTGTAGTTTTGTTTATATTATAAAATGTTTTGATGATAGTGTTAAAGCTCCTATATTAAGAAGTTATGTTGGAGAAAATGCTGAGGAAGTTTTTATAAACTGGTTGAAAGATGATATACGAGAAATTCATCAAGAATATTACCAAAAACCAAAACCTATTGAAATAACAGAATCAGAGAAAGCAAAGTACCAGAAAGAAACACATTGTTGGATTTGTGGTGGGGAGTTCAATCATGCTAATTATAGAGTAAGAGATCATTGCCATTTTACGGGTAAATATAGAGGTGCCGCACACACTGAATGTAACCTAAACGCTAAAAATCCTAACTTCACACCTGTATACCTTCATAATCTTAGTGGATATGACGCTCATCTTTTTATTAAATGTCTTGGCAAATCTGAAGGGAGGATTGATTGTATTCCAAATAATGAAGAGAAATATATTAGTTTTAGTAAAAATATTTGGGTTGGAAAAAATATAAAACATAAAATTAAATTTCTTGATAGCTTTAAATTTATGAGTTCTAGTTTAGATAAGCTTTCGAGTAACTTAAAAGAAAGCCAATTAAAAATTTTACCGAAATATTTTAATGCTAATGAGTTATCTTTGGTTAGGAGAAAAGGAGTTTTCCCTTATGAGTACTTAGATTCATTTGATAAACTTAAAGATAAAGAATTACCACCTAAAAAAGCATTTTACTCCAGTTTAAACAAAGAAGGAATTAGTGACGAAGATTATGCTCATGCACAAAAGGTTTGGAGAACTTTTAACATGAAAACGTTGAAGGATTACTTAGAACTTTACAATAAAATAGATGTATTGCTTTTAGCGGATGTTTTTGAGAACTTTAGAGATGTTTGTCGCGAAAACTATAATTTAGACCCTAGTTGGTATTATACAGCCCCTGGTTTAGCTTGGGATGCGGCATTAAAAATAACGAAAGTGAACCTAGAGCTTTTAAGTGATTCTGATATGCTTTTAATGGTTGAAAAGGGTATCAGAGGAGGTGTTAGTATGTGTAGTAAAAGATATGCAAAAGCAAATAATAAGTATATGGGTAAATTATATGATTCTAGTAAACCATCAAAATATTTATTATATATAGACGCAAACAGTCTTTATCCTTGGGCAATGAGTCGTCCTCTTCCTACACATGGTTTTAAATGGATGACAAATAAAGAATTAGAAATTTGGCAAAAAATCCCATGTATATTAGAAGTAGATTTAGAATATCCGAGAGAATTACATGATTTACATAACGACTTTCCTTTAGCTCCTGAACGTTTAAAAATAGAAAAAGTAGAAAAACTTATTCCAAACTTAAATAATAAAGAAAATTACATTATTCACCATGAAGCTTTAGAAACATGCGTTGATTTAGGCTTAAAAATTACTAAAATACATCGAGGAATTAAGTTTGTGGAAAGCCTATGGCTTAAATCATATATTGATACAAACATTGAACTAAGAAAAGCGGCTAAAAATAATTTCGAAAAAGATTTTTTTAAATTAATGAATAACTCAGTTTTTGGTAAAACTATGGAAAATCTAAGAAACAGAGTAACGATAGAACTGGTTTCTAGTGAAGAGCGTTGTAAAAAATTAGTAGCAAAACCAAACTATAGCCACGCAACAATATTCGATGAAAACCTAGCAGCGGTACACATGAAAAACACTAAGTTGGTATATGATAAACCTATTTACTCAGGATTAAGCATCTTAGATATTAGTAAAACGCATATGCAAAAAACTTATTATAATTACTTTAAACCTAAGTATGGTGAAAAGGTTAGAATGTGTTATACTGATACGGATAGTTTTATTCTCGAAGTAGAAACTGACGATTTATATAAGGATATGGAAAAAGATGTGGTTGAAATGTTTGATACAAGCAATTATCCTAAAGATCATTTCTTAAAAAATGATTGTAATGCTAGAGTAGTTGGAATGTTCAAAGATGAGTTAGGTGGTAAAATTATAACTGAGTTTGTTGGTCTTGGAGCAAAAATGTATGCTTATAAAACTTTAGATGATATAGAAGATAAAAGATGTAAAGGTGTTAAACAATCAGTTGTTAAGAAAGAGATAACCGTTAATAATTTCAAAGAGTGTTTGTTTACAGAAAAGGACCAGTATAGAGAGATGAGTGTTTTAAGAAGTAGGGAGCATAATATATATACTGAAAAGTTAAATAAAAAAGCGTTAGGATCAAGTGATGATAAAAGGTTTGTTTTGAAAGATAAGATTGATACTTTAGCTTGGGGGCATCGTGAAATATAATTTAATTTTATGAATTAAATTATATTTGTGAAAAAAACTTTCTTACATTAAGAATTTAATATCTTTAATTACCTTTTTTGATACACGTTTATCCTCTACAGGCACCACTTTATTTTTTATTATTTCTTTAATACATGGAATGTGTTTAAAATCTTTTTCCTCCCACTCGTTAATACAAAACAATATAATTTTATGAACCATTTGGTTTCTGGTTAATTTTTTATTTAATTTAATTCCACTACTTGTATTAATTAGATTCCTTGCTCGTTTTTTAGATACATTTTTTGTGTTATAAATTTGAGTAAAAAACGCGGATTTCATACCATTACATTGATTAATTTCAGGGTCTATGGAATCTAAAATGCTATTTACACAATTAGCTAGAAGTACCGCAAATCTCGCTAATAGTTCTTTATCCGAAATTAAATTTTTAAATTTATCTTTAGCTATATTCATGTTTGCTAAATCCTCTTCCATGTTATTTATAGGTCTCATTAAAGTTTTATTTTGATCTAAGTTTAACTCTTTTAAAAACTCCTTTAACGCCTCCATCTTGAATTACTTTATGGCTTAAAATTTAAAAATTCAAAATTTTTTTAACAAAAGATTATGTTCTACACAATGGACATTTAAATGAATTACATGTTAATTCACCTATTTCATTACACTCATCGCATATACATGCATGACCACAATCAAATACTTTATTAGGTTTTTTAACTTTACATATACAACATTCATCCTCCAAAAAGAAATTTTTTGCTTTTTTTAGTTTTCCAAATTCTGGTATTTCCATATAGCCTAATGTTGTATTATTCCTTCCTGTAGTAAGATTTTCTAATCCAACCCAAAAATAACCATAACACTCTATATAACCCCTGCTTTCACCTTCTTTATTATATGACTCTATATCCTTTCTAACATATTCATTATCATATTCAGGATGAATATCATTTCTAAATGTTGTTATAGGATATATTGCATAAGTAGTTGGAACCGGTTCTCTATCTTTATCTTCCACTATTTCCAACAAAGCATCTTTATAATCACCAATGAAATTATTACTTCTACAAAATGGTATTTCAATGACAGCATACATATTGTTACCTTTATACCGATTAGGGTTTTCATTAAAAAGGCATTGGTCTGGCCAAACCATAAAAATAGTTGTGGTAAAATCAGATTCAACCAACCTTTGTTTACTATGTAAGTAATAATTGTATGGTATTAATTTCTTTAATATAACAATTGGGTCAAACATTTGTGACTGTAGTAAACTACCATTTAAAGTCATATGCAATTTTTTATTTACTTCATACAATTTCTTTAAACAATGTTTATTTTTAAGAACTCTTTCTAGGTTTTGTACAATTTTATAATCTTTAAATCTATCTAGCACCTCCATCTTGAATTATTTTATGACTTAAAATTTCAGAAATTCAAAAAAAAAATTTTATCCATTAATTTATTTTTTTTGAATTTTATGTAAAATGGATATAGTAATTATGTTAGTCCCTCATGCATAGGCTTATCTTGCGTCGACACATGGGGCCCATTAGTTGATGCGTTGGTTAGTGGGCGCTGTTGTTAATCGATGTGGTGGTTAGTGGGGTAATGGAATTTATTTTCTTTAGAATTATGAGGAAATAGATTTTTCGTACAAAAATCGTATGGGCATTCCGGGATTATTTATAATAATTTAATCGTAAAAGTACATTTCCCAGATATACCATTTTACAACCTACTGACGCGGGAAATGCAGAGCAGCTGTATTTGTTGCAACTGAACTGCACTCTGAGAAAAGGGTGTTCCATGTTTCTCCTTGATGCTTTGTACTAAGCAAGACATCACATTATTGTGGACCTATAAAATCCATTTTGTCTTACAACCAGCTGAATTAAGAGGGTACAGTAGTCTTTGGACATGCAGAAAATTAAGGAATATCAAAAAGGTTCAGTCCATGTCAGCCTGCGCTGACATGAATCGAAACTGTTTTAAGTTGCATTAAACCCCCTTTTCACAAGGCATGGCTCAATTGCATCCTCGAGAATTCGGTATAAACAGCTTGAAACAATTATACGAATTACTGGAACAATTATCCGTAAATGCCTACTCTAAAGTAATTACCTCCTTTTGGATGAAATTTATAAAATACATAATAATGATTAGATATAATAAATTTGAATAGATATTCAATTTCATCGGTTGTCTGCAGGTGATACCTATTAAATTGCTGTTGCTAAGACTTTTTTCAAGTTTTATGCAGGTAAGAAATGTCTAGATAGAATGTTCACTTTTGGACCTACTTTTCATTGCGGAGATACATTATGCTGAGGTGATGTTCCCTACACTTCCGGTGTAAGATTCGGTCACAAAAGCAGGCTGAAGCCTAAAAGATTTTGATCAACGTGGTGATATCGATTTTCCTTCTCCGCTTATGAATTAAAAATATATGGGAAAATGTTCAGCGGATCATTTGTAAACGCCAATAAGTTGTTTGAAAGTAATCTATAAAGAAAGCAGCCATGACATTTTGTGACCAGTGCTCTATCTTCCATTGAGCAATGGTAAACGGTTGGCGCTGTAATTAGAAAATCGTGGTTCGATCCAAACTTTTGTCCCCTTTCACGTAGGATTGTCCTTGGGCAAGTCATTGAAGAGTCATAGCCTTGTGATTACGATACCAGGAAAAGGCATCTTTAACTGAACCGTCGCCTTGATGTGAATGCAAAACATTTTGATGACTTTTTAAAAGAAGACTACGATCGATTTTCTCCATAACAATCTCTATCCCCATTCTATGGCCGACTAGTCTTCGAAATAATGAAGATAAAATTGAGTTTATTACACTAAAGTATGTTTAATATCCGGAAATTTTACTGAGAAAAAGAGAAAGACCTGCGAGACCAACAATGGCCGTAGGCACGAATTTTTGATGCATAATTTCCCCTTTGAGGCAAACATTTTTTTATATTAATCAAACGTTTCTAAAATAAACAGGTTCAATATGATTTAATTTTAATTTCTCTGGCAGCTCGTGTCTAAATTTGTGCACTGCGAGTTTGTTTCATTTTTCCTTCACGAGAGGACATCACAACCAACTTAATTATAAGGTAGAATGGCCCTTGAACATGCAAAAAAAAAAAAAAAAATACAAAAAACAAAACGTTTCCACGCAGGTCAGCCTGAGCGGTCGATACTTCTTGCAAATGCATTAAACCCCTTTTCACAGAGCTTGGCTCACATACATGTATATACTTTGTCTCGCGAATTCAATGCAGTTCTCAGCGAGACATCTATAAATTCATATAGAGTCCAAAGATTAGAACCTGTGTTTAAGGCTGTCTAATCTTGATCTACGCTGATCACAAAATCACGTAACGGTACTCAAGAACAAGCCTTCCTTTCTGCATCTGCAATTTGATCCTTATGTAACATCGATGCCTTGCGCAACAAATTGTCACGGCGGTGAAAGTTCTAATCTTTGTACTGCTAAGTGAAATGAAATTTTTAAGCCGATAGCGAAAAACAAGATTTTGCTATTTCAGAGGTATTTCTTTGGGAAATATATCTCCTTATCGGACAGTGTAGATCCAAGATCAGACTGCACGTTCTGTGCAGTCTGATCTTGGATCTACACTGCCCGCAAAAGGTCAGTGAGTCGCGCTTAACAACATAAGGAATAACAATCGACGGTTCACTGCGCGAATTGCTGTGGGCGCGAATTTACCAGGAAAAGATTGCCAAACAAACTCGGCGTCAGCGTGTCTGTCTATCGGCTAAACTTGTCAAATCCTTCATATCCAATTTGATGAAGAGAGAAATATATAGTATTAGTTGTTTGTGTTTTTCCTCCGAATCGAGACAATTTAATCAGAAAAACAAATTGAGATTTTGATGAGATCTTCTTGGTTTTTCGTTATATTTTCATGTTGCATCTGTGACCGTTTTCTGCATTTAGTCTTTTATTTTATGCTAATTCTCAGTTTCTAAATTGATCAATTGGACTGAAAGAAGAATTGGTGCATAATTACCGACAAATATTAGTCTGGCGGTCTGGTGTGAAAAAGTGCTCCAGACAGACGGTCTGATTGGTTCACCATTTTTTTTCTCGCTTTTACCCTATGAGCTACAGACACTTAAACCTTTATCCTACTAAACGATTTAAAGTCTACGGCCCCTAACTCTCACATTAAAAGACGGAAGCTGCCGAGATTGCCCGAATAGCCTTTACGAAAACGTCGGTGTTAGACGATATTTACCGATGAGTTAGTGAGTCTACGGCCCCTAACTCTTATAGCAAAAGACGGAAGCTGCCGGGATTGCCCGAATAGCCTTTACGAAAACGTCGATGTTACTCAATATTTACCGATGAGTTAGGGGTCGTAATCCTTAAATGAAAATTTCAAACCGACAGTAAAAACCAGGACAATGCTATTTCAAACTTGTTTTTATGGAGAAAAATATCACCTTATCCGACAGTGTAGATCCAAGATTAGACTGCACGTTCTGTGCAGTCTGATCTTGATGTACGCTGTCCGCAAAAGGTCAGTAGGTCGCGCTCAGCAGCCCGAGGGTTAAGTGTAAAAATAAGGACCAAATTAGGGGATTTTTGGTCAGAATGTCTCAGACAAGCGGAGAGTGTAGATTAAAGATCAGACTGCATGTTTTATGCAGTCCGATCTTGACCCACACCGGTCAAACAGACAACTAAAGCCGTTGAATGCTATGTAAGAGTAAACCTTTTCTAAGCTACATAAATGACACTTTTTAATGTCTTTATACAAATACAATTCCAATGCAAATTGAAGAAACGTTTGTCATGACAGAGAATCAAGTAACGGACGGCGTGGATCCAAGATCAGAGTGCACGTTTTGTGCAGTCTAATCTTGGATCTACACCGTCCGCAAAAGATTTTTTTCTGCCCCTGGATGTCAGTGAAAGCAGTAATAACCTATTTCAACTTTCTCTTTCCAGAGACCTAGGTGTCAACAGCTTGTCAGACATTCCAGATCGGGCTTTCTCCAATCTTCGCCAGCTAAGTCGCTTGTAAGTTATTTATGTTTTTGTTTTCCGAATTATAGAGGTCTCAGTCGCGGACGGGTTATGAGAGCATTGTGAAAAACGGCGAAATTGCTTATTTAACCCTTTACCACACAATTCCGAGTTTTAATCACCCTGTGAGAGAAGGCTTGTGAAAACATTGTGGGAAAAGGAGAAAATGCTGGACACCAGCATTTTCTCCTTTTCCCACGTTTTCTCTCCTTTCAGAGACCAATTTCGTCAGTTGAGCAATACTTTATTAAATTTTGTCGCTTGCAAATGCTTTGAATTTGGGCAAGTTTGAAATTTTGTTCATGCAATAAAGGTTTTAAGATAATTTTGCCTTCTTTCACAATATCTCCCAGTCTGTAATTTATTATATGTACATGTTTCTGAGACCATTTGTCTTTGGTCTTAAAATACACTGCTCAAAGAAATTAAAGGAACACATATCCTCGATTTTGATCACAAGATAATTCTTTCAGTGCAATACGATGCAATTAATTTTATGCTCGTAAGTTCATTCAGTCCTTACACTTTTAAATTTCAGAACAGGCAAAACGATTTTGTTTGCACAAAAGATGTATGGGCTATACCTGTAAAAGCCGTCTTTTTGATACGCCACACAGGTCTTTAAGAGATCCATAGGTGTCATTTTTTATTCTCGTTTTCTTCTTTCATATGATTTGACAAAAATATCAACAAAAGATTGAAAAATATGAGATGTTTAACAAAAGAAATATGAAAACAAATTTCTTGATTTTCTTCTTAAGATGGCTTATCAACATTTAAAATCAAACAAACAAGAAAAGCACGGAGCCATTTTGCATGGTAAGAATGTAAGTTTATGGTTTTCAGAGCACAAACACTAAGTGTTTAGTAAAATGAAAGATTTGAATTTCGGTATTTGTGTGTTCCTTTAATTCTTTTGAGCAGTGTATATTGCGACAACTATTCCAGACAGTCTTGTCTGGAACCACAAGGCCAAGAACTTTAATCCTACTAAATAAATGAAATGAAACTTTCATACCGACGGTAAAAACCTATGTCTTGTTAATTCAAAGGTGCTTTTTTGAGAAAGATATCTCCTTATCGGACAGTTTAGATCCAAGATCAGACTGCAACTTCTGTGCAGTCTGATCTTGATCTGAACTGTCCGCAAAAGGTAATTGATTCGCTCTTAACAGTCTAAGGGTTAATACTGCGTATGAAAAATAACATCGTAGTTCTTAACTATTTACAACGACGACATGTTAGACTGATATAACTTGACGACGATTCAGACATTGCTCAAATTATGAAAGTTGTCATTGAAAGTATAGAAAAACATTGTGTAGTTGCCAGCATTCTCCTTTCTATGTCTTCAAAAGACTTCTTCCGGGTCGTTGAAAAAACGAGATTGAGGTTTGAACAAAAACGTCACGTTGATGAGACATAATACCACCGACGCCAACAAGAAAACCTGCGCTATTTGCGTCATGCTGCTTGATGTAATAAACTACCGTGAATTGATTTTTACTCGTGTCGTTCGGGTGCAAATGGATCGGTATTGCCGAGCCCCGGTAGCGCAGTCAGTAGCGCAAAGGACTCAAGATCAGGGGTTCGCTGGTTCGATCCCCGGCTCGGCCAATTTCTTTCCTATGATCGATGATAGTCATTGCTACAGGATTCATTCCTCTCTCACCGCTGATCATTGTTTCGACGGTGGTTAGGTGGGAAAGCAGCCAGTGGCTTGGAAAGAATATTATACTGAGTACTGGTAAAAGAAACTCCACGAAAGCATGGATAGGTGCACTGGCCGCCGCGATTTGACTGAAATAATCTTGAAAACGGCGTTAAACACCAATCAATCGATTTGTGCAGTAAAACACATTTCCTGTTGCAAAAATGTGTTTTTGTTCTAAGATAAAACACATGAGGCTACAACACAGCAACACCAACGGCAAATCATCGGAAGTTATGATGAAAAAAAAAATGCGCTATATGTGCCATCCTAAAAGACATGATTAATTAGCATGTGCGATATCTTGGCTGCGTCGTTAGGACGCAAAATGGCCGTCTGGGGTAAAACAGTTTAATTACAGCTGCTTGTGGCGCCATTTTCTGAATATCATTTGCACTAAACTCCAAGTGTCGTTTCTCCTCTCGGAAATTATCATGATGTAATCTCCTGTAGAAGGTCTTGTGGTGCAGACTTTTGAAAACAGCAGGGAGAAAAGTGATAATTATGGTTGGGACGTAAATTGGTCTCCGGTAAAACTTCCGTCATAACCCTTATCCTGTTAAATAACTTAAATGAAACTTTCAAGCCGTGAGAAACAACATGAATTTGGCTCTTTCAAAGTTATATTTTGGGAGAAAATATCTTCTTATCGGACAGTGTAGATCCAAGATCAGACTGCACGTTTTGTGCAGTCTGATCTTGATCTACGCTGTCCGCAAAAGGTCAGTGAGTCGCACTTAACAGCTAAAGGGTTACGCTGTTTTCTTGTGACACATTTGTTGGATTTCTTTTTGTATCGAACTCCAGGTGTCGCTTTACTTCGCGTAAATCATTAACACATTACCTACTTTAGAACTTTTTTACGTCTTGGTTCAGACAGTTTTGGGAAGAGATTGTGATAAAAACTTGTGTCGTTAGAATGTAAATCGGTCGTCGGGGAAACGCTGTTAATGTATGAACCATGCTCTGTGAAAAGGGGTCTAATGCATCTGCAAAAAGTATCGACCAGTCTACCTCCAGATTCAGACGGTTGTTGGACAGAATGAATTCTTTGGATCCATAAGTACGTGATAACTGACTTGGTATAATGCATCACGGAGATGCATTACGACCATTACGACCACTTTTGCCAGACTGAGTGATTGCATGGTGTTTAACGCCGTTTTCAACTTATTTTAATTATATAGCGGCAGCCAATGCACCTATCCATGTTTTCCTGACTCATCACAATATTCTTTCCAAGCCACTGGCTGCTTTCCCGCATAACTATCGTCGAAACAATGGTCAGCGGTGAGAGAGGAATGAATCCTATCGCAATGACTATCATCAATCCTCCGAAAAGAAATTGGCCGAGCTGGGGCCTTTTGTAAGAGCATACTTTATACCGGTCTTCTTTTGATGCTTTTCTCTACATTTCTTTTCTGTTTTTAGCAAGCGTCGCGCCACCTAGCGAAAATCAGCGAATAAACTGCTGCAGTCGACAGTTTTCTTCTCCAAGCAGATTGTTTTTGAAAATAGTTTAACGAAAAACCCTGTCTTTACCCTGCTGAGCGCGACTCAAGGACCTTTTGCGGACAGCGTAGATCAAGGTCAGACTGCACAGAACGTGCAGTCTGATCTTGAACCTACACTGTCCGATAAGGAGATATCTTTCCTCCAAATATACTTTTGAAATGGGAAATTTTGGGGCTTTACAATCGGCTTAAACATTTCATTTCTTTTATTTAGCAGTATAAGGATTACAGATAATAAATGGTCTCAAGGGAAGTGCCATTTAAAACTGTTTTCTTCTGGCGCCTTTGTTGCGTTTATTGTGCGTCAAACTGCATGTGTCAAGTTACCGCACATACTTTATTTATCTATTACCAAAATATCCAGGGTTTTAACGACACTGGGGAAGAAGGCTTTTGAAAACATTGTGGGAACAGGAGAAAATGCTGCAAACCAGCATTTTCTCCTTTTCCCACAATTTTATTCTACCATATCAAAAGCAAACACAATCATTTAGGAGACATTTAATTCACCGTCTGCAAATGCTTTCGATTTTGAATAGACCAAAAGTTTTGGCGTTCGGTATATATTAAACAGTTAACAAGCTGCCTGCAGCAGGCATTTTTTGCCTCGTGGCGCCGACTGTCTGTTTGAAAACATTGTGACGAAAATTTGTGTCTAAAGGATGTAAGTGTGTTTCCGGGTAACTGTCGTTTATGGGCAATTGTTTGATTTTTTACACATTGTTTTCCATATCTGTGCCATCAAACTCAAACTGTTAACTCTTTACCACACAACAAAATTTTAGCCTTGTCAAAATTGAAAGCATTTGCAGACAAATATTTCAGTGCTGGTCAAATGGTGTAATTGTTCTTTGATAAGGTAGAAAACATTGTGGGAAAAGGAGAAAATGCTGGTCACCAGCATTTTCTCCTTTTCCAACAATGTTTTCAAAAGGCTTCTTTCTCAGGGGTGTTAAAACTCGTCATTGTGTGGTAAAGGGTTAAAGCAATAAAGCCTCCTTATATCTACGAAAAGAAAAAATTAAATGAAAATACACAGGAAATTTTATTACACTAGAAAACGTTTGTTTAAGCAGCCTCTTCAGCTTACTTTACTTTATAATTTCTTACTGTTTTATAGATACATTTTTCATATGTTTGTTTGTCCATTTATTTTTTTTAATTTTTCCGCCGTGTTTTGTTTGTTTGTTTGTTTGTTTCTTTCTTTCTTTCTTCCTTTCTTTCTTTCCTAGATTCTATGTGTGTGTGTGTTTTCCCGTCAGTCCCTCATATAATTGTATATGTAGTTGACGAGTGGTTCAAGTCAAAGAATATAACTATAGAGATGATTACCTGCTATGGACTATGTTTTGCGTCGTTGTGCGCAAAAATCTTGAAATACATAGAATGGCAAAGTAGATGTTCCGTTAAGCTGTAAATAAGTCTTTGGGAAGCTACGGTCGTTTCTTGTTATGCCATTGTTGCATTTTTTTCGGCATTAAACTTTACGCGTCACCTCGCGTAATTCATTAACACAATGCCTACCGCAGACGATTTTTTTTTGTGTCGTGGTGCAAACTATTTTGGAAAATATTGGGGCGAAAGAATGTGTTGTTAGGCTATAAATGGGTCTCCAGGGAGCTGCTGTTATCAAATGATAAAATTTTAAACTCGACCAAATTGAAAACATTTGCAGACGGCAAATTAAATGTATTTCATATGATGATTTCCGCCTTTGATACGGTAGAAACCATTGTGGGAAATTGAGAAAATGCTGGTTACCAGCATTTTTCTTTTTCCTACAATGGTTTCAAAAGCTGTCTTTTTCAGGGTTGGTAAAATTTGGGTAAAGGGTTAAAAGAATTGCTTGCTTTTGACGCTACCCCCCCCCCCCCCATTTTGATGAATTAAACTGCATTTGTCACAGCACGTAGTATAACAACACATAACATGCTGTCCACAGTTCTTGCGTCGTGGTACAGATAACATTTTTGAAAACATTATGGCAAAAGTTGTGTCTTTAGGACGTAAATTGTTCTCCGAGGAATACCTCTTTACCAAATTGCTATTTACCAAATAACAAAATGCTACACTTGCCCAGATTGAAAACAGTTGCAGACGACAAACCAACTCGGAATGAAATGATTCAGCTTGATTCTAAATGGATAAAAAAAAGAAAAATAGTATTGTAAGAAAAGAAAAAACCTGCCGGTTACAAGCATTTATTTTTCCACGATGTTTTAAGAGTCATCCCCCAAAGAGTCGTTAAAACCAAGAATTATGCGGTAAAGAATTGAGAAATAGAGGATCTTATATGAGTGTTTATGTATTATCATTTTTATCAAACGAGTTGACTAAAATTGTATGACGCGAGCCTTGGCGAGCGTCAAATACATTTTAGTCAACGAGTTTGATAAAAATGATAATACATAAACACTCATGTGAGATTCTATTTATCACATAAAACGAATGACAGACAGAAAAATATCCCGCATCATCACCTTCAGCCTCTATACCGTTCACGGGTCCATGTTTACGTTGTAGTTTGGTTTCAAATGTGTACATACACAACTAGATAGTTCTGTGACATTTACACCAAAAGAAGAATGAAATAGTTCATAGAGGGATTAAGTCCACTATTTCCGCAATAATATGATTTTAAGAGGCTTTCGCTGCATTTCTTGGTTTTTATCAAACATGAAAATCAAAAACTTATCACGCGTATACGTCTTAGCAACAGTGACGTCATTTTTCCCAGAAACGGCGTAACAGTACAAATTCCCGTACAAACTGTAGTTGGTTTCTCTCGCTTCACGCGCTCGTGACTGAAAACTGATCAGAACCGGGACCCAAAAAACGATAATACACTAGTGTTTTATCAAAAATAAGTCATGGATTTAATACACTGCCGGGGGAGATTTTATGCGATAAAAGAAAATCTTTTGTAGTTAGCATTATTTTTTAATTCCTTTGATCTTTAGTTGAGCTATTTCCTTAATGCGTTCCTTCTCTATCAAACTCCCAGTGTCTTCTATAGACGACTGTTTACGTTCAGAGGCAAACTTTTTTTGAAAACATTGTGGCAAACTGCACTTTATGTTCAGTCTGATCTCGATCTACGCTGTCCAATACAATGATACTTTCAATAAAAAAGAAATAGGATGAAATAGAGGATATCTGTTTTTCACCGAAAAAAACAAATATTCTATGTATTTCATGCTTTTAACCCTTTCTGGGAGAAACTTAATCAAAATGCAGTACAGTTCTTTTCGGTTATTCCCCGTGGCTTACCCCCTCCTCATAGCAACGCATTACAATATTACGTCAAGCGCGAGAAATGTAAGGTAAATTACGTCATATTTCCATCTGGTTGTGAGGCACGCGCATTTTACCTAGGTAACTTATGCTCGGGAACAACTGTTTCCGCCTTCAATTAAAGAGTTTGAATATAAAAATCGGTATTTTCACTGGTCGTAACCATGAAATATCGAAAAATATTTCACCGATATTTCTCGATAACCTACCGGAAAGCATGAAATAAATAGTATTATTGCATAAAATGTGCCTCTCCAGGCCGTTATAAGCATGTATTAACGGGTAAAAACCGGGCGTTAACGGGAGAAAAGGTGTATTAATCAGTAAATTCACGCGCCGTTAACGCCCGGCTTTGTACTATCAATATCCTCGATCCGGGCCTACCTTGTAGACAACGTTTGTCCTTGTCAGGACTCCCCAAGACTCCGATCAACAAACTGTAGGAACTTGTACCATATTAGATCTTCTTTATGGCTTGTCTTTGATGACATTAGTACACCACAAACAAAATTTTGCACAGAATCTTAATCAAATCGAGATCTGAACAAAAAATCACTCGTGAAATGCACTCTACACTAGCTACATCCCACCCACTTTTTAGTGTGATCGGCAATTCTTTCGCTTGATATAGATCTATCCCTTGGACGTCTTTCGGTTATAGAAAATCATATCCACTCATTTATCCCAGTTAAAATCGATCCAGACCTGTGCAAGTTTATCCCAAAAAAGTCCACTTTGTATTAAAAATCATTCGAAGTGAATTTACACCGAGAGAATCAAAACTGACATGTAGGATTAACGGCCCTTCACTGTTCGTAACAAAAACTTTTTCGCCGACTTCCGGTTTTTACCCATTTATGTCCAGTACCTTTGAAGTTCGCTTATTTGTAGATCCAGTGTAGATCCAAGATCAGACTACACGTTTTGTGCAGTCTGATCTTGATCTACGCTATCCGCAAACGGTCAGTAAGTTGGGCTTATCAGCCAAAGGGTTAAGATGGGCAGTTAGACAAAATGGATTCTATGGATTCATAC
This sequence comes from Hippopus hippopus, assembly GCA_946811185.2. Taxonomy (NCBI): domain Eukaryota; kingdom Metazoa; phylum Mollusca; class Bivalvia; order Cardiida; family Cardiidae; genus Hippopus; species Hippopus hippopus. Next base: position 35,865,340 of record OX328107.1, on the reverse strand, counting down.
ATAAACGATAACTGACTTGGTACAACTCATCACGGAGATGGATTAATACCTCTTTTGCCAGAGCATGACGCAATTATATTAATGGTCTGCAACACGCGAAAAGGGGCTTTCGGACATGTGCGTAAAGTGTCGTCTCGGATCTGCCTGCGCAGTCCGCGCAGGCTAATCCGAGACGGCACTTTACGTCAACATTAGATTTTGTCCTACAGTAGACTTGCGTGAAACAGAAAATCACACATGATCGGAAAGTGTCGTCTCGGATCAGCCTGCGCGGACTGCACAGGCTGATCCGGGACGACACTTTACGCAAAGGTCTGAATGCCCCTTTTAGTGAGTTGCAGGCCATATATGAGCCCTGCGCTGGAAAAAGGGGGCTTAATTCATCTCCGTGATGTATGATACCAAAGCAAGCGATCAGATACTTATTGATCAATTATAGCCAAATTTTCAAGAACCGACTTAATCATGAGGTAGACTGAGCCTTAGCCATACAGGAAATTGATCAACAGCGAAAAGTTTAGGCCCAGGTATGCCTGCGCGACTCTCGCAGGCTGATCTGGGTCAGTACTTTTCGCAGCTACATTAAGCCCCGTTTTCACAGAACATGGCCCATATTCATTCCATCAATGTGGCTTTTTAAGAGTCTGTCTGTTTTTTTGTTTTTAACTTGGTTTTGTTGAAACAAGGAAACTCAATTTCATTTTTCTGCTTCAGCTTTTATTTCATTGCGTTTTCCCCGTGAAACAGGATATGTTCTTTGTTTAGATTTACGAGCGGTTTTATGGGATCTCCTTTGTTTTTACTGTAAATTATCGCAGTAATCATTGGTACAAAAAACGATCAAAGTTAATGAATAGGAGATTTTACAGAGAAATATGGAATGTATATTAAACAAACAGATTTTTATTTTCAACTTTCATTATGAATGAGCTATGCTTTGTGAAAAGGGGGCTTATTGCATCTGCCCAAGCAGACATGGAACTTTTTGCTATTGGTCTATTTTCTGCATGTCAAAGTACTAGTCTACCTCATGATTCAGTTGGTTGTTAGACAAAATGGATTTTATGGATCCATAATTATGTGATGGCGGGCTTGGTAATTGATTACGGAAATGCATTAAACTTTTCTTTTGCCAGAGCGTGACTCACATTTTTTTTTCTTCTGACACAATAAACATTCATCTCGTGGTTTAACTCTTTACCAAACAAGCCCTGGTTTTCACGACTCTGTGAAAGAAGCCTTTTGAAAACATTGTGGGAAAAGGAGAAAATGCTGGTAACCAGCATTTTCTAATTTTCCCACAGTGTTTTCTACCCTTCCCAAAACAAATTTCAATTTTTGAGTCACTTTAATTTTGTCGTCTGCCAATGCTTTCAATATGGAAGAGTCTAAAATTTTTTTTTTCTGGTGAAGAGTTAAAGGAATGTAAACCGAGATTTGACACAATTGTTTTTTTGGCGGGGAGAGAGTTGATATTTTGTAAGAAAAAATCAAGAGAGCGTTACTGTTTACTCTAAGTCGGGGTAAGGGGGGGGGGGGGGCGGAAAACAAAGACATATCCTTGCTGATCATTGGTTAACGGTAGTTACGGTCTGATTAAGAAAAAAACACCAGAATTTTAACAAAGTATACAATCAATTACAAATCATATTTTAATCTTATCCTTTCGTCAGCTTCATAGAAAATATGCTTCAATTTCATTCAAATGTTTGAAAGAAAACCCACTTTGACCTTCATCACCATCCCGTAGCCATTTTGAAATTGAATCGTGCGACTATCATGGCTTCGTTAAAAAAAAAAGACAAGTCTGACTTGATACAGTTAGCGGCAATTTGTAGCCACACGATTTGAAAATATTGTCACGTGATCTAACAGATGATCTAAATACGTCATTACGTCTGATTGTAAGTAAAACTGCCTGTAACAAAGGATTTTAGAGATTGGAGTAAATGGTGTAAGCGAGTATGTGTCGATTACATCGTTTTCACTTCTGGATATTTTTTTTCATTCAAAACTTTTATTTTGGAAATTAAAGTTGGTATAAGAAGTATGATGTCAGAATTAAGCTATTTACTCGTACACTATTTACCGCTAGACGGCGCCGATGTTTGTTATGACTGAAATACTGTATACCGATTACCGCGAAGCAAAGTGTGACTTGAACTTGCATAAAATGACTTTACTGCAAAAATAACTTTCTCCGCTGGGAATCGAATCTACAACAGAGCTATAAGGGCAACTTCTAATTTTTCCGTGTTCAAAATGTATAAACCCTACCCAGCGCAATAACAGCCTTAGTGTAACTAACAGAAAAGGAGATTTTACAAAAAAGAAATGAGCTATGATCCGACAGAAAAGGAGATTTTACAAAAAAGAAATGAGCTATGATCCGACAAAAGTGAGTTTAATACATCTATGTGATGCATTATACCAAGTCAGTCATTTTATAAATATGGATCTATAACATCCATTTTATCTAACTATCATGAGGTAGACTGGTCCTTTGACATGCAATACCAATAGCAAAAAGTATAGACCATGGAAGCCTGACCGATGTGTCAATGTTTTTGCAGATGCATTAAACACCTTTCTCACAGTGCATCACTCAAATATAAAAAGTTGGTAATCCCCTTTATTATCCCCTACCGAAGGCAGAAGGTTACAGTTTCTGCGTTGTCCGTCCGGTCGTTTTCCCGTCCGTTCGTCTGTCCATCCGTCCGAACAGATATCTTCTAAAGATCCTCGACGAAAATTGAAAAAACTTCATACATGTGTACCTTATGATAGTACGGCGGTACAGTTTTTTGCATTTTTTTATTTAATGTTGTGTCATGGAAAAGGGGGCTTTTTCGACGAGGGGTATCATTTCAACAAAATAAATTGTTTAACCTCATGTTTCTTCTATCTATATTTAAGTTTTCAAGCCATCCTTGCAAGGAACAGACATTACCTGTTCTTTGTTAAGATTTTCTTGTATATAAAAAAAAAAAACTTGCAAAACAAATCTGGTTAGAAGTCATGTTACGAAAGTTTTTATGAGGGATCGCTGCGTTTTTGTTCTTGTAAATGGTTGCAGAGAATATTAAAGCAATAATATGCAAAACATACAACAATAACTTGCAAAACAATCAATCAGGATTTTTATATGGAAATGTGAATTCTTGTTTATTTTACTGGTAATTGCTTTTTGGCAGACACATATAAAGTTCTGCAGTCTGGCATTGATTACTTATAGGATCTTACGTAATCATTTTTATCGAACGACTTGACTAAAACTAACTGATACGAGCCTTAGCCAGCGTCACATACACTTTTGTCGTGGAATCTGATAAAAATGATAATACATAAAAACGAACGTGAGATTCTATTTATCACATGAAAAGAATGACAGACATACAAACAAATATACCGCATCATTACCTTTAGCGTACATACCGTTCATGGGTTCATCTTACCGATGTTGTTCGGTTTGAAATGTGTACATACACATGACGATCGATATATCTGTGCCGTTTACATCGAAATAAAAATGAAACTGTTTAAAGAGGGAGTAAATCCAAAGCTTTCCACAATTTTGTTGATTTTAAAAACCTTTCTCTGCGTTGTTATTAAACATGCAAATTATGAAACTTTTCACGCGTATTCGTTTTAGCAACAATAACGTCATTCTCCCGCGAAATGGAGAAGTAGTGCAAGTTACGGCACGTACTGTGGTTGGCTTCACCGGCTTCACACTCTCACAACTCCATATTAACCTGAACAAAAATTAAAACCGACAGTACACTAGCGTATTATCAAAATAAAGTTCAGGGTTAACTATACTGCTGGAGGAGGTTTAAAATATTTGATTAAAGAAAATTCGCAAGCGGTATTCTACACTGAAAACAAGGGAGGTAATATCATAAGATATTTCAACTAATTTATTCTTGAAACAAATTTAGAGCAGACGCGTTGTCTGCGCATGTCATATTCTTCGAAGATTCGACCTGTCTGCTATGACGCATCACCCACCCCCCGAATATTAGGGAAAAGTAGGGCTTACAGCGAAGCTATTAGCGTATTACCCAAGCATGTAGGGGCTGTTTTAATATATGGCCGGTGCATAGGTTACATGCTAGCCGATCATAGCTGACTGAATCGCACTAGGTAGCGTTTTTTTTGAGTAAACGTTTATTTCATTTTGAAATTCAAAGTAATGGCTGTTTTGAAAAGTAGTCCGGTTCTCTACCCAGAATGCCCAAATTAGATAGATGTGTATTTGTAGAATGCCATCTAGCGGGAGATAATGGGAGCAGACGATTTTGAAAATGTTCTTGAATGATAAACTTTAACAAAGATTGAATAAATAAATAAAAGTAAAAACGTTGTGACGTAAATAAAATTGCTAGTCACGAGCATTATCCCCTTTTGTCTCAACGTTTTTAAGAGTGGACAGCTGGAAGAAGTTAAAAGTGTTGTCTGCAGGAGGTATCACGTTAACTTTTACCAGCCGACAAAATTTTCTTCTCGTCCAAATAGAAAGCATTAGCAGACGAGTAACTGAATATGGCTCAGATGATGGGAATTGTTTTTGAAAGGGTGGAAAACATTGCGAGAAGAAGAGAAAATGCTGGTTACCAGCATTTTTTCCTTTTCTCGTAGTGTTTTCCAAAGGTTTCTTCTTCTGCGTCCTTAAAATGCAGGATTGTTTGATACAGAGTTTCTATCGCTCTTAAATTGTCCAGCCGCTCCTTAATGACCGGGCATTGCTTTAGTCAACCATCATTTATAGATTAACTAAGCTAATTTTCTAAGGTGAGGCCTTAGAATCACTAAGTTAGACATTACAGAAATAATTATGTGAGAGCGTCTTCGGGCAAAGTACTTCAGAGCTAGCGGTGTGATCATGTGACATATATTGTTGAAAACAGCGTTCGAACAACAACAACAAAGACGTCAACGACCCCTGGAGAGCCCTAAAAATTCTTTCTTTAGCATGGGCTTAAGATTTTAGTTGCATTTGCGTACAGTAAAGATCAAAACAAGAAAATATTGATGCATAATATCAATGGCGCCGCAAATGATTTGTTTCTGATATAGGGCACATTACAGGGGGTTAATTTTTTACTCCAAGGCCATCACTTGAACAAACTTCGTAGAGGTCCACGTGGTGATACTACATGACAAGTATTTAAACTTTGGGCCATCTGGTTTTGGACAAGAAGATTTTTAAAGTTTGCACCATTTAAGGCATTGTTTTAATCCCGAGTATTAACAACCTTGCGGAAGAATCATTTTGAAAACAATGCGGAAGAAGGAGAAAATGGTAACCACATTCGAATGGTCATCTGCAAATGCTCTCAAAAGTCTAAAATTATTTCGTTTGGTAAAGTGTTAAAGTCTAAGAAAGAGTCATGATTTTGTAACATGATTTATGAAGAACACAACGCAAATGTGGCCTCTCTCCAGAAAATTTTTAACGCATTTCAAATTGACCAAAGTAAATTTATGCAGAACTCGGTGAGAAATGAACTGAGAAGTCCTAAACAATCTTTAGAATGCAAATTAAAACTTAAAAAAGAAAGAACCAATGATGGTAAGACACAATCATAGCCATTCTTCGGCGAAAGTTAACATAATTTCAATTGGAGCTATGTACAAAAGCAGTTGTCATTTGGCAAACAACACAAGAAAATAGTATTAAAACTAGGTATCAAATTACCAAATTGATATTTAAAAACTGGGTATGAAATGACCAAAGTGGGTACGAAATGATCAAAGTGAGTACGAAATGACCAAAATAAAAAGTATAGGTGGGTACGAAATGACCAAAATCGTACAAAATGGCCTAGGTACGAAATGACTGTAAGCCTAGTAAACAATATGGCTACCTCCATAGGCACCTCCATGCGGCACCACAATAAAACTGGTCAAAAGTTGCAGTCTGATCTAAGATCTATACACTGTCCACCATCCAAAGATATTCAGGTCCAAAGCTGTTTTGAACTGGCAGTATTTTCAACATTTTTTCTTGACTGAAATATCCAATATGTACCCTGTGCTGCTCTTAGGTTATTACTATTTACGTAATGAGGCTATTTTTGTCACATTAAAGGGGCGATATTCAGATTCTCATAATCAAACCAAACCTCAAAAACATTCTATAACTGAATTTAACGAAACAATAGTTTACCAACCATCAATGAATAAGAACGAGATGTGTGGTGGAAATAAAAAGTGTTGTTTATTTTTCGTTTATGGGATACATTGTTGTTTGTTTTTCGTTTATGGGATACATAGCCTCTTACTGTATTTTTAGATTTCACGCCAGCATTCTGCAAAGGGCAGTGGAGACGTCGCATGATCAAAAACATGCGTTGATTATGTGGGATCGTAATCAAATGTGAACGATGACGTCATATTTGCTATCATAAAGAACAATTGGAGTTTACGACCACCCTCATAAAAGTCAAAATTGCGCGTTTTTGATGAATGATAACGACCTTTTTTTCCGCAGCAAAGAAAAGGGAGCCATTCTCTATGAAAAGGGACTAAACTGTGTCTGCAAAAAGTATCAACTCATGTCAGCCTGTGCAGTCCGCGCAGGCTGACCAGTATGGAAACACTTTGCTTTTGGTAAACTCTCTGCATGTCTAGGGACCATTCTACCTCAGGATTCAGTCAGTTGTTGGACAAAATGTTTTTTTTTTTGTGAATCCATAATTATGTGATCACTTGCTTGGTATGTTTTGTAGTTTTCAATCATTGATGTACAAAATTTTTGATTCACGACAAAAAAATCTAAATACGTGCCTTCAACTTTAATTACATCTCCTAAATATGAATGTATCTGCTTTCTAAAGACTAGAAATAAAAAAGGAACACACGTGGTGATATATTTTACCGTTTATCTATCGATAAAATTTTTAGACTTGTCAAAAATGAACGTGTTCGCTGACGACAAAATAACCAAGGGCTCAAATGGCGGGATTTGCATTTGGAAAGGTAGAATTTATTGTGGAGAAAGAAGAAAATGCTCGTCACCATTTTCTTCTTTCCCCACAATGTTTTCGAAAGCCTTGGTCGTTAAAAGTCGATTATTCTTATAAAGGGTTAACTATATTTGGTGATAAGGTGTTGCCTCTTGGAGACATTGGTAGTTCAGCGTCCTCAACGATGAGGTCAAAAGCGTCATTTGCTTGAAATGATTACGGTATCTCTTTACCACACGACAGAAATGTAGATATGTTCATACTGAAAGCATTTGCAAAGTGGCTCAAAAGATGAAGTTTGTCTTTGAAAGGGTAGAAAACATTGTGAGAAAAGGAGAAAATGCTGGTTACCAGCATTTTCTCCTTTTTTCACATTGTTTTTAAGTGTTCTCTTTTTCATAGTCGTTAAATCTCGTCATTGTGTGGTAAAGGGATAATTATACACTCTCTGTTTTATGTCAACAACAGTGTCTAGTATCAAGTCGGTCACTTTCTGGTACATGGAAAACAGTAAAAATCACTGTCGTTGACCCTCTGTTCCTCTTTTCCTGACAAAGCACGAGTTTTGTTGCACATTTCTCTGCATATTATATCCAATCGCTTTCACAAAAAGTAGAGAAGTTGCATTATGGGAAATGAACCGTTTTGCTATCCCACTTCCGACGCAACTAGCCTCGGATAATCAGAGTAAAAAGATGCCCTTACTAACTGTAGATCACGTTTCTTGATGAGACCATAAAGACTAAATAATTCTTAATGAAATATTAAATTACGGTTCATGATCAAGTCGACATTGCAAACAAATTTTCAACATGCGCTTTCATATTTTTTGATAACACAGTGCACTTGAAGAAGCACTTGATATCAAATTTTCAAGTAGGACTACCTTTGACTACTAAGACCCGTGTTTGTATTCACCAACCACTCTAAAGAACATTCTTATTCTTAAGAATTTTGTGAATTTGAAAATAACGCAACGTTTGATTGGCTGAACCATTTGGTTTAGCTAATCAGAAGTTGTGTTACTTTCTAAATCTAGAATAAGACTTAGAACTAAACTAAGAACGGTTGGTAAATACATGCCCCCGGAAGTACCCCGTTCTGGTGTCACACAACGTCAAGGTCGTCATCACTATCGCTGTCATTCGGCATACCTCGGGTGATGGGAGCCATCAAATCCCTCGGCTGTAACTGGTGTATTGATTTGCACCTGAACGGTACATTTCATCGCCGGAAATACGCCGCTATATTTCAGTTGACAAACAGTTCGTAAATTCATTTTTTAACGTGGTTTATCAATTCCGATTGAAGTTTTCACCGACGGATAGATAGATAGATGTGAATAACTTCATCGAGGTTGTTTATGTCGTTGTTAAACGACTTAAAGTGGCGCTGCCATGTATAAGATCACGTGATTGGCCGTTCAAATGGAAACGACCGTTATACAGACGAGGTTAGACGTCGGTACGGAATCGGCCGAGTTGTGACGAGTGTATCGCTGGGCGCTAATTGTTACTACTCGGTCGATTCCGTAGCTTCATCTAACCTCGGCCGTATCAAAGCTGCATATATAGGTACTTTTTTCAATCGAATGGTCTAAGAAATGGCGGCGACCTCAAAACTATCATTCGCTACAACTTGGCGGATCTCGTAACTTCATCTGTCAAATAAAGCGAAACTTTTTACAGCTATGAATGCATGAGTGAAAACTGTATGTAAAATTTAGATTAGTGTTAGACCTAAATGTATTGAAAAATTGTTTGACAGCTAAATTGCATTTACAATGGTATTGGCGGAAACTTGTGACACATGCATTTTTTGTAGTCTTATTTTACGACAAGTGACCCGGCGTTGAAATGTAAGGTGAACCATGCTCCTACAAACGCGGATTTAATGCATCTCTGTGGTGTATAATCCCAAGCGAATCATTACCTAATGATAGATCCTCAAAATCCACCTTGTATAACAACCGACTGAATCATATGGTAGAATTGTCCTTGGACATGCAGAAAACTTTCAAATAGCAAAAAGTATCGACCCATATCAGCCTGTAGGCTGAAATAAGTCGATACCTTTTGCAGAACATTAAATATCCTTCACAGAACCCGGTTTAAGGTATCCATTTTATACAGAATCATGTGCCTGTCGCCGACTTCTCACGGAAACTTGACATTAGCAGCTCCAACACGTAATTGCAAATTTTCGTGGTGTGAATTTTTTTTCAATGTTTTTTGGTGACAAATTGAATGTCATATGTGACGCGGGGAATGCAAGCACATTTTTCAATTAATAATATAGTAAACCGCGACTCTACTATGGCCGAATAAATTTTAGTGTTCGGGACCACTTATTCTGGTGCAAATTTTCGTCCCTGATATATTTACAATTTGTTTGTAATTATTTTTATACTTCTAGCACAGTTCTGTCGCTCTTTTACCTAGTATCTCCTGCAAAGCAGTCAAATACAAGTTAAAAGTTATATTTATGTAATAATGGTTCATCTTTGTAACCTCTTTGCCCATGCTAGGGCATGCCTAGACAACTAGTTCGTTTTTTTTTATGTTAATGTAGATTTCAGTTAAATCGCTGCGACCAGCGCACCTATCAATGCTTTCTTTGAATTTCTTTTCATCAGTGCTTTTAACAACATTCTTTTTAATCCACTGGTTGTTTTCCAATAAAACATCGCCAAAACAACATTGAACGTAGAGAGTGGAATGAATCCTGTCGCAATGACTACATAATCAATCATCGGAACGAGCTTGGCCTAGCTATAACTCGAACCAGCGACCCCTCAGTTTCAAACCCTGAACGTTACCGACTGAGCTACCGGGATCGACAGACTAAAATGAGCCATGCTCTGGCAAAAAGGGGCTTAATGCAACTCCGTCATGCATTATACAAAGCAAGTCATCATGTGATTATTAATCCATAAAATCCATTTTGTCTAACCTATCGAAACATGAGGTTAGCTGGTCCTTTTTAAATACAGAAAATTAATCAATAGCAAAAAGTTTCGGCCCAGGTCAGCCTGCGCGGACTGCGCAGGCTGACCTGGGCCGAAACTTTTTTGCAGGTGCATTAAGCCCCCTTTTCAAAGGACATGGTTCAAATATATGAATACTGTAAATTCGGGAGAAATAGCGCGTGAGATGACGGCTTATAAACGGCAATGACTTTTTAAGCTGTTCTGCATCAAGGTAATCCCGAGAGTCTAAAAACATAATGCCACTGTTCACTTGTTCACATTATGGGATTAGTTGGGGAAATTGATGCTATTTTGAGGACCGGGGAAAATTTGCATAGATGCTGGAGCGGATCAGGAGAACTGTATAATGTTGTCACTTAACGCTGTACCAGACGACAAAATGTTAGGCTGGTCCAAATTGAAAGCATTTGCTGCCGACAAATTAATGGTTACATAATGCTTTAAATTTGTCCTTGATAGGGTAGACAACATTGTGAGAAAAGAAGAAAATGCTGGGGTAGGAACATTTTTTTTTTTTCTTTTCCCAAAATGTTTTCAAAAGCCTTCGTTTTCAGGGTTGTTAAAAATTGGGATCGTTTGGAAACCTTAACCAAACAACTCCTTGTTTTAACGACCCTTATCATGAAGAAAATCATTATGGGCAAAAGAGAAAATGGTTGTTAAACATCATTTTCTCCTTTTCCCACAATATTTTCTTCCTGCTAAAGACAGACCTCGTTACGATATGGCTTGCAACACGCGAAAAGGGGCATTCGGACATTTGCATAAAGTGTCGTCACGGATCAGCCTGCGCAGTCCGCGCAGGCTAATCCGAGACGGCACTTTACGTCAACATTAGATTTTGTGCTACAGTAGACTTGCACAAAACAGAAAATTGCATAAAAACGGAAAGTGTCGTTTCGGATTAGCCTGCGCGGACTGCGCAGGCTGATCCGAGACGACACTTTACGCAAATGTCCGAATGTACCTTTTCGCGTATTGCAGGCCAATTATAAAAGTACATTTGATTTGTCGTTTGCAAATGCTTTCGATTTTGACAAGTCCAGGAATTTTCATCTGATGACGTGTAAATACAGAACAGAGAATTTGTATTTTGACTATTATCCTGCCATACGTGATCATTTATGAGTTTTTATTTTTTATAAACTGGTAAATATCAAGATCAGCCGTCACATACATGTTGTCTGATCGTCATTGTCACTCCGCTTCTCTATGTGTGGTCTTAATTGAAAAATGAGTGCTGTTAGTGAACCAGTACATAACGGAAAATCGCCAGGATCAGTTTAATGACACGCATGAAACTTGGTCAGGACAATCTTTCTACCTTGTCATAGTAGTGACAGTATTTTGTTATGTTTTCATCATCATCATCATCATCATCATCATCTTCTTCTTCTTCTTCTTCATCTTCTTCTTCTACTTTTTTCATCATCATCATCACCATCGTCATCACCACCACCACCATGGTCGTCGTAGCCGCCGCCGCCGTCATCGCCGTCGTTGTCGTCATCATTGTCGTTGTCATCACCATCGTCATCATCAACGTCGTCATCATCATTAACATCATCGTCATCATCGTCGTCGTGATTGTCGTCGTCGTCGTCATCATCATCATCGTCGTCGTCGTCATCATCATCATCGTCGTCGTCGTCGTCGTCATCATCATCATTGTAGTTTCTGTCGTTATCTTTATCATCATTATCTTCATCATCATCGTCGTCGTCCTTATCATTATCACCCGTATCATTGTCTTTGTCGTTGTCATCATCATCATCATCATCATCATCGTCAATAACAGCGTCATTCCAATGGTTCATTCAATTGTTATTATATATTATTTTTACTACGGGATTCCCTGTACCTCTGACTCACTGTACCTCAACTTTAATGTTGAGCTATTCGCAACAATATGATTATGCTTGATTTACCTTCTTTTCGAATTTCAGATATTTGGTAAATAACTCGCTTACCAGTCTTCCAGCGAATGTGTTTGCCGGACTTCATTCACTTAACCGGTTGTACGTATACTACATTACATGAGCCATGCTTTGGCAAAAGGGGGGGGGGGGGTTTATGCATCTCCAAGATGTATTATACCAAGAAAGTCATAATATGGCTTGCAACACGCGAAAAGGGGCATTCGAACATTTGCGTAAAATGTCGTCTCGGATCAGCCTGCGCAGTCCGCGCAGGCTAATCCGAGACGGCACTTTACGACTATATTAGATTTTGTCCTACAGGAGACTTGCGCAAAACAGAAAATTACATAAAAACGGAAAGTGTCGTTTCGGATTAGCCTGCGCGGACTGCGCAGGCTGATCCGAGACGACACTTTACGCAAATGTCCGAATGCCCCTTTTCACGTGTTGCAGGCCATATAATGGATCCATAAACATGATTTCCTTAAACAATCGCCTGAGACATGCGGTAGAATGGTCCGCTGACATGCAGAAAGTTTACAAAAAGGTAAAAAGTTTCGATCAATGACAGCCTGCGCAGACTGAGCAGGCTGACATGGGTAGACCATTTTTACAGATGCATTCAACTCCTTTTCACAGAGTATAGCCAACTTTTTAGTTAATGCTATCATTTGTCTTTTATTGTGCAAAACACATTTATAATGTTATAGGGAAACAGGACAAACTGTTGGTAACTAGAATTTTCTCCTAACCAACAATGTTTTAAAATGCCACATCATAGGCTCTTGACAACAACCAAACAGTTCGCACTCCTAAAACAATGTGGTGGTGATGATGATGATGATGATAATGATGATGATGAAAGAAGAAGATGATGAGGAGGAGGAGGAGAAGGACGACGACGACAATGATGATGATGATGACGACGACGACGACGACGACGATGATGATGATGATGATGATGATGATAAAGTAGAGGAAGAAGGAGAAGAAAAAGCAGAAGAAGAAGAAGAAGGAGAAGAAGAAGAATGAGAAAAACTCTATATTAAAGAATCTAATGGCAGAGACTATGAAGTCTGGGTGTCAGACGAACATTTTCCAAACCCCTCTAGATTCAAATTAAGCCCCACGTGATTGACAGTAATAAGCGATATTGTTGACAGACCTAACTAGATTTTTCGGCGCAAACAAATTGCTGTGCGAGTGAAGCGGTTACGCAAAAGAAAATAGTTCCTTTCATTTGTCTCCAAGACCCTTTATCCTTCATCAGACAATCCTGCATTCACACAACCCAAAGGACGAGGACTTTTAAAAGCATTGTAGGAAAAGGAAAAAAATGCCTATAATCAGCAATTTTTTCCTTTTCCGTAAGATGGTTTTTTTTTCTACCGTTTGTACAGACGAAATCCACCTGTTCATCCAATGTAAATTTTTCGTCGGCGATTACTATTCAATTTGGACAGGTCTAAAATTTTGTCGTTTGGTAAAAAGTTGATGCATCTCTTGAATCTTTACCAAACGACAAAATTTTAGACTTGTCCAAATTGAAAGCATTTGCAGACGACAAAATAAACGTGACTCAAAAATTGAAACTTGACTTTAGAATAGTAGAAGACATTGTGGGAAAAGGAGAAAATGCCGGTTACCAGCATTTTCTCCTTTTCCCACAATGTTTTCAGAAGGCTTTTTCCTCCGGGTCGTAAAAACCAGGGATTGTTTGGTAATGGATTAAGTCTTTTCGGAAATGCTATTTTTAAAATTACAGACTAGTCCATATTGAAAGCGGTTGCAGACGAAAATAAAATATGACCGTAATGATAGGGTTTTTCCATGAAAAGGTAGAAAATATTGTGGGAAAATGAGAAAATGCTGGTTACCAGCATTTTCTCCTTTTCCCACAATCTTTTCAAAAGCTTTCTGCGTAAGGGGGGGAGGGGGCGCTAAAATCGGAGATTTTGTGGTAAATGGTTAGATGATTCTAACGATTGATAGATTTCTCGTGGGAAAAAGAACAATTAAAATGTTGATAAATGTTAAATTGTTGCACTACCGTAGTATTCAACAGAACATTGCGGCAAAGAGGGAAATCTCTGACTCTGAGCAAGTTGTTCGTTGGACAAATTGTTTTCAAATAATTTTTCGCTGTGCAAGTATCCGTTTAAATTCAAAGGAAGGAATTGGTTACAGCAATATGCATGATTCCATTACAATAGCTGTCGCGATTTTGTTTGTCTTGAATTCCTTCCAGTATTAAATGAATGACTGTGAATTTTGATTCCTTTAACTTTATAGTCGAGTAGAATACGAAATGTCAAATTGATACTCCTCGTCTCTTTGACCCGTTACAACACAATCCCGACTTCTAACGACCTCGAGGAAGATGGCTTTTGAAAACATTGTGGGAAAAGGAGAAAATGCTGGTAACCAGCATTTTCTCCTTTTTCCACAATGTTTTCTATCCCATGATAGACAAAATTCATGTTTGGGGTTACATCCAATTTGTTGTCTGCAAATGCTTTCAATTTGGATAAGGTTAAACTTTTGTCGTCTGGTAAAGGATTAAGTCTCTTTACTTGCATATATATCTTGATGGTGTTTTTTTTGGGGGGGTTTTGGAAAGACAGACAGAATGAAAACGATAGACGGAATTGCTAGAACGACAGAAAAAAAAAACGATAGACAAAAACGGCAGGCAGACGGACGGACGGACGGACGGACGGACGGACCGACCGACAGACCGACTGACCGACCGACCGACCGACAGACAGACAGAAAATGTGTATGAAAGAGAGAGAGAGAGACAGAGACAGATGATGCACCAATTCATCTACTTTTTTCAAAAATATTTTGCATTATATTCCACTATCTTTAGGATCCTGAACATTTAAAGAAGAAATCTATTTTACAGATCTCTGGAGGGGAACCAGCTGACATCAGTACCAAGAAAAGCTATCAGAAACCTACATTCTCTCAACGAACTGTAAGTCATCATTTCTGAAAACTCTCATAAACATTACAAACATTTCTTTAACCATAAATCCTTTACAATCACATGTTTTACAGCCTCGAAGAATAAGAATAGGAAAACATCGTGTTAAAAGGACAGAATATTTGTTACAAGAATTTCCTCCTTACAAGCATACGTTGGATCACTTCGTTATAATGATAGGGCACCTAAAAGACAAGATATATTTGAACTATACTTCGGCGAAAGGGAGTTTAATGTATCTCCCTACAAAGCAAGCCATTATAATTGGCCTGCAACACGCGAAAAGGGGCATTCGGACATTTGCGTAAAGTGTCGTTTCGGATCAGCCTGTGCAGTTCACGCAGGCTAATCCGAGACGACACTTTACGACTACATTAGATTTTGTGATACGGTAGACTTGCGCAAAACAGAAAATTACATAAAAACGGAAAGTGCCGTTTCGGATTAGCCTGCGCGGAGTGTGCAGGCTGATCCGAGACGACACTTTACGCAAATGTCCGAATGCCCCTTTTCACGTGTTGCAGGCCATTATTATAATTATGAATCCATAAAATCTTTTTTGTCTAACAACCTACTGAATCATGAGCTAAACTGGTTATTTGGCATGCAGAAAAATTGACCAAAAGCAATCACTTCTGACTAAGGTCATCCTGCGTAGACTGCGCAGGCTAACCTTGGTTGATACTTTTTGCAGATAAAACAAAACCCCTTTTCACAGACCATGGCTCATATAGTATTGAGAAAAAAAAAACTCTCTTTAACAGTAATAACCTCTCTATAACAGTAATAAACTGACTTTGCGAAGGGTCTGCATATTTCGTTCCGTTCTTGTGCCAAAATATTTGCATGGCAGACGCAGATCGATTCTAGAAATTAGTTAGGCATTCTGTCGCAAATCATATAAATGTCGCAATTTTTCGGCGTAGGTGAACCTGCTTTTCTTTTGACCTAATTTTTGGTACTGATAACAAGTGAATAAACAGAAATTTGTGATTGGTAAAAAGTGAAGATAAGTTTATTCTAAGGGCCTCTGTCTATATATTTGAGCCATATTCTGTGAAATGGATGCTTAATGCATCTGTGTTAAGCATTGTACCAAGTAACACATCACGGTGTCAAAGATCCATAAAATTTGTCTCGTACAAGAACCGGCTGAATTATGAGGTAGACTAGTCAGTGGACATAAAGAACATTGACCAGTAGCAAAAAGTTTCGGCCCAGGTCAGCCTGGGCGGCCTGCGCAGGCTGACCTTGATCGATAATTTTCGCAGATGCATTAAGCCTCCTTTTCACAGAACATGGCTTATGTATTTGAGGTCAACTTTACGCCGTCTATCTTTTTTTCTAAAAGATATTTCTTGTTTCTACTTCTTGGGCATAACTTCGTCCTATTCAGTCCGTCTTACTCCCATCAGTGGAACCCTTCAAGTTAAAGGCGCATTTAGACCTAGTACCTGAACCACGCGTTAACAAAGATCAATGGCATCATGAAGTAACAAAGGTAAATAGCATCATGAAGTAACAAAGGTCAATGGCATCATGAAGTAACAAAGATTAATGGCATCATGAAGTAACAAAGATAAATGGCATCATGAAGTAACAAAGATCAATGGCATCATGAAGTAACAAAGATCAATGGTATCTTACGATGAAGTACTATCAAATGCTGCGATTTGTACTAACGAAGGTACATTTCATTGCGATGCAGTGTCTAATAAATAAACTAAGGCTTTCATTTCTCCTTTTCTATTTCCGTTATGGGTTAGTTAACGATTTGGCTCGGTTACGGGCCCGTGAGGTTCCGATAATATCGCGGTGTCTCTCGAGACTTATTCTTTTCTCATCATGTATGCAAAATGGGTGCTCAAAAAGGGATCACTCTTTCGGACTGGCGATAATAAGTATTGCCTTCCAACATTTTCCTCTAAAATTCTATAAGGGTCCTGCGTAGCTCAGTGGCAAAGGAGGATTCGGGTTCGAGTCTTACTGGAATCGCTGGGTTATGGTGGGAGTGTCCTTGGGCATGATACTTCTGAGCTCTAGCCTGGTAATGGTGAAACCCAGGAGATATATGAACATATGATCTGTCGCCGTGATATGAATGAAATATTGTTGAGAGCGGCGTGAAACACCATTCAATCAATGTAACAATCTATACATGAAAATATGTGTAGCTCCACACTGACTTTATAGACTGCATTTTACTTTTCATGGCGGCTGAAGCTATTGAAAAGCATGGAAAGACAACGGAAGCACTGCAAGACAAGACAACCATTTCATAATATTTTGACTAAAGAATATCTCTTTAACACTAATAAACGGTGTTTACAACTCGTCTGCACGCTCCGGTCTTGTGCCAAACTATTTGCGTGACAGACGCGAATCGATTCCGAAAATTAGTTTAGCATTCAGTCGGCAATCGACAATCTTATAAATGTCGCCATATTTTCTTCTTCTTAGGTCTAACTGCGTCTTATTGAATTGTCGTTTTGCATAGAAACAGTTTCTTTTTTCTCAGACTCTTTGCTAACTTAACTTTTATAGAGCTCCAGATAAGAGGGAGTGATGGTATTCTAAATCCATTATTTCTGTTCGAAACCCTATGTTGTGGGTACTCATTAGAATTGTCTCGATGAGATGGTTCTAATGAGGACCCACAACATAGGGGTTGGTGGAGAATAATTAATATTTTCAATTTTGAAATTAAAATCACTCCCTCTGTCTGGAGCTCTGAGTCTTGAGCATTTTTTTTTCGGCTGGAGCAATCGTTGTTTGTCCAAGTGAAACATGAAATGTTTAACCCTTTACCAAACATCCCCTTGTGTGAACGACCTATAGGATAAACGTCTTTGAAAAAAATATGGGAAAAGGAGAAAATGCTGGTAACCAGCATTTTCTCCTTTTTCCATTATATTTTCTATCTATTCAAAGACAAATAAATGGAGCCACATTAAATCTTTCGTCTACAAAAGATTTTGATTGGCTAGCGAAGAGTTATTTCTTTACCGAATAGGTATACTGAATTATAAGATTTTCTCTAGTTTCCCACAATGCCTTTAAAGCCATTCTTCGTGAGTGTCGTGAAAAACGATTGATCGGTTGGTAAAGGATTAAAACTTTGTACCCAACTACAAAATGACAGACTGGTTACCAACATTTTCTCCTTTTTCAAAAACCTTTTTCCTGGGGGACCATGGAAACAGTTGATGACCTCGTAAGGGGCCTTAATCCTTTACCACATAATCCTGACTATTAACAACCCTGAGAACGAATGATTTTGAAAATATTGTGGGAAAAGGAGAAAATGCTGGTTACCAGCATTTTCTCCTTTTTTCACAATGTTTTCTACCCTATTACATACAGAAATCACCATATAAGAAATGTTTGATTTGTTGTCTGCAAATGCTTTCAATTAGGTCCAATTAAAATATTGTCGTTTGGTAAAGACTTAAAGTATAGCTATAACAATCTGTCGTAGAGAGTAAATAAAGATAATACAAGAAAATATTGATGCATAACATCAATGGCGCCGCAAATCAGTTGTTTCTGAAATAGGGCACATTACAGCGGGTTAATTTTTTATGCCATGGGCATCACTTGAACAAACTTCGTAGAGATCCACGTGGTGATACTACATGACAAATATTTAAACTCTGGGCCATCTGGGATACGATCTGGTTTTTATCGATCTGGCAATGAAAGTACGGTATTTTACATGTTAAAAAACAAAAAATCAGTCCAAATAGAAAAACAAAGTTGGTACGGGCTCGGTCTGGTAATAAAAGTACCGTATCTTTACATATATGTTAAAAAAAAAAACACTGAACCAGTGCATATAGTAAACAATATGGCTACCTCCACAGGCACTTTTCAAAAGCGAATAAAAATATAGTGCCGCCGCTCATGCGGCGCCACAATGATTATACTGCCCTGACTTGCTTGCCGTGTGTAGTTGAGCAAGGCACTTCAGAGGCCCTGCACAATACTAGTGAAACCCCTAAAAACGCTTGGACGGTCAGCTGCCGTCATTAGATGACAGAGATGATGTTGATTTTTGTTTGTTTTGTTTTTTTGTTTGCTTGTTTGTATTGGAGTTTAACCCCGTTTTAACAGCTTAGGTCATATCACGGCGTTCAGTGCACTTATGCATATGTTTCCTGGCTTTCACCTACTAGTACTACCACAACTTTCTTTCCAAGCCACTGACTGCTTTTCTCAAATGCATTAGAGATGAGAAGCGAAAATTTGCTGAAAAGAAAAGTTTGCCTCATTCAGGTATCGAACACACAACCACCAGGTCACGAGTCAGTTATGCTAACCATTGAGCTACCCGGCCGGGCGATGATGTTGAAAGAGGCGTGAAAACGACATGAAATTTAAACGAATTCACTAAGAACATCACGATTTTAAAGACATGGGTTACAAAAAAACATGAAATCCAGCGTTTTATCGACCCTTAGGAAAAAGTCCTTCAAAAACAGTGTGGGAAAAGATGAAAGCTTGTAACCAGCATTTCCTCGTTTTCTCACTATGTTTTCGACCCTGTCAAAGAGCTTCAATGCATTCGTACCACTTTTGAATTTGTGGTGTATAGGTGCTTTCAATTTAGACGAGTGTAAAATTTGTCGTTTGAGACAGAGTCAATGTCAGTCCTTCAAGTTTTCGAGGATCACACAACATCGAAAATGGAGTGGGGGGGGGGGAGTGTAGGAAAGATTGTAGCCTGGCCGGATAGCTCAGTGGCATCAGTGACTCGTGACCTGGTGGTTGTGGTTTCGATACCCGGTTGCGGCAAATTTTCTTTTCCGCGAATTGTCTGCCCCTTACATCTGATTCATGTAAGAGAGTAGTAATTAATGCCTTAAGAAAGTTTTGTCAGTTCTGGTGTGAGAAAGTAAGGAAACACATGCGTAAGTGCACTGGCCGTGGTGATATGACCGTAGCTGTTAAAACAGCGTTAAACTCAAATATAAACAAAAGGTAAGATTCAACCCTTATCCTGCTAAATAAGTAAAATGAAACTTTCAAGCCGACAGTAAATACCCCAAATTCTACTGTGTCAAAGGTGTCTTGGTGGGGGAAGATATTTCCTTATCGGACAGTGTAGATCCAAGATTAGACTGCACTTTCTGTGCAGTCTGATCTTGATCTACACTGTCCGCAAAAGATGATTGAGTCGCGCTTAGCAGCCCATGAGTTAAGGGGAAACTACATCATCAAGTCGATGTGGCATAATCCCCAACCCATTATTTTCCCTCTGTAATAGAAAGGTCAATGGTTCCTAACAGAGCTCAACCCTTATGTTAAATCCCCAGCTTATGTTGCTTTCGTGGACAGTGTAGACCAAGATCAGACTGCAAAGAACGTGCATCCTAGTCTTGGGCTTACACTGTTCGCTACTGTGTGATATGTTCTCTACAAAAACAACATTGAAATTCTAATCTTTTGTTTTTTTCACCTGATTGAAAAAGTCCGTCTTATTAATTCCACACTCCAAGTGTGAACCAAATCATTACACCATTCCGCGTTTTAACGACCCTGAAGGAAAAAAAAAAGCCTTTGAAAACTTTGTGGGGAAAGGAAAAAGGCTTGTAACCAGCATTTCTCCTTTTCTCACAATGTTTTCTACTCGT
This sequence comes from Hippopus hippopus, assembly GCA_946811185.2. Lineage (NCBI taxonomy): Eukaryota > Metazoa > Mollusca > Bivalvia > Cardiida > Cardiidae > Hippopus > Hippopus hippopus. The sequence continues at coordinate 35,844,839 of OX328107.1, read as the reverse complement.
TCACAGTCAATTCGCGTAATTCCAGTCACATTTAAACTGTCGTCTGCACATGCTTTGAATTTGGACAAATATAAAATTTTGTCGTTTGGTAAAATGTTAAGGAACTGCACTAAGCTATCGATCATTCTTTTTCTGGCTTCCTTGTCGATGTTTTAGGATTGCATTGGGAAACGTCTTTAACCCTTGGGCTGTTGAGCGCGATTCACGGACCTTTTGCAGACAGTGTAGATCAAGATCAGACTGCACAGAACGTGCAGTCTGATCTTGATCTACACTGTCTGATAAGGAGATATTTTTTACCAAAAAATAAGTTTGAAGTAGGATTATTTGGGTTTTTACTATCGGCTTGAAGGTTTCATTTAACTTACTTAGCAAAACAAGGGTTTTAAAAAATCATTACAGAGTAATTACGACTTCTTACGCATCTTTAGTTGACAGTTTTGGAAAACATTGTGGGAAAAAAGAAAAAATTCCTTTGCAATACATGTAACATGCTCCTTCTCAGAATTTTTTTTTTTTTTTCTTTTCTGTTGGAAGTATGAATGACATTTTTCTTTTCTTAAAGCTGTTTAAAAACTTAACTTTCACCAAATCATATTTATAGAGGAGAATTTTTGGTAATGGAAAATCATCATGGCGTGAATACTTACTTTTAGCTGGAAAGTAATCACAAAAATACTAGAAACGTTGCGTGCCATCGCTGGGATTCGACATGCGACCTTCATAACTATAGTCTAGCGACTCTCATGAATGACCGAGACAGCTGCGGAAAATTTTTTATTACATAACTGCCGAGCCGCGATGGTTCATTCGGTAGCGAACAAGACTTGAAAACAGAGGGTCGGATTCGGTCCCCGCCTCGGCCAATTTCTTTCCGAGGATTGATAATAGTCATTGCGACAAGATTCATTCCTCTCTCACTGTTGACCATTGTTTCGACGATGGTTATGTGGGAAAGTACCCAGTGACTTGGAAAGAATATTGTGCGGAGTACTGGTAAAAGAAACTGCAGGGAAGCATGGATAGGTGCACTGGCCGCCACGATATAACTAAAATAATTTTGAAAACGGCGTTAAACACCATACAATCAATCAATCAATAAATTAATCATAAATGCATGAAAACATAAAAACGGTGTTAAACACCATACAATAAATCATTGTTACGTAACTACTCTTATTTTCGTTGTAATACGACCTTTACAAATTTTCTTAGCCTACACACGTTTGAGATAAGCAAATAGTGCTGTATTTGGTCAAAACTCCGTAATCATAGGCCTCATGTCTAAAACATTAATGATCCAGACTTCTCTGTGAAATAAACTCTCAAAATTGATTATCGTGAAAAAGCTGTAAAATTTTACCATCTTTAGATTCAAAACAAAATCAGTATATGCAAGTTTCTTTGGAACTATTTTTCGTCCGTGACGCACACAGCTGTCGATAGGCTTCATGTAACTTTCAGTACACATGGACATGTTGGCCTATTTTTAAACACACCATGAATTATGATTCTTGAGATACAGTATTGGGATAAAAAGAATCAGACATTCGTTCGCTATGGAGATAAATTTCTGTTAAAATCGTCGTCAAAAAAATGTTATTAAGCTACCCAAAAACTCGTTAAATATTTTGTTTGGTCTAGACTCGTTTAATATTATATATTATATTTCATGTGTCTATTTTTAGAAATGTTATGGGTAAAGAAATGTCGTAATTTAAGCTGGGGGGAATTATTTCCCCGTCACAGTGAATATTTTCCTCCTGCCGAAAATCTGTAACTACTTTTTTAAGTTTTTTAAGTTTTTAAGTTTTAAAAGTGGCATTTGTTGACAAAATAATCAGAGGAAATATAATATACTATATTATAATTTATTTCATCAGGTTGTGGTTAATATGGGGAAATATTTGCCGAAAAAGGGAAAGGTATGCGAAAATAACGAGTGCCGTAAACTCTAGGGTTGACTATTGAGGCCAAAATCTACTATTGCGATAGTATTGACATTGGAAAAAATACTATTGCAATAGTATTGATATTGCCTGTTACTATTGCAATACTATTGCAATACAATTGGATGAATTGCAAGAGATGAATTTCACCAAATTACATCTTGAAACCATGTTTTAGACTAATACTTTCTCCGAGTAGTTTAAATTCTACTTGAGTATAGTTTTGAATAGCAAATAAAGGGGAAAATAGAGTTAAATGCAAGATGCTCAATAAATTTCAATGACAATTTTTTTCTAAATGCAGATGGCTCACAAACAATTTAACATACCTAATTACTCTGAACTTTTGAAGAAGTCAACTTTTAAGTCTGATTGATATACAACAGCATGCAAAGCACAAAATGCTGACAAATGCTGGTGGTTCATAAACACACCAAATAAAAAGTAATTATAAAGCAACTTTAAACTTTTAAAGAAATCACCTTTTAAATGTGAGCCCTTAAGGTTTTTTTGAGTTGATAGAATTTATCTAATTTTACCCATAATTGGCCAATATATTCAGACAGAAAAAATAATTATTTTTGTTTAGTCTCCAAATCTTTAGGAAATTATCATTCTGAAAAAAAAAGGGGTGGCCGAAATAATAGGTTTTACCTTGTTGTATGTGTATCCAAAAAGTGTGTTAAGATGTTTGTATAAATTTACTGCTTATAGTCATTAAAAAGCTGAAAAGACGATCTGAAGTGACTCTGATCGGACAATGTCAAAGAGACATTTTGTTGTGTCATGGGTTTCCGTGTTTTTTACTCCGATCAGTTTTTCATGTCTGTTAATTTCTGGCTAGTTATTTCCACATGATTTGACAAAAAGATTGTCAATGAGGGTAACAAGTAACTTCAAAACCTGTCATTTTTCACAAGAAAAGCGTATAATGGCCTTTTTTGTCCATGCATTTTCTTACGCGAAGTCTCGGGTGTAACCAGAATTTGTTACGTGAATTTCAGTTCAATAACGTGATTTACGCAATAATTTGCGCGAGTGGGAACACTGTTAAACAATATCTTACCTTTTTTTAGCCCGAGAATGGAGTAGCTTTCTAATACGAGTTAAGTCATAGTACAGAAGTGGATGGTATAGATCCAAGATCAGACAGCGTTTAGTCTATCTACACCATCCGCCAACGCTTTGAAAATCGCCATCTTACCATCAGCAGAGTAAATTAGAACGACCATAATGTAGATCTATATTACAAGCCATCTGTATACAAGATGCCTGTCGGCCTGTCGTGGTACACAATGTTTGCAGTAAAATTTGGATAAGGGGTATGACGTAACACGCAAATCATTCGAAGCGACTGAGTTGTAACGCACCTGTTTAATTTACACACTTAAACTGGTCTGCTGGAAGAAATTTATATCTGGCTGCAGATCGACCTCCAATCAATTCAAAGTGACCATGCAATAAGCCTATTTCATGCACAATTTACATGTACACCAGCTGATAAAGCCTTTTTGCATTTAGTAATATAGCTGTTTCAAGGACACGCCCGTCGTGTCACGTTTTGTGTAGTCAGCATAAAAAAGTGCGGCTGTTTTCTAAAAATTAATCTAATTCCTTGCAGCCGAAATAAAAGGAATGCATTCAAAATGGATTACTGATAAATAAAGAAAAGAAAGAACGAGGTTTAGTATTCATTTTTCATAGTAGATTTAGATTTATTTATTGCTTATGGAGGGACAACACGCATGGTTATGGTTTTGGCGGCCTGTGTAGATTAAGATTAGACTGTAGGCAGACTGTTTGGTCTGATCTTTGATCTAAATCCACACTTTTCGCTTTGGTGAGAAGTTTTTAACAAAAACACCCTTAGTGTTGCAATTATTTTGGTCTAATTTCAGGACTTAAAATTACCGCTGAGTTAATCAGCTCTCGAAGGATTCGTTTTCGTAACGATGAACATTGCTATGCAGAAATGAATATTATGCAGGCGATCATTATTGAAAACATATTCCAAAAAATTACCCGTCAAATATTTTGGGAAATTAACTTTACGGAATGTCCGAATAGTTAGGAAAACTTGCTTTTGGAAGTGTTCAGAGAAAGAATTAAAAAATAAATTATTTTTGTAAATAATTAAACGTGTCCGAACTTTTAGGGCGTCCGAATACATTAGCGAATTGCAGTATTTTCTCGCTCTTTCTTGTCAGTGAGACTATCGAAACTATCGATATTTGAGGTAACTATCGGCGATAGTTATCGATTTTCAACATAACAATCGATGCAGTAGCATTGACACGCTCACCATCGCGATCCATCGATAGCCCGATGTATCGTTACACCCCTAGTAAACTCTATATCTCAAAACCCAACTCATGTCAGATCCTATATAAATTATATGAGTCATGATCAGTGAAAAGGGGGTTCAATGTATCTGCAAAAAGTATCGACCCGTGTCAGCTTGTGCAATCCGTGCAGGCTAACCTGAAACCAAAGTTTTTGCTGGTGATAACTGTTCTGCTTGTTAAAGGACTATCCTATCTCATGATTTATGAAAACAATGTGACAAGAAGACAAATTGATCGTCAAGAGAAATTTCTCCTTTTACCTCAGTGTTTACAAAAGTGGTCAACCGCAATACGAAAACACGTTGCATACATATAAGATAAAGACTCGTGCAGTCCCGAGGTTGTTTGAGTGCATGCGTGACGTCAGTGATTTCTATACGTCATATAGATCTATATTCAGCGTCTGTCCCCAGGGGAGTTAATTCTTTACCAGACGACAAAATTTTAGACTTGTCTTATTTGAAAGCATTTGCATACGACAAAATAAACATGAATCAAATTTTGAAATTTGTTTATGAAAAAAGAAGAAAAAAAAAAAAAAAAAACATTTGAGGAAAAGGAGAAAATGCTGGTAGATCTAACCGGCATTTTCTGTATTTCCGGCAATGTTTTCAAAAGCCTTCTTTAGGGCCGTTAAAGGTCGGGATTGTCTGGTAAAGGGTAAACTCTAGATCAGACAATCCCGAGTTTTTACGATAAAGACATCGCTTCTTTTCCAAAGATGTTTTTCTACCCGATCAAAGACAGAAGTTATCATTTGAGCTTCATTTAATGTGTCGCCTGAAAATGCTTTCAATTTGGTTGAGTCTAAAATTTTGTCGTTTGGTAAATAGTTAAAGAATAAACACAAATTATGTCGCCCAGAGAGTAAATGACGCAAGTACTGAAGTCTGAGCCCCTAGGCTGCTAAGGGCGACTAACTGACCTTTTGCAGACAGTGTGGATCAAGATCAGACTGCACAGAACGTGCAGTCTGATCTTGGATCTACACTGTCTGATAAGAATATTTCCCCCAAAAAGTAACTTTAAAAGTTTCTTGTTAGTTATTTAGCAGGATAAGTAATAGAATGATGCAGACAATTATCTCATGAGCTATCATGTAAATGAATATCTTGTTTTTTATGGATTCATTTTCTCTTCCCTGATAGACGTTAGGGGTTAGTTTGATATACGGGGAAGCCTTCTAAATACCCAGCACTCGATCTACTCCTCTTTTTTACGATGTAAGTCATTAACGTGTGAAATACAATATTTCCCAGGATGGTTCTCATTCTATCACGGAAATGTACTACATGTATATCAAAGTAACCCATATCATGCTTAATAAAAAAAAAAAAACTTTCAAGCCGATAGAAAGAACTTAAATTTTCCCATTTCAAAGGTATTTTTTGGGGGAAAGATATCTCCTTATCGGACAGTGTAAATCCAAGATCAGACTGCACGTTCTGTGCAGTCTGATCTTGCTCTACGTTGTCTGCAAAAGCCCAGTAAGTCGCGTTTAGCAGCCTAAGGGTTAACGTTTCACGAAATAACACAATTTTAGACTGGTCCAATCTTTAAGCATTTGCAGATGACAAATTGGACGTGTCTTGAATAATCGGGTTCCTCTTTGAAGGGTAGAAAACGTTGTAATAAAAGGAGAAAATGCTGGTTACCAGCATCGTGTTATTTTCCTACATTGTTTTCAAAAGCTTTCTCCCTCGTGGTCGTGAAAGGCCAGGTTTGTTTGATAAAGGCTTAAGATTTTTGGACAGTGACGGAATCGGTAAACATCGACAAACTTCGGTACTTTTTCAACCTAATCCTAAAACCAAAAGTGTAAATTACATAATCTTGATAAATAATCATAGATCGGACTCGAAAAGGGATAAAATACAATCATTTAAAAATAAATCATCGACGAGGATAATGTCTGTTAATGTCTGTACACACAATACCTTAATTTTCATTTTATTTTTGAGGATATTATTTGATATTTATCACATTATCGATAAGTTGGTCCATACATAATAACAGAAACATTCTTTAATAAGTATTAAATTCAATACTCGCGAGGCTGATTTTCACTTAGTAATGGGAACTTTAAGCAGACATTATTCATAAGATTGATTCTAACTTAATTATGAAAATGGTCGTCATTAAGTGTGTTATACGTTGTTCATACACTCGTCACAACTCGGCCGATTCCGTACCTACATTTAACCTCGTCTGTATAACGGTCGTTTCCATTTGAACTGCCGATCACGTGATCTTATACATAGCGGCGCCTCTGTCGGTCGTTTAGCAACGACATAAACAACCTCGATGAAGTTATTCTCATCTATCTATCTGTCGGTGAAAACTTCAATCGCAATTGATAAACCACACCAATGAATTTACGAACTGTTTGTCTACTTAAATATAGTTAGAAAGATTTCGATAGAAAATTGAGACTCAAGTTTTTTTTACGAGGACCTTTACAGTTTTCAGAACGGTAGGTGTATATCAAGCTACCAGATACAGCCGAGGGACTTGATGGCTCCAATCACCCGAGGTATGCCGAATGATTGTTCATACGTTCATACAGTTGGTTCTCGCTTCACGACGGAAACACTCAATACCAAGTGTGATACACATTATTTATCCATGTAATAACGAAGATGGTCATTATAAAGCATGATACACATCATTTATCGAGTTTTCTATCAGTCAGTTACGAAAAATGCCAATATTAAACACGATTCACATTAATTCTGATACAGGTACGAAAACGTTTGATATAAAGTGCAATACATATATTAAATCAAGCTGGTTAATTATGGAAACGGTCCTTATCAATATTAATGAAGAAAGCGGTCGATATCAAGTGTGATACACTTTATGCATCAAGTCGGTTCTCACTTAATTACGGAAACGGTTGATATTAAGTGCGATACACGTTATTAATACTTTCGATAGTTTTCACTCAATTGTGGAACATTTCGCTATTAAGAACACTTTTAAACATATACGTCGTGTTACTTGTGAGCTTTTTTTTAAACGGAAACTTTCGATTTAAACGACATTACCCATTATTCCTCAAGGTGGTTGTCGTTTCATTCACAGAAGAGTTCGAGTTTTAAAGATTACGACCCCTAACTCATCGGTAAATATCGTGTATAATCGACGTTTTCGTAAGGGCTTTTCGGCCAATCTCGGTAGATTCCGTGTTTTATTATGAGAGGTAGGGGCCGTAGACTCACCGTAGACGGGCTTGGATTAAATCGTTGTCTTGTCACTTAACCTCTTTACCAAACGACAAAATTTTAGACTTGCCAAAACTGAAAGCTTTTTCCAGACGACAATATAACTGTGACTGAAAATTAGAAAAAAGAATTTGAAAGATTGAAAATATTGTGGGAAAAGGAAAAAATGCTGGTTACCAGCATTTTCTCCTTTTCCCTCGATGTTTTTAAACGGCTTCTTCCTGAAAGTCTGGATTGTGTGATAAAGAAATATATGATTCTAAACACTATTCATCAGGTGTGGCCACATTCCATTCATAAAAGAGTTCAAATTTCAAATAACAAACTTATTATTCCCCAGTTTCTGTCTCATTTCAGAACGGATTGCAATAAAATGTTGTCTCGTCTCTGTATTATTGCTTATGGAGACGCAAAAAACTTGGACCTGACATGAAATGCAAAATGCTGCAATAAAACGAATATTGAAAATGTTATTGTCTAGTATCTTGTTTAAAAAAAAAATGAACGCAGATAGAAATAGAACAGAAATTTCTAAAACAAAAAATGATTGAATATCTCTGAAATATTATTGGTGAAATAAACCGTGGTGTTGGTATGAATGTCTTCATCAGAAAAAGAAAACGAGTTTCGAAATAAAGCTCGCACCCAAAGATACTATTGGGTAAGCCAACCAGTCGACAGTTTTAGTGTATTTGTATAGCAAATCAGGCCTGCCTTTCACTAAATTTTGTACACACGAAATTTGCGTAGGCCTACGCAGTTAGATAAAGCAAATATCAAGTCTGAAAACAAGTTTTACTACACTGCATAACTTATGGATTTTAGTAAATATTTACATAACTTTACGCCAGCTCATACCTTTGGGCGAAGCAGGGATCGTATGTGTGTATATGCAATCCCAAATAATTTGAGTAAATCTATGCAGTTTAGTGAAAGGCAGCCCAGCTTATTGCAATCGAGCTGAATGGAACCAAATACTGTCAGGTACGCATGCGATGTACGCATTCTACTTTCAGTTTAAGCCAATATATCTCCATCTCACTATAGTGTCTACCGTATATACTATATACATACATGTCGCCTGGGTCCGTATTTATCAACCATTCTTCAGAAAATTCTAAGTCTCATTCTCAATTTTTTTTTTTTTTTAATTTGAAAGTAAGACAACTTCTGATAGGTAACCAGCATTTTCTCCTGTTCCCATACTGTTTTCTACCCTTCCCAAACCAAATTTCAATTTTTAAGTCACTTTAATTTGTCGTCTGTAACTGCTTTAAATTTGGACAAGTCTAAAACTTTGTCATTTGATAAGGAGTTAATGCAGGAGATAATTAGGCAAATATCGCAGCACGAAGCACTTTAAGGCTGTATTAATAACTGGACTGTTTCCAAAGATTACGTCGAGGTATTGTCGTAGCCCTAGCGTCGTCTTTGTCGTCTGCGTCGTTGTCGTGCAAAAACTTTGACATTTAAAAAAAAACTTTGACATTTTATATCTCTGTCATGACTGAAGATATTTGCTACTTGGACAGGTTGTTCACTTTCTAAAGGGGAACCCATACAACAAGGACATGTAACCCTAAAATATTTTTGACACATTTATGCACTTTTTTCAGCTTTGTATTTTCACTGAAAATCAAGCAACCGCAGTCGAGTGTTGGCACCCGTATACGCTGATCTTGTTTTCTCTTCTACCATAGTAAAGGGAAGCCAGTAAGTCTTGAAATATGTGGAAATGCACGACATATTTTGGATATATATGCGCCCATCTCCGATGACAAAGCATAGTATTCAGTTTCCATCGTCATCTGATATATAGGGAGATACTTTTGCCTGGCATTAGGGAATTATAAATGAATAATTCAATAGACATAACGTCACCATGCCGGTAGTTTGAGATTTTTGACGGGAATAGTGTATATAAAATGTATATGCTTTGTGACAAGAGAGTGAATGCATCTGCAAAAAGTTTCGACACATGTCAGCCTACGCAGTCTGCTATCTGTAAATTTTGGGAGTGTCAAGGAATCGTTATATTTCATGATTCACCTGATTGTTGGACAAACGTTATTTTTGTGGATCCATTACTATATAATCACTTGCTTGGTACGATGCATTTCGGAGATGCATTATACCCTCTTTTGCTAATGTATCTCCACGATGTACCATACCAAACAAGTCATTACATAATTATGGATCTATAAAATCCATTTTGTCTAACAACTAACTGATTCATGAGGTAAACTGGTCTTTTGACACGCAGGAAATTGACCAAAAGCAAACAGTTTCGGCCCAGGTAAGCCTGCGAGGACTGTGCAAGCCGATCCTGATCGATACTTTTAGCAGATTTATTAAAACCCCTTTTTACAGAGCATAGCTCATTATATTTGGCGCGGAAATAGTCAAATAAAGTAAATTCTATTATGTTTTATTTTTCTTTTTTTTTTTTTAGAAACTTGGAGTACAATTTGATCAGCAGTGTTCCAAACAACAGTTTTAAACCTTTAAAACATCTAACATCTATTCGACTGGATGGAAACAGACTGACAGAAGTTCCCGTTGCAGCCCTTAAACACGCCAGGCCTCTCACTGTATTGTAAGTATATCTAGAACAAATAGGCCTTTGCGCTGTGAAAAGGGGGCTTCATGCATCTGCAAAAAGTATCGACCCAGGTCAGCCTGCGCACTTCGCGCAGGCTGACCTGGATCGAATCTTTTTGCCATAGGTAAATTTTCTGCATGTCAAAGGACCAGTGTACCACATGATTCAGTCGGTTGTTAGACAAAATGGATTTTTATGGATCCATAACAATGTGACGCCTTGCCTGGTATCATGCATTAAACTCCCTTTTGCCTGGGCATGGCTCAAATTCTTTCATGATAGTTATATACATGTATACCAAAAACAAGTCTTCTGATTCGTTGAGACAGACCGTGCCAGCCAATCAAATCTCTAGTCTTTTGGAATTTGGAGATATATCTTTTATCCATTTCTACATATTATTTTAACTCTTCTCAAACAGTTCCGAATGTTAAAGACCCCCAGACCCTGAGAAAGGAGCCTGTTAACCCTTTACCACGCAATCCCAGTTTTAACGACCCTGACCGAGAAGGTCTTGGAAAACATTATGGGAAAAACGAAACAATTTTCATGCCTTTGTCCCTGACAAGTTTCCCCATTTTAAACACATTTGATCCGTCGTCTGCAAATGCTATATACGTTGTCTGCAAATGTAAAGTGTAGGATTCGTAATCTGGAGGCCCCGGGTTCGAGCCTCCCTGGAAGTACTGGATTTTCGTGGAAGTGTCCCTGGACAAGACACTTCAGAGCCCTAGCCTAGTACTGGTGAAATCCTCATGAATATGTGAGCAGTCAGCGTGATATGGCTGGAGACGATGTAAAACACCTTTCAATCAATTAGGCAGTTTAGATGCGTCTAAAATTTTGTCGTCTGGTAAAGGGTGAAAGACATTTGTGACAAGAGTTAAAGGCGAGACATCCCTTAAACAAAGCCTTCATGTCTGCAGTGTGGTTTTGAATTAAAGAAGTGCGAAAATTAGTCAAACATTTCTCCCATATGGCGATATGGTTCAACTAATCGCAGACCAAGGACCTTTCTTATCCAAAGAAAGAGAAAAAAAAAGCACTTTAACCCTCAGTAAGCTAGATAGATGAAAATTTCTAGCCAATGGTAAAAACAAATTTTGCGATTTTAAAGTTTCTTTTCCTCCGCGGCAAAACCTTGTTGTACCGTAAGGTGTGGACTGGCAAAGTAAGATTGCACGTCTTGTGCATCATTTTACCCACAATTATTTGTAGGAGTTTTCAGTCAGGAAAGTTCTAAAACGTATCTCTTGAGAAAAAATATTTAACGTAACAGGAGCGATTCGGATTTATACATTCGGTGAAAAATGACGATACTTTTCGTAGACAAACTTGTATGATTGGAATATCACTACAATTATCGAAGTGGTATCCAAGATCAGCTTAATTCCATATCAAACGACAAAATTTTGGATTTGTCCAATTTCAAAGCATTTACAGACGACAAATTAAATTCGTCTCAAATGATGGAAATTTTGAGTGAACGGACAGAAAACGTTGTTAGAAAAGTAGAAATGCCGGTTACCAGCATTTTCTCCTTTTTCCCACAATGTTTTCAAAAGCCTTCTCTGTCAGGGTCTTTGTGGAAAAGGATTAACTGCAGGCTGATCTTTGCATCTGCAGTATCTCCGAAACCAGCTACAGTGTCCATGAGCCAAAGGGTCGTAATAAACAGCTTTCACCATTAAAAAAAATCAGCGTGTTGTTTATTACGACAAGAAATGCGTAGGTTTTAACCCATTAATCTCACAGCTAATTCGCACCCTAAAAAATAAGAATCTTCTGAAAAATAGGTTTTTATCATACAAAGGTTAAAAGATGGTGGTATCTGAGTTCATTGTATTGTGAAAAGTGCATGAATGGTCTGTCTGTCTGTCTGTCTCTCTCTCTCTCTCTGTCTGTCAAACCCAAACCCACCCAACCACCGACCAACCAACCGAAGAAACAACAACAACAACAACAGTAACAAACCAACTAATCAACTAACCAACCAAACCCAACCCTACCCTATCCCACAGGTGCCTGACATGTCTGGTGTCATACAATCCCTCTATATAGAGGGGTTGTATGACACCAGACATGTCAGGCACCTGTGCCCTATCCAACCCTACCTTACCCTACTCTACCCGACCCATCGCTCAGGAAAAAGGGGTAATGCATGTCCGTGATGCATTATAGCAAGCAATTCATCACATACTTATGGATCCTTAAAACCTGTTTTGTCTAACGATGGACCGAATCATGAGGTTTACAAGTCCTTTGACATTTATAAAAATTGATTAATGTAAATTAAAGGATCGACCTTAGTCGATACTTTTTGCAGATACAATAAGCCCCCTTTTCAGAGAGCAAGAAATAGTTTCTTGTCGCCTTTGTCAAAGAAAAGGAGACAATGATACTGAGCCTCACCCTCGGAGGTGTTATAAATAATGGCTTTATTTCTATCAATTTGGCCTGTTTCTGAAAATAGACTCGTGTACTTTTCCAATTTGTTTGTCTTGGTACCTTTAGAGTTTTTTAATATTCAACCAGTAGGGATTGCTTGTTTGGTAGGTGTTTCACGCCGTTTTCAACATTATTTGATATATCGCGGCAGCCAGTGAACCTATCCATGTTTTCTTCGAGTTTCTTTAACCAGTATTTCGTACAAGATTTTTTCCCATGCCACTGTAGCTGCTTTCCCACATAACCATCGACTAAACAATGATCAGTGGTGAGACAGGAATGGATTTTGTGGCAATGCCCATCAGCAATCCTCTGAAAGAAATTCTACCGAGCTGGGGCTTTGATTCAGCGACCTCCCTGTTCTCAAGTCCTGTGCCCTACCGACTGCGCAACCGGGACTCGGCCAGTAGGGTGAAGAACACTTGTTGCATTTTCATTTTTGTTTAACTCTTGTATTTGACGAGAAAAGTTTATACTAGTCAAATCTGAAAGCATTTTCAGACGAAAAATTGAATGTAATTCTAAAACTGAAATACGTGTTTGGAAGGACAGGAAAACATTCTAGGAAAAGGAGAAAATGCTGGATACCAGCATTTTGTCCTTATTCAACAATATGTTTTAAGTCTTTTTTACAGGGTTGTTAAAACACGGGAATGTCTGTTAGAGGAATAAGGTTAAAATCGTATACAAAATTTTGGACATCGTAGATGGAAGATTAGATTGCAGGTACTCCACAGCCTGATCCTGACGTTCATTGTCCGTGATAACAACATTTGTATACTAAACTACGAGATAATGACACCTTTGTAAGACCTGCAAGTTCTTCTTTTCCCGCCATTTTTTTCTACTCATTCAAATACAAACTCATCTTTTGAGACACAGTTACTTTGTCGCCTAAATATGCTTTCAATATAAGCAATTATTTCATGCTTTCCGGTAGGTTATCGAGAAATAAAGGTGAAATATTTTTCAATATTTCATGGTTACGACCAGTGAAAAACACCGATTTTTACATTTTAATTCTTATGTTGAAGGCGAAAACAGTTCTTTCCGTTCATTAGTTACCTAGGTAAAATGCGCGTGCCTCTTAATCAGATGGAAATATGATGTAATTTACCCTACATTTCTCGCGCTTGACGTAATATTGTAATGCGTTGCTATGCGGAGGGGGTACGCCACGGGGAATAACCGAAAAGTACTGTACTGGATTTTGACCCAGAAAGGGTTAAAAGCATGAAATAAATAGAACATTTTTTTTCGGTGAAAGATCGAAATTTATTTCATCTCGTGAACATCATCGGTAATATTTTCACTTGTGGCTGTGCCACTCGTGAAAATATTACCGATGATGTTCACTCGATGAAATAAATTTCGATCTTTCACCGTAAAAAATAAATATCCTCTTATCTTTAATTCTGTAGCCTGGTAAACACTTTAAGGTGCCTGCAATATGCCAAGGATTTCTGTTTCAGTTGCTGCTGCGTAAAGTCTCCCCCCCCCCTCCCCATTTCATCTATTACATACGAAAAGGAAATTTTGAGCAGCGTAAGATATAAACTTGTTCGTTTGGCTATGTAGGCCACCGGCCCAAATATTCAATTATATAGACTAAAAATAATGCTGAGTGACATTAAGATTAACATAAAAACGCACGAGCATGATAGTTAATAGTACAATGATTTATGTTAAGTTTCTCTTTACACGATGCTTTTCAGATATCTATAATCTCACAAAACTTCAAAAATAATTTATCACCCAATTATATAAGCCGATAGCTGGCAAAAAATAAGAAAAAATATTTTTTCAATGGCGTTTTTTGCTCCGTAGCCTCTTTAAATACATGTATCTTTAGATTTCGCGCCAGATGACTTGTTGGAACGTCACATGATCAATAACACACGTCGATTACGAGGATTCGTATTTAAATTAGTATGATGACGTCATATCTGATGTGACAAAAAAAAAAAAAAAAAACCCGATTGCAAACCGACAATTATTAAACGCCTAAAATTGCACCTTGTTATTGAATACAATCGCAAAATTTATATTAATGCACAGAAAAATAAAAAAAATATATCTAGATGTATTTAGCCTTATTTAACAAGAAATTTTAATCTACGGCATGAAAACTAAATAGACGCCTTTAATCTTGAGTTATACCTTCTGTTTAAGGGCTTCTCAAAGAATGTTCAGTACATTTGTAACATTCTTCATCAGAGGAAAGAAATTCGTTTGAGGAAAGAAAAATGTTTGGCAATAAAAGAGAAACCTGGTAGTTAACAGAAAAGCATTAACTCTTTACCAACCAAAAATATATTGTCCGAATTAAAAACGTTTGCAGACGACATAGTAAATGTTGCACAGATAATGCCATTTGTGTTTAAAAATATTGAAAACATTGTGGGAAACAGCATTTTCTCTTTTTCCAACAATGTATCCAAAGGCCGTCCTTTTCCGGGTCGTTAAAACACGGGATTGTATGGCACATGGTAAAGTCGGTGAAACATTACCTAAGAGTGAGATATCTATAAAAGGACACATAAACCGATTTAAAATTTTCCAGTTATCAAAGGAGAATGATATAATGGGGGCGTTAGTGTTAGAATAGAATACATTCCAGGTTAGGCCCTGCCTGGGTTCCAGTTCGATCATTTTTAGCTGCACTGGCCTAAGGCCAGCGAGCTTATGTCATGGCCCGGTGTCCGTCGTGCGTCCGTGTGTGCGTGCGTCCGTCCGTGCGTGCTTGCATTAACTTTTATTTCAAACATCTTCTCTGAGACTACCCATCCGAATTTGATAAAACTTCACAGAAATGATCCTGCTATGGTCCTCTTTAGAATTGTGGAAAGAATTTGATTCTTTCAAAAACTCTGGTTGCCATGGCAACAAAACTGAAAAATATTGAAAATCTTCTTGTCTGAAACCATAAGGCCCAGGGCTACCAAATTTGGCAGGTAGCTTTATCTAATGGACCTCTTACAAGATTCTTCATATTATAGCCCTGGGGTCAAAACTGGCCCTATCCCGGGCATCACAAGTTTGATATGGGCTTATATACATGTAGTAACTTCAATTTAAAATAGTACTCAAGGGAAATAACTCATGTTATAAGAGATCAAGTTTGTTACTGTTTACCTTCCTTGATTATCACACTGCGGTAATACGTGATTGGTGTTAGGTATTCAAGTTTTTTGGATAGAAAATGCTCTGTTTTCAGGGAGAGTGATTTGTTTTGATGCTAATAGTTATGATTACATGAGTGGAATATTTAATCTAAGGTAAGGTTTCTATCATTCAGTTTTTTTTTTTTGTTTTTTGTTTTCAGAACTTTACCTTTGATGCCAATGAATAAACCTGCTTGTATTCACAGACATTATCTTTGCACTTCAAAAGATATGACCTTTTTTTTTTTTTGTTGGGCAGAGGGGAGGTTATGGTTTGCAAGTGAGTTTTTATTACCATACAGACTTCTTATGCTGTATGTCTCTGTATGCCCCTTGGTAATTGCGGACGTATTTTGTAGACGAGCGACTCAACAGGTAGAAAAACAGGAAAATGTGCATAGACACAGCACTATGGAGAGCGCGAATCGGGCTTTTTTCTCAGCCTAATAGACCCAAGTCCAGAATGAGATACTTAACAATAAATGGTAAAACAATATCGTTGACGTTGAGATTGTTTTTGATGGTGTCTCTGTTGATTTGCGGTGACATTGAGAGTAACCCGGGACCGGGGCCGCGTCAACAAAATCTCAATAGATTTACCAGACAGACATCGCAGTATTTTAATGAGTGCCAAAATGATATCCCTACTACAAGCTCTTCAAATAATCAAGACAGTTCACAACCTCCCATGAATATGAATCAAGAAAAAATGTTTGAGTTTCTCCAAAACATGAAGGAAGAGTTATCTGCGCAAAGTTTAAATATATTAAACGATCTTTCCGGAATGAATTCTAAAGTAGATAAAATTGACGATACAATTATAGAACTGAAAAAAGAGAATGAAGCAGCGTAATGAACAATTGATGAAGCCAAACTTACAAATTACACGCAGATTGGATAATTTAGAAGCACAAAGCATACAAAGTAATCTCCTTTTTAAAGGAATACCTGGTGGTAATCAAGAAAGATGGGAAGAAAGTGAGAGAAAAGTAAGAGATTTCATTTGTGAACTGCTAGAAATGCAAGAGGGTAATGAGATAGAGATTGAAAGAGCACATAGGCTTAATAATGGAGGCACAAGAGGTTCAAAAACAATCATTGTGAAATTTACCAAATATAAAGATGCTCAAAGTATTTTACAGAAAAGCAATCAGAAATTGAACAGAAACAGTGGTTCTGCAGTACACTAGGACTTCACAGAAAAGGTGCGACGTGAAAGGAAAGAATTGACAAAGGGTATGGTAGAAGCAAGGGGAAAGGGTCAATATGCTGCTTTAAGGTAGCACAAGCTCCTAATTGATGAGAAAGTATACAGGTATAACGAGGAAAGTGACAGTATTGTATGTGTTGGACAGAGACGGGAAAAGAGAAACCGTACAAACTTTCAAGGACACCTACATGAACAAGGAGAAACAAACAACCAAGTCATGGATCTATCAGTACCAGTAGCAGACTCAGGGAACTCAGGCGACAAAGAAAATGATAACTAGGGAAATGGCCAAGGCCAAGATAGCAATAATCATGAAAATGACAATGTTAAAACCATAGACATGATGTACAATATTCTAGTATGGAACATTTGTGGTCTATATAAACATAAAGACAATAATGAACTCAAATCATACCTAGCCAAACATGATATCATATGTTTAACTGAGACATGGCGTAAAAGTAATTTAGATTTTGATGAATTCTTACCAGTTTTTATGAATTTTGGCTGTTTCAGGAAATTACCATCCAAAAATTTTAGAAATAGTGGTGGTGTAAGTGTATTCATTAAGAATGAAATGGTAAAAAATGGCTTGGTACAACAGATATATAAAAACTTTCAAGATGGAATTGTTATTTCACTCAACATTAGCACCAACATAGATGTTAAAGAAGTGATATTGTATTTTGTATATGTCTCACCTGAAGGATCCCCAATATATGAAAATATGGAAGAAAAGGATGGAATTAAAATTATTCAAAATAATTTCATACAGATAACAAATGATTATCCAAATGCATATTATTTCTTGAGTGGGGATTTGAATGCATGAACAAAAGATTTTTTGGACTATATTCCATCAGATAATTTAAACTATGTATTTGGTGAAACAGAGTATGAGGGTGATACCTTCAGTTTAACTAGGAAAAACAAGGATATGTTAAAAATTTAATCAATTTGGTAAAACATTAGTTGAATTCTGTAGAATTAATAATGTTCACATATTTAATGGCAGATTGCACAATGATTCTGAAGGAAATTTCACCTGTGTTGCCAACAGTGGAGCCAGTACAGCAGACTATACTGTTGGTAGCTCAGAATTATTTACAAACTGTACAGACTTTAAATCTGACCATTTGACCATTTTCCAATCTATTGCCAATTTACATTTAAGACTGCCAATATGAATGTTAACAATGAAGCTCATTATATCTGTAATTCTGACAAATTAGGAGAATACATAAAATTTAGATGGTCTGAGAACAAAGCAATTGACTTTCTACAGAAATTTAGGACAATGTTCACCACAGAAAAAGAAAACATTTTCCAAATAGCAAAATATGATATTGATACTAGTATTACAAAACTTATCAATATATTTCAGACATCAGCAGAAGCCATGAGGTTAAGAGGTCAAAGGTCGTGTAAGCCTGTAAACACTCAGCCACCATGCTGAAGATGAAGTAATAAATGGCATTAAAAATTTAAATAGGGGTAAAAGCCCAGGCTCTGATGGAATAGGATCTGAATTTTATAAACATACAATTTTAGATGTAGCACCCTTACTAACAAAGATATTTAATATAGTATTTGATAAAGGAATGTTTCCGAAGAAATGGGGGGAGAGTTTTATTTGTCCAATCTATAAATCTGGATCCAGAGATAAAACTGAAAACTATAGAGGAATCTCATTGCTAAACACTATGTATAAAAGTATGTCTAGTATAGTTAGCAATCGTCTCTATATTTGGGCTGAAGAAAATAACAAAATGGATGAAGGCCAAGCAGGTTTTCGAAGAGGATATTCTACTATTGATAACATTTTCACACTTCAATCTATTCTTCAGAAATATTTATCAAAATCGGGGGGAAGATTATATTGTATTTACATTGATTTTAGTGAAGCATTTGATAAAACATGAAAAGTTATTTCAATCTATGAGCAACAAAGGCATAGGAGGCATATTTTATCGCTTTTTAAAACTCGGTTATGCAAATCATATCTCAGCAGTAAAGACAGAAAACGGCATTAAAGACTTTTTCAACTGCAATATTGGAACAAAACAGGGTGATGTAAGTAGCCCAATAATTTTTCTCTTTTTATAAATGACTTAAATGAACTACTGCGTGAAAAATGTGGTCAGGGAATATTTATAAATAACAAAATTCCGGAAATATTAAGCTTAATGTTTGCAGATGATGCGGCATGCTGTGCAGATACAGCTAATAGGCTACAAAAACAAATAAATGTAATAGAAACCTTCTGCTCAAATACTGGAATGGAACTTAACTTGGGAAAAACTGAAATCGTTGTCTTTAGGAAAGGAGGGTATTTACGAAACTACGAAAAATGGTTTTACAATAACAAACAGATACAGACAACATCTCTATAAATACATGGGCTTACTACTCACACCAATGTTATCCTGGACATCTGCCAAAATTAAACTAGCATCACAAGCACAAAAAGCTATTCAAAGTATAAAGAATTATGAAATTAAAAATGGTTACCTGTTAAATCCCGAAAGTTTTAAACTCTTTGATTCTATGGTAAAACCCATACTCTGTTATGCCTCTCAGATATGGGGCTATGAATATTGTGAAATTATTGAATCCGTGCATATTAATTTCTGCAAAAAATTACTTGGATTAAACAGTTCTGTAAATAATTGCATGGTAATAGGGGAATGTGGCAGATATCCATTAAGTGTTACATACCAATTCAATTGTATTAAATACTGGTGCAAAATTATTCACATGGAAGACAAAAGATACCCAAAACAATGCTACAATATGTTGAAATCATTAGATAATATGGGTAGAATTACATGGGCAAGCGGAGTTAAAAATCTCCTATTCGAAAATGGATTTGGAATAGTATGGAACACCCAAAATGTTGGAGACGTCAATCAATTTCTTTCAAAATTCCAACAGCGTTTAAAAGATTGTGCACAGCAAAACTGGACTGCAAAAGTAAAATAATTCAAGTAGATGTCAATTTTATAAACATTTCAAATCACTTTTAACCCCAGAAAAATATCTTAATATGAATATAAAGTTTGCGTTTAGAAAGTCACTAGCTAGATTTCGATGCTCTGGCCATATACTCAGGATAGAAATGGGGCGACACCACAATATACCACAAGATGAGAGAAATTGTGTTTATTGTTTGGAACACCATCAGATTAGGATTATTGAAAATGAAGAACATGTATTTTTTAAATGCCCTAAATACAATGATTTGCGAGTAAAATACTTATTCACATGGTTCAACGGCAGATTAAATGATCAAAGTCTTTACAATCTTATGACTCAGACCAATGAGAGGAAAATGAGACCGTTAGGGATATATATTCACCACCTTCTAATAAAATCTGAACAAACAGCACTTACCCAATAAAGACAAAAGCTTCAAGTTGCTGTATTATAATCATCAGTTATAATTTAATCTGAAAATAAAAATGAAAATAAACCACAAAGAATCTTGCCTTAGATTGATAGTAAGAACTTGATTTTAAAACTCTGTGCCACACTACAAAATATTAGAGCTATCCACATTAGAACTATCCATATTGCAGACGACAAAAATAAAAGCGACACAAAAAAATGGGATGCTATTTTTTAAAGGATAGAAATCATGTAGAAAAAAAAAATATGCTGGTCACCAACATTTTCTATTTCTTTCCCACAATGTTTTCGAAAGTATCCTTCTCTAGGGTTGTTAAACCACGGGATTGTGTGGAAAGGGGTTAAAAAATAAATTTCAACAAATGTAGCGTAACTTTTAAAAGGCTTAATTGCTATAAAATAAATCCATCATCAAACAAATTAATAATAATAAACTATCACAAGAACTATAAAGAACAATACAATTAGTTAAACCGTAAAAGAAATCACAATTCGTATAAGATTTTTAGAAATACTTATCTGATTCTTGTTGTTTCCACGTCGTCTTTTTACACATTGCTATGTGACATAATAATCTCTGAACGTGTATAACTTCCTAATTATAGAAAGCGCCTAAATACTAAATTAAAGTAGAAAGAACGCCTTAAGCAGTAAAATAATTAATACTGTAATATATATCACTATATATTAGGTTAATAAATCAAGATAATTTGAATTTTAATGTGTCAGTGGCTGCAATAAGATTATGTTCGAGATTATCTTCAATGAAAATGTAACGCAAAATAATTTTGTTTATTTTGCGGGCTGAGTGAGCGCAGGCTATATGACCTTTGACCTAATCGCAGTCAACCCGTTCATAAAAATATAATGATTAATTAGCTGTTTTCTATCACTACCTTTAATTCTGAAATGCCAAAGGACAGTATAATTGCTTACACCGAAACAAAGCAAATCAATGTAGATAGTTTACCATTATATATATCATTTCAATGCTATTGTATTTGTTTCCAAGTGTCGTATTATGGGCCGGAGGCCTTAAATACTTAAAAGGAATAAAATGTTCAAATGTTCAAATCTCAATACCAATTGAGACGACATTTTTTTTGACTGGACCAAGTTAAAAGCCATTGCAAAAGACAAACTGAAGGTAGCTTAAATGATTATATCTGTATTTGATAGGGTAGGAAACGTTGTGGGAAAAGGAGAAAATACTGGCTTTCCCCGCAACGTTTTCGAAAGCCTTCTATTTCAGGGTCATTAACACTTCGATTTGTGTGGTAAAGGGTTAAAAAGCCAGCGGAGCGATAGAGGGCCATCATGGCCCTCTTGTATTTTTTTTTTTTTTTTAATTTGGATATTACTTTGTCAAAAATGACCTCATTTCTGACAAAGTAAAGTCCGAGAAAATGTAAAAGGAAAAAATGATCGGGCTGGAACACAGGCCATGTCAGGCCGCACGTACGTAATTGTACCACAGCAAAGTTAGAGGATTTACAGGATACAGGTTGTCCGTATGTCCGTCCATAGATGAAATTTTGTGTCTTCTACATTTTCAACCAACTTGGCTGAAATTAGAACGGAAGTCTTCCTGCTATAGGAACTTCTGCACGTGAAACTTTCAATACGGCTGGTAGACTATGTCAAGAGTTATGGCCCTTTTTTTGGGGGGGGGGGGAGGGGGTTGAGGGAAATGGGCGCTGATCGAGTGACAAGTGAACCAATGGTAATTATCCATCTGAGCATGACACGTCTAGTTTATCCCTTTGCAAAACAATCCCGTGTTTTAACAATGTTTCTGGCGGAGAATGCTTTTGAAAACAGTGTGGGGGAAACCGAGAAAATACTTATAAACTTTCTAAAGCAAATTTTGATTCTTAGATCACATTATTGTTGTCTGCAAATGCTTTAAAATTTGACAAGTGTAAAATTTTGTCGTCTTGTAAAGTAGTTGTCTTCACCACAAAATGTCTTCCTCTAGCCTTTGTGCGCTAATGTTTAGACTACATAAAAACTGATAATTAGTGTACAGAATTTCAATCATTTTCTCTTGAAAGAGCACATTTATGGTGACCTATTTATTTCCAAGACGACATTTATGATATTACAAAGACCCTGTGCCGTCTTGTAACCCTTTATCAGACGTCTGGTTTAGATAGGTCAAAATCAAAATCATTTGCAGACAGTAATTTCAACGTTTCTGTAATGATGAGATGTGTCTTTAAATGGCTGAAAACTTTGAACAGGGGGAAAAATACTGTCTTCCAACATTTTCTTTTCATCTCACAGTGTTTTCGATTATTCCCCCCCCCCCTTTTTTTTTAAAGTCGTAAAAACCAGGATTTGTTTGGTAAGGAGTTTTTTAATCCTTTAACCACAATCGAAAATATACGCAGCTTTTGCTGCGGGCATAAGTTGGGATCAGAAAGCACAGAATTAAGTATATATGTTACAGTAAATCTGTGAAACTAGGAATTTCATGAAATTCCTAAAAATAACAGGAAATTCGTGAAATGACTGTTTCACTTAGGGATTTCACGTAATGACTAATTTTTTCAGGAATTTCATATGTTACGGGAGACCACTCCTTCATGAATGGCTTCGTCCCGTTTTAAATACAATACCTGACAACTGCGTTAGGGAGATGTCTCTAGCTCCGTGGTTATGGTATTGGCCTTTCGTCCGGGCTTTCTAGGGTTCGAATACTGCCCGGTCCCTTTATTTCTGCCATGCATTTGTTCATTTGTTTCTTTGTTACGGACTTTGTTCGTAAGATGGGGGCTCGTCCGGGATTGGCCATTAATCCCATTTGTTGTCCATAACTCTTTCTCCTTTACCAGGTTATCCCTTAGCTTGATGAGCCTGCAGCAGACAACATTAGAAAACATTGATGTCAAAAGGAGAAATTGCTCCTTATAAGTGATTTCTCCTTTTCGCATAATGATTTCTGACCCATCAAAGAACCGTGATACATGAATACCACGTTTTGGTTTAGCGTCTGCAAACACGTCAAACTTAAAAGAGTCTAAAATTAGTCGTTTGGTCAGGTGTTAAATGTTAACATCCTTTTTGCATTTATACGCTATGGATTGGTTTATTACGACCAACAAGCTTGATTCTTATAAACATTGTTGTATTGTTGAAAAAATTGAGATAATTTACTTCATATAATGTCTTTGTCTTTGACAAACCCTACATTTACTCATTAGTTAATGCCCCACCCACAAACTTAAAATGTATTTTCCTAAAAAATAAGGCTGGTGACCTATTTATTTTAAGCCTGATTCTTTTAGTTTAGTACCTCAATATTATTTATAAAAAAAAATAAGAAAAATCTGAATGTTAGAACATTAAAAAAAAAAAAAACTTTAAAAAATACTCTTTGTTTTTTTGGGTTTTTTTCCCCCAAAATAAAGGTGTTTTAGTCATTAGTTAAGGGTTTTTTTTTTTACAGATTGATACTTAGTATACTCTAAATTATTTTTTCATTAAATTTAATGTTTCAACAATACAATGACATAAAATTTGCTTATAATTGTTGTCATTTAAAAAGATAAACATAGACTTAGTTTTCATAGGTGAAATTTCATTCTAACCTGCCGCAATGCAGGGTGTACTAAAAGAAATTATCATAGAATTTTCCCAAAGCTGGTGACCTCCTTTTTTTATGACCTATTTTTGTAGATCAGATAATACACTATCACCAAACAAACTTTCATGAAATTCTGAATGTTTTCAAAAAATGGTGAAACTGTAGCGATCGTCGTTAAGAAAGTTAAAATATCTACTACGTAACAGTATGAAATATTTTCTCAATTTTCATTTTTGATGAAAGTTCACTTTTCGGCGTAGCTATAATCAAATATGTAAAACTTCATGAATAAACATATGAATGAACAAGTCCCATTTTTTAAAACACTAAATAGTTGTAAATATTTCAAAAGGCTATATATTTTATCACTCTTTCCCCCAAAACCCTAGAAAAAAAAAACTTTCGAAAAAAGTGTGAGGAAAGGAGAAAATTATGTAACCGGTATTTTCTTCTTTTAAAACAAACCCCTTTTCTATCCTTTCTTTGGCAAATTTAAGTGTTTGAACAATATTTATTTTGTATTTTGCAAGTACTCTTTTGTTGTCAGGTTAAGAGTAACAAGAGGACCATATTGGTCCTGTATCGCTCCACCGGCTAATAAGTACAAACCATAGACACAAAACAAGAAAAATTATAATTTTTTCTCTATAAAAGCCCATGTGAAAGTTGTGGTTAAGAATGAGAAGATTTTTAAAGTTTTCACTTCAAAAGCGCATGTAAAACTTGTTACCCCCGGGACAGGGCCAGTTTTGACCCCAGGGATACAATTTGACGAATTTTAGTAGAGGTCTATTAGGTTAAGCTACATGCCAATTTGATAACCCTAAGCCATATGGTTTAGAACCAGAAGATATTAAAATTTTCACTATATAAGCAAAACTTGTGACCCCCGGGTTTTGGGCAATTTTGATCCCATAACTATAATTTGAATCAATTTAGCTCTAAATGAGCTTTAAATGAGCTCGCTGGCCTTCAGTCATACCAAAGTATCAAATTGAAATCTGGATTTATCAATATCATACCTCTAATCAATAAAATAATGAAGCTGAAATCGTTTCAGGAATTTCATGAAATGACTGAAGATTTTTTCTAGTCATTTCATGAAACTCCTGATTAAAACAGGCATTTAGTGAAATCCCTAACTGAAACAGTCATTTCACGAATTTCCTGGTTTGTTTAGGAATTTCATGAAATTCCTAGTTTCACAGATTGACTGTAACATATATATAGAATGAAAAGACTTTCAGTCAGAGATTCGCACTTTGCTAAAGAAATCTTTTCGTTACAAATTGTACTTAATCCTTTTGGTACCAAAGACAAAAACAGGGGCTTCTGCGGACGATATAGATCAAGATCAGACTGCATAGAACGTGCAGTCTGATCTTGGCTCTATACCATCCGCTTATCTAATCAAGGCCACAAGATAAATATCTTTCTTAGTTTCAGAGGATAATTTTTTCAGCCGTCAAAAAAGATCGAGTTTTACGTATCACGTGGTGCGGAAACAGTTAACTCTTTACCAGACGACAATTTTCTTTTTACATTTTCGAATTGAAAGTATTTGCAGACGACAAAATAAACGTAATTCAAAAATTGAAATTTCGTTTTGGAAAGGTAGAAAATCGAGCAATAGTTCTACGTTTCCCACGATGTATTTTTTTTTGAAGCCTTTCTCCTCAGGGTCGTTAAAAGATTGGATTGCTTGGTGTTATGTAGATAGGATATACAGTGACCTGTTTTCAGAACATTCTAGAAACATGAAGATCATTTATTGGTTTTTCCATTGTGGTTATTTTTAGAAACAGGTTGTTGGTAAACAAGCTGTTTACTAATCGATGATGTCATCTTTCTAGAAAAGACTAATCTAGAATTTTCCAAGCTGATATAAATAGAAGTGACTTACTTGGTGATTTTGGATTTTGAAGTTAGACTTGTGGCTTTGTGGATACAGAATTAGTGAAAAGTGTTGGATTTAACTTGGGATATACCTCTGTAAGTTGGAATAACTTTATTTTGATACAGGTTGCTCATATCTACTTGAAAGTTGAAACTATTGTTAATTTAGGTTTTAGGAACCAGAAACTTCACTCTTCTTGTAATCAAAACAGTATTCTTAATTTTGAGGGACTTATTCTATTTCTTGTTCTAAGATTAAAAATTGTCAAATTTCATTCAAACTTAACTGCTATTGTACATTTTTGTTTTTGTTCATTAATAAATATTGTTAATTGTTAAAGGCTTGTTGCTGGTTTTCTTTCTAGTTACGCTTGGCTCGTAACAGAAATTGGGGGCTCGTCCGGGATTGATCATCTATTCATTTTGGATACATTTTGAAATTATTTTGAACTTGTTACAGTATTAAATTTTATTAGATAACAAATAGTAATAAAAAATTAGAATTTGAATTTGAATTTTATTCTACTGAACCAGCAAAAAGCAATCATGTCTTTTGATCTTGAAAAAATTATTGCTGAGCCTTCACAGGAGTTGTTAAATTTGGCAAAAAAGTCTGATTTGTTAGATCTTGCTTCTCATTATAAACTGACTGCCATTAGAGGTACTATGTTAAAGCATGAAATTAAGAACTCTAT
Source organism: Hippopus hippopus (assembly GCA_946811185.2). NCBI lineage: Eukaryota > Metazoa > Mollusca > Bivalvia > Cardiida > Cardiidae > Hippopus > Hippopus hippopus. The sequence continues at coordinate 35,818,309 of OX328107.1, read as the reverse complement.
TGTTCAGTTTTTAGTTGAGGAAGAAATACTTGATTCGTCTGCTCTGTCTCTTATTATTGTGTCTCAGACAGATGTTAAAACTAATACCGGTATTGAGGTAGAAAAATTAAAATTACAGACGGAAAAAGAAGACAGATTACAGGAGATAAAAATGAAATTAGAGCAAGAAGAAAGGATGAGAGAAAAAGAGTTAAAATTAAAATTAGAGCAAGAAGAAAGAATGAAAGAAGAAGAATTAGAGTTAGAAAAAGAAAAAATGTATGTTGAATTAGAAGAAAGAGAAAAGGATAGGCAATTTCAGATGAGAATGAAAGAATTAAAATTAGAAAATAAAGAAAAACCATCTTTGCATGCAGCTTATGACTTTGACATAACAAAACACCTCAGACTTGTTCCGCCATTTCAAGAACGTAAAGTTGATAAATACTTTTCTCATTTTGAAAGATTTGCTAAAAATTTAAAATGGCCGAAAGAACACTGGACCTTACTCTTGTAAAGCGTTGTAACTGGAAAGGCTCGCGGTATTTTTACTCAACTAAGTAATGAACAGCTCTCTAATTACACGTATGATAATGTTAAGGAATTAATTCCTAAGGCTTATGAATTGGTACCTGAAGCATATAGACAAAAATTTAGGAATTGCAGAAAAGAAAATGGTCAAACCCATGTTGAATTAGCTAGAACTAAAGAACAATTATTTGATAGGTGGTGCCATTCAAAGAAAATAGGTTCAGATCATGGAAAACTTAGACAACTACTGTTAGTTGAAGAATTTAAAAGGTGCATTAATTTAGATGTAAAAACTTTCTTAGACGAGAAAGAAGTTGAAACTTTAGAAGAAGCTGCTTGCTTAGCAGACAACTTTGCCTTGACGCATAAGGTCTCTTTCATGAATAAATCAAACCCTCGAAAACCTTTTTATTCATCTACTGGTCCTAAACCAAATTTTAATCAACATAATGACAATTGCAGTCAGAATAGTCCCAAACCCAAGTCTCCTTATGAAGCCAAAGGTCAAAATCCCTTCTCTCGACCCACTTGTAATTATTGCAAAGAATCGGGTCATATTATTTCTGAATGTCCTGTTTTAAAAAGAAAACGGGAAAAACAAAGTTTTAAGCCTACAGGCTTTACTTCATTAAAGTCTACACCTCAGTCATGTTTTAAAGACCAAACTTTTGTCCAGGCCAAAGTACCTGAGACTGATACTGTTATGGAGATTTATGAACCATTCTTATCAGATGGTTTTGCGTCACTAAAAAGTGATTTTGCCCAGTCTACCCCTATTAAAATTTTACGTGATACTGGAGGTTCTCAATCTCTTATTTTAGCAGATGTCCTGCCTTTTTCTGAGAAGACTTCTTCTTGGACAAGTGTCCTTATTCAGGGTGTAGAATGTGGATTTGTTAATGTTCCGCTTCATAACATTTATTTGTCTTCAGACTTAATTAATGGTCCAGTGACTGTTGGTATTAGAAAAAAAATTACCTTTTAAAGGTATTCATTTGTTATTAGGCAATGATTTAGCCGGAGATAAGGTAATCGTTAATCCACTTGTAACTGACACACCTTGCATGGATCAATCACTCGATTCAATTGAGGAAGAAATTCCTGACCTTTACCCGTCATGTGCAGTTACTAGAGCTATGGCAAAGAAAGCCATTTTGACTGAAAATCAGTCAGTTATTGACTTATCTGATTCTTTGTTGGGTCATTTATTTAAAAATGAAATTAAGAGGTCTATTTCACAAAACCCGTCTGAAAGTCAGACAAATTCTAAACATAATTCATCAGAATTGGATTACACATCTTCACCTTTAGTTTATGAAGGCCATGATACAAGGTCAAAGTCAAAACTAAGTGAAGACCAACACAATGATCCAGAAATAGCACCTTTATTTCAAAAAGCTGTTAGTGAAACTGATCTTTCACAGGAACCTGTCTATTTTTGTATGAAAAATAGAGTATTAATGAGAAAGTGGCGCCCTCCTGAAGTCTCTGTTGATGACGAATGGGCTGTCAGTCATCAAGTTGTCGTTTCTAAATCTTTCAGATCAGAAATATTAAGCTTAGCTTATAAAACACCTATGTCAGGTCATTTAGGAATCAATAGAACTTATCACAAAATTCTTAATCATTTAGAGAAAGTTCAATGTAAAATGAAAGCAAGATATTTTGGTCCTTATTCTCTAGAGAAAAAGGTCAGTGACTTAAATTATGTGATAACAACTCCTGACAGGCGAAAACAAAAGCAATTATGTCATATTAATATGTTAAAAGAATATGTTGATACGGATAATTCAAATATTTCACCAATAAATGTACATGTAGTTTCATCAGTCCCTCAAAATCAAAATCACATTAACCCTGAAGACATAAATTGTGAAGAAATGAGCTTTGGCAAGTCTAACCCTATCTGTTCAAAACTTCAGAATTCTGACATTTTAAGAAATTTAGATAAAAAACTTTCACATTTAGACAATAATCAAAAAGATGAATTAAAAAAGTTAATTTCTGAATATGAGCACCTGTTTTCTGATATTCCAACATGGACAAATACAATATACCATGATGTGGACATTGAAAATTCAAAACCAGTGAAACAACATCCATATCGAATGAATCCCAAGAAATTTGAGCATCTTAGAGGAGGAAATCAAGTATCTGTTGGATAATGACTTTATTGAACTAGTCAAAGTGAATGGAGTTCTCCCTGTATTCTTGTACCAAAACCAGATGGAACTTTTCGTATGTGCACTGACTATAGAAAACTTAATGCTGTGACCAAGACTGATTCGTTTCCAGTGCCAAAAATAGATAACTGCATTGACAATATTGGTCATGCAAAATATGTAACAAAATTTGATCTTCCAAAAGGATTTTGGCAAATTCCTCTAACTGAAAGAGCTGAATAGATCTCTGCATTTGTAACTCCTGATGGACTTTATCAGTACAAAGTTATGCCTTTTGGGATGAAAACTAATCTTATCAACATGATAATACATGTATCTGGATTGGACGACTGTAGGGCCTATATCGATGACTTCATCATTCACAGCGATGATTGGAATGAACATGTAAAGACTATCACAGAATTTTTTGAAAGACTGACTAAAGCCAAATTAACATTTAATCTTGTTAAAAGTGAACAGACTTGTAATTAGTTAACATTTGTCTTAATGTATAATATTTTAATTTGTATTTAGTTAACATTTGTTTTTGTGTATTTTCATGTACATTTATGTGTAATGATATTTTCTATCTTCAGACAAAAGAAAGTTTTACTTCATAAAACTTTCTTTTCCTTTAGGAGGAGAAGTGTTATGTAGATAGGATATACAGTGACCTGTTTTTAGAATATTCTAGAAACATGAAGATCATTTATTGGTTTTTCCATTGTGGTTATTTTTAGAAACAGGTTGTTGGTAAACAAGCTGTTTATTAATCGATGATGTCATCTTTCTAGAAAAGACTAATCTAGAATTTTCCAAGCTGATATAAATAGAAGTGACTTACTTGGTGATTTTGGATTTTGAAGTTAGACTTGTGGCTTTGTGGATACAGAATTAGTGAAAAGTGTTGGATTTAACTTGGGATATACCTCTGTAAGTTGGAATAACTTTGTTTTGATACAGGTTGCTCATATCTACTTGCAAGTTGAAACTATTGTTAATTTAGGTTTTAGGAACCAGAAACTTCATTCTTTTTGTAATCAAAACAGTATTCTTAATTTTGAGGGACTTATTCTATTTCTTGTTCTAAGATTAAAAATTGTCAAATTTCATTCAAACTTAACTGCTATTGTACTTTTTTGTTTTTGTTCATTAATAAATATTGTTAATTGTTAAAGGCTTGTTGCTGGTTTTCTTTCTAGTTACGCTTGGCTCGTAACATTGGTAAAAGGTCAAAGCTTCAAGACAGGTCTAATTAACAATTTTCTTATAGCACTGATATACAGCATGTTTATTTGTAAATACACTTGTTCCATATGAACAATTGCATGAGTTTACGTGTCATACATGTATACGTGTGAGAATATATTTCCGGAAGGAGAGGTTGCTCATTACGAGTACTTTCTCCTTTTGAAACAACACTTTTAAACGTGATCTGCTGCTTACGTAAAGATCTGTCTTCAAGGGGAAATCATGTATTTGATGGCGAAAGAGTAGAGATATTTTATCTCAAGCATTAGACCTATCTTTCGGTGGAGGAAAAGTAAAATGTTTTAACCTACATCATATGGACTCTCTTTGACTATAAAATAGAGACAATTAACTTATCTACACCATAAGGCCTCCTTTTGACGGCGGAAGAGTAAATAATTTAACCTGCAGCATAAGACCTCTCTTCGATGGAGAAACAATACAGTATGTTATCTACAACATAAGACCTCTGAGTAAATAATTTCATCGTCATCATAAGACCTCTTTGGCGGCGACAGAGTCAATTAACATACTGATTTACACCATATGACCTCTCTTTGATGGCGCTTGAGTCAATTAACATACTGATTTACACCATAAGACCTCTCTTTAACGGCACTAGATTCAAACAAAACAGCACAAGTCAAGACCTCTCTTTGACGGCAGAGGAGTAAATCGACACATCTGCAGCATAAAACCTCTCTTTGACGGCACTAGAGTAAATTAAGATGTCTACAGCATAAGATCTCTCTTTGACGTTGGATGAGAATATTATTTTATCTACGGAATGACGCCGATGGACACATGGAAATTCATGAATCATAAGGGGGGTTGCACGAAAAGTATCCAAAAGTATTGTGTCTGAGTGGCATAGACGTTTTAAAGAAGGGCGTTCGGATATAAAGGATAATGATAGAAGCAGACCAAAAGATTCCGGTGGAGTCATTATTATTATACCACATTTATATGGCACTTTTATCATAGTTTAACCATGCTCAAAAGTGCTTCACATCCTAGCTACAGATACACAAATTTTGCAATTTAACATCATACAAATTAAGAAAATGTTACGGTTAAAAATACATCATAAAACGGGATGATGATCTCTCACACATATGACAGTATAAATTTTAAGACTATAAAACTGACTACATGTAGTAACAGTTTAAACGTTCAGTTTATCAGAAATTAATTCCCATGAGTTTTAATCAAAAAGTATGTTTTCAGCCCTTTTTTAAACGCAAACAGTGAATCAGTGTCTCTGAGGTTTGCCGGTAGGCTATTCCATAATTTTGGGGCTGCAGTCGCAAAACTTCGATCTCCATAATTATGTGATTCGGTTTCTTGGAAGCTCTAATGTGAGTGAGCTACTTCGAGACCTTAGGTTTCTAGTTGGTCTGAACACTTTTAAAAGTCTGTTTATGTACACTGGGGCCTGACCATGTATGGCCTTGTAGGTTAAAGTCAGTATCTTATATTCTATTCTAGAATGAATGGGTAGCCGGTGGAGTTCTTTCATAACTGGATTAATATGACTGAAACGTAATATGATTGAGTCAAGAGGATGGTGAGCCTTGTTTTGTCAGACCAGCAAAAATCAGAAATTGCCGATACCGCAGGAAAGCAAATGTGCATAAAAATACTTACGCAAGATTTTAGAATAAGTAAGGTGTGTGCTCGATGGATCCCTGGACTATTAACTGCAGAAAACATGCCAAAACAGTTGCCGATTCGATTCGCCGTTCGATCCCCAGTGGGCAGCTTTGAAAAAGAGTAGTACAGAAGTGTTTTTTTACAACTTGGTAGACCGCCATCAACAGTGTGTTGAATGCAAGAGAAAATGCTTTGAAAAAAACTGAAAGGTAGAATCCGTAATGGTTACGTCCGTTTTGACGTTGTGCTCAAGTCAGAAGATTTCTGACGTCAAAGCACTCCTTGCTGTATAAAATTGTAATCATTTGAGACGCTTAATACCGGTAACAACTGTACAAACACCCTTAAGTCATATACTGATGTGTTGAGAAATGATATTTTCCTTACAGAGTAATATATTAGAGTATTGTGCTTTGGGACATGCCGACATACATAACAAGAGCAATCGTGGACATTTTCGACCTCGTACATCACAAAACCTTTTTTTTGACGTCGCAAGACTAAATTATGAACATCGTAGACCTCATTTTTGGTGCGAAATAATTTTATCAACTGCATAAGATCTGTATTTGATGGCGGAAGATGAAATTGTTTTACCTTAAGCAAAATACCTTTCTTTGACAGCGGAAACATGAATTATGTTATCTACAGCATAAGACTTTTCTTCGACCGCGGAAAAGCACGTGTACACTCAGTGGCCAAAATTGAGTTCCCAATGTCAGAATAATTTCATGACGTTCTTTCAACTAGATCTACCATTCAAATGTAACTACAAAAATATAAAAACTGGAAAAAATACACAAATGTTTGTATCAAAACTTTGTAGTATGGTCTTTTGCCTTTCTGATTTCAGGATTTTATTTTCGAATACTGTTATAAAGCTTTTCAATATGGTGTACAGTCATGGAGGTCCTAGTTTCATATATGATGTTTTAGAGGTCTTCTTGAGATTAAATTTCATTCAACTTTTTTTTCTAGCCAGGTTTTTAATAATCTCCATAAACTTTCAACAATATCAAGGCATTGGCTTTGTAGGGGTCCGTCAAGAAGGCCAAAATTATTTTCTGCCTTCAATATATTTGAGGCTCTTGACACATGGTATGTTGCATTTTCTGTGTGAACATCTAGGTTTTAATTCCGAAATGTCTAGCTGCAACTGGCGAAAAGTAATTGTGGAGGATCTGAATATAATCATCGCTCTTCATTGTTCTGTTAATTGTGACTGATCTACCCACTCCGTTTAAGCATAAACAGTCCCAAAACATAATCCCTATCACTGAGGGACGTTCAAAATCCCAACACCGACTAATAACATTTCTCATCGTTCTTGCTCCAGAACAAAATTTCTATACTTCAAATTACATTTCTTCCTTCTTGTTTTCATTGACTGCTAATTTTTTTTATCTCCCTACAAAACCGCAATCTTTGGTGACGGTATACTCTAGAAACGGTAGTTATCATTGAAACTCTTCTTCCTTTAAATAAACGTCTCTTAACTGATCAGGCTGACGAATTCTGGTAATTTGCTTCAATACATTGACAGGTTAAATCATCGAATGTCTCTCGTTTATCACTTTTTTGCCATAAGAAAAAGTCATCTATCGGTCCTCAACTCTGTTGTTTTCTACCTTCCACTTTGACCCTGGTTTTCTTCGCTAGTTGAAGTTTGTAAACGCTTTAAATAATTGAAAATCGTTCTCCAATATCTCCCGATTGTTTTACTCATTTTTCCTCGACTTTAGCCCTGTTAGATAATATATACGAAAAGATTTTTCACGTCGGGTGTCATTTCCTTTCCGTGTGTAGCAATTTCGTGTTATTTTGTTTATAGAAGTCGCCATGGTGTCATGTGGTGATATGTCACTACCGACACCCGGACGAATCATCTGCCAGCTGTCGTGGGCCTCGTTTTACTAAGGCAGTTACGAACAAACTTTGCGTAAGTTTTACGTAACTATAGTATGGTGGCATATTTCTGCCACGAGATACGAGATAACTATCATGATTATTTTAGAAAACTATTGCGATTAATCAAAGTTTCCTGGAAATCTTATCTTTTCGTTTTATCTAGATAAACTTTCCAGGAAACTTGGATTTGTCGCAATAGTTTTCTAAAATATTCATTATAGTTATCTCGTATCTCGTGGCAGAAATATGCCATCATACTACAGTAACGTAAAACTTACGCAAATTTTGTTCGTAACTATCTTAGTAAAACGGGGCTGTTGTATAACTTATAGGTTTGGATTGCACCAGGAAACGAAAGATTAACTTTGAATCTAGCGCATCTTTTCCGATCACGGCGCCATTTTGTTTTTGGGAACTCAGTTTTGGCCACTTAGTGGACATTATTCAACTTACAGCATTGGCGTCGGAAGAGTAAACTTTTTTTTTTCACGTATCTTTGAGCTACACAACATGGCTTAATGCCAAACAAAGTTTTTCTCACAGTCCACTAATTGTGATTTCCGGAGGCTTCTCTATATAAGCCATTCAATTGGATTGTTTTAGAAATTGTGTAATTTTTCTAAAGTGCACCATACGTCTTGTGTCGAGAGTCTTTATAAACCGAGTGACAATGGTTTCAAAATGATATATGACATTTTGTAATAAAGACCCTTTAGAAGCCATATTCTTTGAAGTGTTATCTGCCCCCGAGAGAGACCTTCCGTGCCCTGCGAAATTCAATTTACAAGAGATACCTCGTCAGTGCAGACGATTCCGTTTAACATTAACACTTTACCATAGGGCCATTAGGCGCGACTCACTGACCTTTTGCGGACAGTGTAGATCAAGATCAGACTGCACAGAACGTTCAGTCTGATCTTGAATCTACACTGTCCGATAAGGAGATTTTTTTTCCCCAAAAGATACTTTTGAATTGTTATAATTTTGGATGTGTTACAATTGGCTTTAACATTTGATTTCATTTATTAAGCCAGGTAAAAGGTTAAATTCTCTACCAGAAGACAAAATTTTATACTCGTCCGTTTCGAAAGTAGCTTATTATGCAGACAGCGCGTAAAAGAATGCTCAAATGAAAGGATTTGACCTTTAAATGTCAGAAAACTTTGTGGGAAAAGGAGAAAATGCTGGTATCCAGCATTTTCTCTTTTTTCCCACAATGTTTTCAAAAGTCTCTTTTCTGAGGGCTATAAATTACGGGATTGTTTGGTAAAGGTAAAAAAAGAGCTGAATTAATGACATGGACTTTTCAATCAGGAAAAAGAGCTTATACATTGTAATTTCAAGGCTGTTTTGGCCAGAATAGAAATGAGCTATTTAGATTCATGATCAGACTGCACGTTCTTGATCTAAACTGTCTGCAAAAGGAATGAGGCAAGCTCTGACAAAAGGGGATTTAATGTATCGCACTATACCATGTAAGTCATCACATAATTATGGACCCGTAACAACTGGCAGAATCCTGGGATAGACTGGTGCTTGGAAATGCAAAAGATTAACCAATGGCAAAAAGTTTCGACAAACAGACTTTGCAGGCTGATTGGAGTCGGTACTTTTCGCAGATTGATTAAGCCCCCTCTTCACAGGACATGGCTCAAGTATAAGTTTTCTCTCGCGTTCTGATGGTTAGTACTTTGAATATTGAATCAAGGTTAAATTTGATTTTAGTGAGGAACAATTTCTAATATTTCTTGTGTATTTTTCGAATATCATCCTGAGGCCAGGGGATGGTTGACTTGTGTTTGAGCCGGATGAATGCGTTTTTTTTTTTTATAGATATAGATCTAGATCTTACATTTTAAAGTTGGTACATTTAGATTATTTATCAAGAGTCAAAGTTTCTTGAAAAAGAGAAAGAAAAACCTGATAAAATACTACTGAATATATTTTTTTCTATGAAAGCTTCATGAAACTATCTGGTTAGATTAGATCTATATAGATCTATCTGACGGGGTAAGATTTCGGTATTGAACGAGACAGAACGTTTCGAAATTGGGAACAGTTACTGTGTCTATTTTTATGACATCAGATATGACGTCATGGTATCTATTTGAATACTACCATATTCACATAACGGACAAATGATCATGTGACATCCTTACACGCGACATTATCTACCGCTAGATGGCATTCTAAAAATACACATCTATCTAATTTGGGCATTCTGGGTACAGAACCGGACTACTTTTCAAAACGACAATCGTTACTTTGAATTTCAAAATAAAATAAAAGTTTACTCAATAAAACGCTACCTGGTGCGATTCATTCAGTACGATCAGCAAGTATGTAACCTATGCACCGGCCATTTATTAAAACAGCCCCTACAGGCTTGGGTAATAGCTTCGGTATAGGCACTACTTTTCCCAAATATATGGGATGGATGATGCGTCATAGCAGACAGGTCGAATCTCCGAAGAATATGACATGCGCAGACTACGGCCTTTGCGAAATTCTTGTGTGAAACATAACCTTTTACCAATCAATTGCAAAGAAGGAGTTTGAAAAAAAAAAAAAAAAACCTATGGGAAAAGGAGGAAAATGCTGGTAACCGGCATGTTTCCCTTCCACATAACGTTTTCAACCATTCCAAAGACAAATCCCATCTTTGAGTAATTTTAAAGTTGTCATAGATCTATGCAAATTCTTTTGATTTGGAAAAGTTTAAAATTTTGTCTTCTGGTCAAAAAAGGCCTAAATACGACTGTACCATAAGGACGCCTGATGCATCTGCATAAAATATCGATCCATGTCAGCCTACGCAGCACGCCCATTTTCTGTGTATCAAAGGACAATGGTATCTCATTATTCAGTCTGAGACAAAATGAATTTTATGGATCCATAATTATGTGATAGCATGCTTGGTATCTACATGTATCATGGAGATCCATCAAATACCCTTTTGCCGGAGTACGGCTCATTTATAAAATGAAAATTCGTCTCTTTACAGGAACCTGGATAACAACCTGATCTCAGAAATTCCTGATCATGCCTTTTCTAATTTGTACAATCTTCAGTTTCTGTAAGTATACCATTTTTTTTTAAACTTAATCTAGTCTGTACGTTGTGCGTTTGTTCCAGCATTGTGCTGTATTCAACTGTATTTCTATAGCACAATAGCGCTTAACAACTCATTTACTGGTATGTCCTAGTTTTCATCAGTACTAGAAAAGGACTCCTCAGTGTCTTGTAGGAAAAGAAGCCCATTGTTCGCAGCGATGCCTTGGAAGGGGTATGGACTGGTCAGGAAGGAGATTGAACTCAGATGCTCTGCATTACTATTCCAATATAAACGACCTTATTCCCTAAACTAAGACCAACAACTAGAGCGCTCTAAACCAACTACAAGTATCAGTCAAAAATAATTTTACATTTTTCCTCACGGCACATAACTTACAAGTTTTCCTCACTGTCAGTGGTTATCCGTTGTATACTTTGTAACGTTTTCTTTGAAGTCCAAAAGCTTCCCTGCACAGTAACATAAAGAGGGTTGATACTTGAAGTCTTGTTATGTTCATGTTTCCAATGTGTTTTCGACATTTAGTTTTCTGTAGGCCTATACTATGAGCTTTGAGTTCCATCACCCGTGTCTATGTACAGACTGTACATCTATATCTCTTCATTACACTGATCGAATAAACATATTAGCTGCGCTCGGTGAAATGGGAGCTAAATGCCTATGTAAAAAGTATCGACCCATAACAGCTTGCGCAGTCCGCGCAGGCTTACATGGGTCAATACTACTGCTATTTGTCAACTTTCTGCATGGACCATTCTACCACACGATTCAATCGTTTGTCAAACAAAAATGATTTTATGGATCCATAATTATGTGCTGTCTTGTTTGCAATAATGTATTACGGATATGTGTTAAGCCCCCTTTTGCCAGAAGATGGCACATATCTATATTAAATTTTATCTTTCTTTCAGGACTCTATCAGACAATCAAATACAATATATAGGTAAATATGCCTTCGACGGTCTGCAGGTCCTCTATTGGTTGTAAGTATTCACAAATGTTTTATAACAGTTTCGACATGTCACCAGATTAACCCGTGGGCTGCTAAGCGCGACTCACTGACCTTTTACGGACAGCGTAGATCAAGATCAGACTGCACAGAACGTGCAGTCTGATCTTGGATCTACACTGTCCGATAAGGAGATATCTTTCCCCCAAAAATACCTTTGAAATAGAAAAGCTTGGGTTTTTGCTTTTTGCTACTGGCTATGAAAGTTTCTTTTGAATTTATTTAGCGGGATAAGGGTTAACTCTTTAGCTAACAGCACCGTGTTTGAAAGACCTAGAGAAAGATAGCTTTTAAAATCATTGCATGATAAGTAGAAAATGATGGTAATCGTTTTTTTTTCTACCTTTCCAAAGACAAATGCTATCGGCTCAGCCAAATTTCATTTGTTGTCTGTAAATGAGCCATGCTCTGGCAAAAGGGGGTTTAATGCATCTCCGTGATGCATTATACCGAGCAAGTTATCACATAACTAAGGATCCATAAAATAACTGTCGACTGGATCTGGAGGAAATATGGTCCTTGAACAGGTAAACAATTTACAAATAGCTTAAAGTTTCGACCAATGTCAGCCTGCATGAACTATGCAGGCTACCATGATCTGATACTATTTGCTGATGTATTAATCCCTTTTTCACAGAACATGACCCAAATGCTTTCAATTTCTTTTTAATTTGATCAAGTTATCAACGTCCATTGTCTTGCAGAGTTAATCAAAGGACTGACAGTATCGATAAGCGCTAATGTGTACCATTTGAGGTCTTCAACGATATACGTTTAAATACACAGGCGTAGTTATTTTACAATTGTATTTGATAGTTAAAGATAATCAAATAAGAGTCCACCTGCAAATATATCTTCAACAACAATATGAACAACAATAATAATTATCTTCGTCTTTGTGGCAGAAGCAAACAAGTAATAAAGGAAATAAAATACAGTTTTCTTCCACTAGGTTTTAGGTGCGTTTTCATTATTCAAAACGATTGAAAATGCTTTGCCAGACGGATGAATTTGTCAAAATAAGTATTTTCTCTATTTCTCAGAAAATTAAAATGATTTTCAGACCAGACAATCTAAGCTGTCATATTCCATTTGTCCGTTTTCTGCTTAAACCTTAAAGCACCGAATGCACCAAATACACAGTGCATTATAAAAATAATACCAAAACAATTGCAATTTCAAGGTTTTGTCAATAATGTCTTCGCAAAGCCGGCAGAGTATATCACAGATCAGACTGCATATTTAGTGAATTATGATTTTGATCGACATTGGTCGCCAAGGCAGCGATAGTAATGAAAGGTGCTTCATTGTATAGGTGCACCGATACGAAACTATAAAGCTTTCATTTCAAATGGCTTCGATATTGCAGAACACTAGACAACAACCTCCTGAAACAGATACCGGAGGCGTTGAACAGTTTACCAGACCTATTTGATTTGTAAGTGTCGGTCTTATTTCATTTGACATCCATTGTGAAACAGGGCTTTATGACTTTATGATGCATTCTGGATGTTTTTCTTCTGTTAAATGTGATTTAGGTACCACCATCTTTCTACAGTCTTTAACGTTAAGAGCACGAGATAAATGATACAGATATTCTTATAGCCGAGCCCCGGTAGCTCAGTCGGTAGCGTACATGGCTTTAGAACAGGGAGTCGCTGGTTTGATCCCTGGCTCAACCAATTTCTTTCCGAGGATTGATGATAGTCATTGCGACAGGATTCATTCCTCTGTCACTGCTGACCATTGTTTCGTCGATTTTTATGTGGGAAAGCAGCCAGTGGCTTTGAAAGAATATTGTGCGGAGTACTGGTTAAAAGAAACTCAGAAGAGCATCGATAAGTGCACTGGCCGCCGCGATATAACTGAAATAATGTTGAAAACGGCGTTAAACATCATACAGTACATCATACAATATCAATCAATAGATATTCCAAATTTTCCATCTCAAATACGTGCGTCGCACACGGATAAAGTCAGGAGGAAAAATCTCGTATTTATAAGGTGTCAAATACGGTGTCATATTCGGTCACAAAAATTGATATGGTCTATTGCAGTGCGGACTACGCTCTGCTTGATTTCTGGCTTGATAGGTCAAAATTTTATGTTTTTACATACATCCGCTCTTGATTAAAAGTTTCCATCCGCTTTGCAGGTATTTATTTGTATTGATTCCATAGCATTTTCGGTCAAAATTTGCCATCTGTACAATATTACACATTATTAAAAACAGAAAGTATACTTGTATGATAAAAGAAATGAGCCATGCCCTTTGATTGATTGATTGATTGTATGGTGTTTGACGCCATTCTCAACATTATTTCAGTTATATCGTGGCGGCCAGTGCACCTATTCATACTTTCCTGAAGTTTCTTTTGCCAGTCACTCTGTGCAATGTTCTTTCCAAGCCATTGACTACTTCGAAACATTGGTCAGCGGTGATAGAGGAATGAATCCTGTCGCAATGACTATCATCAATCCTCGGAAAGAGATTGGCCGGGCCGGGGATCGAATTTACGACCCACTGTTCTCAAGTCCTGGACGCCGACTGAGCTACCGGATCTCTGCTATGCTCTTTGAAGAGGGGGTTTAATATATTTTGCAAAATGCATCGGTTCACGTCAACCTGAGCAGGCTGACCTGAGCCGAAACTATTTGCTATTAGTCAATTTTCTGCTTGTCAAAAGACCAATGAATATCATGACCCAGTCGGTTGTTAGACAAAATGGATTTTAGAATGGATACATGCTTAGTACCAAGCATCATGGAGATGGATTAAGCCCCGTTTTGCCAGAGCATGGCTCATTTCTAAAAGGGCGTTTTCACAGTAGCACGACAACGGTTTTTTGTTGGTTTTTTTTATGAAAATAATGAAATAATGTTTATGCTTTATTTAAAAAAGGTCGATAAAAAGGAACAGAATAGAATACTTGGAGGAAGATTGTTTTGTGGGAAACAAGAAGTTAACAAACGTGGACCTGAATGACAACCCCATTTCAACATTTCACAAGAATGCGTTCAGAAATATGCCGTCGCTAGAAAAACTGTGAGTGTCCCCCATTTCCTTTCATTTTGTTTTGTCTTGTTTTTTAAACCCTCTACCGCACATTTCCGAGTTTTGACGACCATGACAAAGAGGTCTTTGAAAACATTGAGGGAAAAGGAGAAAATGCTGATAACCAGCATTTTCTCCTTTTCCCACAATGTTTTCTTCCCTATCACAGACAATTTCCACCATTTGAGTCACATTTAATTTGTCGTCTGCAAATGCTTTCAATTTGAACAGGTCTGAAGCTTTGACGTTTGGTAAAGGGTTAAGTCTCTTTTCGTTCTTTGTGTTGTTATAAACCCTTATCCTGCTAAATAAGTGAAATGAAATTTTTTGAGTAAAATCCCAAATTCTGCATTTTTTTTTTTTTTTTTTTTTTTTGGGGGGGGGGGCACTATGCCTTTGTCGGACAGTGTAGATCAAAGATCAGACTGCACCTTCTGTCTTGATTTACACTGTCCGCAAGAGGTCAGTGAGTCGGGATTAGCAGCCTAAGGGTTAAACCTTTACCAAATCAAAGCGTTGAGAACGCTGAAGTGGTATTTGTCAAGGAAGCCATTGTGTGGAATTAATAATTTGAAAGAAAAAGAGAAATATTATTTAAATATTGGCTTGAAAGTCAACCTACTAAGCAAATGAATACGTTTTTTGATTGAAGGGAGAGAGCTCATGACAAAGTTAGGGTTATTTGTGTATTGGTGGTCTCCCTTTGATCATGAGAAGGAGTCCGGAGTAACGTCTCTTGACAGTAGAATGCATGATGGATAGAGAGAGAAACCGTGTGAATATATGGAATAAAATTAAGTTTGTACTTGAAAACTATGATTTTGAAATATCTTTGGCCGTTAACATTTAATTCCCAACATTACAATCAATTGTTTTGATCTATAAATATTCATGCCTAATCAAATGGAGTAGCGTGCAATCATGGGATGAACAAGCCATGGGACGAAATGGCTTTGGAACGAAAAAGCCCAGGACCAAGCGATCGGTAGACAAATTTTGTATAATTGCGCCAATAGAATGCTATGAGCGAGTGAAGCTATTTTAAATCAAAAATTAGTATTTCCACGATCGATGGCCTCACCAAGTGTACTTTAACATGCCATTTCCAATACCATATCTGAGTGCTACCGAAAAACTCATTTGCCTGAGAAAAATTGAGTTTTATTGGGTTTATTTCCTTTGGCTATGCACAAAATACGATACATGGTCTTCAAAATTCAATATTGAACTCATAGTGGTATTGTCTTCGACAAATACCACAAAAACCCCATTTTCTTTACAACCCTCAAGAATGATTATTTTGAAACACCGTGGAAAAGAAGAATATGACGGTAGCCAGCATGTTCTTTTCCTACAATATTTTTTCTCTTTCATAATGTTCTCTTCATTTTTCTAAGATCGGTCATTGAGCCCTACTTGCTTGGTTGTAATCGGAAGGCTTTGAATCATAAGGGGTCGTAGGTACGAATCCACGGCTACGTTAACCCTCTTCAACACAATCACGACTGCTAACGACCCTCAGGAAGAAGCCTATTTAAAACATTGTCGGTAAGGGAGAAAATGCTGGTAACCAGCACTTTCTCCTCTTTACACAATACTTTTTATCTTCTAAGGCGAATTTCTATTCATTAGTTACAATTATTTTGCCGTCTGCCAAAGCTTTCACTTTGGACCAGTCTAAATTTTTTTTGTTTGGTAAAGGCTTAAATTCTTCCCGAGAGCCGCTGGAAGTCACTTAAGCAACCTTTATTCCTCTCTTACCGCTTATAGCATTAAGAGAAAGTAGCCAGTGGTTAAGAGGGGATTTTTCCGATGTAAAAGAAGCTCAAGGAAAGCATAGATAGGTGCATAGGCAGCCGTGAAATTACAGAAATACTGTTCGAAATGGCGTTATATACCTAAGACCATATGTTTTAACCCTAGAGCTACAAGGTTTCCGTGAGTGCAATATATTACTGAGCCATTCTCTGGTAAAAGGAGGTTTAATACTTCTCCGTGATGCATCAAACCAAGTAAGTTACAGCATAATTATTGATCCATCAAATTCCATTTTGTCTAACAACACACTGAATCAAAGGGTAGAATAGTCTATCGACATGCATAACATTTACAATAACTATAAAGTTTCAACCAGTGTCAGCCTGCGCGGACTGCGCAGGCTGACGTAGGTCGGTACTTTTTGTAGATGCATTAAACCCCCTTTTCACAGAGCATGGCTCAATTGACCAATTCTGTCAGCTCCGAATAAACCTTTCAGAAATTTTTATCCTAGAAATACAAACCCAAGAATTGCAATATCATGCTTGCTTTCGTCAACTGTGTTTCAGCGAAGCAGACAGTGCAGATCAAAGATCAGACTGCACGTTTTTTATCGTTTTGTGCCGCCTGATCTTGATGTAAGCTGGCTGCAAAGGCGATCATAGTCGTGAAAGGCGCTTTAAGGCTTTACTCTTTTAGCATCAAGCGGACTCGGGGGCTTTTGTGAACGGCATAGATCGAGATCAGACTGCGCAGAACGTGCAGTCTGAACTTTAAACTGCGATGTCTGCTTGTTTAGATCTGTTCTGGGTTACAGTGAATTGTTACTTTTCAGCCGTCGAAAAAGGTTCAGTTAATGATAAATTGAGTAATGGTCTGTGAAAAGGGGGTTTAATGCATCTGCAAAAAGTATTGGCCTAGGTCAGCCTGCGCAGTCCGCCAAAACCTTTTGCTATTGGTCAATTTTCTGCTTTTCCATCTATACCTCAGGGTTCAGCTGGTTGTTGGACAATATTTATTTTATGGATTCATAATTATGTGATGACTTGCTTGGTACAATGCATTACAGAGATGCATTAAGCCCCCTTTTGCCAGAACATGGCCCAATTCTATTTGACTCTGAAAGAGTTAACTGTCACTGAACTTGGACTACGGGCTCTGTACAGTCTTTGCATTGGCTTTACTGTTAGCAAATGTACACAACTCCCCCCACTTTCTCAAAGACTGGAGACGATCCCTGCAGTCTGATCTTGATCTACTCTGCTAGCAAATCGTCTAAAGATAAACATCTCTCGAATACTTTAACTACTTTAGTGTAAAATAAGTTTCGATCCTTTTCGATGGCTGGATATACCATCCACTGAAAAATCAGAGATAATGAGCCATGCTCTGTGAAAAGAGGGCGTATCGCCATCTGCAAAAAGTATCAACCCGGGTCAGCCTGCGCAGTCCGCGCAGGCTGACCTGGGCCGACACTTTTTGCTTTCGGTCAATTTTTTGCATGTCAAAGGACCATTCAACTTCATGACTCAATAGTTTGTTATACAAAATGGGTTTTATGGATCCATAATCATATTTTAATTTGTTTGGTTTAATGCATTACAGAGGTACATTAAGTCCCCTTTTCAAAGAGGATGGCTCAATTATATTTTATCTTATAAGCTTTAATAAACTAGTGGACATTATGGATTCAGATCAGACTGCACGTTCTGTGCGGTCTGATCTTGATCTTTGCAGTCCGCTAAAGTCTCCCCCCCCCCCCTTTCACCCGTAGTTCTAAAACGGTAAAGTTCTAGACGATACCTACCATGCCTTGCTATATATGGGTAATTTGTTACTAAGACAGTTAAAAGAAAATAAGATACAAGCCAGTGTTTATCCCTCGGGGATTTCTTCTCTTTCTATTATAAATCCTGCCTAAGTCTTCTCACATAACTCCGGTAGACAGCTTCCTTACTAATCACTAAGAACACTTTACCAGTCTTTGTGGTTTTTTTTTTTCGAACCTTAGGATAAAAGGCTTTTGGAAATATTGTGGTAAATAAGGGAGAATGTTGGTTACGTTTAGAAAGCTTTGGGAAAAAAAATATTTGATAAAAAGGGGGAAATGTTCATTACAAGCCTTTTCTCCTTTTCAATTTTTTTTCCTACCGTTTCAAATAAAAAAAACAATCTATCATTTGAGCAGCACTCAAAATGTCGTCTTTGAATTTGGACAAGTCTTGTACTTGATCTTCGGGCTCGAAGGTATTCACTCTCACTGTCTTTGACAACTTCGGACATTAAAGGCTTAACAAAAAGAAATGAGCCATGTTCTGTGAAAAGGGGGCTTAATGCATCTGCGAAAAGTATCGACCCAGGTCAGCCTGCGCAGTCCGCGCAGGCTGACCTGGGCCGAAACTTTTCGCTATCGGTCAATTTTCTGTTTGTCAAAGGACCAGTCTACCTCATGATTAAGTCGACCATAATTATGTGATGACTTTGGCTGGTATCATGTATCACGGAGATACATTAAGCCCCTTTTGCCAGAGCGTGGCTCAAATATAAAAGAAAGGGAAATTTTCTCGCAACCAGAAATGTTCTCTTTTCCACACCATGTTTTCTGGAGGAAACCGTTTGAATATGGATAAACTTAGAACCTTGTCGTCTGGTAAAGCTCTAACAAACATTAATCAATTAATACACACTGTATTTCAAGTCGATTGGTTGTTTAGGACTTTTACGCCGTTTTAACAGCTTAGGTCATATTACAGCGGTCAGTGCATCTACGCATGTGTTTGCTGGCTTTCTCACACCAGTACTGCCACAACTTTCATTCCTAGTCACTGACTCCTTTTCTCAAATGCATCAGAAGTGTAAGGCGAAAAATCGCCGGAAAGAAAGTTTGCTTCAACCGGGTATCTAAGTCACAACCACCAGGTCACGGGTCAGATGCTCTGATCACTGAGCTATCCAACCGGGCTGACTGTATTTTAGGACAAATACTTTCAATATGGACGAGTCTAGGAATTCTATTGTCTGGTACAGAGTTTAACATTTAACATCCTAAGTTAAATGGAATGTCCAGTCAATAGTTATAACCCCAAATATTGTGATTTCAACGTTTCTTTTGAGGGGAACAGAGTATCGGACAGAGTAGATCCAAGATCAGACTGCACGTCCTAAGTGTTAACTCTGTACCAGACGACAACATTTTAGCGTGGTCCAAATTGAAAGTATTTGCAGACGACAAATTGAATGTTTCTCAAACCATAAAACTTCTTCTTTCAAAGGATAGAAAATATTGCGAGAAAAGGAGAAAATGCTGGCTATCAGCATTTTCTCCTTTTCCCACAAAGTTTTCTAACGCCTTCTTCCCCAGGTTCGATTCAAGTCGCATTGTAAACAGTTCACAGAAATTTACACTCACTGTCTTACATTACACAGCGTTCTGTCGGAGGCCAGAGACTTGGTGACCTTTCCAAACATCAGTGGAACCACGGGACTGGATAAAATAAACCTGGATAGGGCCGCCATCAAGAGTCTCCCAAACGATTTATGTGTCAATCTAGTGCGTCTGACAGAGTTGTAAGTGTCTGTGGAGTTTTTATTCATATAACTTTGGAACCAGTCAGTATGACTTTACTGCGACATACAAAATGAACTTGATATGTTCTTCCGGCCTTGGGCGTAGCTGCCTGTACGCAAAAACGCAGTTTAGAATACTTTGGGGAAAAAAATCAAATTTGCCAAAAACGACACTAGAACCCACTAAATAGCTTGTAAACAATTCAAAACTTTTCGGAGGGAGAGACCCCGGACTCTTCTTTGGAAACCCCGCTCCCCTCTCTCGGCACATTGCGCCTCGATGAAATCCTTTGTTATTACTTTTGCGTACAATTTATTTTGGGCTAGCTACGCGTCTGTTTCCCTTGATAATTTTGATGTTTAGTTTAAGGTTTTCTAACATGCTTTGGTACAATACTGAATTCCATTGGATCAGTACATTGCAGAACCAGTCTATGGTTTGGACGAATATCTTGTAAAATGCCGAAAATTTACAGCTAGCAAAAAGTTTCGACTCCGGTCAGCCAGACGGACTGCGCAGACTAACCTGAATCGATAATTTTTTGCTGATGCATTAAGCCCACCTTTAACAGAGTATAGCTCAAGTATTATATTGCTTGCAACACGCGAAAAGGGGCATTCGGACATTTGCGTAAAGTGTCGTCTCGGATCGACCTGCGCACTCCGCGCAGGCTAATCCAAGACGGCACTTTACGACTACAATAGATTTTGTGCTACAGTAGACCTGAGCAAAACAGAAAATTACATAAAAACGGAAAGTGTCGTTTCGGATTAGCCTGCGCGGACTGCACAGGCTGAACCGAGACGACACGTTACGCAAATGTCTGAATGCCCCTTTTCGTAGGTTGCGGGCCATATTATAGATTTGTATACTTATATTTATATATTAAGTCAGAGCTATTAAATCAGACATGATGAATATATAATGGCTCACTTTTTATCATTTTTACCCCTGAGCAATTTAATTTTTGTAAAATACAGCAGTTGTTTCTTGCTTCTCCTCTAATACACAAGTAAAAGTTTACATTTATTGTATTATATTCGCGATATCTTTTTCAGCGACATTCACACAAACAAGATATCGAGAATTCCCAACATGACGGCCTGTTATAATCTGACACTCATGTGAGTAAGACAAACAAAACCCCTTCACACTGCTATTGATTCTTTTCCAAACGACAAAATTATAGACTGGTCCAAATTGAAAGCATTTGCAGACGTGACCCAAAATCTGAAATTTGCCTATGGAAGCGCAGAAAACATTATTGGGCAAGGAAGAATGCTGGTTAGTAGTATTTTCTCCTTTTCTCTTAATGTTTTGAAAGGCCTTTTTCCCTAAGGTCGATAAAATCGAGATTGCGTGGTAAAATGTTGAAGTACGATTGAAAAGCCGCGATTGCCTGTTGTTAGCAAATACATGTACCCCATTTTCCTGTTGTTGTTTTTTTTCAAGTGTCCATTTATTTTCATTTGATATCTTTTTTTTTTATCTGAATACAGCATGTTTGAATTATAAATACATGTACATGTATCATATTTCATACATAAATCCTACACGATGCTTTGAGATGCAGTGGCAAATAACAAACAATGTTCAAGAAATTGCAGATGGCAATTTGAATGTGGCTCAAATGATGGAAATTGTCCTTGATAGGGTAGAAAACATCGAGGGAAACGGAGACAATGCTGGCAACCAGCATTTTCTCCATTTCCCACAATGTTTTCAAAAGGCTTATAACTCAGGATCATTAAAACTCGGAACTGTCTTGAAAAGTAGTTAAACGATAAATCCATGCTAAAAGAAATGGAAATCAAATTATTTAAAAAAAAAAAAAAGAAAATTAAAAAATCACAGTAATTCTGGTAATAAAACCTTTTTTTGTCTGTAATTCTGTCAATAATGATATTTTTAGTACTTTTGGAAAAATATTATATTTTTGAGATTTGGAACCAATAATATACTTCTTAGTCATTCTTATGCAACAGTTGTATATTTTCGGTATTGTTGGTTACAATAACATATTTTAGAGTGACTTTGGCTACAACAGTGCAATTTTTAGTATTTTTGGTGACAATAACATTTTTTTCCAGTAATTTGGGTAACAGTAGTACATTTTTAAACTTTATTAGATTTATTGTTTATGTTTTTCATTAATTTTGGTTAAAGATATTGTTTTACAATGATTTATAATAATAATGACATATTTGCGAGTAACGTTGGTAACAATAACATATGTTTAAGTAATTTTGGTGACATTAATAATTTTTCAGAAATTTTGGTAACAATGAAATAGCCTCTTTGGATAACAAGCCGTTCGCTGGACTTGAGAAACTAAAGGATTTGACCTTGGCCTACAATCGGTTAACCACCATACCTAGAGATGCTTTTGATGATCTAACAAGCCTCGAGTATTTGTAAGAATCATTATCATCTTTTATTATTATTGTTACACACTCAAAATGCATTGACTTTATTTATAATTGAGCCATGCTCTGGAAAAAGCGGACTTGATGCATCTCCGTGATGTATTATACCAAACCAGACATCACATAATTATGGATCTAAAAGAATCCATTTAGTCTAACGATTGGCTGATTCTGGAGGAAGACTGATCCTTGGACCAATAGCAAAATGTTTTGACTCATGTCAGCCTGCGCAGTCTGCGCAGGCTGACATGGGTCGATACTTTTTTGCAGATGAATTAAGTCCCCTTTTCACAGAGCATGGCTCAATTATATCAACCGTGTTCAACGCTTAGTATATTTTTTTTTTTAGTAGTATAGGTACCGGTTCGCAGGTAAACAAAGATGACGAAATGTTTGTTACTATTTTTAGTTTAGTAAGTTGCTTTATTACATTAACGGACGACCTTTTTATGTACTCAGTGTTTTTGTGGCCACTTCGGAAAATCTAGTGTTTGGCAGCCGTCTTGGTTGACGTAGCTTTGAAACTTGTCGAGTACTATGCACTTGCTGACTTGAACAGGGGCACTGAGGATCAGATACTGTACCCTTGAAGGGCTGCCAAAAACTATTGGATATGAGGAAAAATATATCAAAATATTTTCAAATAAAGCTATAGACAGAAAAAAGATGAATACTATCTTAGAATAAGATTTTGCCTTCTTTAGATGCTCACACATCTACATGCTTTCCTTGAAATGACCAAGATCACCAGAGTCTGTTGCAGTTAAAAATTTACAATGGTCGATTTTAATGGGATCCAATGAGGGACGGCAAAATTATGAGTCTACGCTTATCCCAAACCTTTTTAGTACGAAATAAACTCGATTACCGATTGATATCTGATTTTGGATGTAAAGACAAGCATAGAAATGAACCTATCGGAAAAAGATCTTGTGATTCGTCATCATGATTGTCATATTAGATCGAAACTATGTCAGATTCGATATTTTCAAGCTACATTTATTTTACTTCCGCTTGATATCAAGAAGTAGAGCCTTGGGATACATTTTGAATGAAACCAATATCATAAAATGCAAACTGAAAAAGAAGGGCCTTTTGATAGCCACCAGCTTTCCAAATTACCATCAATGAATGTTTTCATACCTGGTGTCAAGAATCGGAAAGTAATAGTGGCAGATAAAGGTGTTTTATAAATTTGGCTTGGCCTTTTAAAAGTGTTAACCCTGTGATGCAAACTTTACACTTAACGTTTTATGTTTATATATTTCAGAGATCTTTCCCATAACGTAATTACGTATATACACCCCGATGCGTTTAGGTCGTTAGTAAAGCTAAGGGACCTGTAAGTACATTTATCATATTGTTTAGTTTGTCTAACATAGGTTCATACATTATGTAATTTTACGATTACCTCAGACTGATGGGAATTTTGTGAAAAGGTAGAAAAATCATTCTGTAGCAGAACACGTAATTAGGGCACGTATTCTAAATTGATTTCTAGACTCCTTGATTAGAAATCTGGTTGACTGAGAGAGGAACCGCAGTCAATTATATTATAAAATTACAGATTTCAGATTTAGAGAAATGAATGAAATGGATGGTGAATATATGCTCTGATAGTTGATCTAAACTGCCTGATATAGGGTGTAATATTCTTATCACGCTGTCTTGAAATTGCAAAACATTGCCTTTGCTTACATTTTGTTATATGAAAATACCTTTCTAAATTATTAAGCAGTCATATGGTCAATGTTGGCTAAACCAACGTTGTTCTATGCTGTGACTTGCTAAATAATGCAAGCTTATTCTCAGTGGTCCATTGTAAATGCACCGAACTAGATATCTGAGATATTCAAATTGAATCCTGGGTTTCGTTTATTCCTTTCTTGTCATTTAATATTGTTTTGACTTTTACTTTAATGCAGGAGGGTTTGTTTGTTTATTTGTATTGTAGTCTAACGCCATTTTAACAGCTTAGGTCATATCACGGTGGTCAGTGCACCTATGCATGTGTTTGCTGGCTTTCTCACACCAGCACTGACACTACTTTCTTTTGAAGCCACTGAGTACTGTTCTAACAATTACCAGAGGTGAGAGGTGAAAAATTGTAGAACAAAAGAAAGTTAGCTTTAACCGGGTATCGAACCCACAACCACCAGGTCAGAAGTCAAATATGCTAACCACTGAGCTACCCAGCCGGACTTTTTATGAAGGAAAGAATCCAGTGGTTGGAAAGGTCTTGTACGTAGTGTCGGTATAGTAATTTTAGGAACTCATGGATATGTTCTCAAACAATAATAAAAATAAAAAATTGTTGAAAACAGTGTAAAGCTCCAAACAACCAATCGTTCTAACAAAGTATATAATAAATGAGAGTAGTCAATATGGCCTGCAACATGCGAAAAAGGGGCATTCGGACATTTGCGTAAAGTGTCGTCTCGGATCAGCCTGACCAGTCCAGGCAGACTAATTCAAAACGAAATTTTCTGTTTTTATGTAATTTTCTGTATTGCACAAGTCTGCTGTAGAACAAACTCTAATGTAGTCGTAAAGTGCCATCTCTGATTAGCCTGCACGGACTGCGCAGGCTAAACTGAGACGAAACTTTACGCAAATGTCAGAATGCCCTTTTTTGCATGTAGAAAACCAATAATACTTATTATAGCCTGTCCGAATTAACTTTATTTGAGCACTCTTATCATACATGGTAACAAAATGAACAAGTCCAGTGCCCGTAACGTGGCCAAACCAGTAATTAACCAATAACGGGCAAAGCAAATGAGGAATGAAAGCCCAGATATACTTTTTAGACTTTTAGAAATTTGCCCCCGTTTGTTAAAATGGCTGAGTCTGATTGTACTTAGTATTTGATGCCATTGATTTTTGTTTACGCATGGTCCCAGTGGTAGGCCTAAACGTGCCTTTAACTTGAAAAGTTCCGCTAATTGAAGTAAGAAGTATTTTTTATTACAACCAATTATCAAATTAATATAATTAAACAAACCTTGTTGTAAATTCCGTTAGAGATTTACTTGTAAATCTTTGCAGCAATGTCGGTGAAAACGAGTTTTCCGACCTGCCTACGAAAGGTTTACAAAATTTACGAAACCTGAAAACGTTCCACAACAAGTACCTCCTACAACCTCCGAACCAAGACGACATTCCGAAGATTCAAACCATGGTCCTAGCGTATGCCTATCACTGCTGTGCCTTTATTCGACGACTAGAGGTAAAATTTCTTACTCCTATCAACGGAGTCTGAACCCTATTATCATCGTCTGTATCTTATCATCACAGTCTATACCCTATCATTACTATCTAAACCCTATCATGAACGTCCTTAACCTTAATCATACTGTATGGGGTCCGTATGGACCCAACATGGTTCTCTGTTTGTCTATGATACAAAAGTTGAAACTACAGGGAACTGTTACTTTAGGAGTTTGTTCCTAAACCTATTCTCAACCTGAATTTACATAGAAACTTAAGTGGCTTCAGAGTGATTGGAATATAAAACCCAAAATCTGTTGGGGTCCGTGCGGACCCCAGGCAACATCATTTTTATGCTATACGAGTATATCACGCATGTTTTACTCACCTCATACTCACATATTTCAGTTGTTTTCCCTTGACAGAAAAGTCAATAAATAATATTTTCAGTTACTGAACTTAAACAAATAATATTCTAACATTTGTACACAAGAAATCGAGAATGATACAAGTTTATCTCTGGGGTCCATAGGGACCCCACTTGGTATGATTAAGTTGGGAAATGTGTCGGTAGCATGAAGGTTAAAAGCCCAGTCGGGCCCAAATTAACAATGTGGATGTTAAAATGCATTTAAATTTAAATTTTACCATTTACAAGTATGAAAATTATTGTGTAGATGACAATCTACACATCTTTGCGGTAGGTTCAAGTGTTAATCGCACGTAGAAAAAATGAATTTCAAAAGTAGGTCAAAAGCTCCAAGGTCGCTCTATCTATTGTTTACTTTTTAACCTGGTTTTAAAATTCATTTTTCTGACAATAATAAATGGCGATCACAATAATTTCCATTCGTTTAACAGGTATGATTTAAATTCAAATGCATTTTAACACCAATATTGTTTACTTTTGGCTGCTTCTGGACCTTTAAACCCTACCATTACTATCTTAACCTTATCATGAAGGTACTTTACTCTTTACAACACAATCACGAATTTAACGACCCTGCAGAAGAAAGCATTTGAAAGCATTGTGGAAAAAGGAGAAAAAGATGGTATATCCTAACATTACCGTGTATTCCCTATCATTACTATCTAAGCCTTGTCGTCAAACCCCATTATTACTATCTAAACCCTATCATGAGAGTCCTTAAACCCCTTCATTACTATCTAAACCCTATTATGAAAGCCCCTAAACCCTTCCATAGCTATCTAAACCTTATTATGAAATTCCTTAAACCCTATCATTACAACCTAAAACTTACCATAAAGGTCTTTAACTCTTTACTACACATTTCAGAGTTTTAAGATGGACCCTTTTGAAAACATTGCGGGGAAAAAGGGAAGATGCTGGTAACCAGCCTTTTTTTTCCTTTTCCCACAATGTTTTCTACTACATTGAAGAAAGAAATCATCATTTAAGATGCACTTATTTTGTCGTCTGCAAATGCTTTCAATTTTGCCCAGTCCAAAATGTTGTCGTTTGGCAAAGAGGTAAACCTGTGACCAGATGGCAGAGTTATAGTTATTAACTTTAAAGTAATGTAAATTAATTCTACACTCAGCAAAACTTATAAACCGCCACTTTTAGCTGTAATTCCCCGTACATCTTTTTATTTATTTATTTATTTATTATTATTATTTTTTTTTTTTGCATCACTGTCCAGAAAAGCGGTATTTAATCTGGTTTGACTTTTTGCATAATGATTGATCAGTGTAAAAACATACCTCAGCCCAAGTCTGAAAAAAAGGTGACTTGTTCTTGTTTAAGGACCTTATTTAACATCCATTTACTCTGTAATGAAAATTGAAAAATTGAATTCTTGAAAACTTCGTACTCGTTTTTTCTGATATGTTTGTGCAGAAAATAATTTTCATCTTTTTTCTTGTCGCTGACAAAATTTCAGTAAGTTAAGCTTCTTTTTTAACCTGTGTCGGCTTATGGACACCACGCATGCGCAACCGATGTGTTTTCCATTTTTTTAAAAAGACGTGCCTGCTATTGGCAAAACCGAAAATCATTTCATTACACTACCATGGCTAACGTCAAGATACATGCTTCATTATGTTTCCATTTACCTATCTATTACTTGGCCAAATTTGCAGGAGAAACAAAAGTGGTGGTTTATAAGTTTTGTTGAGTATATTTTTATAAATGTTTACAAATTCGTCTGGTACAAATTTGTTTCATTTGGCAGTCAGTTTTGTTTCTTGCATGACAAATCCTTCGTGATCAATTCATGGTATTGTCTGTAGTTTCGAATACGAGTCTAAAATCCCTTCCCGTGACGAATACAGAACCAATCAAAGTACATTGTTTATATACAATATGTAAATAGTGTTGTCGTATATCAAAAATATCTGATAAGGTTGGCAGAACTGATAACTGTCGAGGCTTGGCGAAACAATTATCAGTTCTCGAAATCGAGTTAGATTTTTTTGATATACGACAATATTATATACGTATCATTTTTACTTTTAATGTCTGAATTGTTGGCTTTTATTATTTCTGACAACAACAAACACGAATTTAGCAGTACATGTATATGCAAATAAGCGAAAGTAGTTCCGGCTCCACGTTCTGTTCTATAAATATCAGTTGTATATCAGAAAGAATATCGCATAGGTGTTATTGCATGGATATTCGGTTAGTTTAACCCTTTCCCAAACAATCCCTGGTTTTCACAACCCTGAGAAAGAAGCCTTCTGAAAACATTATGGGAAAAGGAGAAAATGCTGGTAACCAGCATTTTCTCCTTTTCCCACAATGTTTTCTTACCTTCCCAAAACAAACTTCAATTTTGTCGTCTGCAAATTCTTCCAATTTGGACTAGTCAAAAATTATGTCGTTTGATAAAGAGTTAAGGATAAATTTAATTACCAAATTAAGTTTGTCAACACCTGTTTAGCTGGAATTGAGGTTTCCGGTAATGTATAGAATACTATGCATGAGTTTATGATAATTATATAATTGAACTCGTTATCAGACAATAATTTAGACTTTCTTGTCTTTGGAAGGATAAAATGTGGTATTAGAATAGGAGGAAATGCTGGTTACCAGTGTTTTGTTTTTCCCACTATGTTTCCAGAATCTTTTTTCTCCTGAAGGTCAAAAAGAAAGTGGATGAACGATAAAGAGTCAAATCAGTCTTTATACATTTACAGAGTAAACCGAAAGAAGCGTTTTCATTCAAGCAGACGATCACCTGGTTACAGAACATGAATGTATCGGAGATGTGGTCATCGAGTAAGTCACATACAATATCTCTCTTGGCGTGCATATAGATGAAAGTAATATGTCAGTCAACCCTTTCAGCGCGAAATGAATGATCTCAACTGTTTTGGACGGCTGAAAATACAAAACACTGAATACCAGGCTGCCTTTCACTAAACTGCGTAGGTTTACGCAAATTATTTGGGATTATATATATCCACAGGTACGATTCCTGCTTTACCCAAAGGTATAAGTTAGCGAAAATTTATGTAAATACTCGTATCTATTCCAGTCGTAAAGTTATGCATTTTGGTGAAACTTGTTTTCAGACTTGATGCTTGGTTATCTATAGTGCGTACTTAGATTTGGTGGTACTCACTTTAGTGTAAGGCGGCCCTGATACTTTTATCTTAAAGTCTTTACCAAAAAAGTGCACGGTATAGATCCAAGAATAGACTGCGCGTTCTGTGCATACCGATCTTGGTCTATGCTGTGCGCAATAGCTCCGCTTTTCTCTTTATTATCAAAATTCTTAGAAACTGACGGCACACCTGCTGGAAAATTAAGTTGCTAATTTTTCTAAGCGAAATAAACCTTCTCTTTCTCCCTTTAAAATGCGTTTTAACCTTTAGGCCTGCTAAGCACAACTCAAGGACCTTCTGCGGACAGTGTGGATTAAGATCAGACTGAACAGAACGTACAGTCTGATCTTGGATCTAAAATGTTTGATAAGAAGGTATCTTTTCCCACCAATCCCTTTGAAATAGCAACATTTTGGTTTTTACTTTCTGCTTGAAAAGTTTCATTTTACTTTTTAGTATATACTTTAAAAAAACAAAATTAAACACATCGCTGAAAAAACACCTGAGATAATCATTTTTTCCTTATTCTTTCGAACTATGCAAGCACTTTTTCTTCCCGCCATGATTTAAAAAAAACGAAAAACATCAGAACTAGACGAAATATGATGCTTGTGGTCTGTAAATAATTTGATATTTCTAAAATACCTTTTTTCCACTACAACGTGGATGCACAAATGAAAGTCTGTATAAATGGACATTGAAACACAAAGTTGACATATAAGCCATTTTTCACTAAGACTAATTATTATACCCACTTGGCATTCTAAAACACTTTCCTTATTCCTTAGGCTGCTAAGTGAGACTTCAAGACCCTTTGCAGACAGTGTAGATCAAGATCAGACTGCACAGAACTTGCAGCCTGATCTTGGATCCACTGTGCAATAAAGAAATACCTTTCCACCAAAACAATTTGGATTTTACTATCGGCTTGAAAGTTCCATTTCACTTAATAGTAATTAGCAGTATAAAGAGTTAATTTTCTTTCATAATCTTTATCATGTTGCCTTTGTGCAAATGATGCTGTGATAGCTTACGGATCTGTTAAAATTCTCTTTAGCCCCTCTTGCAGACGACATTTTGTGTCAGTCTGCGATAAAGGCTTGTGTGTAAATAGAACAGAAGTTCTGGGTTAAAATCCCGCGATAAGCGCGATAAACCTTTGGTACTATGTACACCACGGCATAAGTACTAGATAGGATTTCCGGGAAGCAAATTTTATCGAGAGTGACTTGAATTATGTTGAAGAACTTGTTTCGCAATCGATATAAAATAAATAACTTGACTGTCTACTAGACAACAAAATTTTAGACTTGTCCATATAAACGAATTTGCAGACAACAAATTTATTGTGGCTCTAATGCTAGCATCTGTCTTGTAAAGGATAGAAAACATTGTGGAAAAAGTAGAAAATGCTGGTTAACAACACTTTCTACTTTTCACACAATGTTTTCAAAAGCTGTCTTTATCAGGGTGGAGAAAACATGGGATGATTTGGTAAAACTTAACAAAGTGACATATCACAGAACTTTCAGCCCTTTGATTTTTCCATTTATTTACAGCCATTGTGGACAATGATACCCTGTATGCCGACGACGAGGATTATCCAGCTTATTACGACTTTGGAATCAATAACAGCTCAATGAACACGTCTGTCCCTCATTATTATTACCCTGTCGATTCTGTGGTGAAGACAAAACCACCAGTAGAATGTACACCAGTACCAGGTGAGTTATCTCCCCTACAGAGACTTTCACGTTTAGTGATAAAGCACGATACTTTTAACTCTTTACTAAACGACAAAATTTAAGATCGGTCCAAATTCAAAGCATATGCTGACGACAAAATAAACCTGACCACAACATTTAAAAAGAGAGGCAAACAATGTGGAAAAGGGAGAAAATGCTGGTTATCAGGATTTACTCCTTTTCCAATAATTTTTTTTTTCAGAAGGATATTTTTCGTCAGGGCTGTGAAAAAGCGTGATTCTGTGGTAAAGTGTTTTTTCAGGGTATTCATGTTCGAGTCATGGCATTTTTTTTAGTTTGATAGTGTTTTCGATAATCGTCATCCCTCTTTCTGACGCTAAACATCATACAAATAGTTTGGAAAGACTATTTCATTGTGTCTTGTACTCGTTCAAGAGTATCCTTTTTGAACGATTGTTTTATGCAATTTTCATTAGCATTTTGTTCATAACAGCTCTCTCGTTGGCAACTTTCTTATTCATAGTCATTCCCAGGTTATTACAAGTAAAACATGTACTAGGCAAGGACTATGCATTGCCTTGAATAAGGTCAGTCCCACTTAAGCACACGTAGGCCCGCGAGCGAGGATCGAACCAGTGTTTCGAGATAACGAGTTTGTCGCTAAACGATTAATCCTTTACCACACAATCCCGACTTTTGACGTCCTTAAGAAAGACAGGATTTGCGGAATGCGCAGGCTGACCTAGGTCGATACTTTTTGCAGAAACATTAAATCCACTTTTTACAGAGCATGGCTCATGTGTAAAGAACTGAAAGAGTTATATATTACAGGCCCGTTTCTCCCA
Source organism: Hippopus hippopus (assembly GCA_946811185.2). Taxonomy (NCBI): domain Eukaryota; kingdom Metazoa; phylum Mollusca; class Bivalvia; order Cardiida; family Cardiidae; genus Hippopus; species Hippopus hippopus. The sequence continues at coordinate 35,786,602 of OX328107.1, read as the reverse complement.
TGCGACGATCTATTTGGCTGGTGGTCACTGCGCTGTGGTGTCTGGATTGTATTCCTACTCGCTGTATTGGGAAATGGAGCCGTTCTTTTGGTCTCCATCACAAGCAAATCCAAGATGGACGTCACACGCTTTTTGATTTGTAACCTAGCCCTTTCTGACCTATTTATGGGTATATATTTGGGATTCCTGGCCATCGTAGATGCATCGTCTCTAGGTAAGTAGTAAGCTCTAGCCTGCTGCTGTTAAAGCGTTATTAAACACTCAAAAGTTTCAAAACATTAAAAAATGTTGCGGTAAACCAGCATGTTTTTCTTTTGCGTTACGTATTTCTTCCCTTCCAAATACAGGTTAAGTCATTTAAGCACATTTAATCAGTCGTCTGCAAATGTTTTCAATTGGGAAGATTCTGAAATTTTGTTATCTTTAAAAGTCTGATCTTGGATCTACGCTGCCAGATGTGGAGATATTTAATATAATATAATTTGATATATATTTAATATAAAATATAATTTTGAAACAGCAAAATTATTGGTTTAAATATCGCTTTGAAAGCTTTATTTCACCTATTTAGCAGGAGTAGTAATTATGGCACTATGCAGGTCAAATTGCCTGCGGCACTATAGGGGCCAGGCCTTTGTCTTTGACAGTTCAGACTATTGTTAGAGGCCTTTGTCTGTTGGAGGTCAGACTGTCTGTGGCAATATGACGTAATCTTGCATACCTTTTGTCTGGCTTTCGTTGCCTCCCACCTGCCGAGGCTAGATGACAATTCCAAGCGTGTTTTGGCGCGTTTTGACCGATCAGGCCGGCGCCCGATTGTATAGAACCGAAAATTCAGCCAAAGCATTCGCCATTGAAAATGCATGAGAACTTTCTCTCAAAGAGGTTGCTCTACTAAAAATGCTTTTGTCTGTGAACGCTTTTACCCCCCTTACCATTCAAAGTCTAGGTTTTGTATTGACTTTAATGAATAAAATCGTATGGTGTTTAACGCCGTTTTCAACATTTTTGTTGCACTTAAGTCGCTGCGGCCAGTGCACCTATACATGCTTTCCAGCAGTATCTTTTACCAGGGCATCATTTTCTTTCCAAGTCACTGACTGCTGTCTCACATAACCATTATTACGGTCAGCTGTGGTAGAGAAATAAATGGTTTCACAATTTTCAGTCCTCGACCTAGCCAGGGATCGAAGCCACGACCCATCTCAAGTCCTGCACGCTAGCTATTTAAGAGCTCAGCTTTTAGGTCCTCGCTTCTACATGGAAAAGTTTGCGAAAAACTTACTACGATCCCCAAATAGCGGTGGCATAATATAAAATTCCCTGTTGGTTTGATCATTAGCTTTCTTAGAAATTCTGATTTTTTTTTTTTATAATTCATGAGACCTTTCGATACTCTCCTGACAGAGTCGCATATCAAAATGATTTAATGTTTGAGAAATGTCGACACTCTTCCACGTGATGTCTGGCGCGATTGTATAATATCGTCTGCAAAAATTCAGACAAAGCATTCGCCTCTCATTAAAAATGCATGAGAAAATGTCGATATTCTTACAAAATAGGTCGCTTTCCGCTGATTAAAATGCGTGATGTCTGGCGCGATTGTATAATATCGTCTGCAAAAATTCAGACAAAGCGAATAATCAATTGGTCAGATGGAAAAAAACAAACTGACCAATCAGAAGAGACTTTGTGACTATATTAGAAAGCTGAATTTCGTGTTTGGAGTCATAAGAGTTTTGACACTCGAATCAGCAACATGGTTAGATGTAAATTTAGTCTCGGTAACGAACGCTACGTACAGGTCAGTGAATGGAGGGGTGAACTGAGAGTCGATATCAGGGAATGGCAGGAAGACATACCTACTAAGAAAGGCATTAGTCTTACGCTTATGAGATGGAAGAATTTGGTAGATGCCTCTGAGTTTGTTGATCAAGCATTACACGGTAAAAAAGCATACAGCGCTCACCTAGGAGGAAACGTTTATTGCAGTATCGGTGAAAACAGCGTTTGTGTAGATATAAGACAGTATTGGAAACCAGACAATGAAGTGGTACCGACCAAAAAGGGTATCTGCTTAAGACCCGCTGAATATAACTCTCTTAAAAAACACGTGTCAGAGATTGGTAGGAATCTACCCGAGTTGGACGCTGTCATTCCCTGTTACCTTCAAAGTGATCATATGAACCAGTTAGGGGCGTTGCGGTGTTCTGAATGTAACCCTAACGATAACGGAAACTGGTAAATAGGCGCGATTGACAGAATTAACATCACATTAATAAGCACCATGTTCAAAGATTCTACAAAAGTGACTGCATATTCGAAGCCAGCCTTGATGTTATGTGAAGATAGACTACAAACGTATGAGCACTGGTCGAAGCAAATAAAGCCTGAGAAATGGTCATTAGCAAAAGCGGGCTTCTTTTACACCGGTACTGCGGATAAAGTGACGTGTTTTGCCTGTGGTGTCAACATAATGTCATGGGAGGAAAAGGACGATCCTTGGGAAGAGCACGAGAAATGGTCTCCGTCCTGTATATATTTGAAAATGACGGGATACACGAGTCAAATCACTTCAAGGTGTGATACACAACGAAACGCGTCTGTTACCAATGGAAGATTGTCCCGTGACGGTTCTACATATAACTGGAGTGCTTTGAATTCAGCCTTTTTCTAAAACCGATGTGAACATGTTCGGACTCATTCTTATATTTGTGACAACAATGAATGACTTCGAATTGTGGTTGAAATACAGACAATTGCGAAGAGACGCCGCGGAGGGTGTTGAAAGGCTCGTTGGCTTGTATATAGAAAACGAAAGAAACCTCTCTATTTACTATTTCTATTTGATGTAGTAAGAATGTATGGATGTCTATGTAATAAATAAACATGTCTGACTGGCAACAATATTTGTCTTCTTTGTATTTTGACTTAAAATCTCCCGCTAGCTATGGTGGTCCTGAAAAACTCTATCAACATGTTAAAGACGAGGGTAAATACAAAATTGGCAGGCACAGAATACGCCAATGGTTGCAGAATCAAGAAGCGTATTCTCTGACCAGGGGTGCTAGACGCCGCTTTAAACGTTCCAGGGTGATTGTAAATGGCATCGACAGTCAATGGGACATGGATCTTATGGACATGGCCAATTTACAGAAGCATAACGAAGGTGTGAAATACATTTTGATTGTTATCGATGTATTTTCTCGTTTTCTTTATGCTCAACCTGTTAAGAGTAAGCGAGGCGCTGATGTAGTCATGGCATTGAAACGTATACTGACAGGCCCCAAAAAGCCAAACACAATTCGTACGGACAGAGGAATGGAATTTAGAAGTAAAGAAGTAAATAAATATTTAAATAGTCAAAGTATACATCATATGTACGCATATAATACGGAAACAAAAGCAAATTACGCGGAAAGAGTTATTAAAACGCTAAAACACAAGATTTTTCGATACCTGCTCAAAAACAGAACTAGTAGATACATTGACATTTTACAGGATTTTGTACATAGTTACAATCACACTCACCACAGGAGTCTTGGAGAAAACCCAGCAGCAATTTCCGTGAAAAATGAAGGGGAAAGTCGTCTTCAACAGTATCTCATTAGAACCAAAGGAAGCAAAGGGGAAAAGCCCGTTATAAAAAAATTCAAATATAAAATCGGCCAGACTGTACGATTGTCACACATCAGGTCCGTATTTGACAGAGAATACTCGCAAAAATGGACAGGGGAGATTTTCAAAATCAGATCACGTTTCAAAAGACAAGGACTTCCAATTTACACGTTAGTAGACTGGGACAACGATGAAATTGATGGTACATTTTACGAACAAGAATTACAAGCCATAAACGTTGACGACGGTACCGACTTTAGCATCGAAAAAATTTTGAAAAGAAGGACACGCAATAAGAAACAGGAAGTCCTGGTGCGCTGGTTACACTGGCCAAAAAAGTATGACAGCTGGATACCGGAAACTGATATTAAGCAATACTCGTAAACAACCGAGAATATAAAAAGAGGCTGAAAACTAGCAATGTTCTATCATTTATGTCTAGACAGTCAAACGATCATGATCATCACAAACGTGCTTTACAGCGCTCAACTCAACTGTCCTATTGATTTAAGACAACTCTGCTCCAAAATAACGAATGTACGGTATGATCCAGCACGATTTCCCGGACTGATATGGCAACACAGAAAAGCTGGAGGAAACTGTTTAGTGTTTTCTAACGGTATTATCAACTGTAACGGCAAAGTTTCGAGTAAAAGAGAGGGGTACGAACGAATACGGAAATATGCGAGACTGATACAGAATTGTGGATATCCAGTGAATTTATCGGACGTGAAACTTTTAACCATGTCTATGAGCCATACCCTCAGTTCGGATTTGGATTTGAAGCGTTTGTCTGTCGATAAAGATGTCGTATACGAACCCCAGTTATTTCCTTCTCTTAACTTTAAAAGGGAAGGGGTGCATTTTTGTTGTTTTCATACAGGGAAAGTGGTCATAACGGGTGTAACCTCTTCACAAAAAGAGGACGAGATTGTTTGTCCCACACTAATTGAACTCGAACTCTATACGCGTAAGAAGGAATGAGTATTTTAACCGATTCAATCATGGAACACTCTACAGTCTATTTACAAATCGCTTATTTACTTCACCTACAAGAGACCGAAACAACGGTAAGGAAGAATTTACTGCAGAATTTAACGAATCGTCAACTAAAGGCTATCATCGAGGTGGCAAAACGTATACTTAATGGAGTCATTAATCCAATGAGAAGAGATGTTCAAGTTTTTGAAAGAAGGAGACTATTGTTACGCACACTATGCTCAAATAACGTTTCATCAACCCGTAAGAAGACTTTACTTCGACGATTTCATTCATTTATACCCATTTTATTACGCCCAGTTTATCTCATTCCTACTATACTAGACCAATTGAGAACAAGGAGAGAAGAATGACAGAGTTTTACTTGTATTTAAATTCCGCAGAATCTATCGATATACGTAAGAATAACGCAGATTTCTTGTTCCAGTTTTCTAAGGACTATATTTTAGAAGGAAGTTGGTTATGTGCTCTGGTAGAATCGTCATTGACCTGCGACTTTACACCTCAAAGTAAGCGGTTGTATTTGAATTGTGACATTATAGAGGAAACGTTTGTCAGGAATAAGTTACAACCCGTTCTCACCAATATAGAAATCGAAACAAGATACAAGAAATTTAAATTTACGGAATGTCTTCATCGACGTTATAGACCCGTGAGTGTCAAGAAATTTAACACTATTAGGCTGTCGTTAAAAGGCGAAGATTTAAAACCGATTGATTTGAATTCGAACGATTTTCACTGTGTCCTTCATTTCAAGAAATCATGGGTTCCATAGACGTCTTTGATTCAAAACTACAGAAGTGGGTTCCGTACAAAGAAGATGTGGAGTATTGGATTGATTATTTTAAACCGAAAGACCACATCCCAGATCAAATAAGGAATTTGGAGAAAATACTAGAAGAAAAGAATAAACTGCTGCGAGATATGGAAGAAAAACTTGAAAAAGTCAAAACTCCTCAGGTAAAAATGGTGAGCCCATTAGCCGAAGTAGTTGATAGGGCAAAATCTCAAATAAAACGTAAGAACGGTGTTGACGAAGATCGTAAGAATATCAAGCGTAAGAAGACTCACAAAACGTATCGCAAAGATCCCGACTGGGCGTTTTGAAAAATTAGCATGAATAGTAAAATTCAGCACAGTGAAGAATTATCGTTATTTAATCCGATCCCAAAAGATTCGTCCTTGTTATCGAAAGATTGGATCGAATTCCGACCCATTAATCCGGTAACCAATTCTTCATCGAGCTTGGAATTTAATATACCGCCACAGGCCAGCGCCTACATCAACTTGAAGGAATGTAAATTGAGGGTGAAATTGAGACTCGCTTTACAAGACGGTACACCCGTGTCAGAAGATGATACGCTGGGACTTATCAATTTACCTTTGCACACCATTTTCAGACAGCTGGACATTCATTTACAACAAAAACCACTCCCGAATAGCGGAACCACGCATCCGTATAAGACCTACATTGACACCTTATTAAATACCAATCAATCTATACAGGAAGCTTTTCTGACCAGTCAATTATTCTACAAGGATTATCGGAATCTGGACGATAGCGACCCCAAAACTGGATCAAATACCGGTTTATTCCAAAGATATGAAAAGACCAAGGGTGGTAAAATTATAGATCTGGAAGGAAGTATCCCGGTGGACTTGTTTCAACAACCCAAGTTGCTTATTAACGGAGTGCAAATGGGGCTTAAATTTTGGCAAGCATCCGATGCCTTTCGAATCATTACAGATGCGTTTACTCCGAATTACAAGGTGCAAATCGTTGACGCCCGTTTCAAGCTCTGTATTCAGCGGTTACAGAACGATTTGCTTCTGGCTCACGACAAAATGATTCAGGACACTCCCGCTATGTACCCATATTTCCGCTCAGAGATAAAAACAACCTCGATAGCGCAAGGACAATATAGTTTTCACGCAGACGATATATTTCAAGGTAGGGTGCCAAACAAAATCATCATAGGGACGGTTGCGAGCGTTTCATATAACGGAGACTACAAAACAAACCCATTCAACCTGAAACATTACGACTGCAGTTACCTCGGTTTCTTCGTTGATGGCCAATCCGTACCATCGCAACCTTTGCAACCTAATTTTGAAGGAAATCATTTCACCGACTGTTATCAGACCCTCACTTCCTGTAGAAATGATATCAACATCACATACAAAGAGTACAAGCAAGGATACTGCCTATATGTGCTGGATATCGATCCCTACTATTCTTTCAACACAAAAAGAAGAGGTCTTTGCCGTTTGGAAATCAAATTTGCTAAACCTTTACCAGAGAGTGTGACATTGTTGCTGTACGCTACCTTTCCAGAAATACTTACAATCGATAAAGCGAGAAATTCGTATATACAATAAATACGGAGGGAAATAATAAAAAAAAAAAAACCACACACACACACACAATGACTCATGCCTTCTTTTATACTTTTATTGTATTATTCTGTTAATAAAAATATAAAATCATGAAATTGTCGAGTCGTTATTCAATAAGAAATCCAGTCTATATCTTTCTTTCGTTTCTTCTCTCTAAGTCCCGGAGGAAATAGTGTTAATTTCTTATTCTTCTTTTTCGAGGTATCTTCCCTTTCCTCTCTCTGCTGATCATCTTGTCTCCCAGATAGTTTTTTCAATCGCTCAAACTTTTCGAAAGGCACTAATACATATTTCTCCATTACTGTAATACGGGTTGTAAGTAGGCTGAAGCAATCTTCACCAATGTATGGATAATACGTTGTTTATGTTGGATAGCTTCCTTCTTTTTAACAAACCCCGTGTTACGATCTCCAAGCAAGTAAATAAAGCGTCTCTGCCTCTTTAAGGTGGCTTTTTCCGTAAGTGTCAATCTACCTTTGAACCGGATAATGTTGTACGCAATTTGACTAAGCGCCCTTAGCTGTTGACTGGTAATAGTTTTTAAAAGCGCTTTTCTCTGGTCGGCTGTAGTGTTGGCCACTAAATATAAAAAGTGACGTTGCTGTTTAATTAGTTCTACCATATTGTATTCTTATAAGCTATTTATTTCCATTCTTACGTCAAACGGTACACAATAGGATCTTCGTTGGGAAATATACGAGTCCTTAAACGGTACTTGTCGTCGGAGTAAGGGGACATGTCCACTATGAAATAACCGTGTCTCGTATTAAGGGCATCTTCGTAAGCCTTCATAAACACTCCGGATTTACCGGGATAAAGCTGCCGTCCTAGCACTCCTACTTGAGATATGTCACGAATATTTTTCATAAGCACCAGATACCATGTATTCAAAGCTATAGTTCTGGCATGTTTACCCCCAGGGTATAAGTTTTGTGTGATCATAATCACCGATACTTTTCTGTGATGGCAGCCTTGGGTGAACAGTAACTCCATTTCTTTACTCCGCATGACCTCGTGCATTAGGTCGTCTAAAATGATTAACTTGTGTTTTTTGTCTCTTGTGAAGTCATCCAATTCTTCTGCAGTAGGTAGTCCTTGCTTACTGTCAAAGTTTGGAATGGAACTCTCCATGACATCAAACAAGTCTTGGTGGATACCGTAGCAATAGAGAATATGAGAAGGGGGGTCCCGTCCGTACATGAGGTTTACTTGTTTCAAAAAGCGGTACACCCATTGGGTTTTACCACTACCAGTTTGTCCGCTAATACACATACTAGAACATGGTTCGAATGGAAGAGGGACGGCCATTATTTTTTAAGTCTAGGGTTAGGCAAAGCGTACCCGATACTGCTACTCAAGAGTGATACCCAAAGCTCGGTCGACCCGTTTTGCACTGATAGGTTAATGATGGACGTAATAATAATGATGTACACTATGATCATCTGACAAAAGTAGACAATCTCTGCTTGGGGGACACGGGTGCCCAGTAAATGCCACTTGTCACTATGGCTTTCTTCGTCAGGTTTAGGGAAACGTAAAAACGTTTCTTTTTCGGGAGTTTCTGTCATATTCTTACGTTAGATTAACTCAAAACACAAAAAGAAACTCATTCTTACAATTTTTTATTTATAAGCAATACAATTATCACGTTAACAAATAAAATAAACAACAGTTGGTATCTAGAAAAATAAGCGACACTTTTAAGAAAATGAGTGACACTTTTTTGAAAATGAGTGACACTTTTAGGAAAATGAGTGACACTTTTTGAAACAGACCCTATGGGAATTTACCTGTAAAAGTATAAAAACGTAAAAACGAGTGACACTTTTTGAAAAATGAGTGACACTTTTTGAAAAATGACTAACACCTTTTTTTGAAAAATGATTGACATTGAACAACCCACGAACAAAAAAAAAAAATTACATCAGTCATATCCATATGGTACAGTGTCATAATTGTCTAGTTTCCTTCGCTTTGTATACACCATTTGATAACTTTTCTTTTCTTCTCTATTATACAATTTCCTCTTTCTTTTGTCTCTACATATTTTACATGGGTTGGTTACAACAATATTTGAACTACTTTTTGAATCTGTTACTATAGCTTTCACGGCTTCAAAATTGATTAGTTTGCTATTAGTGTAGTTCAAAGTAAACCCTCTGACCTTACATGTTTCCTCGTTGGTACTGGTCTTATATGCGTAATTCTTTGGACCTCCTGACACAAATTCTACAATATGCTCTCCTTGCTCCAGTTCATCCGTCAACTCACCCAAGTAGTCCCCTAAGGGAGGATCAAACTCTCCGGGTCTACTCACGTAAATGACAGAGTCCGTGTCGTAGTACAACACTCTTTTATTCAACTTTTCGAGCACACTGGACAATTTTAATCGGGCCCAACATGTTGTAAAGGTCGCCAAGTAAATGTTTGTTTCGTTGTCTTCGGGGTGAAAGTCATGTTTATAAATCCACTCTATTTGTATCATATCATTTGAGAGTATATGAAAGTTCAGAGGCTCTTTTGTAGGATCAGAAAATACTTGAAAAAATAAGTTTGCTTGACTCTCGTGATATATTTTGGTTTGACGCATATTGAGTCTCTGTCCAAACTTACCCCAAAAGCTATTGAGACAAAGTTTGGCCAGAGCTCTTTTGCCAGGGTTTTTTACAATGCTGTTTTGATCCAGCAATACACCCTCTTTTTTATGATAATCTTCCATGTATTTTGTCATGTCTTGTTTCGTTTTGACCCAATCAGGAGGGCCACTCGCCTCTTGCTTAAATTTCAAAAACGTGTTGATATACTTGGCGAATAACCCCCCATCACCCGTCTCAGGATTATACTGTGTTGTTTCCTCCCAGTGGTATACTTCATATATTTTTTCTAGTGTGTAACCCAGTCTTAGAGCCGTTTTTATCTCGGGGATGCACCACGTGCCAATTAAAACCCTGTCTTCAGAAGAACATGTACATGAATCTTGATTCTCGGTATCCGCACAGGTACGACATAGAGGAAATTTCAGTTTGCCATTTGATCTATAGGGGAGGACTGGATGATACAGCCCTCTCGGGGGTAATGTCTTTATTTTGGCAATACCAAAATACTCCTCAAGCTTCCCGAAGTCTTTGGTCAAGATTTTGGGGTGACCTACGGGATACCGACAATACTTGTTCACCCAAGGGTACAAACTTGTAAAGTCTACGTATTTGACCTGTTCATGTTCTTTGGTTTTGTAATAGAGTTGACTGGCATTAGTACGCCCTCCGAAGAAACTCTCTCTTGGATCTAATCGGTCAGCTACATCTAATTGTGCAATGCATTCTTTGAGTTCTTCATTTTCGTCCTTTAATTTTTTGAAGTCATGGTCCCAAATACACACATACTTCATGCCTAATTGCTCGAGGTATGCTTTCTTTTTTAGAGTCAGAGCATACAATTCATTCAGTGATTGATTGGTGAGGGGGTGATACGTGTCCTCTCGTTTGTCTGGGAAACACACAGGGCATCCGTGAAACACACATCCGTGGTACTCGTATGCTGTGTGTGTTTCTTCACAATATCCATCTAATTTGTATCGTGTTCCTGGTATCTTTTTTTCACCTTCATTCAGTGCATGCTGAATGTGTACATGGTCTGTAAGCGCTCGCCACTCTAACCACTGAATTGACACCTTACTGTATTGTTCTTTGTATCCACTGGGAGGAATCTTTGCTATCGGGGTGCTTACAAATTCTTTACCCTTGACTTTCAATTTTGCTGCACTCACCCATTCATCTTTCACCAGTACATACAATACTCCCTCACATAGTTTGGCTGGGATCCATTCATCAGTGTCATACAATTGTACCTTCCACTTTTCTTCTAGAAATTTACTTCTAAACACATTCATGCATACTGATGCAATCGTAACACTGTCGAAAGGATCTACGGCCCCAAACCACCTTTTTTCAGTCTTTCCCTTTCCATTTATGACCTCTTTTTCTTCTCCCGTTGCATTCATTAACAAATATCTAAATTTCAAACATGCTTGTCTCAATATATCAACATCACTTCTACAATATTCTAACATCTCTTTTCTAAAATCAAAAACTTCACACTGTCTCTGTTTCAACCACTCTACTAACTCGCTTCTTTCTTTCTCACCCATGAAATCGTAACCATAATCTTTAGCATCAGGGTAGGGCCCAACATAATTTTGATTCTCTCTGGTATTAAAATAATGTGGGAACCACCCTTTTTTCAATTCATGTAAACCAAATGCTTTGGGTAATGCTGACAGTTTCATGGGTAAGAAGTTAAGACAAAAATAGGAGTCGCTAAAAAACCCAGTGATGTTTGTTATGGCATGAAAGTGGTCGTCGTTCACCAAGTACACGTAGATACAGGGACGCCCGTCACTGCTAGGACCAGTAATAAATTTATTGCCTAGGCGAGCGCTGATGACCATCACGCGTACTCCTAGGATTTCCTCAAATGCCTCCACATCGTTGAGACTAGCTGTTCGATCTATGGGTACGCCTGCCATCTTACACAGAGCCCTTGCCAGCTGTCCTTGGTGTTTCTTCTTCTTTTTGACAAGGTCGTTATAGTAAGACAAGGGGACTTTTTGATATTCTAAAACCAACTCCAAGCTACTTTTTCCCTGTCTGTTTTTCGTTACCTCCTCCCATTCTTCCTTGGTACACCTCTTTAATTTTGCCCAGCTGACTCCAATGGCCCTTGCCATACACATTTTATCTTCATTCTCAATAGTCACTACCGAGCGTTTTAAATCCAATGAAGTGTTTTCACCTTTAATACGTATGATATGTTTTCGCTTGCCTCCTTTAGGTAGGTCAATGGTCCCTATTATTATATCAAAGGTCTCATCGATCGAAAGTTCCTGGTTACTATTGAGTACCTTTTCGAGGATCTCCATAACTCTATTAGCGTCAAGGGTATCCCACTTCTGTAAAGGGACGACAACAGGGTTGTGCAAAGCATCGTGATATATCACGACACGACCTAGATCATTCCCCTGTAGGTGTCCTCGGGCCTCGTTAAGGGCTGCCTGGATCATGTCATGAAGTCCCTGCCTCACGTCTATTAACCGCTGACCATTGTACCGCTCATCCAATTTTACTTGATATGTTGTATCTATTGCTGCATTTTTGGCATATGTGCGGGTGTCCTTCTTTCTCATTGTGTATTTCAGTTTGTTGTCGTTCTGTAGACCGGAGGGTCCCGCCCGTGGCTCTTCCCCTTCCCCTGTCTGAACAAATGGATCGTCCCAATCACCATCTTCCAAACACAACCTTGCTGTCTCGTTCATATCGTCATCAAAAAGATCGTTCTGTAGACCGGAGGGTCCCGCCCGTGGCTCTTCCCCTCCCCCTGTCTGAACAAATGGATCGTCCCAATCACCATCTTCCAAACACAACCTTGCTGTCTCGTTCATATCGTCATCAAAAAGAAGGGCTTTGACAGCTCCATCAATTTCCTCCTGTATTTGTACATACTCTAGCGATACGACCATGTCCTCCTCGTTAAAAGTAACCGGAGTCTGGATACGTCCACCTAGGGTTTGCAGCACCAAGTCCATTTGTTCTTCGATAAACTCATTATCATATTCCTGTTGTCTCAGCTGGAAAAGTCTAAGTCTTACAGACACGGAATCCTGGATCCCCATGGTCGTTGCAAAGTCCATAAGCTCATCCGGATCCGTATAAGAGTTTATCATAACGTCCATTATTTCAGCCACAGCGTCCATGTTGCTCGATTGAAATCTGAAAACAGAATAGGTATGTTACCGAGTGTGTCTTCTTATATACTCTCCATTAGCCTCGTTTTGAGAAAGAGCTATTTTTAGATATACTAATTTAATACAGGCATACAACATATGAAATCGGGGTAAAAGGCACCCGCTGAAGTCATTTCTTTAGTCAGAAAATGGATTTTATCGTGTTTTAAGTGAAATTTACTTTCGAATTTGATCATAGATGATAAGAACAGCCTCAATGACATTTTATCTAACAAGTTATCTCCAATACCTTCATACCTAATTTGAAAATTTTTATTTCTTGATTTAAAATGAAATATAGCGACAGTAGTATGTAATGTAATATATGAAATCGGGGTAAAAGACATCCGCTGAAGTCATTTCTGTAGTCAGAAAATGGATTTTGTCGTGTTTTAAACGAAATTTACTTTCGAATTTGATCATAGATGATAAGAACAGGCTCAATGACATTTTATCTAACAAGTGATCTCCAATACCTTTATACCTAATTTGAAAATTTTTATTTCTTGATTTAAAATGAAATATAGCGACAGCAGTATGTAATGTAATATATGGAATCGGGGTAAAAGGCACCCGCTGAAGTCATTTCTGTAGTCAGAAAATGGATTTTGTCGTGTTTTAAACGAAATTTACTTTCGAATTTGATCATAGATGATAAGAACAGGCTCAATGACATTTTATCTGACAAGTGATCTCCAATACCTTTATACTTAATTTGAAAATTTTTATTTCTTGATTTAAAATGAAATATAGCGACAGCAGTATGTAATGTAATATATGGAATCGGGGTAAAAGAAATCAGCTGAAGTCATTTCTGTAGTCAGAAAATGGATTTTGTCGTGTTTTAAACGAAATTTACTTTCGAATTTGATCATAGATGATAAGAACAGGCTCAATGACATTTTATCTGACAAGTGATCTCCAATACCTTTATACCTAATTTGAATTTTTTTATTTCTTGATTTAAAATGAAATATAGCGACAGCAGTATGTAATGTAATATATGAAATCGGGGTAAAAGACACCCGCTGAAGTCATTTCTGTAGTCAGAAAATGGATTTTGTCGTGTTTTAAACGAAATTCACTTTCGAATTTGATCATAGATGATAAGAACAGGCTCAATGACATTTTATCTGACAAGTGATCTCTAATACCTTTATACCTAATTTTTTTTTTCTTAATTTAAAATGACATACAGCAACACTTGTATGGAATGCAATATATGAAATCGGGGTAAAAGGCATCCGCTAAAGTCATTTCTTTGGTCAAAAAATGGATGTTTTTCTCGCTTTTTAAACGAAATTCATGTTAGAATTTGATCATAGATGATAACATGCTCAATGACATTTTATCTGACAAATTATCTCATATAGAGATAAAAGTTGAAAATCGACGTTCGGCGTAAATTCAAAAAGATTTTATCACTCAAAACTTGATTGCAATTTGTAACATTAGGTAAACAATTGTTACAAATTAGACTTACACGTTCATATATATGCAAAAATTAAAAGCCAGGTGTTTTTCTGCAGATGTTTTAAATTTTTCAAAACGGAAAAGTCACTTTAGATTTAATATCAAACAGTGTCTGGTTGCACAAAAGTAGCACATTGTTAAATCGAGGATTTCGAAAAGAAAAATTGACGAAGTTTGTTTCAGCATATTTATTTCAATTTTGGGCACCTCTTCTTTTTACTGAAACTGAAGGATGGATATTCTAAATTTACTGGAAATTATAGTTATGTTTCATGCGATAGACATTAACCTTATAGAAGCTTTACGTTTTCTTTTAACAACAGGGATAGGACCATTCAAGTGCAAAGAGATGCGAGTCTCTTTATTTCACTTTTCAGGGTCACAATGGGTGAAAGAAGACATCACCTACCAACCACCCAAGTTCACTGATAAACGATGCCAAGTAATGATCTGTAGGGTTAATTCTTTTTTCGATGCTTTAATTGAACAGAACTCCTATGATGCGTTTGTAAAATATAGCAAAGAACTTATAGCTCAATTAATGTTCTGTCTACATACAAGAAGTACAGATAAAAAACAATTACACATTTATTTACACCCTGAAAAAGATTCGAATGATAATGGCTTCACAAAGTATGCTGGTCCTGAATTTAATGAAATACACATTTTTTGTGGCAATATGAACTCAAAAAGACAGTGTGCCGGAACAATTATACACGAGATGGGACATGCAATATTGCCAATTGGGAATGGACATAACAATTTTTGGTTCACAACAACCGCATGTCTCATGGCTGCTGCAAACTTATTTGTCACAAATAGATCAAAAGAAATGCCCGTGGTTTCAATCACGGGATCAAATATACAATAATTCAAGTGTAGGTCAAAATGTGAAATTGTGTTAATACATGTATGTATGTAAAAAGAAAATCCTGTAATTCGCTAAAATAGTGTTTATGTGTGTTTGTGTGGGTGTGTGTCGGGAAAACTGTGTATATGTTTTTATATTGTAAAAAGGAATAGATTACAACGCTTTAAAGGTAGGTCGATTCATATTTTACTATCATATTTACTGCAGATTTTCATTGTGCACATTGAGAACCTTTCTTCTTTTCCCCCTGTACGCTTTCATTTTCTCCCCGTTCCGGTTAAATTTTCAGTCTTTTACCTCACTACCGTAAAAACCAGGGTTTGTATGGTAACGAGTTATAAGCGTTTACAAACAAGTGAAGTAAAACGGACTTACCTTTCTATAATCGAGGTTCCAACATCAATGATCTGGAAACGCTGTTACAACAATAAACTTTGTGCCATTTCTAACGCACACAACTTTTACTTTATTACTTAATTGTTTATTGATACCTAGAACCCCTATGTAAAAACTAAATTGCTTTAGAAAATATACTCTTCTTCCAACAGTATATTGCCTGTCAGGAGAATCCAAACACAGCTGAACTGCATTAAGCAAGACAGTTTTACTGAAAAAAAAAAGAAACTCCTGTATAGGATATGTTATACAAATGCTTTTCATAAGTATGATCTGATATTAAAATGTTCATTTTGAAAATAACTATCACATAACAGACTCTCACATTCCTCCGAAAATGTACATTCATCTACAAAACGTTTGCCTTTTATATAGTTAACAGACAAAAGCGTTTGATAAAGTGTTTATAAATTCCATGTATTTTTAATGAGAGGCGAATGCTTTGTCTGAATTTCTGCAGACGATTCTATACAATCGCGCCAGACATCACGCATTTTAATCAGCGGAAAGCGACCTATTTTGTAAGAATATCGACATTTTCTCATGCATTTTTAATGAGAGGCGAATGCTTTGTCTGAATTTTTGCAGACGATATTATACAATCGCGCCAGACATCACGCATTTTAATCAGCGGAAAGCGACCTATTTTGTAAGAATATCGACATTTTCTCATGCATTTTTAATGAGAGGCGAATGCTTTGTCTGAATTTTTGCAGACGATATTATACAATCGCGCCAGACATCACGTGGAAGAGTGTCGACATTTCTCAAACATTAAATCATTTTGATATGCGACTCTGTCAGGAGAGTATCGAAAGGTCTCATGAATTATAAAAAAAAAATCAGAATTTCTAAGAAAGCTAATGATCAAACCAACAGGGAATTTTATATTATGCCACCGCTATTTGGGGATCGTAGTAAGTTTTTCGCAAACTTTTCCATGTAGAAGCGAGGACCTAAAAGCTGAGCTCTTAAATAGCTAGCGTGCAGGACTTGAGATGGGTCGTGGCTTCGATCCCTGGCTAGGTCGAGGACTGAAAATTGTGAAACCATTTATTTCTCTACCACAGCTGACCGTAATAATGGTTATGTGAGACAGCAGTCAGTGACTTGGAAAGAAAATGATGCCCTGGTAAAAGATACTGCTGGAAAGCATGTATAGGTGCACTGGCCGCAGCGACTTAAGTGCAACAAAAATGTTGAAAACGGCGTTAAACACCATACGATTTTATTCATTAAAGTCAATACAAAACCTAGACTTTGAATGGTAAGGGGGGTAAAAGCGTTCACAGACAAAAGCATTTTTAGTAGAGCAACCTCTTTGAGAGAAAGTTCTCATGCATTTTCAATGGCGAATGCTTTGGCTGAATTTTCGGTTCTATACAATCGGGCGCCGGCCTGATCGGTCAAAACGCGCCAAAACACGCTTGGAATTGTCATCTAGCCTCGGCAGGTGGGAGGCAACGAAAGCCAGACAAAAGGTATGCAAGATTACGTCATATTGCCACAGACAGTCTGACCTCCAACAGACAAAGGCCTCTAACAATAGTCTGAACTGTCAAAGACAAAGGCCTGGCCCCTATAGTGCCGCAGGCAATTTGACCTGCATAGTGCCATAATTACTACTAGCAGGTTACGGTTTAAGGCGGTTAAGGATAGGGCACCCTAATGGGATTCGTGTAACATCGCCTTTCATCGTACGGATTCGGCTAAGACTCGGTAAACCAGCGTCTATCGGCCGATCGATTACGTACTACCCACGTCTTAGCCGAACACGTACGTTTTTCGGCGATGAAAGGCGATGTTACACGAATCCGCATTAGGGTGCCCTAACCTTAAGCTGGAACCGAGAGACACATTAACTCTTATCCTGTTGAATGAGTTAAATCAAACTTTCAGGACGATGGTACAAACACGAGTAATGCAACTTCAAACTTACTTTTTGGAGAAAAAATATCTCCATATCGGACAGTGTAGATCCAAGATCAGACTGCACGTTATGTGCAGTCTGATTTTGATCTACACTGTCCGCAAAAGGTCAGAGAGTCGCGCTTAGCAGCTAAGGGTTAATTCTTGCCAAAATGTTGTGCCTCGTTGGAAGCCGCTCGAAAGCGGCTTCCAGTAGGAATGTATCTAAACTATTTACCATGTAGATGATCAGTAATTATTCGATTGGTTATTATTTTTGGAAAATTTCTAATAATGTCGTGTTGTTGTGACAGAATTACTCCACATGACTCTTTCTTAAATATTCCAACAGACCTACATGAAAATCAAGCCTGGTTTTCTTGCAATATATAGTTCTTTCCCAAATAACAATAAAAATACAGAAAAATATACATCCTTTAATTGGCTAGTCCCCCGAAGTTTTCAAACATATAGGATTCCTTCAATTTTCCCAAACGAAGCTGTTACGCTTTCCGTTTATCACAAGCTTTCCCAACTCACAATGGTTTCGCATTTGTCTGCTTTTTTACAAAACGAAATAATGATAATTATGATATAGAGAGCATCTTAGAATATGATAATCAGAAGCAATTTTATGTACAAGTTTTTCGTCCAATCTTAATCTGTAAAGGATAAAACGGCGGTTAACCTTTGATCAAGGTATATGTGTTACAGTAAATCTGTGAAACTAGGAATTTCATGAAATTCCTAAAAAAAATCAGGAAATTCGTGAAATGACTGGTTCACTTAGGGATTTCGCGAAATGCCTGATTTTTTCAGGAATTTCGTGAAATGACTAGAAAATACCTTCAGTCATTTCACGAAATTCCTGAAATGACTTCGCCTTCGTTATTTCATTGATTGGCAGTATGATATTGATAAATCCCAATTCAGATAATTTTGCATGACTGAAATACTTTTAACACTGTGCCAGACAACAAATTTTTAGGTTCAAACACTATTTATACAACATGCATGACTATAAACTTTACAAATTTTTTGTCAAATAAACAATGTTCTGTTCTATTCTGCTGAAATTTGTTGAAGAAAGGATAGTCCACATTGCTGGAAAAGGAGAAAATACTGGTTACAACCTATTTTTTCTTTCCCACGATATTTTCTAAAGTTTCTTTCTTAAATGTGACTTGTTTATTCTTATGTTTATTCAGGAAATTTTATAAATTACATGAAAAATGAACTTAACAAGATATTACATAAACTAGAGGCTCTTGAGGGTCTGAATCGCTCTACTGACAGGAAATTTGCTTATTTTCTGTCATAAATCATTCATTCATGATGCAAAAAGGGAAAAGACAAACACACAAAAAGGGAGAAGGGGTTGTTCAACTGAGCTTGAACCCACTAAAATAGCATAGTAAGTGGGCATGGTAAGCTGAACAAATAGTGAAGTAATTGAAATAAGGTTTGTCAAAACCAATACCTTGGAATCCAGCAAAATTTGATAGGGTTTAAGAACTCACGGTATAAACAATCCCTGCAAGTTTCAAAGAAATGTGACCAATAATATGGACTGTGTTGAGTAAACAAGACTAAGTCATCAAATGGCTGCTTTTCCTAAACTGAAATCTGGGTTTTCTTCATTTTTGACAGGGTTCAATTCCTTGATGATTCACATGATCTATGCAAGTTTCAAAAGAACTGAATCAAAATGGCCGACTTGCTCGTAATCTTGTAAAAAGAAATGTATATCTCCAACTTTAAACGGCTACTTTTCGCTGACTAATTGTCAGATTTTTTTCAAAATCAATAGGCTTCAAGCTATTAATAATATAAACAAACTGTGCAAGTTTCACAAAAATTCAACCACAAATGCAGGCATTATTACGTAAACAAGAAAAAGATTAACGAAGGGACGGACAGACAGACGGACGATGAAAATGACGCAGTGACAAAAGCTATGCTGGCTTTCAGCCAGTAGAGCTAAGAATGAATATTGAGAAAATATTTCATTCTTTTACGATGTTTTAACCGTTTTAAATGCTATCATACATATCTCTCATTTTCATACTTTCAAGTATTGAGACAAAATATGAAATTACTCATTCAGTCCAAACTCACTTTTTCTCTCAATGTAGGAAAGGGTTAAGCATTAACATAAGTTAATGATTCTAAAACCTATTATATTAAGTGCTTTAAGTACAGTTTTGATTTACCATTTTCCAAGTACATGTGAGTTAAACAAACTCAGAAAGCATATCAGTTAAACTGGTATGTATGAGTAAATATCACTTGTGAGTTACCAAATGTCTAATTCTTATTTTTCTTGTTTTACAAGTCAATCTATTGTGACGTATACTATTGCAAAGCCGCTGCATCT
Organism: Hippopus hippopus; assembly: GCA_946811185.2. NCBI lineage: Eukaryota > Metazoa > Mollusca > Bivalvia > Cardiida > Cardiidae > Hippopus > Hippopus hippopus. Next base: position 35,766,784 of record OX328107.1, on the reverse strand, counting down.
GCAAACAAATCCATCTATTTGTATCAATATATGTATTTTTGGTACCTTTATAATTACAAATTAATGCATGTCAAATTCTTAAGCAAGTCCATAAGCATGTGAAAAATAGCAAGTTATAAAGAGTTAGTTATTAAGTATCACTCAACTGTTTAAAGGACATATCATTTCACACATTTTCTGGTTCAATAAAATGCAATATCATCTCAAATTTTTTAAGCAAGTCAATAAGCATGTGATTAAGTAATAAAATTAATAAAAAAAAAAAATGCAAGTTATAAAAGAGTTAGTCATTAAATAGTACACGAGCTGTTTAAAAGACACGTCATTTCACACATTTCCTGAATCATGAAAAGGCTTGTAGTAAATCTGTGTAAAAATGTCTCACGATTTTCAGTCATTTCACGAAATTCCTGAAAAAATCAGTCATTTCGCGAAATCCCTAAGTGAACCAGTCATTTCACGAATTTCCTGATTCTTTTAGCAATTTCATGAAATTCCTAGTTTCACAGATTTACTGTAACATATAGACTGGTTACCTCTCTACACAGTTGATCGTAGAACAAAGAGGAGTCTACGTCAGCTATTTATAGAATACTTGCGAAAAGATAACCCTTTTTTCTTCCCCTTCGTCGACACTTTAGCAGAATGAATTTTTGTAACACGGAACATCTACCTTATGAGACCTGTAAAATTTAGCATTTACTGTATTGTGTGTCGAAGCTGTTATGATCTAACTGTACGTGCTGTACAGTATGGTCCTGATTTACAAAACCCGTGAAAGATGTATGGATCGTGATGTACATTGACTACAGAAATTATCATGGTGGTGCCTGTTGCTCTAAGGGTTGAAGCTGCTCGAAAATGACGCAAATAGATGAAGATCAGACAGCACATAGCCCGTGTAATATTTTTTTAATATTCTATAAGATATCATGAACATAAAAAAAAAAAAACTTGTTGGTTTTCCTTACTCAGTGTATTAATTTTCATTGTGTAGTCGAAGGGTTAAACTTATTACAGAACCTATTACTGTGCTAAAACAACTTTTTACGTCGCTGCTGATCAAAGGTTTAGAATAGCTCTTGAAATTTACATAAGAAGTTTTATAAGTTTGTACAAGGCCTATGCAGAAAATGGTTCAAACTACTGTTTATTAAACGAAATATGTATAGTAATAGTTATTATGTTGTGGTTGATTAGATCCAGATCTTTTTAAGACTTAAAAAATGTTGAGTTTTTTTTTGTGTGTGTGTGTGTGGGGGGGGGGGGGCTGCCATTTCAGGAATAAAAGAAACGTGGTTTGTGCCAACTGTGCAGGCTATGATCAGAATAATTTTGGAGATTTGGAGATGCCATGCAAAAGATTTTGTCTCTGGAGTAGAAATCTAAAGATTTACTGTATACAAGCATGCCAAGATACATTTTACAAGCAGGAAGATCATGTTTTAGAAAAAAGTTGTTGAATATTTTTTTTTGTTGTAAAAAAAAAAATGAAACACAAAGAAGAGATCACTGATAAAAATTGTAAATACATGTAAACATCATATGTGAATAACGATCTTAATATCACTTTGAATAATTAATAACTTAAATAATTCCGTAGTTTTGCCTTTGATGCAGCTACAGAAGTTTCCTCTCTAAAATCATTTTAATGAATAGAAGTAGTAATTATGGCACTATGCAGGTCAAATTGCCTGCGGCACTATAGGGGCCAGGCCTTTGTCTTTGACAGTTCAGACTATTGTTAGAGGCCTTTGTCTGTTGGAGGTCAGACTGTCTGTGGCAATATGACGTAATCTTGCATACCTTTTGTCTGGCTTTCGTTGCCTCCCACCTGCCGAGGCTAGATGACAATTCCAAGCGTGTTTTGGCGCGTTTTGACCGATCAGGCCGGCGCCCGATTGTATAGAACCGAAAATTCAGCCAAAGCATTCGCCATTGAAAATGCATGAGAACTTTCTCTCAAAGAGGTTGCTCTACTAAAAATGCTTTTGTCTGTGAACGCTTTTACCCCCCTTACCATTCAAAGTCTAGGTTTTGTATTGACTTTAATGAATAAAATCGTATGGTGTTTAACGCCGTTTTCAACATTTTTGTTGCACTTAAGTCGCTGCGGCCAGTGCACCTATACATGCTTTCCAGCAGTATCTTTTACCAGGGCATCATTTTCTTTCCAAGTCACTGACTGCTGTCTCACATAACCATTATTACGGTCAGCTGTGGTAGAGAAATAAATGGTTTCACAATTTTCAGTCCTCGACCTAGCCAGGGATCGAAGCCACGACCCATCTCAAGTCCTGCACGCTAGCTATTTAAGAGCTCAGCTTTTAGGTCCTCGCTTCTACATGGAAAAGTTTGCGAAAAACTTACTACGATCCCCAAATAGCGGTGGCATAATATAAAATTCCCTGTTGGTTTGATCATTAGCTTTCTTAGAAATTCTGATTTTTTTTTTTTATAATTCATGAGACCTTTCGATACTCTCCTGACAGAGTCGCATATCAAAATGATTTAATGTTTGAGAAATGTCGACACTCTTCCACGTGATGTCTGGCGCGATTGTATAATATCGTCTGCAAAAATTCAGACAAAGCATTCGCCTCTCATTAAAAATGCATGAGAAAATGTCGATATTCTTACAAAATAGGTCGCTTTCCGCTGATTAAAATGCGTGATGTCTGGCGCGATTGTATAATATCGTCTGCAAAAATTCAGACAAAGCGAATAATCAATTGGTCAGATGGAAAAAACAAACTGACCAATCAGAAGAGACTTTGTGACTATATTAGAAAGCTGAATTTCGTGTTTGGAGTCATAAGAGTTTTGACACTCGAATCAGCAACATGGTTAGATGTAAATTTAGTCTCGGTAACGAACGCTACGTACAGGTCAGTGAATGGAGGGGTGAACTGAGAGTCGATATCAGGGAATGGCAGGAAGACATACCTACTAAGAAAGGCATTAGTCTTACGCTTATGAGATGGAAGAATTTGGTAGATGCCTCTGAGTTTGTTGATCAAGCATTACACGGTAAAAAAGCATACAGCGCTCACCTAGGAGGAAACGTTTATTGCAGTATCGGTGAAAACAGCGTTTGTGTAGATATAAGACAGTATTGGAAACCAGACAATGAAGTGGTACCGACCAAAAAGGGTATCTGCTTAAGACCCGCTGAATATAACTCTCTTAAAAAACACGTGTCAGAGATTGGTAGGAATCTACCCGAGTTGGACGCTGTCATTCCCTGTTACCTTCAAAGTGATCATATGAACCAGTTAGGGGCGTTGCGGTGTTCTGAATGTAACCCTAACGATAACGGAAACTGGTAAATAGGCGCGATTGACAGAATTAACATCACATTAATAAGCACCATGTTCAAAGATTCTACAAAAGTGACTGCATATTCGAAGCCAGCCTTGATGTTATGTGAAGATAGACTACAAACGTATGAGCACTGGTCGAAGCAAATAAAGCCTGAGAAATGGTCATTAGCAAAAGCGGGCTTCTTTTACACCGGTACTGCGGATAAAGTGACGTGTTTTGCCTGTGGTGTCAACATAATGTCATGGGAGGAAAAGGACGATCCTTGGGAAGAGCACGAGAAATGGTCTCCGTCCTGTATATATTTGAAAATGACGGGATACACGAGTCAAATCACTTCAAGGTGTGATACACAACGAAACGCGTCTGTTACCAATGGAAGATTGTCCCGTGACGGTTCTACATATAACTGGAGTGCTTTGAATTCAGCCTTTTTCTAAAACCGATGTGAACATGTTCGGACTCATTCTTATATTTGTGACAACAATGAATGACTTCGAATTGTGGTTGAAATACAGACAATTGCGAAGAGACGCCGCGGAGGGTGTTGAAAGGCTCGTTGGCTTGTATATAGAAAACGAAAGAAACCTCTCTATTTACTATTTCTATTTGATGTAGTAAGAATGTATGGATGTCTATGTAATAAATAAACATGTCTGACTGGCAACAATATTTGTCTTCTTTGTATTTTGACTTAAAATCTCCCGCTAGCTATGGTGGTCCTGAAAAACTCTATCAACATGTTAAAGACGAGGGTAAATACAAAATTGGCAGGCACAGAATACGCCAATGGTTGCAGAATCAAGAAGCGTATTCTCTGACCAGGGGTGCTAGACGCCGCTTTAAACGTTCCAGGGTGATTGTAAATGGCATCGACAGTCAATGGGACATGGATCTTATGGACATGGCCAATTTACAGAAGCATAACGAAGGTGTGAAATACATTTTGATTGTTATCGATGTATTTTCTCGTTTTCTTTATGCTCAACCTGTTAAGAGTAAGCGAGGCGCTGATGTAGTCATGGCATTGAAACGTATACTGACAGGCCCCAAAAAGCCAAACACAATTCGTACGGACAGAGGAATGGAATTTAGAAGTAAAGAAGTAAATAAATATTTAAATAGTCAAAGTATACATCATATGTACGCATATAATACGGAAACAAAAGCAAATTACGCGGAAAGAGTTATTAAAACGCTAAAACACAAGATTTTTCGATACCTGCTCAAAAACAGAACTAGTAGATACATTGACATTTTACAGGATTTTGTACATAGTTACAATCACACTCACCACAGGAGTCTTGGAGAAAACCCAGCAGCAATTTCCGTGAAAAATGAAGGGGAAAGTCGTCTTCAACAGTATCTCATTAGAACCAAAGGAAGCAAAGGGGAAAAGCCCGTTATAAAAAAATTCAAATATAAAATCGGCCAGACTGTACGATTGTCACACATCAGGTCCGTATTTGACAGAGAATACTCGCAAAAATGGACAGGGGAGATTTTCAAAATCAGATCACGTTTCAAAAGACAAGGACTTCCAATTTACACGTTAGTAGACTGGGACAACGATGAAATTGATGGTACATTTTACGAACAAGAATTACAAGCCATAAACGTTGACGACGGTACCGACTTTAGCATCGAAAAAATTTTGAAAAGAAGGACACGCAATAAGAAACAGGAAGTCCTGGTGCGCTGGTTACACTGGCCAAAAAAGTATGACAGCTGGATACCGGAAACTGATATTAAGCAATACTCGTAAACAACCGAGAATATAAAAAGAGGCTGAAAACTAGCAATGTTCTATCATTTATGTCTAGACAGTCAAACGATCATGATCATCACAAACGTGCTTTACAGCGCTCAACTCAACTGTCCTATTGATTTAAGACAACTCTGCCCCAAAATAACGAATGTACGGTATGATCCAGCACGATTTCCCGGACTGATATGGCAACACAGAAAAGCTGGAGGAAACTGTTTAGTGTTTTCTAACGGTATTATCAACTGTAACGGCAAAGTTTCGAGTAAAAGAGAGGGGTACGAACGAATACGGAAATATGCGAGACTGATACAGAATTGTGGATATCCAGTGAATTTATCGGACGTGAAACTTTTAACCATGTCTATGAGCCATACCCTCAGTTCGGATTTGGATTTGAAGCGTTTGTCTGTCGATAAAGATGTCGTATACGAACCCCAGTTATTTCCTTCTCTTAACTTTAAAAGGGAAGGGGTGCATTTTTGTTGTTTTCATACAGGGAAAGTGGTCATAACGGGTGTAACCTCTTCACAAAAAGAGGACGAGATTGTTTGTCCCACACTAATTGAACTCGAACTCTATACGCGTAAGAAGGAATGAGTATTTTAACCGATTCAATCATGGAACACTCTACAGTCTATTTACAAATCGCTTATTTACTTCACCTACAAGAGACCGAAACAACGGTAAGGAAGAATTTACTGCAGAATTTAACGAATCGTCAACTAAAGGCTATCATCGAGGTGGCAAAACGTATACTTAATGGAGTCATTAATCCAATGAGAAGAGATGTTCAAGTTTTTGAAAGAAGGAGACTATTGTTACGCACACTATGCTCAAATAACGTTTCATCAACCCGTAAGAAGACTTTACTTCGACGATTTCATTCATTTATACCCATTTTATTACGCCCAGTTTATCTCATTCCTACTATACTAGACCAATTGAGAACAAGGAGAGAAGAATGACAGAGTTTTACTTGTATTTAAATTCCGCAGAATCTATCGATATACGTAAGAATAACGCAGATTTCTTGTTCCAGTTTTCTAAGGACTATATTTTAGAAGGAAGTTGGTTATGTGCTCTGGTAGAATCGTCATTGACCTGCGACTTTACACCTCAAAGTAAGCGGTTGTATTTGAATTGTGACATTATAGAGGAAACGTTTGTCAGGAATAAGTTACAACCCGTTCTCACCAATATAGAAATCGAAACAAGATACAAGAAATTTAAATTTACGGAATGTCTTCATCGACGTTATAGACCCGTGAGTGTCAAGAAATTTAACACTATTAGGCTGTCGTTAAAAGGCGAAGATTTAAAACCGATTGATTTGAATTCGAACGATTTTCACTGTGTCCTTCATTTCAAGAAATCATGGGTTCCATAGACGTCTTTGATTCAAAACTACAGAAGTGGGTTCCGTACAAAGAAGATGTGGAGTATTGGATTGATTATTTTAAACCGAAAGACCACATCCCAGATCAAATAAGGAATTTGGAGAAAATACTAGAAGAAAAGAATAAACTGCTGCGAGATATGGAAGAAAAACTTGAAAAAGTCAAAACTCCTCAGGTAAAAATGGTGAGCCCATTAGCCGAAGTAGTTGATAGGGCAAAATCTCAAATAAAACGTAAGAACGGTGTTGACGAAGATCGTAAGAATATCAAGCGTAAGAAGACTCACAAAACGTATCGCAAAGATCCCGACTGGGCGTTTTGAAAAATTAGCATGAATAGTAAAATTCAGCACAGTGAAGAATTATCGTTATTTAATCCGATCCCAAAAGATTCGTCCTTGTTATCGAAAGATTGGATCGAATTCCGATCCATTAATCCGGTAACCGATTCTTCATCGAGCTTGGAATTTAATATACCGCCACAGGCCAGCGCCTACATCAACTTGAAGGAATGTAAATTGAGGGTGAAATTGAGACTCGCTTTACAAGACGGTACACCCGTGTCAGAAGATGATACGCTGGGACTTATCAATTTACCTTTGCACACCATTTTCAGACAGCTGGACATTCATTTACAACAAAAACCACTCCCGAATAGCGGAACCACGCATCCGTATAAGACCTACATTGACACCTTATTAAATACCAATCAATCTATACAGGAAGCTTTTCTGACCAGTCAATTATTCTACAAGGATTATCGGAATCTGGACGATAGCGACCCCAAAACTGGATCAAATACCGGTTTATTCCAAAGATATGAAAAGACCAAGGGTGGTAAAATTATAGATCTGGAAGGAAGTATCCCGGTGGACTTGTTTCAACAACCCAAGTTGCTTATTAACGGAGTGCAAATGGGGCTTAAATTTTGGCAAGCATCCGATGCCTTTCGAATCATTACAGATGCGTTTACTCCGAATTACAAGGTGCAAATCGTTGACGCCTGTTTCAAGCTCTGTATTCAGCGGTTACAGAACGATTTGCTTCTGGCTCACGACAAAATGATTCAGGACACTCCCGCTATGTACCCATATTTCCGCTCAGAGATAAAAACAACCTCGATAGCGCAAGGACAATATAGTTTTCACGCAGACGATATATTTCAAGGTAGGGTGCCAAACAAAATCATCATAGGGACGGTTGCGAGCGTTTCATATAACGGAGACTACAAAACAAACCCATTCAACCTGAAACATTACGACTGCAGTTACCTCGGTTTCTTCGTTGATGGCCAATCCGTACCATCGCAACCTTTGCAACCTAATTTTGAAGGAAATCATTTCACCGACTGTTATCAGACCCTCACTTCCTGTAGAAATGATATCAACATCACATACAAAGAGTACAAGCAAGGATACTGCCTATATGTGCTGGATATCGATCCCTACTATTCTTTCAACACAAAAAGAAGAGGTCTTTGCCGTTTGGAAATCAAATTTGCTAAACCTTTACCAGAGAGTGTGACATTGTTGCTGTACGCTACCTTTCCAGAAATACTTACAATCGATAAAGCGAGAAATGTGTATATACAATAAATACGGAGGGAAATAATAAAAAAAAAAAAAAACCACACACACACAATGACTCATGCCTTCTTTTATACTTTTATTGTATTATTCTGTTAATAAAAATATAAAATCATGAAATTGTCGAGTCGTTATTCAATAAGAAATCCAGTCTATATCTTTCTTTCGTTTCTTCTCTCTAAGTCCCGGAGGAAATAGTGTTAATTTCTTATTCTTCTTTTTCGAGGTATCTTCCCTTTCCTCTCTCTGCTGATCATCTTGTCTCCCAGATAGTTTTTTCAATCGCTCAAACTTTTCGAAAGGCACTAATACATATTTCTCCATTACTGTAATACGGGTTGTAAGTAGGCTGAAGCAATCTTCACCAATGTATGGATAATACGTTGTTTATGTTGGATAGCTTCCTTCTTTTTAACAAACCCCGTGTTACGATCTCCAAGCAAGTAAATAAAGCGTCTCTGCCTCTTTAAGGTGGCTTTTTCCGTAAGTGTCAATCTACCTTTGAACCGGATAATGTTGTACGCAATTTGACTAAGCGCCCTTAGCTGTTGACGGGTAATAGTTTTTAAAAGCGCTTTTCTCTGGTCGGCTGTAGTGTTGGCCACTAAATATAAAAAGTGACGTTGCTGTTTAATTAGTTCTACCATATTGTATTCTTATAAGCTATTTATTTCCATTCTTACGTCAAACGGTACACAATAGGATCTTCGTTGGGAAATATACGAGTCCTTAAACGGTACTTGTCGTCGGAGTAAGGGGACATGTCCACTATGAAATAACCGTGTCTCGTATTAAGGGCATCTTCGTAAGCCTTCATAAACACTCCGGATTTACCGGGATAAAGCTGCCGTCCTAGCACTCCTACTTGAGATATGTCACGAATATTTTTCATAAGCACCAGATACCATGTATTCAAAGCTATAGTTCTGGCATGTTTACCCCCAGGGTATAAGTTTTGTGTGATCATAATCACCGATACTTTTCTGTGATGGCAGCCTTGGGTGAACAGTAACTCCATTTCTTTACTCCGCATGACCTCGTGCATTAGGTCGTCTAAAATGATTAACTTGTGTTTTTTGTCTCTTGTGAAGTCATCCAATTCTTCTGCAGTAGGTAGTCCTTGCTTACTGTCAAAGTTTGGAATGGAACTCTCCATGACATCAAACAAGTCTTGGTGGATACCGTAGCAATAGAGAATATGAGAAGGGGGGTCCCGTCCGTACATGAGGTTTACTTGTTTCAAAAAGCGGTACACCCATTGGGTTTTACCACTACCAGTTTGTCCGCTAATACACATACTAGAACATGGTTCGAATGGAAGAGGGACGGCCATTATTTTTTAAGTCTAGGGTTAGGCAAAGCGTACCCGATACTGCTACTCAAGAGTGATACCCAAAGCTCGGTCGACCCGTTTTGCACTGATAGGTTAATGATGGACGTAATAATAATGATGTACACTATGATCATCTGACAAAAGTAGACAATCTCTGCTTGGGGGACACGGGTGCCCAGTAAATGCCACTTGTCACTATGGCTTTCTTCGTCAGGTTTAGGGAAACGTAAAAACGTTTCTTTTTCGGGAGTTTCTGTCATATTCTTACGTTAGATTAACTCAAAACACAAAAAGAAACTCATTCTTACAATTTTTTATTTATAAGCAATACAATTATCACGTTAACAAATAAAATAAACAACAGTTGGTATCTAGAAAAATAAGCGACACTTTTAAGAAAATGAGTGACACTTTTTTGAAAATGAGTGACACTTTTAGGAAAATGAGTGACACTTTTTGAAACAGACCCTATGGGAATTTACCTGTAAAAGTATAAAAACGTAAAAACGAGTGACACTTTTTGAAAAATGAGTGACACTTTTTGAAAAATGACTAACACCTTTTTTTGAAAAATGATTGACATTGAACAACCCACGAACAAAAAAAAAAAATTACATCAGTCATATCCATATGGTACAGTGTCATAATTGTCTAGTTTCCTTCGCTTTGTATACACCATTTGATAACTTTTCTTTTCTTCTCTATTATACAATTTCCTCTTTCTTTTGTCTCTACATATTTTACATGGGTTGGTTACAACAATATTTGAACTACTTTTTGAATCTGTTACTATAGCTTTCACGGCTTCAAAATTGATTAGTTTGCTATTAGTGTAGTTCAAAGTAAACCCTCTGACCTTACATGTTTCCTCGTTGGTACTGGTCTTATATGCGTAATTCTTTGGACCTCCTGACACAAATTCTACAATATGCTCTCCTTGCTCCAGTTCATCCGTCAACTCACCCAAGTAGTCCCCTAAGGGAGGATCAAACTCTCCGGGTCTACTCACGTAAATGACAGAGTCCGTGTCGTAGTACAACACTCTTTTATTCAACTTTTCGAGCACACTGTACAATTTTAATCGGGCCCAACATGTTGTAAAGGTCGCCAAGTAAATGTTTGTTTCGTTGTCTTCGGGGTGAAAGTCATGTTTATAAATCCACTCTATTTGTATCATATCATTTGAGAGTATATGAAAGTTCAGAGGCTCTTTTGTAGGATCAGAAAATACTTGAAAAAATAAGTTTGCTTGACTCTCGTGATATATTTTGATTTGACGCATATTGAGTCTCTGTCCAAACTTACCCCAAAAGCTATTGAGACAAAGTTTGGCCAGAGCTCTTTTGCCAGGGTTTTTTACAATGCCGTTTTGATCCAGCAATACACCCTCTTTTTTATGATAATCTTCCATGTATTTTGTCATGTCTTGTTTCGTTTTGACCCAATCAGGAGGGCCACTCGCCTCTTGCTTAAATTTCAAAAACGTGTTGATATACTTGGTGAATAACCCCCCATCACCCGTCTCAGGATTATACTGTGTTGTTTCCTCCCAGTGGTATACTTCATATATTTTTTCTAGTGTGTAACCCAGTCTTAGAGCCGTTTTTATCTCGGGGATGCACCACGTGCCAATTAAAACCCTGTCTTCAGAAGAACATGTACATGAATCTTGATTCTCGGTATCCGCACAGGTACGACATAGAGGAAATTTCAGTTTGCCATTTGATCTATAGGGGAGGACTGGATGATACAGCCCTCTCGGGGGTAATGTCTTTATTTTGGCAATACCAAAATACTCCTCAAGCTTCCCGAAGTCTTTGGTCAAGATTTTGGGGTGACCTACGGGATACCGACAATACTTGTTCACCCAAGGGTACAAACTTGTAAAGTCTACGTATTTGACCTGTTCATGTTCTTTGGTTTTGTAATAGAGTTGACTGGCATTAGTGCGCCCTCCGAAGAAACTCTCTCTTGGATCTAATCGGTCAGCTACATCTAATTGTGCAATGCATTCTTTGAGTTCTTCATTTTCGTCCTTTAATTTTTTGAAGTCATGGTCCCAAATACACACATACTTCATGCCTAATTGCTCGAGGTATGCTTTCTTTTTTAGAGTCAGAGCATACAATTCATTCAGTGATTGATTGGTGAGGGGGTGATACGTGTCCTCTCGTTTGTCTGGGAAACACACAGGGCATCCGTGAAACACACATCCGTGGTACTCGTATGCTGTGTGTGTTTCTTCACAATATCCATCTAATTTGTATCGTGTTCCTGGTATCTTTTTTTCACCTTCATTCAGTGCATGCTGAATGTGTACATGGTCTGTAAGCGCTCGCCACTCTAACCACTGAATTGACACCTTACTGTATTGTTCTTTGTATCCACTGGGAGGAATCTTTGCTATCGGGGTGCTTACAAATTCTTTACCCTTGACTTTCAATTTTGCTGCACTCACCCATTCATCTTTCACCAGTACATACAATACTCCCTCACATAGTTTGGCTGGGATCCATTCATCAGTGTCATACAATTGTACCTTCCACTTTTCTTCTAGAAATTTACTTCTAAACACATTCATGCATACTGATGCAATCGTAACACTGTCGAAAGGATCTACGGCCCCAAACCACCTTTTTTCAGTCTTTCCCTTTCCATTTATGACCTCTTTTTCTTCTCCCGTTGCATTCATTAACAAATATCTAAATTTCAAACATGCTTGTCTCAATATATCAACATCACTTCTACAATATTCTAACATCTCTTTTCTAAAATCAAAAACTTCACACTGTCTCTGTTTCAACCACTCTACTAACTCGCTTCTTTCTTTCTCACCCATGAAATCGTAACCATAATCTTTAGCATCAGGGTAGGGCCCAACATAATTTTGATTCTCTCTGGTATTAAAATAATGTGGGAACCACCCTTTTTTCAATTCATGTAAACCAAATGCTTTGGGTAATGCTGACAGTTTCATGGGTAAGAAGTTAAGACTGTCTATTACCTTGATATGTAAGTCTCGCTCTACTGTCATGTACATTATCTTGGACCCGTTGTAAATAATTTTGTCTGGCCGTAATGACTGATCAACGAGGTACTCTAGCAGAAAGTAACCGTCATAACCTTTCATGTTATGAGCAACCACCTTGCAGTACTCGTGTTGTTCCGTAAATAACCATTGCCCAAACTGTTCAGCAGTATCATGTCCCTGGAAAGTGACTTCTCTAAAGCCACATGTCCCTGGACAAGGTCCCAAATCTTTCTCATCCAGATTTTTTTGACATTTTTTACAACGGCTACCGCATCTCTTACATACTGATTTGGCAGTCAATTCATTGTCAATACATTTTGGGCATACCGAATGAGCTAAGACAAAGTTGGGACGATGCGTAGTTCTACCGCACCATGACGTGTTGCAGTTTTTACACTTAGAACAAGACTTACATACCTGTGATGGTTGACAATCTGCGCATTCTATTTTCTTTTGCGGTATGTATCCATTCTCGCACTCACTCATATCATCCTGACTACACTCAAAATCAAAAAATATATATTTAGGTATAAACTTGTCCTTACATTCTTTCGCTCTTAAATAACACTGATGATCGTCCAACACATACTTTTTACAAGTCTTACAAAAGTATTCCCCACACACATGGTCCTCCTTCTTCCTTATGTCCGTCCTTAGTACCTTGTAACACCTGAAACACCTCCACCACTTTTCACACTGGGAAGGCCCACTGGGTTGACCTTTTCTCCTTCCATTTTTGTGTAAGGGTACTTTCTTGTGTTGTTTGTAACAATCATCTGACCTACAGTCCATGTTACAATCTGTGCACCTCAGAGTCTTGTTCGTTTTAGGGCAGTGGTCCCTCTTGCACACTATACATTTTTCTGCACACTGGTGATATTCCCTATTACTATAGTGTTTGAGACATTTTTCACAAAAATAGGAGTCGCTAAAAAACCCAGTGATGTTTGTTATGGCATGAAAGTGGTCGTCGTCCACCAAGTACACGTAGATACAGGGACGCCCGTCACTGCTAGGACCAGTAATAAATTTATTGCCTAGGCGAGCGCTGATGACCATCACGCGTACTCCTAGGATTTCCTCAAATGCCTCCACATCGTTGAGACTAGCTGTTCGGTCTATGGGTACGCCTGCCATCTTACACAGAGCCCTTGCCAGCTGTCCTTGGTGTTTCTTCTTCTTTTTGACAAGGTCGTTATAGTAAGACAAGGGGACTTTTTGATATTCTAAAACCAACTCCAAGCTACTTTTTCCCTGTCTGTTTTTCGTTACCTCCTCCCATTCTTCCTTGGTACACCTCTTTAATTTTGCCCAGCTGACTCCAATGGCCCTTGCCATACACATTTTATCTTCATTCTCAATAGTCACTACCGAGCGTTTTAAATCCAATGAAGTGTTTTCACCTTTAATACGTATGATATGTTTTCGCTTGCCTCCTTTAGGTAGGTCAATGGTCCCTATTATTATATCAAAGGTCTCATCGATCGAAAGTTCCTGGTTACTATTGAGTACCTTTTCGAGGATCTCCATAACTCTATTAGCGTCAAGGGTATCCCACTTCTGTAAAGGGACGACAACAGGGTTGTGCAAAGCATCGTGATATATCACGACACGACCTAGATCATTCCCCTGTAGGTGTCCTCGGGCCTCGTTAAGGGCTGCCTGGATCATGTCATGAAGTCCCTGCCTCACGTCTATTAACCGCTGACCATTGTACCGCTCATCCAATTTTACTTGATATGTTGTATCTATTGCTGCATTTTTGGCATATGTGCGGGTGTCCTTCTTTCTCATTGTGTATTTCAGTTTGTTGTCGTTCTGTAGACCGGAGGGTCCCACCCGTGGCTCTTCCCCTTCCCCTGTCTGAACAAATGGATCGTCCCAATCACCATCTTCCAAACACAACCTTGCTGTCTCGTTCATATCGTCATCAAAAAGATCGTTCTGTAGACCGGAGGGTCCCGCCCGTGGCTCTTCCCCTCCCCCTGTCTGAACAAATGGATCGTCCCAGTCACCATCTTCCAAACACAACCTTGCTGTCTCGTTCATATCGTCATCAAAAAGAAGGGCTTTGACAGCTCCATCAATTTCCTCCTGTATTTGTACATACTCTAGCGATACGACCATGTCCTCCTCGTTAAAAGTAACCGGGGTCTGGATACGTCCACCTAGGGTTTGCAGCACCAAGTCCATTTGTTCTTCGATAAACTCATTATCATATTCCTGTTGTCTCAGCTGGAAAAGTCTAAGTCTTACAGACACGGAATCCTGGATCCCCATGGTCGTTGCAAAGTCCATAAGCTCATCCGGATCCGTATAAGAGTTTATCATAACGTCCATTATTTCAGCCACAGCGTCCATGTTGCTCGATTGAAATCTGAAAACAGAATAGGTATGTTACCGAGTGTGTCTTCTTATATACTCTCCATTAGCCTCGTTTTGAGAAAGAGCTATTTTTAGATATACTAATTTAATACAGGCATACAATATATGAAATCGGGGTAAAAGGCACCCGCTGAAGTCATTTCTTTAGTCAGAAAATGGATTTTATCGTGTTTTAAGTGAAATTTACTTTCGAATTTGATCATAGATGATAAGAACAGCCTCAATGACATTTTATCTAACAAGTTATCTCCAATACCTTCATACCTAATTTGAAAATTTTTATTTCTTGATTTAAAATGAAATATAGCGACAGTAGTATGTAATGTAATATATGAAATCGGGGTAAAAGACATCCGCTGAAGTCATTTCTGTAGTCAGAAAATGGATTTTGTCGTGTTTTAAACGAAATTTACTTTCGAATTTGATCATAGATGATAAGAACAGGCTCAATGACATTTTATCTGACAAGTGATCTCCAATACCTTTATACTTAATTTGAAAATTTTTATTTCTTGATTTAAAATGAAATATAGCGACAGCAGTATGTAATGTAATATATGGAATCGGGGTAAAAGAAATCAGCTGAAGTCATTTCTGTAGTCAGAAAATGGATTTTGTCGTGTTTTAAACGAAATTTACTTTCGAATTTGATCATAGATGATAAGAACAGGCTCAATGACATTTTATCTGACAAGTGATCTCCAATACCTTTATACCTAATTTGAATTTTTTTATTTCTTGATTTAAAATGAAATATAGCGACAGCAGTATGTAATGTAATATATGAAATCGGGGTAAAAGACACCCGCTGAAGTCTTTTCTGTAGTCAGAAAATGGATTTTGTCGTGTTTTAAACGAAATTCACTTTCGAATTTGATCATAGATGATAAGAACAGGCTCAATGACATTTTATCTGACAAGTGATCTCTAATACCTTTATACCTAATTTTTTTTTTTTTTTTTTCTTAATTTAAAATGACATACAGCAACACTTGTATGGAATGCAATATATGAAATCGGGGTAAAAGGCATCCGCTAAAGTCATTTCTTTGGTCAAAAAATGGATGTTTTTCTCGCTTTTTAAACGAAATTCATGTTAGAATTTGATCATAGATGATAAGAACATGCTCAATGACATTTTATCTGACAAATTATCTCATATAGAGATAAAAGTTGAAAATCGACGTTCGGCGTAAATTCAAAAAGATTTTATCACTCAAAACTTGATTGCAATTTGTAACATTAGGTAAACAATTGTTACAAATTAGACTTACACGTTCATATATATGCAAAAATTAAAAGCCAGGTGTTTTTCTGCAGATGTTTTAAATTTTTCAAAACGGAAAAGTCACTTTAGATTTAATATCAAACAGTGTCTGGTTGCACAAAAGTAGCACATTGTTAAATCGAGGATTTCGAAAAGAAAAATTGACGAAGTTTGTTTCAGCATATTTATTTCAATTTTGGGCACCTCTTCTTTTTACTGAAACTGAAGGATGGATATTCTAAATTTACTGGAAATTATAGTTATGTTTCATGCGATAGACATTAACCTTATAGAAGCTTTACGTTTTCTTTTAACAACAGGGATAGGACCATTCAAGTGCAAAGAGATGCGAGTCTCTTTATTTCACTTTTCAGGGTCACAATGGGTGAAAGAAGACATCACCTACCAACCACCCAAGTTCACTGATAAACGATGCCAAGTAATGATCTGTAGGGTTAATTCTTTTTTCGATGCTTTAATTGAACAGAACTCCTATGATGCGTTTGTAAAATATAGCAAAGAACTTATAGCTCAATTAATGTTCTGTCTACATACAAGAAGTACAGATAAAAAACAATTACACATTTATTTACACCCTGAAAAAGATTCGAATGATAATGGCTTCACAAAGTATGCTGGTCCTGAATTTAATGAAATACACATTTTTTGTGGCAATATGAACTCAAAAAGACAGTGTGCCGGAACAATTATACACGAGATGGGACATGCAATATTGCCAATTGGGAATGGACATAACAATTTTTGGTTCACAACAACCGCATGTCTCATGGCTGCTGCAAACTTATTTGTCACAAATAGATCAAAAGAAATGCCCGTGGTTTCAATCACGGGATCAAATATACAATAATTCAAGTGTAGGTCAAAATGTGAAATTGTGTTAATACATGTATGTATGTAAAAAGAAAATCCTGTAATTCGCTAAAATAGTGTTTATGTGTGTTTGTGTGGGTGTGTGTCGGGAAAACTGTGTATATGTTTTTATATTGTAAAAAGGAATAGATTACAACGCTTTAAAGGTAGGTCGATTCATATTTTACTATCATATTTACTGCAGATTTTCATTGTGCACATTGAGAACCTTTCTTCTTTTCCCCCTGTACGCTTTCATTTTCTCCCCGTTCCGGTTAAATTTTCAGTCTTTTACCTCACTACCGTAAAAACCAGGGTTTGTATGGTAACGAGTTATAAGCGTTTACAAACAAGTGAAGTAAAACGGACTTACCTTTCTATAATCGAGGTTCCAACATCAATGATCTGGAAACGCTGTTACAACAATAAACTTTGTGCCATTTCTAACGCACACAACTTTTACTTTATTACTTAATTGTTTATTGATACCTAGAACCCCTATGTAAAAACTAAATTGCTTTAGAAAATATACTCTTCTTCCAACAGTATATTGCCTGTCAGGAGAATCCAAACACAGCTGAACTGCATTAAGCAAGACAGTTTTACTGAAAAAAAAAGAAACTCCTGTATAGGATATGTTATACAAATGCTTTTCATAAGTATGATCTGATATTAAAATGTTCATTTTGAAAATAACTATCACATAACAGACTCTCACATTCCTCCGAAAATGTACATTCATCTACAAAACGTTTGCCTTTTATATAGTTAACAGACAAAAGCGTTTGATAAAGTGTTTATAAATTCCATGCATTTTTAATGAGAGGCGAATGCTTTGTCTGAATTTCTGCAGACGATTCTATACAATCGCGCCAGACATCACGCATTTTAATCAGCGGAAAGCGACCTATTTTGTAAGAATATCGACATTTTCTCATGCATTTTTAATGAGAGGCGAATGCTTTGTCTGAATTTTTGCAGACGATATTATACAATCGCGCCAGACATCACGCATTTTAATCAGCGGAAAGCGACCTATTTTGTAAGAATATCGACATTTTCTCATGCATTTTTAATGAGAGGCGAATGCTTTGTCTGAATTTTTGCAGACGATATTATACAATCGCGCCAGACATCACGTGGAAGAGTGTCGACATTTCTCAAACATTAAATCATTTTGATATGCGACTCTGTCAGGAGAGTATCGAAAGGTCTCATGAATTATAAAAAAAAAAATCAGAATTTCTAAGAAAGCTAATGATCAAACCAACAGGGAATTTTATATTATGCCACCGCTATTTGGGGATCGTAGTAAGTTTTTCGCAAACTTTTCCATGTAGAAGCGAGGACCTAAAAGCTGAGCTCTTAAATAGCTAGCGTGCAGGACTTTAGATGGGTCGTGGCTTCGATCCCTGGCTAGGTCGAGGACTGAAAATTGTGAAACCATTTATTTCTCTACCACAGCTGACCGTAATATTGGTTATGTGAGACAGCAGTCAGTGACTTGGAAAGAAAATGATGCCCTGGTAAAAGATACTGCTGGAAAGCATGTATAGGTGCACTGGCCGCAGCGACTTAAGTGCAACAAAAATGTTGAAAACGGCGTTAAACACCATACGATTTTATTCATTAAAGTCAATACAAAACCTAGACTTTGAATGGTAAGGGGGGTAAAAGCGTTCACAGACAAAAGCATTTTTAGTAGAGCAACCTCTTTGAGAGAAAGTTCTCATGCATTTTCAATGGCGAATGCTTTGGCTGAATTTTCGGTTCTATACAATCGGGCGCCGGCCTGATCGGTCAAAACGCGCCAAAACACGCTTGGAATTGTCATCTAGCCTCGGCAGGTGGGAGGCAACGAAAGCCAGACAAAAGGTATGCAAGA
Organism: Hippopus hippopus; assembly: GCA_946811185.2. NCBI lineage: Eukaryota > Metazoa > Mollusca > Bivalvia > Cardiida > Cardiidae > Hippopus > Hippopus hippopus. The sequence goes on along the minus strand of OX328107.1, from coordinate 35,747,942 downwards.
TTACGTCATATTGCCACAGACAGTCTGACCTCCAACAGACAAAGGCCTCTAACAATAGTCTGAACTGTCAAAGACAAAGGCCTGGCCCCTATAGTGCCGCAGGCAATTTGACCTGCATAGTGCCATAATTACTACTAATAGAAAATGCTGTACTTGAATGCGCAATTTTCTCCATTTTCGAATTTCGAGTAGAAATTTAATGTTTTTTTTTTTTCGCATAAACATTATCACTTTATAATAATAATAAAATAATACATGTAACAAGATTATTTAAGATTCCTCTCTAAACTTCTGTCTTTTTTTTTTTTAGAATTAGAATACATGTACATATTATTTTCTGTTTCTTTTATTCCTTGCATTTTAGTACCATTTGTCATGATTTTCCGTTGGTGGGGTGTAGGTAAAAACAGATACAAAAAATATAATCACAATTTCTCAAGAGAGTCAATATTTCTGACATCGTCCACCAAAAGATTGCAGCTTCTATGATGCTATGCATGATAAATTTGTCTTATCATTTTTAGACGTGTTCGTAATGAGAGCGTTTGCAGAAGACGAATTAGATGAGACTAAAAATTTTCTCTCTGAAAAATTCAGAAAACATTTTTTACCAGAAGTTTCTCCCAACGTGTGTTCATTCCCTTTCTTCCTCGAAGATGTGATTCAAACAGTAGGTCGCTTTGTTAGAAGTATATCTCAAATACATGGTTGTTCGAAATTGCCTTTTTAATAATTAACAAAATGCTCTACTCTCTTTCTTTTGTAGCGTGTACTCACTAGTACAGAGGACTGTCCTCGAATGCGATTTTAGGTTTGACTGGTCGCATCCGGGTACAGAGACGATCGCGAAAAAAAAAATTGTTGAGATCTCTGCACATAATTTGTGCGGACGTTTAACCTCTTGTCGACAAATTAGACCTGTTGCTTTCAAAATCAATAATCATTCATTGCACATACAAATATTTTCAATTCAAACGCCATACATAAGAAAAAAAACAGTTTAATTCATCTTTTATTCGAGATGTTAGCGTTTCCCAAAATAGACACAAAAATGCTGTCAAAAACGATAAATTACGTTTTTTTTTTCAATTTACAAGTTATGTAAAAGGTGTTTTGGGTAACAAAACGTTTAATAATTTGTCCTTGGTCATATGTGTCATTAAAAATTTATTGTAGCTCGCTGCAATACAGATCAAATCGAAGAAACAGAGTCAGTAAAGCGCTGTAGCTTTTCTACCGGAAAATTGACGATGGACTTGAGACAGTGCTATGCACAACAAATGTCCAAATATGTAAAGAAGCGTCACTTCTCTTTATTGAAACTAGGATACTCATTAGTTCAATCTTTTCTAAACATTTGCCCTCGTACAATTTCGTTTGCGCAAAATATGGAATCAAGTGATATATTTGAAAAAAATTGCTATTTTATGATACCTGTCAATTTGTCAATTTCAGGAGAATTCGAGATGTATGCTGTACGATGGCAGAGCAGTGCAGGTTGTCTGATCGCAGGGTTCCTAGGTGTGTTGTCGAGTGAACTCAGCGTATATACTCTAGTTATCATTACCATAGAACGGTTCTACGCCATCTCCCACGCCATGCAACTTGATAAACGTTTACGACTCCGGCAAGCAGGTACGGTAAAACATTGTCTTAGTTGCGGTCTCCATTAGGCAAGCAACCTGTACTTTGCAAGTATATAAATGAGCCATGCTGTGACAAAAGGGGTTTAATGCATCTCGATAATGCATCATTTTATCAAGCAAGTCATCATATAATTATCGATTGATTAAGTTCATTTTTTATTGACAAGTGACTGAACTATGAGGTAGACTGGTCCTTTGAAAACTGACTGATAGCAAAAAGTTTCGGCACGGGTCAACCTTTGCCGATTGCGCAGGCTGATCCTGGTCGATACTTTTTGCAGATAACCCCCCCCCCCTTTTCACTGAGCATGGCTCAAATATTTGAGTTTCCGGAAAAAGCAAATTTATTTTGAAACCTGACTGTACAAAGCAAGTGCCAGTGGTAAACAGACACGGTTTGTGACGTGCCTTTTTTTTTTTTACTTTTTTATCCCTCAACAAAATGACAAAAATTAGACTTTTCCCAAATTGAAAGCATTTACAGCATATTGTATTTACTGAGTATGTCTAAAATAGTATAATTTGTCTTAGAAAGGTGAGAAAACATTGATGGGAAATGAGAGAATGCTGATTACCAAGATTTTCTCCTTTTCCCACTGTGTCTTCAACTATTACTTCAAAGACAAATTGTGTCATTTCAGCTTCTTTTTATTTGTCTTCTGTAAATGCGTTCAAATTAGCAGCGTCAAAATGTTGTCTTGGTTGGTAAAGAATCAAACAGCTATAGGAATGAAATAGACTACCTAGGTATTGTTGAAAACCAAATGTTGCGATTTCAAAGCTCTTTTCGCCGGTTGAAATCTCACTGTATCGGACAGTGTAGATTCAAGATCAGTCTGATGTTCTGTGCAGTCTGATCTTGATCTATACAGTCAGCAAAAGCGCTCTGAGTCCCATTTAGCAGACTGAAGGCTGATTTTGCACGATCTTTCATAGAACAATTTAAAGTTAAACCTTTCACAGACAAATCCATGTTTTTAACCACCCTTTCAAAAAAAATAATTTATTTTTCCACTTTCAGAATAGTTGCATGCAATTGCTTTCAATTTGGAAGCGTCTAAAATTTATTAATATTTTGACAAGGCTAAAAAGCTGATTGTCTTATTTACCAGGTATACTGATGGCCGTTGGCTGGTTTGTGTGCCTGTCTATTGCCTGTATGCCCCTGTTTGAAGTGAGCGATTACAGAAAGTTTGCCATTTGTTTACCATTTGAAACGGAGAATGACGCATCTTTAGGTAAATATAACCATGGGCCTGTTCCCAGAAGCCCCAGTGGTCTATCACTTTAAACGAAAATTTTGGTGTTCCGGTGATAAAAGAACAAAAAGTCAAGAATTTGTTATACAAAAAAAAGATAGATAATTTTCATTAGCTTTCAAAGATAGCTTTAAAACTAAAGAAAAAAAAAAAGAACTATGTGTACAAAACACGAAAAATTACCAATTTTTGGGGATTTTTTTCTTTAAAACTTCCTGTCTCGTTTAATACCAGGTAGCCATCATTGTATATGGGCAACAGTATATGTTGATTACGTAATGAGTACGTAAGAATAACAAGGGCCCGAATAGGTCAGTTGATACAGTCGTTGTATAATTATTTTGAAGGTCATGGCTTCGAATCTCAGCGGAGGTTTTTTTTTTGGCGGTGTTACATCCTTTTGGTTTTTAAGAGTGAACGAAATATCAACTTTCTTTACCCCTTCCCCCCCAAAAAAAACCGGGGGGAGGGGGGCAGAAATCTGGTTTCATGCTGTTTTAACTCTCAAGCACACGACAAAAATGTAATCTTGTCCAAATTGAAAGCATTTGCAGACGACAAATTAATTGTGTCTCAAATGATAGAATTTGTCTTTGATAGAGTAAAAAACACTGTGGAATAAGGAGAAAATGCTGATTAGCAGCATTTTCTCCTATTCCCACAATGTTTTCAAAAAGCTTCCTCGGGGTCGTCAAAACTCGTGAAAGTGTGGTTAGGGGTTAACTCTTTAAGCACCCGATTTCCAAACTGTGCCTTTGTCCACGGCAGAACATACGATCTGTTGAACCTCAGAGAGGCAAAAATCACCGGAAAGAAAGTTTGCCTCAAATAGGTATCGAACCCGCAGCCACCAGGTCACGTGTTAGATACGCTAACAACTGAGCTACCTCACCGGGCACTATTTTTTGCAGTATCTGTTTGGTTTTGCCCAACTTAAGCGTAATCTAAATACCAACTTTCTTCTCCCCCTCCCCCTAAAAAAAATGGGGGGGAATGGGGTCAAAATCTATTTTTATGCTTCTTTATCTTTCTTTTTTTTTGGGGGGGGGGGTTTCTCCCTTCTTTAGAGTAATCGAAATACCAACTTTCTCCCCCCCCCCCCGCAAAAAAATGGGGTCAAAATCTACTTTCTTGCTGCTTTAATGTATTTTTTTTTACCAACTTCATTATTTTAATCTATATGTTTCAGCCTATGTTTGTTTCATCATGATCTTCAATGCCGTCTCTTTCCTGATCATTGTGATTTGCTACACCGCCATGTTTATTTCAATCCGTGGTTCCCATTCATGGAATTCCAACGACACGATCGTTGCCAAACGCATGGCGCTATTGGTGTTCACCGACTTCTTCTGCTGGGCACCAATCATATTTTGCTCATTAACAGCTGCCTTTGGGGTAAACTTTGCGCAGATAAGTGTAAACGAAGCTAAGATTCTAACAATATTTGTGTTACCGCTGAACAGTTGTGCCAATCCATTCTTGTATGCCTTTTTTACGAGACAGTTTAAACGTGATTGCGTCAAGTTATGTCAGCGTATTGAGGAAGCGAGTATTTCACGTCACCTACAAGGAAGTGGTGGGGTACGTGCCTCTTTTGCACCAAATCGTTATCATTCACAAGGAAGCACGTACAGGTTTAAGAACGCCAGCTGCGGACATTCAAACCAAGAAGCGAGTACATCTGGGGAAGCATCGTATAGTAATTCTGATACAGAACTAAACGTTAAAAAGTTACCCGACACCGAGGAACACATTCTGAAGTATGTAAGATCAGATAGTGGGATATTTGTGGATGGTACCAAATCTGTACCTTTCAGTGAAGATGTACAAATCATAGATCTAGTCAGTGACAAGCCTGAGAAGAAACATTCAAGCCCAAGTGTAAAAAAGATTAAGTTAAGAAAAGATATTCGCCAGGACTTCGATTCCGGGCCTGACATAGTACTACATACGAAAGAAGGTCACATATTATTCAAAGCCAAAAAGAAATCACTCAAGACAGAAAAGAAGAGTGATAATGAGAGATCGGAAGACCCTTCGTCTAAATGTGCCAAACGCCTATGCTATCATTCAAAAAAATTTAATTCAGAAAACAGCACTAATCAGAATAACAATGTGGAACAAGCAGAAGCCCTCGTGGAACCCAAGGTCATTGAAGACGGTGAAATGATAGAATGTGACGCGTCAACAAAACAAGGTAGACAAGTTTTATTGAGACAAAAATTTGAGTCTGAACGGAGTGAAGACCTTGGGCTGAAGGTAAAACCCTTCAAAACAAAGAAAACACATCCTTACAAAGTTAAAGGCACAAGAAACAAAGCTATCTCCATTCCAACTAAAACTGGCCTCAAGTTAAGGAAGGTAACTCGACCGGAACTGCCTTCAGAAATGAACGAGAAAGATAAACAAATTAACGAATGGCGAAAATCTTCCCATCTGTCCTACCTTTGTAAAGGATCAGGTAATTATAACTCCGTCGCTCAAAAGCAAAAGTCCAATAGTTTAGTTGAACTGACTCGTTTAGCTTATGACTGGAAAATCATGTCCAACAAGCGACACAGTCTATCTTCCCGCCACGAAGGGTATCTTTTACTGAAAAACAGGACTCGAGACTCTGTGTACGATGATGAAGATCTCTATGAATTTCATAAGCCAATGTACGCGCCACATGCTGGTTTGGGAAGCCTTGGAAACCTGTACACTGTGATACAGGGTTGTAAAACTGAGCCTTGTAGCTATCACGATTTTTCTATCGATGGCGACGATGTCTGTGAGACGGCTATTCTACTTCCGGTTTCTGAAAAGTCCTCCAAAGACAGTCGTAAAGTGAACAGCTGTGAGAGTGGTATAAGTTCTAGTTCATAAACGTCTGTAATCAGCGATTTGTCGGACTAACATATTTTTACCGTAGAGAAAAGGGAAAAGGATTGAATTAAGTAATTACTTGTTGACCAAATGACACAATTTTGGACTCTCCCATTTTGAAAGTATGTATATTTACAAAAGACAAAGTTAGTGAAGCTCTAATGATGGTATACATGTATATCTTTGAAAGGGTAGAAAACATGGTGAGAAAGGAAGAAAATGCTGGTTACCAACATTTTCTTCTTTTTCCATAAGGTTTCCAAAAGCCGTTTTCCTTGGGGTCGTTAAAACACCATATGGTTTGGAAAAGGATTGAGAGATGATTTAGATCAAATAATATACTTTTTGATAAAAAAAAGTCTCTCTAACTAAACTGTCAATCTTTCTCTGAAACTCATTTCTGCAATTAGTTTGAAATCATAAACACTCTTTATTGCTGGCTTTCTGAATGTGCTAGAATGCATTTTATCTCACCTGAGCACGAAGTGCTAAAGGTGAGCTTTTGTGACCGTGCTTTGTCCGTCGTCAATTTTTACCTTTTTCTACGCCCTAGAGAGTACATTTTCGGTTCAACACTCATAAAACTCGGTCAAAATGTTTGTCTTGCTGACATCTCGGGCGAATTGGATAATTGGTCAAGTCGGGTCAAAAGCTGGGTTACTTGGACGAACCTTTAAAAGACCTGATGTACACTCTAGGTGCACATTTTCGGTCCAATTCTTCTGGAAAATAATTGAGAATGTTTGCCTTGGTAAAGCTCGGACGAGTTCAACATGGGTTACGTGGGGTCATAAAGTGGGTCACTGGGTCCTATTCTATAAAAAACCTGTTTAAACTCATTTGGCCACATTTTCATTCAAATTCTCATGAAGGTTGGTAACAATGTTTGTCACAATGATACCTCGTATAAGGTGGTCACGTCGGGTCGAAAAGTAGGTCACGGGGTCAAATCTTAGAAAATCTTGTGTACACCCTAAAGACCACATTTTCATTCCTATACACATAAAAATGGTCAGAATTTTGGATTTGACGATACTCCATACAGTTGAAAGATGGGTCACGTCAGGTAAAAACAAGGTTACTTGGGCAAATCATCAAAAAGGATTTTTTTTTGCACACTCCATAGGCCGTATCTTGAGAGTATTTTGTACGGGCTTGAAAATGGGTCACATCGACATAGACAGTAAAACCTTTTGTACACTCTAGAGGCTACATTTTCAGCCCACTACTCATGAAACATAACCAAAGTGTTTGTCTTGATTTCTCGGACTAGCTTCAAAATGGATAAAATCGGGTAAAAAAGTAGGTCATAGGACAAATTTTAGAAAAATCTATGGATTTTTAAAACATGGTATGAGCATATCTTAGAAAACCTTGTGATCACTCTAGAGGCCACAGTTTCAGTCCAATTGTCAATAATTTTGGTCAGCATATTTGTCTGAAAAAGAGTTTTAAAATGGGTCACGTCTGGTGAAAAGTAGTTAACTGGGACAACTTTTAGAAAAACGTTTTATACACGCCAGAGGCCACATTTTCGATCCAATAGCCTACCTATGAAAGTTGGTCACAATTTTTCCCGTTATCATCTCTGAAGAGTTTGAAAATTGATCGAGTCGTGTCAAAAAGTCTCAGATGAGCGACTAAGGGCCATCATAGCCTTCTTGTTTCAATTGTGATAATGTACATTGTTGTTTATGTATGACTTGTTTCTGAATGTAAATTGGATTATTCCTATGTCAACGTTCGCTAAAAGAATAAAGTAATTGCCAACACTTCAGACGAGTTATCGCGTTTTTACAGCTGACCACTTTTGAAACCATTGCGCCACAATGTTGTAACTGTCGGTAGTTGTCGGCTCGGATAGTGGTCGACAGAGGTCGCATTTGCCACTCTGAATGTAAACGACCCATACTCTGGGAAAAGGGGGTTTAATGCATCTCCGTGATGCATTATACCAAACAAGTCATTGTACAATTATGGAACCATAAAAACCGACTGAATCATGAGGTAGATTGGTCCTTTGACGTGCACGATTTTGACCAATAGCAAAAAGTTTCGACTAAAGTCAGCCTGCGCGGACTGCGCAGACTGACCTGAATCGATACTTTGTTGCAGATGCATTAAACACCCTTTTCACAGAGCATGGCTCAAATGTACCCTGGCTCGGTTGTGGTCGACAGTCTCCGTTAGTTGTCGGTAGTGTTTCCTGGCTCTGTAGTGTCCACAGTGGTCACTCTGTCACACGCGGTGTTGTCGTCCCCAAAACATTATTTCAGTTATAACGCAGCGGCCTTTTCATGCTTTCCTAGAGTTTCATTTACCAACACTTCGCACAATATTTTTCCCAAAACACTGGCTGCTTTTCCACATAACCATCGTCGAAAACAATGATCGGAGAGGAATGAATCCTGTCGCAATGACTATCATCAATCCTCGATAAGAAATTTGCCGTGCAGGGGATTTGAACCAGCGACCCTAGGTCTCAAGCCTTGTACACTGAGGATTGCGCTACCAGGGCTTGGCAACAGCTAAAAAAGAACGACGTAGAGAGAGGATAGGGATGAGCAAGAAAAAACGACAGCTGTACTAAATAAAAGTAGGGAAAATGATTAATTAGCAAGGTGTCACTAGATCTACTGTGTTTTAACTCTTCACCACACAACCCCGTTTTTTTACGACCCTGAGAAAGACGGCTTCTTAAAAGATTGCGGAAAAAGGAGAGAAATGCGGGTAATAAGAATTTTCTCCTTTCCCACAATGTTTTCTACTCTTTCAGGCAACAAATTTTATCATTGGAGCCACTTTTAATCCATCGTCTGCAATGGTATCAATTTGGACAAGTCTAAAATTTTGTCGTTTGGTGGAGTTAAACCCCGTCACAGTGGACTATTCAATTGTTACAAGTGCATCAGGGTATCAATGCTTATGTGGTTTATATGTTGCCTTTTTATCCTTTAACCACACTATTTTCAAAATACCTCTCCCTGAGACTCCCTGAGACTAAAGAACATGAAATTCTTTGGTAAAGGGTTGAATTGTTTATGCGTTTGAAGAGCTGAATAATGGGCGCGGCTTTTTCACTTGATGTATCTATAGAACTATCTCTATACAAAACGACAAACTTTAACCCTTAGGCTGCTAAGCGTGACTCGAAGACCTTTTGCGGACAATGTAGATCAAGATCAGACTGCACAGAACGTGCAGTCTGATGTTGGATCTACACTGTCCGGGAAGGAGATATCTATCCTCAAGAATACCTTCGAAGAAACAAAATTTGAGGTTTTTACTATCGGTTTGAAAGTTGCATGCCACTTCTTCCGCAGAATAAGGGTTAAGACTTAATCCTATTCACAGAATTTGCAGAATACCAATCATAATTATGTTGCACTACCGTTTGGACTTGTCTTGATTAATTGATTGGTGTTTTACGCCGCTTTCAACATTATATCAGCCATATAAAGGCGACAGCTCACATACTCGGGTATTTCCTAGGTTGTGACTCAACGAATCGCCCAGTTTAGAAAAGGTAGAAAACTTTGTGAAAAAAGAGAAATTGCTGGTTACCTGAATTTTCTCCATTTCCCAAAATGTTTACAAAAGCCTCCTTACTCAGGGTCGTTAAAACACGTAAAGGTTTGGAAAGGGTAAATTCAATGAAAAAAATTTATAGCACACAACTTTTGAAAAACATCCTGAAAAATGATGGTAACTGCAAATATGGATGGAGGTTTGAGACAACATGCTTGTGAAACGTTGTGGCAAAGTGATAAATTACTCCAAAGGAGTCAATAGCATTTTTGTCACAATGCTTTTTTCGGGTGGTCTGTGTGAGACGGGAAAAACGATCGTAAGCAGGAGGTAGACTAATGCATGAAACTACAGAACAAAAAAAATTATCTTTCAATTTTTAATTCTAATGGTGATTACAAGTTGCAGCCCAAACCGTGCAGGTGTTAAAATTTTATTTCTTTTGCTTTTATACATAAAGTCCACGCGACACAATTTCAATACAGAGCAAATTTGAGGAAAGAGTCACAATACAACTTTACTTATGAGAATATCCCCAGACAAACAAATGGACAAACGGATGGACAGGCTGGTTCCAGTATACATGTACCTACATGTACCATCGAAACTATTCGTTTTGTGGCATAGCGTATACATACAAAGATATAAGAGAAATAGATAATTCAAAATCAGAGACAAAAATGATATTTTAACCTGCGAAAAAAATGGGCTTTTAGCTGAAGACAAAGATCAAGATCAGACTGCACAGAACGTGCAGTCTGATCTTGGATCTATGCCGTCCGCTTTTTCAGTCAAGCCTATAAGGAAATAAATCAACCTTTTTGAATTAGTGGATTGTATTCTTAGCCCTCGAAAGAGGTCATGTTTATATTTTCGGCGCTAGAACGTACTCCCTTTCTTTGTACAGGGTTTAACGCTGTTTTCAACATTATCTCAGTTATATGGCGTCGGCCAGTGCTATCCATGCCTTCCTAGAGTTTCTTTTCGCCAGTAATTCTCACAATATTCTTCCCAAGCTAATCGCTGCTTTCCCACATAAAACTCCTCAAACGATATCGTCGAGAGACGAGTGAACCTTTTGCAACGAGTGCCAATCCTCGGAAGGAATTAGGCCGATATAGAGATTCGAAGTAGCGACCCGCTGGTCAAAAGCCTTGCAGGTTACCACTGACTTACCGGCCCTGGCTGCTTGAAAGAGTTAAATACGCCTAATGCATGTGATCCCGTTAAAAACACTTTGGACGTTGAAAATACTGTCAGCGAGGATCTATCTTAATTGGATACCGATTTATCACTTTTGTCTCATTTAACAATGTCATTTTCGTTTCTTTCTTCCTCCAAAAAATGCGTGAAATTTCAGTTCAAACAATAAAACGGATGAAAGTTTTAAAAAGTCAATGACTCGAACCAGATCTATTTACGAACATGGATTGGAATAGACTTGTGCTTTTCTGTGGTTTAATTGTATCTATTAAAGGACAATGTGAGTATAGATTCGCTTCTTTATTAATTAATAAAAAACACTCGGTTTGATTCTTTTGAAACGAGTGAATTTTGAAAATACGAGCAACCCTTTAATACTGCTAAATAAATCCAATTGAGAATTTGACGCTATGCTTAACAAATTCCTGCGTAAAGATAATGAGGAAAAAGGCTTTTGAAAACAGTGGGAGCAGGAGTAAATGGTGTGGTTAAAAACATTTTCTCTTTTTCCCACAATACTTTTCTACCCTTTCAAAAACAAGTTGCATCATTTGAGCAATTTCAAAGCACGAATTAGCACTATATCCCTAGGTTCAGTGAGTTTTTTTTTTTTTATGTGGGATAACGTCATAGGCCTACCCAGGAAATCAACGATGAGATTTGTATTGCTCGTAATGTCAATGATAAGACGTCAAAAACGTCAATGTAAAAGAGTATATTGATATTTTAAGGCTGTAAAACAGCAAGATCTTTGATCCGACACTTTACTTAGTTAGATGCATGTCAGGGAAAAAATAATTATTAAAGTCTTATTGTTGATTTTTTTTTTTTAGTCGATTATTACCTTTAAGAAAGGAGTCTTTTCAGGCTGACGCCAAATCTACGTCCCAAGATTTGAGGCGCAGATATGTTCTTTCTTAAGAAATACGACAAAACCTGCCAATAAACACTTGGTTTGACCGAAACAGTGGAATTTCCTGCCCGACTTCTGAAAGTACTTAGAGTATGAAATTGGTTTACAAGACTTTACAACAATGCACATTTTTTGGTCAAATATGCGTTTAAATTCATGTGATAAATAGCAAATAGAAATAAGGAAAATGGTGATAACATTTACTGGCTGAACAACTGATGTCTGTGCATGTCATATTCTTCGAAGATTCGACCTGTCTGCTATGACGCGTTACTATCCCATGTACATGGGAAAAGTAGGGCTTATACCGAAGCTATTACCCAACCCTGTAGGGGCTGTTTTAATAAATGGCCGGTGCAAAGGTTACATAGCTAGCTAGCTAGCTAGCTGACCATAGCTGAATGAATCGTACCAGGTAGCGTTTTTATTTAGTAGACGTTTATCTTATTTTGAAATTCAAAGTAACGGTTGTCGTCTTGAAAAGTAGTCCGGTTCTGTACCCAGAATGCCCAAATCAGATAGATGTGTACTTGAAGAATGCCATCTAGCGGAAGATATTGGCTGAACAACATTATTATTATTTTCTTTTTTTTTTTGCTACATCTAGTGACAAAGCCTTAGGTATAAATAATACGTTTGACGTTTAGTTTTCGAATATACGAGATTAATTAATTAATTAATTAGATTAATTAGATCTAACATGTAAACAAATAATTTGTTCGTGTTACAGATGCTTAACGTAGTCTTACTAGAAAGTAACACACATCGTCCACCAATCGGGACTCTTCGGCTTATTTTTATCATGTTTGTTCTCAACTGCCTTAACTGCTTTGAAAATCAAATGCAATAATTATACTTATAAATAAAATGAAACCAGCAAATAGATTTACATTGTTTTAAAGAAAATACTTGATGATAGGAAAAAAAATCGAAATTAAAAAGAAAGGTATCAAATTCAAAACAATGCCTTTGCAGCTACTCGTCATAGGCTACTAAACTATTTCAGCCCAATTAAAAAAAGATACCGTTTAACCCATATAACTATAATAAAAAGGTTTAAATATTCACATGATTAATTGCCCAATAAATTATTGGGGAATGTCTTATTTGTAAATTAACCTTTGAACAATATCATACCAGTAAATGTCATTTAACTCCGCACTTGACGATAAAAATTTAGACTCGATCATATCAAATACATTTGGAGACGACAATTTGAATATGGCGCAAATATTTGAACTTTGTCATTTAAAGGGGTAAAAAACATAGAGGGAGAATGAGAAAATGCTGTTAACCAGTATTTACCCCTTTTTCCCACAATGTTTTCTTCAGTAACCTTCTTTCTCAAGTTCGTTAAACTCGTGATCATTTCGTAGAGGATTGAAAAGTCGACAAATCTCAAATATTTGTTCCAGTCTTGTTAAGAGGTTATAATCACCATAACGTAAGGTTTGATACATATGTCAAAACTGGTATACTGCAAGGGAAAATGAAAAGTCGTTCGTTGCTGGTTTTATGTGTTAAACATGGTCCGAAGATATCAGTTAATTAAGAAATAATCTTCTTTCTATCGTGGTTTATCGTTCAATAAACTACGGTTGAGAGTTATGAGGCACAATGAATAATCCACGAGGAAGATAGCCCTAGTGGTTTATTCATTGCGCCTCATAACTCACAACGTCGTTTATTGAACGATAAACCACGATAGAAGGAAGATTATTTCGATTCTAACATGACCAACTCTTAATCAAAGGAAACAAGTTCATACTTAGTGTAAAAACGCGGATGCCGATTATATTCCCTTGAATAAACCACGGCTGTTCCACTTACTTACCAATACAAAACCCCACTGCCCAGTCTGTAAATGTGAAAAGAACCAAAATTTCAATAAACCATCACGCATCAAACACAACATAAAAAACCGCACCGTTTTACTATTATATTGTCTCCCTTTCAAATTACAAAGAAGAATGAATATATTGTCAAGCATAAGAGTCGCAGTTGCTTCGTATGCTATGAACATTACTCCACCCACTCCCAATCCCATTTCCAATGCAACACCGGTCAATTTTGAACTAAACTTCAACTTGAACAGACACTTGATTTACATATGTTTAGTGGTAACATTTCAAATAGTTGCATCGTTGTCAATTTTTATCAAAAACAGTTAATATCGGTAAATCCTTAAGGAATTTCCTTCCTCCTTGGTCAACGAGCGGAAAACGGCGATGTTTTTTACGTCAAGTGACTTTCATTAATAAAATATCAGAGGGCGAAGACATGGAACAGCTACAGGCGACTTACTCTTTACAGAATGACATCACTCTATGTAGAATTGACGTAGATTTTATCACGTTTTCGTTGCACTGTATTTATAATGCCGAATTCACGTGTCATGTTAGAATTTGGGATATTTTCCAGGAAAAGTATAGTCGCCGGAAAAAAACAGAATAGCAGCAGTTCAGGTATCTCACCACCGAATTTGCTTTTTTTTTTTTTTTTTTAATTAAAAAAATGAAATTGGCCTTGTATGGAAAATATTAAAAATTTGCACAATATGATAATCTTTGGAAACGCAAATGTGTATTGCAAGACTCAATAACATCTTTTAAATGAATAGCAGCGAAAGTGCATGTAATTGAATAAGGCTGAACAAAACTTTAAAAAAAAATAAAAATCAATATTATTTGGTAATAGTTATCCAGGATGTTATTGATCGTGCATGGACCGCATTACGAGTAACAAAAGTTAGTTTTGCTTCAAAGAGTGAACAATTTTGATCTAAGTCAAAGTCAGTGCTACCAAACAATAATGTGTCAAAATTTAAAGGATAAAATGCCCATACTGCTCGAAAAACAAGAGTAACAAAAGTTTAAAGACAATGTACCCTTCATTATACCCCCGCAAAACGAATGTTTTCGGGGGTATACTGGAATCAGCCTGTCTGTCCGTTTGTCCGTCCGTGTGTCCGTCCGTGTGTCCGTCTGTGTACAAATAATTGCCTGTTTCTGTCAAAGCGCTGGCGGGGGCATTAAGTCACATTCAGTGACAGCTCTAGTTTGATCTGTCAAAAAAGAAAAAATGCAACGTTGTTAACCAAGGAAATTGTCCAACTTATTAAATATAGAAAAAGCAAACTCCTTTGCTAATTACCAACGCGACGAAATAATCAACAATCGTCCGTGACTATTTAAGTAAAAGAAAGAAAGTAAGAACAAAGAAAGATTTGGATTTAATCAAGGGAATGTTAAGAAAAAAGATTTACGTTGCAAAATATAGATCTGATATAGTAGCCTTGTCATAATGATTTCTCTCAAACTCGTCAAATAATATTGATGTTTTAAAACACCAACATCATGCTTAAAAACATGCACGGTAAAATCATGCCATTGGATTATTTAGAGTATTTTTAAATAAAAATGACTAAAATAACGGTGTGTAATTACACTCTTTTTTGTAATTGCGAGAAACATTTAAACAGTGGGGGCAATAAGAATTGAATAATTATGACAAATCTAATTATGTGTTCTTTTTTGAAACTCTTTATACTATAAAGTCTATCTTCCTCCCCCCCTTCCTCCCCCCTCTCTGTCTCTCTCTCTCTTTCTCTCTCTGTCTCTGTCTCTCTCTCTATGACACTATTGAAATTCGAATTCTTAAACAATAATGGAAAACACAATTTGAACTTATACATACACATTTGTACAAAAACACCATCACAAAGCATAAAAACTTTTTGTCCTAATGTTTTGCAAAATTTTAACCCTTATCCTGCTAGATAAGTGAAATGAAACTTTCAAGCCGATGGTAAAAACTCAAATTTTGATACTTCAAAGGTATTTTTAGGGAAGTTAATCTTTCTTAACGGACACTGTAGATCCAAGATCAGACTGCACGTTCTGTGCAGTCTGATCTTGATCTACACTGTCCGCAAAAGGTCAGTGAGTCGCGCTTAGCAGCCTAAGGGTTAAAGTTTTATGACAAAAGAGAAAACAAAAACAAGGAAGAAGTGACGCAAATTTTGTGATGAATAACATAAAAAAGAAAATGTGAACTTTCTGTATAATTTCGACTTAATAGGCTATATTGCCAAACAAATTGAATCTGTGGCTTAAGTCTGAACAAAGCGACAAAAATGTACGCGTGTCCAAATTTGCAGACAATGCTTTAAACCTGTCTCATGGAACATGTCTTTGGTGCAGTAAAAAACGCTTTTGGAAAAGGCGTACACTTCGGAGAAAATATATAGCAGGCTTATGAAATATCGATCCCGTGTAATGAGATTCAGAGAACTCAGAAAATAATGTGTTCGATATATATGAGCCTTGCACTGTAAAAAAAAAAAAGGGGGGGGTTCAGATATATGCCACGCTCTTTGAAAAGGGGGCTTAAGGTAATAGACCCGTAACGCTTCTAGCGCAACATGGAATAAAAT
Organism: Hippopus hippopus; assembly: GCA_946811185.2. NCBI lineage: Eukaryota > Metazoa > Mollusca > Bivalvia > Cardiida > Cardiidae > Hippopus > Hippopus hippopus. The sequence goes on along the minus strand of OX328107.1, from coordinate 35,732,093 downwards.
TTCTTATTAGTTGATAAATAAGGATTTATACTTATAAAATACTTTTGCACATTTTTAACCGACCAGAAATTCCTTTGATGTCTATCTTGAAATTATTTGTTGATACTTTTGTTAGTTTCCCAAAAAGGGAGGTAATTATTATCTCCCTTTGTAATGAGAATATAGTGGTTTTAGATTTATAAATGATAATTCTAAGAAGGAAAGAAAGGAAAAAGTGGCTCGGTTAAAGTAGTACAATAATACTCATTTTTAGTCATAGTAAATTTTGTAGGATAATATTATAGTGGAAATAGCTGTCTTCTATTACGGGTCTAGTACCTTAAGAGCATCTGCAAAGAGTATCCATCCAGGTAAGCTTGCGCAATCAGCGCAGGCTGACATGGGTCGAAACTTTTTGCTATCGGTCGATTTTCTGAATGTCAAAGGGCAATTCTAACATGACACGTGAATTCGGCTCTGTAAACACAGTACAGCGAAAGCGTGGTAAAATTAAGAAATAATCTTCTTTCTATCATGGTTTATCGTTCAATAAACCACAGTTGTGAGTTATGAGGCACAATAAATAATCCACAAGGGCGATGGCCCTAGTAGTTTATTCATTGCGCCTCATAACTCACAACGTGGTTTATTGAACGATAAACCACGATAGAAAGAAGATTATTTCGATTCTAACATGACCAACTCTTAATCAAAGGAAAACAAGTTCCGTTTCCCCGACGATGGCTCATATTAACTCTTAGGCTGCTAAGGGCGACTCACTGACCTTTTGCGGACAGTGTAGATCAAGATCAGACTGCACAGAACGTGCAGTCTGATCTTGGATCTACCATGTCCGATAAGGAGATATTATTCCCCAAAACATAGCTTTAAAACAGTAATATTTGGGTTTTCACTATCTAATTGAAAAGTTTATTTTAGTTATCTAGCAGGATAGGGGTTAAGTTTTCTCTCGTGAAAAAATATGTTTTCAGAGATTGATCCCTGAACGAACTCGTTCAGCGCAAATATATGAGCCATGCTCTGTGAGAAGAGGGTTTAAAGCATCTGCGAAAAGTATCGACCCAAGTCAGCCTGCGCAGTCGCTATTGGTCAATTTTCTGTATGTCCAAGTACCAGTCTACCTCGTGATTAAGTCTGTTGTTAAAGTAAGTCCATAACTATGTGATGGCTTGCTTGGTATAATGCATCACGGAGATGTATTAAGCCTCCTTTTTCCAGAGCATGGCTCATATACTCGACCACTTTCGACAGTTGAAAATACTGTCTTTTATTAAATTACAGAGGTAATTTTGGTGTCTTTTGATTCACTGATTTTGTTTTAATCGTACATGCATGACTAGCGGACAGCGGACAGTATAGATCCAAGATCCTGATCTATGCCGTCCGCCAAAGCCTCCGTTTATGTCTCTAGGGGCCGAAATGTTAAATCTATCTTCTTCTTCTTCCTCTTCTTCTTCTTCGTAAAGAAGGAAGGAAGGAAGGAACTATTGGTTTTCTGTGAGGCCGAGATAGATTTCATTATTCAAAGCCTGAATCTAATACATAAGCTCGTTATTGCTGAAAAAAAGAATTGATATTGATGTTTGCACAAACCAATAATTAATCATGCATCTAAATTGTAAAAAGAAAAGAGTTCCTGTCGTTTTCCCATGTTTAAAGGTTAAATGTTAGCACAGGATTCATTTTTGTTCATTGTCTTTATGACTTGTCTGTTTTTATCTTGCCTCTAGTTCGAGATTGGGACCAGTCATGGCGCCGACAGTGGGGGACTGGGGACATGGACCAAGATTCAATCGACATACTACAACCCAGAGCTCCTTTACGAAGGGGCGGTGACTCTTGGGACATATCAGACAGAATAGATGGCATTCGGGGTGATATAATTGACAGAAGAGAATCAGTCCTAGGTGACACGCAAGACACATTGAGGGACGTTTTAGATTCCGTAAATGATGTAGTAGATGCTAAACGAGGTAGATTACAACAACGTGCATTTCCCGGTCTTAGCGGTTTGAGAGGTTTAGTTGAAGATGGATTTGATCGTATTTCAGACATACGAGATAACAGACGGGATAGAGCGAATGATATTATTGAAAATGTGAGAGACGGAGTTGGCAATCTGGCTGATAGAATACAGGATAGAAGAGAAAATATTGCTGAAAATATTAGAAACGTAAGAGAAAATATTGCTGATAACGTTCGAGATGCAGTTTCAGAAAACACAGATGAGAAAAGCGCAGATGCTGTCGGCAACTTAAGATCAAATGAAGATAAATTTGAAAGTGGTACTCAAGACGATAGAAGAGATAAAGTGGATGGTAAAATTGACGATGCACGAGATAGGATAGAAACTGTTATTGAAAACGTAAGAGATTATACTGACGACAACATGCATCATGACGATCACGATCATGACCATGATGATCATGATCATGATCATGATCACCATGACGATGACAACGACGATGGTGACGACGACGAGGACGATGATGACGACGATGATAATAATGATGATGATGATGATGATAAAGATGATGATGGACCAGACTGGTTGGAAGAAATAGTTGAAAAAGAGCTGGAGAATTCGAGACTATTTCCCTATGACTTCGGGAATGATGATGATGATAACGATGATGATAATGATGTACTTGAATTCTGGGAAATGTTTAGAAACAGCGGGTACAGAAACAACCCAAGATCTCGTATTTATCCCGATTTCCTTTTTGGCGGTAATCTTGGACAAAGGCGAGCAACTACGGCCATTCTTTCACAGCTATTGTCTAGAACAACACGTGGTTTCGGACAGAGGAAAAATCTTCGGGGTTTTGGAGCAAACGCAATCTCTAGACAGCAACCCTGGTATCCAAGAAGGTTCCTAACTAATACACAGATAAGACAACATCAAAGCCAAATAGCAAGAAACAGAATCGGGTCGAGGATACAGGTCGGGCAACAATTGCGAAACAGATTTTTGCGAAACAACAGGTGGAGGTTTGATGATGAAGACTGGAGAAGGACATCTAGATTCCGTGATGACAGAGATGACGATGAATCAGATTTTCGAACTAGCATTCGGTCAAACAGATGGAACAATAATCGTAGAAACAGAAGACGATTTGATTATCGCGAAGAATATTTTGATGACAGAGACGAACGTGACGAGATAGAAAGTTCAGATATCTATAGAAGAAGAATAGGGAACCGGTACAGAGGCAGAGATAGATGGAACGATGGCCGACGAGTCGATCGATCGAGATATAGTAACAGACAATGGGATGATGACGACCGTAGAAACAGGTGGGATACTTCTTACAGGAGGGGCAGGCGAAATGATTATGAAAGATCTGCTCCTCGTTGGAGATCTAGGATGAGAGACTTTGATGATGATGATGACGATGACTTTGAAAGACAGAGATTTAGGTCTATTCGAGGCAGAAGGGGCTACAGACAACCTCGATACACGGGTAGAAGATCCCCGGTTGATTACGCAACGGGTTCAAGATTTATGGGTGGCTCTACGTCAGGAACACGGCCTCGGTCCAGGACACCAACGTACCGAGGTGACTTTCGTACATTCGATTCAGATGACAGAGGCAGCTTTAGAAGACCTTTTTCTTTCCGACCACCTTTCTATCGTTTTAGATGATTCTGAGTAAATTGTTATTGTTATTTTATTTTTCTATCTGAATTTGTTCCATTGTTTAGAGTTGCTCATTTTTAATTAGATGTACAGAAAGCCTGTTTAAGTTTCACAGCAGACAGTCCCTTTATTATATGGCTTGCAACACGCGAAAAGGGGCATTCGGACATTTGCGTAAAGCGTCGTCTCGGATCAACCTGCGCAGTCCACGCAGGCTAATCCGAGACGGCACTTTACGAATACATTAGATTTTGTGCTACAGTAGACTTGCGCAAAATAGAAAATTACATAAAAACGGAAAGTGTCGTTTCGGATAAGCCTGCGCGGACTGCGCAGGCTGATCCGAGACGACACTTTACGCAAATGTTCGAATGCGCCTTTTCGTGTGTTGCAGGCCAATTATTATTCTCTGTGTCTCAGGCTTGAATCCTTACAAACCTAGAAGCAAATTCTGGTGCTCTGGAGGTCAGGGTAGTTCAAGATCTAGGTTCGTATTCATCAACCATTCTTAACGCTTAACCTGCAAAATAAAGGAAATAAAACTTTCAATCCGATAATAAAAACCCGAATAATGTTACTTCAAACTTATTTTTGGAGAAAAATATCTTCTTATCGGACAGTGTAGATCCAAGATCAGACTGCACATTCTGTGCAGTCTGATCTTGATCTACACTGTCAGCAAAAGGTCAGTGAGTCGCGCTTAGCAGCTTAAGGGTTAAGAATACTCTTGGTCTTATTCTATATAGACATAGTCAGTAACACAACTTGTGATTGGCTATACCATTTAGTTTAGCCAATCAAAAGTTGTTTTACTTTCAATTCAGAAAACTCTCTAGAATAAGACTAAGAATGGAATGATGGTGAATACGGGCCCACTGACTTCACAAGATGCAGTCCGATCATCGATCTTTACTGTCCGAAATGATGACCACTTTCAGACATAATGATCCATTTCTTTTATTAAATTCTTCACAACACGAAAACAGTTTAGTCTTATCCAAACTGACAGCACATGCATACAACCAATCAAATGGGGCTTGGAGTACTGGACTTGTTACTAAAAGGAAGGAAACCCTTCCGGTGGAAATGTGAAAGGCTAGGTAGCATTTTCTACTATTCTCCTATTCCCACACTGTTTTGAAAAGCTTTAGACCTCAGAGTCCCTAGAACACGCGATTGTTTGGTAAAGAGTTGATTCTTTACCACACGACAAAATTGTGGACTTTTCCAAAATGAAAGCAATTGCGGACGACAAGTTAAAGTGGCTCTAACAGTGGAGTTTGTCTTTGACAGGGTAGAAAACATTGTGGGAAAAGGAGAAAATGCTGGTTTCCAGCATTTTTTTCCTTTTCCTACAATGCTTTTAAAAGGCTACTTTCTCAGGTATGTTAGAACTTGGGGTTGTTTGGTAAAGGGTTGACAAAAGAAAATGATCGAAGTTCGTTTTGATAAACAATTTTTATTTCACTTCTTAATTCTAAGACTAGCATCTGATTGGTCAAGAGAAATCTAATCAACCAACCAGGTGGCCAGTCTTAAAATTTTGATCAAGAGCAGTGCTTGAAACTGGTGATGAAAACGGCCTTTGTGGGTTTGTTAACTTTACCAGACGACAAAAGTTAAGACTTGTCCAAATTGAAAGCATTTGCAGACGACAAATTAAATGTGTCCCAATTGAAAGGGTAGAAAACATTGTGAGAAAAGGAGAAAATGCTGGAGACCAGCATTTTCTCCTTTTCTACAATGTTTTCAAAAGGCTTCTATCTCAGGGTCGTTAAAACATGGGATTGTTTGGCACTGGTTCAGCCGTTTTAAAATAATGATTCTATTTTTGGGGGTCCTGCGTGGCTCAGTGTTTAAGGTGTAGAATTAGCAATCAAGGGGCCTCGACTTCGATCCTTTCTGGACGCGATGGTAGTATCCGTGGGAAAGACACCGTGCAGAAACATTTCTTTGTACTTGTGAAACCAAGGACACACGTAAAAAAGCGAGTTGTCGCCATGATATGACTAAATTACAACTATTTCTTCGGTTTTGAAGGCCGTTTTCGACATTAATTCACTTATATCGCGGTGGCCAGTGCACCTATACATGCTGACCTGTAGGGTTTTTTTACCAATTTTCCTTGGTGACGTAACGGTTTTGTCTAAACCTGTTTGAAAGTTTTAGTCTCAGACGATCTTTTTCTCGTGATTTTATCTACAGACAAAACTACAGCAGTACAGACGGGACTTGCGAGAACAGAAAAGGAAATACTTAAGTATATACATTTCGAGACCACGACTTTATAATTCGTGGCCACTAGTTAACTATCTCGTAGCCACGAGACTTTAGTTTGTTCCCACGAGATAATTTTCAAGTGCAAATAAGATTTTCAGACAATCCATGAAGTTTAAGGGCCCGTATTCACCTACCATTCTTGAGAACATTATTATCTTATTCTCTACGGTTTTCAAAATTTGAATGTAACACAACTTCTGATTGGTAAAACCATTTGGTTTAGCCAATCAGAAGTTCTGTTTCTTTTGTTTATAGAAAACTCTGGGAAATAAGACTAAGAATGTTTTTGAGAATAATTGGTGAATACGAATCCTGATTTCATTTGATAGTAATCTCGTGGCCACGTGGTTTTTTAAGTCATGGTAATATCAAAGTAAAGTCGTGGTCAAGAGATATTAAGGTCGTGGCCAAATTAAAGTAAAGGCGCAGTCACACGATATTGTTCTGTGCCAAAAAGACACATGTATTATTTTGTGCTAACGAAATAAGAGTCGAAAGACAATGACACTTTCACTTTCACACCATGAAATTTGTCTTCATTTGATGCATGTAATAAAGTCGTGGCCACGAGATATTTGGTCGTCACAACGAAGTGTTAAGTCGTGGCCACGAGATAAGAAAATCGTGTTCACGAAATAACAAGGTCGTCACCACCAGGTATTAAGTAGCGACCACAAGATAAGTAAATCGTGGCTGCAGCATATCATCTCGAGACCACGGGATATTTTTTTCTTCTTTCGCGTGTCCCTTCCATGCTGCCGTAGATTACGGATAGTTACGCTGTGGATAAAAACTTTAACTAGTCAACTGAAAAAGTGACAATAACAAATACTTAAGAATTATTTACCGTATGATAGGTTTTTAATACCTTACATAAACTAGATATACGAGTCGTAGTTCGCTCTTTGTCTGCTAGATTATCGAGAAGCAAGTTCGATTAGTAAAAAAAGACAAAAAAAAAAAAAACCTAACGTTTTAGAATGTAACAGTGCAGATCTTTGCTTTCCTCGAGATTTCCTTGTGATGAAAACTGCCGGTGCCCAAGTTCCCACAGCATGAAGGATTCCTTCCTAATTTCATTCAGCCAACGCGTTGGAAAATTGTAGGAGGAGAAGAAAACACAAAATTGCGTCCATGGACCGCCAGACAGGTAAACGTATAGACAGACAAAACTGACCTCAGTATACCCCTATAACTATTTCCTTTTTTTTTTTTTTTGTAGGGGGAGGGGTAGCTCTGGCAAAAGGGAGTTTAATGCGTTTTTTGTACATGCAATCATGCAATAAACCCCCTTTTCACAGATCATGGCTCATGTTTAAATAAATACTCCATGTACATAATAACATTATACTTTATAAGTAGATAATGGAGTTGAAAAAAAAAAAAAACTGTTCAACTGAGACAAAGTTCCAGCAAACAAGGTCCCTGTCAAATATGTAAAACCAACTTGAATTAACCCTTTCAGCGCCAAAGTTGAACACTGAGATTTTTGCGAACGGCATAGATCAAGATCAGACTGTACAGAAAGTGCAGTCTGATCTTTGATCTATGTCTTTCGCTTGTATGGTCAAGCCCAAAAGAAAGGGCTTATAAATGTCGGTGGATTCTATTTCAACCCGTCAAAAGAGGTCGAATTCATATGGACCATGCTCTGGGAAATGAGGGTTTAATGAGTCTCTCCGACACACTATACCACGCAAGTCATCACATAATTATGGATCCATAAGATCCATTTTGCCTTACAACCGGCTGAATCTGATGGAAAAATGGCCCTTGGACATGCAGAAAATTGACCAAAAGCAAAATGTTTCGACACCGGTCAGCCCTCGCGGACTGAGCAGACTGACATGAGTCGATACTTTTTGCAGATGCATCGAAAACTCTTGTCACAGAGCTTGGCTGTATCGCTCCACTGGCTAATGAGTAAAAACCTCACTTGCCAAACATTACAATACTTGGCCAAATTGTCTTAAACATGAGACTCCTGAGACAGGACTAAAATTGGTAGCACTAGTTCTTATGGTTAGTAAAAAGAAGATTTCTAAAGTTTTTACTATAATTATAAGCCCATGTAAAACTTCTGACCCCTGGGATGGGATCAAATTCGATTCTAGGGCTAAAATTTGGGTACTCTTGGTAGAGACCCGCTAGATAAAGCCACATGCAAAATTTGGTAGCCCTAGGCTTTATGACTAAGTACAGGGAGATTTCTAAAGTTTTCTCTATATAAACCCGTGTAAAATTTGTGACCCCCGGAGCGGGGCCAATTTTACCCCAGGGCTATAATTTGGGCACTCTTGGTAGAGACTCACTAGATAAAGCTACATGCAAAATTTGGTAGCCCTAGGCCTTACGGCTAGGTACAGGGAGATTTCTAAAGTTTTCTCTATATAAGCCCATGTAAAACTTGTGACCCCTGGGGCCGGGTCAAATTTGACCCCAAGACTATAATTTGGGCACTCTTGGAAGAGGGCCACTAGATAAAGCCACATGCAAAATTTGGTAGCCCTAGGCCTTATGGCTATGTACAGGAAGATTTCTAAAGTTTTCTCTTATATAAGCCCATGTAAAACTTGTGACCCCCAGGGCGGTGCCAATTTTGACCCCAGGGCTATAATTTGAAGAAACTTGATAGAGGTCTACTAGATAAAGCTACATACAAAATTTGGTAGCCCTAGGCCTTATGGCTTCAGATAAGAAGATTTTCAAAGATTTCCAATATTTTTAAGTTTTGTTGCCATGGCAACCAGAGTTTTTGAAGGAATCAAAGTCTTTCAAGAAATTCTGAAGAAGACTATGGCAGGATCATTTCTGTGAAATTTCATCAAAATTGGATGGGTAGTTTCAGAGAAGATGTCTGAAATAAAAGTTAACGCACACACGCACGGACGGACGCACGCACGGAGGCACGACGGACACCGGGCCATGACATAAGCCCGCTGGCCTTCGGCCAGTGGAGCTAAAAATTGTGGGATACGAAGAAAAGCTGGTATTCAGAAAGTAATGATTTTTCACCTTTTTAAAGACAAATTTCATTATTTGAGCTATTTATATGTTGTCGTCTGCAAATGCTATCAATTTGGGCATGTCTGAGAGTTTGTCGTCTGCTAGAACTATCCTTTAACCCTTAGGCTGCTGAGCGCGACTCACTGACCTTTTGCGGACAACGTAAATCAAGATCAGACTGCACAGAATGTTCAGTCTGATCTTGGATCTACACTGTCCGATAAGGAGATAGTATTCCCCAAAACATAACTTTGAAACAGCAATTATTTGGGTTTTTACTGTCGAATTGAAAATTTCATTTTAGGTATTTAGCAGGATAAGGGTTAATATGCTAAATGCAGTAAATGAAAATATCCAGTCAATATTAAAGATTAAATACTGTGTTCTGTGTTCTCTGATCTCGATTTACATTGTCCGCAAAATTGCTATAATGATCCCATAGCTTCCGAATGAAAACAATTCTGGGGTCAAAATGCCGACAAGTTTAATTTAATTCATGCCATTTTAAAGTAGATCTATGGATATTATTATGAGTCCGATAATGTAGTACAGTGGGATATGTCATTGTTCTAGTTGCTGGCCGAAAACATTGCTGTAAAACTAGAATTAAAGTTGCAAACGTATTTTCTACTTTTGCAAAAATATTTTTCCTACTAGCAACTAGAACTTGGACATTACGTATTAGTGCAGTTATACGGTCAGGTGGTAGGGGACTTGGAAATTTGTTAACGGCCTTGGCGAATCATGTCGCCCCGAGCCGAAGGCGATGTGACGACATGATTTCCCACAGCCGTGAACAAGTTTCCAAGTACCTACTACCTGACCATAATCAGAATTTATACTGCAAAGCATTACCATTCCAACATGTTTTCAGCGAATTTTCCATGTTTTATGGTCTCACCCATTGAGAATGCTGACAAACTCGAATTTCCCTTCTGAGTACCCTAATTCTGACGTCACTGAGAAATGACGTCACTGAAACCTTGGTAAAACGTGCAGTTAGTGGCATGAACTTCATGATGTCACTGCGATAGAAATTCGACGTATTTTTATTCAAACATGGATTTAAACAACTTCAAGGTAAGTAACTAAGCATTTTAGTGATTTGTCAGTAAACGACCATTAGTTATCTCAAACGACCGTCAGATCATCCTTTTAACGTTACAATGTATGAGTTTTGACACCTCACTATTTGCTTACCAGACGAAGAGGTGGCTCGTTTTAACCCCGTGTATTTGTTTTAGAATAACAACAAACGATTATGTACAACCATATTCATTTATTTTCAAAACTAATTAATTCTTTTCCCTTTGATGACAACCATGAAGGGAAGCTACAGTAATAATATGGCGCAGGGTACCCAGTACTTGTCTTGTGGGCGGCTTGTATAGAACTATGGAAGCCGCCATTTTGGACTTTGTGTTCAAAGTGTAGTTATACATGTATACGGGGCTCCCGAAAGAAAAACTGCTTTCCCTGGATTTTGCTAGTGTACAGCAATATATGCTAGGAGGATTATCCAATCAGATCGCGATTTTTTTTTTTTTTGCATTATAATAAACTGCACTGTAACACATTTAATATAAGACTCATAATAATGTCCATAGCCTACTTTTAGATATGCTGATTTCAGCAAGAGTCTATGGCCGGGCGACAAAGAAAGTCGTCTGAACTTCATTGCAGTGAAGGAATCGAAGAGTCTGAGGTGAAGTCAGGGTAAAACAATTTATTCCTTTACAAAATAGCCCCCGAGCATGAACGACCCTGAAGAGGAAGACTTTTGAAAACATTGTAGGAAAATAATAAAATTCAGGTACCCAGCATTTTCTCATTTTCCCCCAATGATTTCTACCTTTTCAATAACAACTCCCATCAATGAGACATATATAATCTGTCGCCTGCAAACGTTTTCAATTTGAACAAGCCTAAAATTGATTTCATTAATTTAGCACAATTAAAGCGATAAGGAGTTGGTAGCGGAAGGAATCGTTTTAATGATTTGTACAAACTAGGGAAAGACTCTCCGTCATTATCGTTAGGAAATTGACCGTGTAAATACGACAGTAATGTTTAGAGTCAATAACAACCCTTGATCAAACAATCCCGACTTTTAAAGTCCCTGAGAAAGAAACTTTTTAGAAAATATAGTAGAAAAAGAAGAAAATGCTGGTAACCAACATTTTCTCCTTTTTCCACAAATTTTTCTAAACTATCATAGACAAATCACATCATTTCAGTCACGTTTGATTTGTCGTCTGCAAATGCTTTCAGTTTGGAAAAATGTAAGATTTTGTGGTGTGGTATAGAATATAAGAGTATTGTACCGTTTGAGAGATCATAAGTAGGAGGATTTGGACGTAAACACGTAAGATATATTACTACCAATTTAATTTCTTTTTTTTTTCATCATTATTATGGGAATGTTTGCCATTTTTTAGTCATTGATTTTTTTAGGGAAAATTTGTATCTAGAACGAAAAACGGCTATTTTTACAAGACCAATTTCTTTCATATTAAATTCTTAAAGAAAAAAAAAAAAAAAACGTCGGTTTCTATAATTTTTACCATTTCTTTATCGGTTTTTTTTTTTTTCTCTGACAGAATAAACCTCTTTTTAACTTATCACATTATCTCTCTCTTTTAAAATACTGTTTTTAAATAAGTCACGATTATATGAACTTATTCTTAATGTTGATAACAGGTCAAATGTCATGTGATTTTGACTACATACAGGCCTAATAAATTAGTTGTTCTCTACTGTTCTGGTTCTAACCTGAACTGGGATTTTTTTTTTTTCACAGCGTATACTCAGCACAAATATAGCAGACCAAGCACTTATTTGATTCAACACTGTTTTTGTAAAACAAAATGAAGGAATTGCTAGACTTTTAAAAAATTCTTCCCAGCATAATATTTCATAAAATTAGAAAAGGGTACTTGTTCATTAAATTACAATTCATTATGATAACTCTTTGTAAAAATAACTGATAGAGGGGAATATGCCGTAAAAGCTGAATAAATATAAAAAAGTAATTCCATAAAAAGAATAAAAAGAAAAGCTCCGCAACAGGATATATATGGAAATATTCTGCTAAATGAATGAAAATAATATTTCATAAAAACATTGAAATAAATATTCCGGCAAAAGACTAGGGAAAATTTGTCACAATTTTTATAACATTACAGAAAAAGAATATTAAAAAAAAAAAAGGAATTGTGCCTCAGAAATTAATAACACTAAAATAACGAAACACGGAAAAAACGAAATTTGAAATTTCCAAGTCAATAAGGTAGACATGCTCTGTTGGCATATTTGAATGAGTCATGCTCTGGCAAAAGGGGTTTATTACATCTCCGTGTTGCATTATACCAAGCAAGTCATTACATAATTATGGATCCATAAACTCATACAACTCATTTTGTCTAACAACCGACTGAATCATGAGTTAGAATGGTAATTGGCCATGCAAAAAAATTTACCAAAGGCAAAAAAAATCGACACAGGATGGTCGATACTTTTTCAAGATGAATTAAGCCCCCTTAGCATGGCTCAAATGTCTCGGCCTTTTGCCGCAAGAAACATAATCGGACATTGTTATCAAAAATATCAAAATGCGGCACGCACCTGCAATTACCATCCCTAGTTCTGTACAAGATGGCACGATTTTAAACTTGTCCAAAATAATTCAAAGATTAATTTTATTTAAGTCTTTCTGTGTTTCTGAAAAACTATGTGTGTTAATCAAGGCGATATATTTAATCTTATGTGCTTTCTACGGCTTATTGTCATTATAAATGAAAGTAACGTTAATTGTCAAATTTCCGGTTTTTTTTTTCACTTTAACGTTCATTGCTCTTACACGTAAAAAGGGAAAACAGAACATAGAAAAAAGTGCAATATTTTATCTGTCGATGATACAACAAAAGAAACCTTCACCAAGGGTTGCTTTTGTCTGTAGTGTTTATCACAGCAGTCGGTGTGATCAAGGATCCGTCTGCACGTTTTTGTGAGTCTGATCTTTGATTAGATCTACACTGTCCGCAAAGGCAACATTAGTTGTGAAAGGCCCTCTAACGGTTAATGATGTGAAGAAATACTTTGGGAACAAGAGCGACTGCTTCTCACAAGCAGTATCTGCTTTTTTCGTCAAAAATTGTTCACTGGAAGGAATGAAAAGAATATGAGCCATGCTCTGTGAAATGGGGACGGGGGGGGGGGGGAGGGGGGCTCAATGCATCTGTAAAACTGTAAAAAGGTATCAATCTATGTGAGCCTGCGCATGCCGCGCAGGCTGACCTCGGTCTTTTGCTATTGGTAAATTTTCTACATGCCCAAGGACCGTAATACGTCATGATTCAGTAGCTTGTTAAACAAAACGGATTTTATGGATCTATAATCATAATTGGTCTGCAACATGCGAAAGGGGACATTCGGACATTTGCGTAAAGTGTCGTCTCGGATCAGCCTACGCAGTCCGCGCAGGCAAATCCGAGACGGCACTTTACGACTATATTAGATTTTGTCCTACTGTAGACTTGCGCAAAACAGAAAATTACATAAAAACGGAAAGTGTCGCTTTGGATTAGTCTGCGCGGACTGCGCAGGCTGATCCGAGACGACACTTTACGCAAATGTCCGAATGCCCCTTTTCGCGTGTTGCAGACCATTATTATGATGACTTTCTTGGTATAACGCATCCCGGAGATGGATTAAACCCCCTTGGCTCATTTCGCTTTAGAGGTTTATGACATGGAAAAAAAAAATTGGTATACGGAGCGACTGCTTTTCACAAGCATTATCTCCTTTTCCTACAGTTTTTTTTTTCCCGAAAATTGCCAATTGCAAGGACTGAAGAATTTGTAATCGTAAAGAAATGGGTTCCTTATCAAGATAAGGCCTAATTAAAAGCTCTCAATTTACACGAGCGAACAAATATAATCAAATAGAGTGAAACACAAAACTGTTATCGAAACTCATTTACACATTGTGCGCGCTAAGTAGAGAGTAATGGGACACTTTCGGAATTATTATGGCATGAAAATAAATGGATCGAGAAGAGTAGTTATTCTTTCCATTTGCCTGATTGTTTTTCATGTATTACCTTTACTCATCTTGATATAATACCTATGATTTACATCCATCGTCCGCAGTACCTTTTTTCCCGAATGGAATGAGTTGGCGCTTGTAAGCATTTTACTCTGTAGACCAGCCCGCATAGCTCAATAGGTAGAGCGTAGGACTCGTGAACGTGATGTTTCGAGTCACTTGAGGGTGTGGGTTCGATCCCCACGGCTGGCCATCTAAAATTACTGATAGTCTTTCGGATGAGACGTTAAACCGAGGTCCCGTGTGACGGTGCTATACACCGAGCACGTAAAAGAACCAGGCGTAACTTAAGATGGGTTTCGTCCTGTATCTGCACTATCGCCCGTAACAATACTAACAGCATTCAGGGGGCGTCGCCCATATGGGCAACTGGCGACGATAAATAAACGCAAATTCAATCAATCATTTAACTCTGTACCAGGCGGTAAAATTCTAGACTCGTCCAATTTGAAAGCGTTTGCAAACACAAAATTTTTCCTCAAATGATGCGATGTGCCTGTAATTGGATAGAAAACATTGTGGGAAAGGAAGAAAATGCTTCTTGGCTTCTAAATGTACCGAGTATTTGCGTACCTTAAACGAAAACTTCCAGTCATTTAGTAAAATCCCAAATATTGTGATTTGAAAGTTCTTCTTCGCAGGCAAGCTCTCACTCAAATGAACATCGTAGATCAATGTACGTTTTTTGGCTGTCTGATCTTGAAATACGGTGTCTGCAAAGGCGCACTGCGTCGTGCTGCTTCCCAGTATGGAGAATTTAAACAGCTTTTTTTTTTTTCAATTTTCCCATAGCTGCTTGCTCTGGGAGAGGTCAACAGATAAATTTCAATGTAAATGAAATACAGTAATGTATGTGTTCGAGACTTATTGTAACAGGTAAAACATAAGGAAAAAAAGTCATAAGATTTTCACTTGAATTCTTTGAAATCGATAGATTTCGAATTCCGAATTTCTTTATGTAACCCTATACCAAATAATGCTTAGGGATGAAGTTTTTTTTAAACATTGTGAGAAAAGGAGAAAATGCTTGTAACCAGTATTTTGTCATTTTCTCACAATGTTTTCCAACCGTACTGAGATACATCTCATAATTTGATCTAATTTGCCCTCTGCAAACGCGTTCGATAAAGACTGATTCAAAATTTTTGCCTTCTTGTAAAGAGTTAACTAGCTGGTCGCGTTTAACCCCATCAGCTCTACAGTCGAAAACAGACGGCACAGATCAAGGTCACACTGCACAGAACGTGGACAGAACATGCAGTCTGATCTTGGATCTAGATCGCTTGTCAAGTCAAGCCTTTAAGGTGAAATTCTTTCTGAGTCTCAGTTTCAAGCGTCATTTCAGACGTCGAGAACGGTCTAGTTTAAATGATTTGCGCTGGAAGAGTTAAAACAATAGGGGCTGTTCAAATCACAAGATCAGTTCGTTTTTGCAATAGGATCCGATCTGAGGTAAGATAAAACTTTCTTATTGGCATACAAGTATACAAAATATCTCATGTATATACTGCAGTGCTTGTTATGCAATAATTTGCTCGGATAATAATTATAACTGTACATGCTTTCGCGATTAAGGTCTACAAAGATTCATTAACATTCAAAGCAGACAACATAATTACTAGAATGCTGGGATGTGCCATTAAAGCGCCAATAGCAGCCAAAAGTAAACAATGCAGGTGTCGAAATGCATTTGAATTTATATCATACCGTTTAAAAGTATAGAAATTATTGTAAGGATGATAATCTGTTATTATGCTGTCGGCCCAAGTGTTAGTCGCTGGGAGAAAAATGAATTTTAAACCTCGGTAAACAGTAAACAAAAGATAGAGCACCATGGCAACTTTTGACTTACTTTTGAACTTTATTTTTTCTGCCAGCGACTAACACTTGGACCGACCGTACAATAACAGATTGTCGTCTACACAATAATTTCCATACTTTTAAATGGTATGATTTACATTCAAATGCATTTAACGCTCGCATTGTCTTCGTTTAGCCGCTATTGGGATTTGAGGTTATTTACTGTTATTTATTTATTTATTATCTATATATTTATTGTCGGAAACGGAGAACATGTCGGTTACGAGCAGTTGCTTCTGTTGCCACAATGTTTTTAAAAGTGCTGTTCTACAAGACGCAAAATGTCGTCTGCAGAAAGAAGTGTGTAACTAAGCAAGATAAATGTTAACCGTTCTCCACACAATCCCAAATTTTAACGACCCTGAAAAAGAATGCTTTTGAAAACACTGTGGGTCAAGGAGCAAATGCTGTTAACCAGCATTTGCTCCTTTTCCCACAATGTTTTCCTTCCTTTCAAAGATAGAAATCATCATTTGGGCTACACTTAATTTTGTCACATTCAAAATTTTGTCGTATGGTAGAGTTAAGACATTGTAACCATTTACAAAAGAACTGATTTTACAACGCAATATAACCGAAGGCTTTCGAACTCTTACTATTGTGAGAATAATATATGGAAAAATTTCTTGTAATAACCAGCATTTTTCGCTTTTACAACAATGTCCTTTTCCCTTTAAAGGTCAGTTTCCATCATTTGAGTCACATTTATTCTGTTACTTGCAAATGATTTCAATATGGATGAATCTTAAATGTTATCATCTATTAAAGGGTTTACCGTTATCCTGCAAAATACATGTAATTAAAATGGAACTTTCAAGATAAAACCCCACATTTTGATATTTTAAGGTTTTTTTTTGGGGGGGGGGTTAAGATACGTGGGGTGATCAGAAAGATCGTGGACCACCTCGTTATTTTGAAAACTACTACACTTAGGATTACACAAATTTGCATAGATGAGCATTAATTATCTGGTAACTGACTCACGCTTTCAAATGTTGTCATATTAAAGTAGGTAAAGTATGACGTCATTTTAATGACGTCATATACTGCATTAGAGGTCCAAAATATCGGACGACGTTTTATTTGAGCCGAGAGTAATCATAAAGTTTTGCGTCAAACTCGGAAAGTATTTATAGGAAATCAAAACCGATTTAGAAACAGTTTAAGGGGACTCTGCACTCAAGGAATCTGATATTCGTACATGGATCGGACCGGTTTAGACAAGGGTGCAATACTGTTAAAGATGACCCTAAATCTGGCCGTCCATCAACATCAGTCACAGACAAAATCATAACGGATGTAGAGCAGCATGTAAAACAAGCTCGCCGAGATGCTGTCGGGAAAATAGCTGACACATTTGACATTTCATATAGAAGTGCTCAGGAGATTTTGACTGAGTCTTGGAATGTCGCGTGTTTGCACAACGTGGGTACCTCGGCAACTGACGCCCGAGAAAATGGGGGTTAGGGTCGAAATCTGTAAAGAAATTTCAGAATGCATTAGGGTAGAGGGGTCAAACTTTACTGATCGTATTGTAACATGCGATGAAACATAGGTACACTTTACCGACACTGAATCTAAACGACAAAGCAGCGTACTGAAACATCCAGCATCGCCTTCCACTAGTAAAGCCAACCTTTATAAGTCACTTGGTAAAGTTATCTACATCAAGTATTTCTGTTCTCCTGTTTTTCTTCTAAATCGTGTTGTATCTTTACATACTACAGTCAATTCTGAGTTTTATGCCCACATTATTCAAATAAATTTCACGAACACCATACGAAAAACACAGCCAGAAGTCCTGCGGAGTGACGTCACTTTACACCAAGATAACGCCCTAGCTCACAAAGCCACACTTGGACTGGAACCTTTGCAAAAACTAAACAAAGAAACACTTGCCAACGCTCCTTATAATTTAGTCCTGACTCCATGTGACCTCTGACTAGTTCCTGTTTTGAAAGATTTTCTATGTGGCATACACTACGAGAGCAGAGAGAAGCTAACCCTCGCTACGACCGGGTCCTTGATAGTAACGTCACGTGACGCGCTTCCACACGTGCTTCGCGCGTCGAAATCAAGAATGAATACATGCATAGAACTCAAAGGAGGTTATTTTCAAAAATAGTGAACACTCCAAGTTGTTTTTCATAACAATATTCAGATACCGGCACTGGTCCACGTTCTTTCTGATCACCCCTCGTATCTCCTAATCGGTCAGTGTAGATCCAAGATAAGACTGCACGTTCTGTGCAGTCTGATCTTGATCCTTGATCTACACTGCCCGCAAAAGGTCAGTGAGTCGCGCTTAGCAGCCTAAAGGTTAATTGAAGAGAGCACTGAAACGCACTAGTTAAAACACTTACTATACAATAAATATGAAAAGTATCACCATACAATACGTGGTTCTGATAAATGGTTGTGTCGCAAACGTGATATCGCTGTCGGAACAAACTTGATATTTATTGACCCATACCATGCTGGACATTACATTAGGTACTTTTGAAGACAGTTTGGATCAAGATCAGACTGAAAAGAACCTGCAGTCTGATCTTAGGTCTGATCGTCATTGGTTTAGTTTTCTGCTGTTGATAAAGATCGAGTTTTTTTTATACACCTAGGCGCTTAAGGTCTACGGCCCCTAACTCTCATATTAAAAGGTGGAAGCTGCCAAGATTGGCCGAATAGCCTTTACGAAAATGTCGATGTTACAGGTTATTTACCGTTGAGTTAGTGAGTCTACGGCCCCTAACTCTCAAACCAAAGACGGAAGCTGCCGAGATTGGCCGAATAGCCTTTACGAAAACGTCGCTGTTACACGATATTTACCGATAGTAGGGATCGTAATCCTTAAATACATGTAAGTAAAAGTTGGCCAATTACAGCATAAATATAGTCTCTTACGCTATGATCTCTGAAATCGCCTGCTTTGGAAAAATGTGTCGGAAAAAGTTACAAGATTGCGAAAGCAATGGAAATAGTTTCTGATTATATGTCCATATAATACATTTTCCATGAAATGAACAAGCCCACTTAAACTCTCTACTACAAAACAAAAATCTAAACTTATCCGAATTGAAAGCATCTGCAGATAATAGAATAAATGTGACTCAAAAATTGAAATTTGTTTCTGGATGGGTATCAAACATTGTGGAAAATGGGGAAAATGTTGGTGACCACCATTTTCTCCTTTTCATCAAAATGTTTTCAAAAGCCATCTTCCTGAGGGTCGTTGAAACTTAAGATTGTGTGGTAAACGGTTAAAGAAGTGTAGATCAAGATCAGACTGTTCAGAACGTGCAAATTAAGTTAATTCTGAACGGTCCTTTGCGATTTTTTTTATTCAAATTTTCAACTCAAAACTTTCTTCTTGTTCTTATTTGGTAACCTATAAGATATTCCCTCAAATTTCTTCTCAGCTACAGCACGATCACATTGCATCGTGTATTTTCATGTCTGTTATGACTATAAAGCTATGTAAGTTTTTTGTCTTTAAAATATTACTTTCGTTCGTTCGAATAGATTTTTCTGTCAAAGATCTCTGAAATGGCAATATTTAGGGTTTCACATTAGGGTGGGTATGTTAATTTAACTCAGCTGGACGAGATGCTCTTCTGAAAGCATTTCTATTTATTGTTACTTTTCCTTTATTGTTCCTGACACTAGGTGTGTCATTTGTGATACCTTCAATGACAGCTGTCTAGACGTTGTTTTTAAAAAAAATCGTCCATTTCCTTCATTTTTGGGCAGAGGCATATACATCAATGAGGAATGGTTTTGAAAGACATCGAATTGCTTCACGAAAACTGCTGAAAACGAATCAATGATGAAAGGTCAAGCTCTAATCAGGCGTCATCTACATGAATAGAACGTTAATTAAATTCAATTTTAAATTGGCCAAATATACTTACTGTTTCCTTAAACTCTTAAGCTGCCAAGCGCAACTCAAGAAACTTTAGCAAACAGTGTAGATGAAGATCAGACTGCACAGAATGTGCAGTCTGATGTTGGATTTACAATGTCCGATAAGGAGATATTTTCCCTCAAAAATAACTTTGAAATAACAATATTTGGGATTTTTACTATCGGCTTTAAAGTTTCATTTGATTTATTTAGCAGTTTAAGGGTAAACATACAGAAATAGAAAAAAATCAGTCGTCTTAGCTCACAAGTTCAATTGTACAACGAGAAAGAAATATGACATAAATTGAAGTAACGGGATCTGTTCAACAATAACAATAGAACCATGTCAAAATTTACATTGAATCATCAATTATAAAACTGAAAAAGTTTAAATGAAGCCCTGTATCAACAAATACAACCTGATATTGGTTTATAATAAATATTGACTTGACGGTGTCTCAATTGTAGGGCAAAATTTCTATTACCAGTCTTGTTTCCTTAATCGTCATCGTCTTTGTTTCTGTTAACTCTTATCCTGCTCAATGAAATTAAATAAAACTTTCAAGTCGATAGTTAAAACACGAATAATATTATTTCAAGCTTATGTTTTGGAGAAAAATATCTCCTTATCGGACAGTGTAGATCCAAGATCAGACTGCACGTTCTGTGCAGTCTGATCTTGGATCTACACTGTCCGCCACAGGTCAGTGAGTCGGGCTCATCAGCTTAAGGTTTCATATAAATCGTGCTACTATACTTCACCCTTACAATGCCTCGCACGATTTTTTAGTTATGAACATCAGATTTAATTCTGATTGCGTTCAAATATTATCTGCCTGATACATTTCTACTCAGAGAGATACTACGAAATAATTTGATGATGGGCCATTTGATATGGCTACATATACAATATTAATGCTCAAGGCTTTATGTTTATCTTTAACAAGATCTCCATAAAACTCCACGTAGATCTAATTCCATTGTCTTCCGCTAAGTGGCATTTTTCAAATCCACATCTGATTTGGGCATTCTGGGTACAGAACCGGACTGCTTTTCAAAACGAAAACCGTTACTCAAAACAAAATAAACGTTTACTCAATAAAACGCTACCTGATTTGTGGTGGCATATTTCTGCCGCGAAATACGAGATAGTTATTGCGATAATTTAGGAGAACTATCGTGATAAAACAAAGTTTCCTGGAAATATTATCTAGATAATAAAAAATTTCACGATAAAAATACCGCGATAATTCTAACTGTTATCATGATTTTTTTTGCTTTCGTGCCCACAACTGACATTCGTGGTATCTATAATTAGATACGGTTTCGGAACATCTTCGTTTACAACGTTATGAATTTGCCTTTTCCCTCAATGGTTTTAAAGTTGTTCGTAGGAGGCATTTCGAGTCGTCTTTGTGATTTTACAGACTTCTGTTTATTTCAAGTCTTGTCAAAATTTACCAATTAATCTACAACTGATAATAATTCGAATTTCTACTTACTGCAATCTTGTGAAGTCAAAAACTATCGAGCTCATCCAAATGGTGAATTTTCTATTTATAGATACCGAGAAACGGATAGAACTATCACGATAATTTTATCTCGAATGTCAGCACCGTGCACCATTGACAAATTTTGACACGATGTTAGGTTTATCGTGATATTTATTTCAGGAAACTTTCACCAGATCTATCTCGATAGAATTTCAGGAAACTTTAACTTATAGCGATAGTTTTCTAAAAGTATCATGATAGCTATCTCGTATCTCGTGGCAGAAATATGCCACCATACTGATTAGATTCATTTAGCTATGGTCAGCTAGCATATAAGCTATGCACCGGCCATTTAAAAAAAACCCAGCCCGTACAGGCTTAGGTAATAGTTCGGTATAAGCCTAGACACTTCCGCTTGATATGGCTGTGGAAAAACCCTGCACGAATCCTGGTTTCCCTAAAGTCTATATTTAGAAATTGTATTCAAAGATGTGCAGTAAAACAAGAGTATTTGTGAAAACTATTTTTCCCTTTTGAAATAATTAAATTTTCAAGATATTTGGAGCGAAAAACAGGCTACATTTTTCCACAGATGTATTGTTTACAGCCATTTTCTCCATTGCTACTTTATTAGCGGTGTATTAATATCTGTTCTGTACAGGATGGTGATGCGTCATAGCAGACAGGTCGGATCTTCGAAGAATATGTCATGCGTAGACAACGGATCTAACTTAGTTTAAAAGTAAGTCGACCCACCAAAGATCGGGTCAATGTTACTCTCCTTGCGGATAGTCGATACACCACCGAATGCTAGCAGCTGAATACGCTTGTATACACCTTCCAGAACAATTCACGTCTGCCGCTGTGCACGTATAATAATTCATAAAGAGGAAGGAGTACAGCGATCTATCACATTTAATTATGATTACCATAGCACGAAATGTCGACATAATGTGCGCCAATAGCAAGACAAAATACCTACTTTTGATGTCCATATTTAGACATCCAGTTAATGCCACTGGGTCAGCCAGTCAATTTTCTGACAGGTTTGTCCCTCATTATAAATCATATTTCGTCATTTCAATTTTCAGCTATGTTCATGCAATGAAAAAGTATCTTGTAATTATCCCAGCGTTTAGATATGAGTCGTGCTCTGTGAAATGGGGGCTTCATGCATTTGCGAACACTATCGACCCATGTAAGCCTGCGCAGTCCGCGAAGGCTGACATGGGTCGAAACATTTCGCTATCTTCAAAATTTCTGCATGTCCAAGGACCATTTTAACTCATGATCCAGTTATTTTGTTTGACAAAATGGATTTTATGAACCCGTAGGTGGGTGAAGTCTTGCTTGGTATCATACATCACGGAGATGCATTAAGCCCCATTTTGTCAGAGCATGGCTCACATATAACTGTTACTATATTTTCGTACAGACGCTTGGTATAGAATGCAAAGGTCATTATCTAAATAAAATGGGTAGAATTTCCTGGTTCGTATTTACCAACTGTTCTTTAGATGTGTCATTCTTCGTCTAATTCTAGATTTAGAAAGTTTCACAGTTTCTGATTGGCTAAACCATTTTTGTTGAGCCAATCAGAAATTGAATTACTATGAAAGTTAAAAAAAAACATCTTTAAAATTAGACTAAGGATGTAATTTAGAAAGGTTGGTGAATACGGGCCAGCCCACGATAAATCTATTCTTTAATAAAATAAATTGATATTTTTTTTTTTTAGATACCAAACTTTGAACCAAATTGCTACCACTGGAAAAGTTGCAAAATGATTCTACAGTCCAAGCATACAGTTTTCCACATAAAAGAACAACGATGAATGAAACTGAATCTATAAGCACTACAAATACACATTTTTAATTACGCCTGAAATATTTTGGATTTTACATTTTCTGAACATTTGAAAGATGCAAACTAAGTTATTTAGATGATGAACAAGATGTTCAGGTTTGCCTTTACGAGTTTATTACTCAGTTTGGCAGTGCACGTTCAAGGAGCCAGGTGGGATGACTCGTACAATCAAATGAATGCAACTTTAACAGGCTACGACTCTCGGCATCGACCTGTCCTCGACCAATCGAACGCTGTCCAAGTAAATGTGTCCTTTGACCTGGTAGCGATCCAAGAGTTTGATGAAGTAAATGAAAAGTTCTCTGTAGTTGGTATAATTTACATCACGTGGATTGACGAAAAGCTTGTTTGGAATCCATTTTCATACGGCGGTATGTGGACACAGATGTACAAAGCAAAGGATATCTGGTATCCTGTTATGATTCTTGCCAATCCTTACGTAGAGGTTGAGGATTTTGTTGAGGACTGGATGAGCATTCGATTGTTTCCAAATGGTTACGCTTTTTTTGCACCTGGGTCTGTCTTCAAATCCACGTGCAACGTTGACGTCACATACTACCCTTTTGATACTCAGGTACTTATAATACTTCCATTAAATGACTTTAACTCCTCATCTGGCAATTCAACAAAGTCGACTTTTGCTGAGGTTCAAGTGATGCAATATAAGTTCGGTTATGGATAAGCTTTAAACGGAACAGATCTAATGTCAGAAAGCACGTTTGTTTGTGCAGTCTGATCTTAACCGACACCGTCCGCAGACGTACTTTAATTCAACAATAGCAGCGAAAGAGTTAATACGTCATACATACTCTTTCGCAAAAATAATAGTAATGTTGAAATAAACTGTTGGGAATAAATGAATGAATGAACAGACGAACGAACAAACGGACGAATGAATTTAATCGACTCGTTCCACTTGAACAAGTTCAGTTACAATAGAATTTGGACTAAATTTATCTGAATATAGTTAAGTTGTTCTATATAGTGATATTAAGAACATTTCTTACCCGAGACCAGAAAGCCCTTTGTAATGGCATTGCTTCGCATTTCTATCCGGTACTCGTTTATCAAAGTGATAAATGAATGATGTTTCACAGGGTCAAAAATGCTTCTACACAAATGGGTACATGTTTACGAAGCGATATAACAGGAAAAACTGAACATTGTCGTGTGACAGAAATTCTAAGAAATAGCACCTTCATAGTTCTCTTGTTTTATTTCTACCATCACTATTTCTTGTCTTTCAGAAATGTAACCTTCTTTTCGTAGCCTGGGCGTATTCCTCATCAGAGTTATACTTCAATGCGGTTCAGAAGACAGTGGGTCAAGATTATTACTCAGAAAATGGGATATGGGAGTTGGGAGATACCAGCGTCAGTACATACGTCAATAATGACCTGTCGTTCATGAACATTGGTTTTAAACTAAAGAGAAAACCTCTATTTCTCGTAATAAACGTATTACTTCCAATCGTTTTCATGTCAATAATTAACATTTTAGTATTCATGTTGCCTCCAGAATCCGGCGAGAGAGTTTCGTACGCCATAACTGTATTATTAGCCATCGCAGTGTTCCTGACACTGGTTGGTGACAATATTCCAAAGACATCTAAACCAATGTCGGTGTTGTGTTATTTCTTAATGATCGAACTTATACTCAGTACATCAATGTGTGTGGCAGCCATTCTAAATTTGAGACTGTACTACAAAAAGCCAGCTGTCTCGGTCCCTAATTGGTGTAAATACTTGACACGTTTGCTAAATTGTAACATTAAAATCAACTGCGGGAAATCAACGGGACGCCCGGAAACAAAACAGACACTGCGTAAAAGAGAAATTCAGCCGTTCAAGGTCGATAAAAGGGAAGTCACTCCAGTTGAAGCCTTTAATCCCGAGGAAGAAGATCCCTTAAAATGGAACATTATAACTGTGGACACAACAGTAGAGGTGACCTGGAAAGAAGTCAGCCAAGCTGTAGATAAACTATGCATTACTTTGTTTTTGTTGGCAATGGCTATAACAGATGGTATATTTTTATCCATGCTCGTGAACAACACAAAATCTGTGTAGATCTAGTTTGGGAATCTCTGAGTGCATCTACCTTTTAGACCATTTTCACATAAAAATGGAACAGCACAGCAACTACAATAATTTTTTTCGATATTTGGTGTTGTCGTAAGCTGTATTTACCACATTAGATGGTACTTGAGAGCCGTGGCTATCCACCATCATACCTTACCATTTAACCAATCAACAAATAACTATGTGTTTGAATGACCATCAAGGATTTTTTTGAATTGAAAGCATTGCAGAAACTGTAGAAAATGCTTGTAGCCAGCATTTCTCCATTTCTGCTTTTCCTAAATTGTTTTCTTCCAAGTTCTAGACGAATCCTAGCAATTGAGCCACAGCCAAATTCATCCAAATTATTTTTCACCTGCACATGCTTCAGTATGGACAAAAATAGAGTTTTATAGTCTGGTAAACAGCCAATGATGATTCAGTTTTGTGGGTCAGTAAGCGTATACAGGAGTTCATGGCGTTCCCTAACCAAGTCTACGATCTTTGTGGCTTTGAATTTTCGAGACGACTGTCTCATATATAATTACACCTTTAGGTCTACAACATTTTTTCCACAAAGGAAAGATGCATGCAAATAAAAGGTCGCGCTTAGTGGTTTTTGCCTTCAACTTACTTCTCACAATTTCGGTTGATATTTTAGGACAGTGGATCTAGATAAGAATAGGATTCACTCACAAAACATTTTAAATAAAGCGCTGACGCACTGAATGCAGTGGGTTTCTTTTCGGACAATGAATTCATGCTAATAAATGGGAGTGTTCTCGGAGTTTTTTCTCGTAAACTAAAGCAAGCCAAGATCCATGGAGAGGTCCTAATATACAATTCAGCTGAAGCGCTACGTAAGCATAGCATCTTCACCTTGGGCGATTTTATTTTCCACGCAATAAAGTTTGGGCTTACAAAGGCAACTGGCTTCGCTGTTAAAGTAATTGCAACAATCGGAAGTTCAAATGAATCAAAATCCTAAGAACCTACTATGTCCAGATCCCATAATCTCCTCGTTGGCTGTGTTTAGAAATTTAATGTACCCTTTGTATGTGTATGTAATCTCGATCTTTAAAAATCAGTGTTTACCTACACTTCAGCTTATTCTGTGTACTGCACATTGGTCATTGTCATTGTACTGTATGAGAGGGAGATTTGCGTTTTTGAAGCATAAGCTCAATATTAGACAGCAGTCACTTATTAAATGAAATAACAAATATTTATGCATATTTAATATATTTCCGTTTGTCTCGTATGTAATAACTGGACCTACTGACTGACTTATACAGATTACAATGAAGTGAATTTGTCATTTTATCAATAAAGTTTGGCGTCAGACACCGCTATCTCAACAGAAAAAGGATTTTGCAGAAATGCATGAAAAACAGATGAGAAGAGCCCTACACGTGTTGACCGTAGGTTGTGCATAATACTAACAATGTATAAAATACAAAGTGAAAGCAAAAGATAATAAAGAAATCAAATCAACGAAGAGATAATGTTGGATTCATTTGCCTATGAATAACCTCATTAGTACATGATAATGATATTTAACGTCCTCACAGATTTTGAAACAAATGTTTGGTCCTTTACCTCAATTTTTTCTAGACTTAAAATGTTTCAATATGAAGATTCTGAAAAGGTCTTCAATTTGTATCTCTGAAAGGTTAGAAAACATGTGGATAAAGGAGAAAACGCTGACTACCTTATTTTCCCTCTTTTCCCACAATGCTCAAAAAACCTTCTTCAGGGTAGTTGAAACTCGGGATTGTCTGGTAAAGGGCTCAAAAAACAATGAGGAACTGATTGGAAATGAAAATTAGACAGACAAACAGACAGACAGACATTGCTGTTTATGAGCTCACATTTTTAGCCTCTTCCAAATTTTTAACATTTGCAGACAACAGATACAATCTGGTGCAAATGAGTTTTAGTTCTCTGATAGGGTAGACAACATTGTTGGAAAAGGAGAAAATGCCGGTGTCATGCGTAATCTCCATTTACAAAAAGTGTTTTCAAAACGGGTAGTTAAAACTCAGGACTGTATCGCAAAAGGTTGAATAACAATCCAATACTAAAAAACATGAATTTCTTCTTTGAGCGTTACATTAAAAAAAGGTTATAAACTTTTTTCTCCTTTTCCCACAATGTTTTGCATTTTTTCTCGTACATGTAATTGTTTGGTAAAGGGTTAATGCTTGTATATACTAACATTCATTTCTGTCACAAAAATACTAGGTTTCGCAGCTGCCATGTTTAAAGGCAACGGAAGTTCGTTCATTTGTTTTTGTAATGTTCGCTATACGATGATTCGGGAACCGTCGCAATCTGAAACCAGTGAACGTACTTCCCTTGCTTTAAAACAGCTGCGAAACCTTCAAATATTTATAATATACAGAAATAAATGTAAGTTGTTAAAGTCATGGAAACCGAGTGCCTATGATCGCACCTGATACACATAACTTTGTCGTACCTAATTCCTTTGGCAGGAATAATTTGACATTTTATACACGAATCATCGCAATCCAGAAGAAAGTCTTTAAAAATCATAAAATTCAAGGTATACTGATATAGTAGATCAACATTATAATTTCTAAAATACGATCATCTGATACCAATCTATCTAAAGAAATATTTCTATTTAAAACCTAGTATGCAAAAGTTCATTTATCTTCTCCAATCGGAGTAAAAATGAAAACTCTGCTTGATTTGGGAAAATACATAAAATCAGCACTTGAAGTCAGAGATAACAAAATTAATTCCACGAGCAGTATGATTAAGGTGTCCTTTATTGTTCTTGAATGTAACTTTATTTCTATTTTTCTTGATATCAAAGTGATGTTATCGTAGTTGTAAGTCATTAACCCTTTACAAAACAATTCGATCTTCAAGCTTCGGAAGTCATTTCTCCTTTTCAAACAATGTTTTACCTTTTGAAAGACAGAATTTATGCTTTTAGTAATCTTTAATTGTCGTATTATACAGGTATTTCCAAATTAGATCGATCTAAATTTTTGTCATTCGGTAGAGTTATCAATGAAATGTTTTGATTTTCCTTATGATTGGGACGACGTTAACAGCCATAAACAATATCATAATGTGTATGCTTTTTTCCAGAAAAAAAAAAGGTCTTCAACCTTTGATAACTGTTAGGTGTATATCTGTTATGTATGTATGTATTATTATTATACTGCAAAGAAATTTCTTGCGATCTGATTGGATAATAAACCCCGTACATACAGTCATGTACACTGGCAAAATCCAAGTAAAAGCACTTTCCCTTTTGGGAGCACCGTGTACTAGTACATGATTACATTTTCAACACAACATCCAAAATGGCGGCGTCGCCAACAAGACCAACATACTGAGTAGCCTGCACCATACAATACTACTTTCCCTTTATAGTTGTCATTAAAACGGAAAAAAATGGATTATTTTATTTTTTTTTTTAATAAATAAATATAGTTACATGTATTATGATTTCTTGTCATTCTAAAACAAATACACGAGGTTAAAAAAGAGAAATCCCTTCGTCAGGTAAGCAAACTGTGAAGTGCCGAAACTCATACATTATAACGTTAAAAGGATAACCTAATGGTCGTTTGAGGCAACTAATGATCGTACACTTTTGCCAACAAATCATTAAAATGCATAGTTACTTACCTTGAAGTTGTTTAAAGCCACGTTTGAATAAAAAATACGTCGAATGTCTATCGCAGTGACATCATCAAGTTTAGCACAAAACTCCACGTTTTACCAAGGTTTCGGTCACGTCAGTTCTCAGTGACGTCAGTTTTCACTGAATTGGGGCACTCAGAAGGGAAATTCTGTGTCGTAAGCGTACTCAGTTTGTGAGAACTTAAAACGAGGAAATTTCGCTGTATACACATTGGAATGGTAAAACTTTGCAGTATAATAAATTCGTTGTACGGTCAGGTGGCAGGGGACTTGGAAACTTGTTCACGGCTGTGGCGAATCATGTCGCCACCTCGCCTTCGCCTCGGGGCAACATGATTCACCACAGCCGTGAACAAGTTTCCAAGACCCCTGCCACCTGACCGCACAACTAATAATGTATATTCGACTAGAAGCTGTATCAGCTTACGTCAATAAAGAGTGTCCATGTCTATAGTAAAGCGTTAACTTTAAAATGTATCTATCCCTTTAACTTGACCTACTTTACACACACACGCACTCCCAAATAACCGATATCTTATTACAAATACCGTAAATCATCATTCAATATGTGATTAATTGATGTCCTTTTTATTTCACAAGAAGTAAAAAAAATCATCAAGCCATAAAAATCTGAGTGCTTTATCCGATTGAAATGAAAATATTCTATCCCGAATTTTTTTTTCTGGGGTAGAGCTGTGGAGAACTCATACCTTAAGATTAGGGTACGACTTCTCCAGGGTACGAGTTCTCCAGCAACCGGCTATGTTAATGTATAAATGCACCAGATGGTGCATCCTCGGTGACCCAGTTTCGATTCATTCTGTAATTGACCCTGGGTTATTTCGCTGGCGTTTCCTCGTTCTCATGAATTATTCATGAAGCATTTTGATTGGTGATCTCAGTTTTTCTTGGAGAAAATTTAAACTATTTTTATCACAAATACGCCGTCATTTCTATTTTTTACTTGTCGATATCCAATAACATCATTCGTTGCAAATCAAGCTCAGCGATACTTTAAATCTGTCGTCGCCCATCAACACCACAATCGAGAAGCGTTTAAGAGATTTTCGGCGTAATACGGAAAGATTGTCAGTTAAAATGTATATATAGGATCCCTGGTTAAAATCGTACACAAAGATCGATAGTGCCGTCCCTGTATTGCAGAATGGCATATCTCACAGGAGACAAGCACGCCGACGGGCCATATTTGTTGATAACCTCGGGTTTTTTTCCAGGGTTATTTTTCATAACGGAAGAAATGAAATTATCCTCTCTACAAGAGAGTACCATTATGTCATCGATCTTTCGATTGGCTATTAGGGTACTTCCCGACCGTATGAATATTCGTAAGAAACGACGATTTGCTAGTCAATTTTCCCAGGGGTAGATGCATGGAGAGTAATGTAATGCTTCAAACCTGGGTTCCGAGGATGCAGATGGTGGAGAGGAGTTAAACCCGGCACGCTTTTGTTAATCAAGCTTATGAAAATCTCTTGTTATCTTGAATTAAAAAGACAACAGAAACATAAGAAGTTTCAGTTTTTTTCAGGGAACATAATGTATCAAGTTGAATTGCTCTGTTTGAAAATCAACGGCAAAACTATTTTGTTAGTGTTTTGTGGGTTTTGTGTACTCGCGTATCCAGGCAAAACCTGCCGAAAGCAAACCTTTGACCTAGATGACGATGGTAGGCTTTGAAAACCAGTATATACACGCACACGTGATGTGGGAACTATGGCAGTGGGTAAAAGCCGCTGCCAATGATTGTCTGATCTTAAATCTTGATTTTTTAAAAGCCTCGGTTGTAGGGCTCGCAACCGCGACGTTGTTTCACAACCATGCATCCGATACTTAACCGAGTCCCTCTATAGATACTCAAAATCAGTTTGAGTGGCTTTCAAGGCATTTTCAACTTGAATTTACAAGGGTTTCTTAATAACAAATCCAACGCCTTTTGAAACCATATACGTACTTTTGTCTCTATACGTTCTAAATTGCGCAAACGGAGACAAAATGATGATTCTGTTCGACTCGATTTACGTTTTACACAACATTTTATTAAGAGGAACATCAATTTGAGGTCGATAGTATGCTTATACCCGATTCAATGAATATATGAGCCATACTCTGTGAAAAAAGGGCTTAATACATCTGCAAAAAGAATCCACACATGTCAGCCTGCGCAGGCTGAAAAGAGTCGAAACATTTTTCTTTTAGTCAATATCTGCATGTCGAAGGACTGTATCACATCATGACTTAGTCGGTTCTTAGACAAAATGAATTTTATTGATACATAATCATATCGTGACTTGCTTGGTATAATGGATCACGGGGATGCACTGAGCCCCCTTTTGCCAAAGTATGGCTCATATACTAAACCTTAGTTCCGCGTGACAGATTATCTTTGTCATTTCCATTATTGAGATAATATGTGCTTAGGATTCAATGGGTAATCGGGTATTATAATACCGAGACCGAAATCGTGCATTTCGATAACATCGAATGTTTTTTTTTTAATTTTCTTAATATCGTGGATAGTTTTTAGCTCCACTGGCCGAAGGCCAATGGGCTCATGTCATGGTCCGTTGTCCGTAGTGCCTCATTCCGTGCGTGCGTACGTACGATTCTAATAAAAATCTCTGGTTGTCATGGCAAAAAATATGGCCCAGGGCTTCCAAATTTTACACATAGCTTCACCTGATAGACGTCTACCAAAATTCTTGAAATTTATTATAGCCCTGGGGTCAAGTTTGTCCCGTCCCGGCGGTCACAAGTTTTACATGGTCTTACATTAGTGAAAACTGAAAACTTTTAAAAATCTTCTCCTTTTTTTCTAAACCATAAAGCATAGGGCTACCAAATTTTGCAGGTAGCTTCATCTGGTAAACTGCTACTAGTAAAAGTCGTAATATCTAAATTAATGCCCTGGCTTATATAGTGAAAACTACAAAAATCATTTTGATCCTGACTGTAAGGCATAGAGCTACCAAATTTGGTATGCTGCTTCATATAGTACACCTCTGCCAAGATTGTCCCATTTATAGCCCTAGGGTCATAACTGGGACCATCCCGTGGGTCACAAGTGTTACAGAGTCTTATAAACTAAAAACTGCAAGATTCGTCTGGTTCCTAACCAAGGTCTAGGCTACCACGTTTAGCATGTAGCTACATCTAGTGGACCTGAAGCAAGATTGTTAAAAACATAACTCTAGGGGCGACATATTTTACAAAGGCTTAAATAGTGAAAACTTTAAAATCTTCATGAAGTCACTATGGCTTAAACTAAGGTTGTGTGTACTGATCAAGGGTTATAACTCATGTTATAACAGGTATATAGTTTGTTACCATCTACCTTCCTTGATTATAAAACTGCACTGTTACAAGATTGGTATTTGGTATTCAAGGTTTTTGCAAAGAAAACGTTCCGTTTTTAATGAGAGTGATTTATTATGATGTTAGTAGTTATACTCAAATGAGTTTAACATTTAGTATGAAAGTAGGGTTTCTATCATTCAGTCATTCTTTTTTTCCCGGAACCTTACCATTCATGCCATTGAAAAAAAAAAGTTTTCTACTTCTAAGATCTGGAAATCTTCTTGTCAAAGCACTCTTTTTTGGAGTTCAATGATATTTGGTATGAAGGATACTTGATAAGACCTGCCTGTATTCTTTGACATAATCGTTGCATTTGAAAGATATACGCGGGGGATTTATGGGTCTCCGTCAATGCCAATTAAGTGCATAATACATCTATTTCAAAGGAAGTGGAGCAATACAGTTCCTGTTGTTTTCACAAGTGACACTTTTAGACACTTACTTGATAACTTTTTGCCCCGTGACAGGCGAGGATCTAGACCAAAGAATTGTCATAGCCGTATCGAAATTTGTGACTGCGAACAGTGCAGATCAAGATTTGAGTGTACTGATGTGTAGACTAATTTTGGATTTGACTGTTCGCTATGATGACAATTTGCAGGATAAAAGTTAATCAAATACATGAACTATTCAGAGATCCAGATAAGGTTATGTGGTTCAATCTTATGTGCAGCCCTAGGTTGTGAGTGATTTGACAATTGTCTTTGACATACTATTTTGAGACAGTCTGAAACTGAAGGAACCTGCAGACGACAATTCCGAGCTAGCTGAAATATGATTGTAAATTGTTGATTTTATGGGGAAAAAAAAAAAACAGTGCAGAAAAGTGTGAAATTAATCTTTATGAGCAATTTCTCCCCTTTCCACAATGTTTTTCCTTTTTTCTTATTATTATTATACTCTTTTTTTTCCCATTGGGTTAAATAGAGTAGAAGGGGAGAGTGTCAAACAACGGCCTGTTTAGTTCACCGAATCTGGATCAATGAATAATTAGCAGAGACTAATAAAGTTTTACAAAGCTATGGAGGAAAAAAAGGTGAAAAAATAAAAGAAGGAGGAAAACAGGAATGACTTATTAAATAATAGCAAAAATGGAATATGCATCAATGCATTTTATATCAAGAGTGGTTTTGAATAATATGTCTTATAATTGACCATCTTTCTAAATCAGACTCAGAGGATTTTGTTTCTTTGCAAATGGTCCAAGCCAAATATAAACTATTTTGAAGGCCATAAACTGTCGGGATTTTAGATTTAGATTTACAAGAAGCGACATATCTTTTGACATACAGAAAGAGTGTGTATAAATTATCATCATTCTGGCATCATATACACGGCATGTGCAACATCTGTTGTATCCAAATGCCGCCTGACAGCAGTAACTAATACAACAAATTTATAGGCGAAAAGAAATGCTAACATAACCTTCATATTGCAGTGTAACCGACTTGCAATTTGAAATAATAACAACGATTATGGATGAAAGCAGCCTTTATATAGGGTGGCCTAGCAAAACTTAGGGTAACCGCCTACAAGTTCTTATCCTGCTCAAGACCGCCATCTTAGGATCCTTGCCATGCACTCGTCACAACTCGGCCGATTCCGTACCTACATCTAACCTCGTCTGTACAACGGTCGTTTCCATTTGAACTGCCAATCACGTGATCTTATACATGGCGGCGCAAATGTAAGTCGTTTAGCAACGACATAAACAACCTCGATGAAGTTATTCACATTTATCTATCTGTCGGTGAAAACTTCAATCGGAATTGATAAACCACGTTAAAAAATGAAGATACGAACTGTTTGTCAACTGAAATATAGTTAGAAAGATTTTCATAGAAAATTGAGACTCAAGTTTTCTTTTTTAAGAGGAGCCTTACAATTTTCAGAACAGTAAACCGGCGTATTTCCGGCGATGAAATGTACCGTGTAGGTGCATACCAAACTACCAGATACTGCCGAGGGACTTGATTGCTCCCATCACCCGAGGTATGCCGAATGCTTGCCTTGCAGGTCTACACGTAGGTTAACAGCTAGAACTCTCATTGGCGACTTTGACAGGGCTACCGAATTGCGCTTGCATGATCAGTCAGTTCAAAATTGCCTTCATGAAGATGCTTCAAGGCCTGGTACAGGTTCGATTTTAACTACAAGACACCGAGAAACCGTCATAAGTTTACCTGTGGTGTAAAGTTCTAGATATTCTCTGATGAAAGTCGATTCCATGTTTCTACGTGCGATAGACGTGATCGTGTCTGGAGACTTCAAGGGGAACGTTACGCTGACTTTAACTTTGATGAACACGACAGTTTAGGCGGATGCTCTTTTGTGTTTTGGGGTGTGTGTGTGTTTGGATGGACGTACCGAACTATGCCGGGTTAAAGGACAAAGTTTGACGGCTGTACGATACAGAGATGAAATCCTGCGACCTTTTGTGCTCCTGTATGCCGGTGCTCATGGTGACAATTTCGTGTTTATGCAGAAGTACGCGCACGCACACGCTAGCGTGGTACTTGTCTTTTTTGACTAGGAGGGAAATCGATGTTTGGGTGGCCAACAAGATCTCCCGATCTAAATCCCATAGAGCAAATTTGGGACTTCATTTATAGGCGAGTTAGATACAGAAAAAACCCACCGGAAACAGTTGATACTCTTGCTGCTGCCGATGTTGTAGAGGAATGACAAGTTCTGCCTCAACAACAAATCAGAAATTAATTCAGGGCATGCCAAACCGTTGCAGGGATGTTGCAAACAATAGAGGAGGCCATACCCATTATTAGTCTTTTGTGTCTTTTTATGTTTGTGGGAATGTCAAGAGGAGGTTATGCATTTCCAATACTTCACTGATCAGTACATTCTTGCTGACATACTTTATTGTTTGTCAGTAAGAACATCTGAATATACTTGCTCATTTTTCGCAGTTCCCGTCAAATATATTGTAAAACAGCCGGTCGTTCCTTAAATTTCTTGAGCAGTGTATTTAGCAAATGGAATTGTAAAGTTTTGTTGTATACTTCCCATTATTAGCACCCACTCTAATTTACTAAGCAAAATATCTTGAGAATAAGAATTAAAGTGCAATTCAGAAAAAAACTTGGTAATTTTTGCCGCTTGTCTCTTTGGTGGAATCTTGACTTCGTAGTTTCAGAAGTATTCAAATTATGCCGCTTTGAAATAGACAGACGGTCGACAGATAATCAGATATTTCGTTGTTCACGTCACGTTTTTTATCCATTTTGCCCTCTAGACAGATTTGTGTCTACTCCTTGGTAAAAAATAACAATGATTTAAAGGCAGTAGGAAGGTATGTTTGTCAAAAGTATTGCTGTGCAGTCAAACGGATCACATAGTCTCAACGTTTTAGTCGAAGGTTTTAAAGAAAGGTGAAATGACAAATAAATAATTGATCATGCATTGTTAGTGTGCAATGCTTTCCAATATTACCGAATTGTAATTTTAGGCATTTATTATTTTGACAAAGTCCATGCAAGCAAAAGTTCGATAGGCTAATTGCTAATTATTGCTTTGTTTGGGTGAATTATCGGTATTTTCTCAGACTATCTATGTAATCGAATATCTTCTACTCTGAAAAGTGCATTGATTAAAAGGTAGTTATAATGATATATAGGTCTACCATTACAATAAACAATTGCAATTTTTTTCAGTAAAAAGAAAACATTATTTTTTTAAGTTACTCTTACTGAATAATAAATAATTTGAACAAATGGTGGCGCGTATCTTCTCTCCTGTATCTGTATAACGGCAGTTCGTCTTCAGTGGGAATCTGACCAAGTAAATTTAAATGTGTCCCTTGAACTCGTTGTATGTATGTAGAGTCGAGGATTTTGTAGAGAATATTGGACAAGTATTTGATTGCTCCCCCTTGATCGTTCGTAATTCTTATTGTTATCGTGAACACGTTTCTCCCAATGGTAACGTATTTAGTAATAGAAACTTTTTGTATAATGTCCAAAATAGTCCTGCATGAGACTATAATAGAGGATATACGAAATAAATCCATTCACAATCTAGGCAACACCAGTGGCTTTATTACTGACGGCCAGTTATCACTACACGGAAGTGTGAAGTCTTGGCTTCGACCCATGGACAGCTTGGCAGCACAAGTAAATTTTACAATTTCGAAAATGCGGACATCTCAAGAGAGGGCTTCGGAAGTCAAAAAGAATAACCTTCAGTTTTGTACGACAGAAGCTAAGCTGATATTTTTTTTTGAGCTGCTACATACATGTGCGTAAGAGCCCGTGAAGCAATAATCTCTACGCGTATGTTTTTGGTAAATACACTCGATTGGGTCTATTTTTTTTTTATATCTTTAAGTGTATATTTACAATTCTACACCAGGTATTGGGCTTATATCCACTAATACTTTCGACATCTCTGATGTGGTAACTTGAACACTAGTTAGTAGGCGAAGTGTGTCGTAAGTTTAACCAATTGGTGATGTCGCTACACAGTCCCTCAAGAGTGACAGATTCCGAAGCGGAAAAGAAAAGGGCACATGCAACTGCACTGAGGGGGAACCATAATGTGTCGCCTGCGTTTTACAGCCTTAAATTCCTCAACCAAATTATATCTCCCGTTCGAAAGCAGCTGAAATGCCCTGTGAGAAAGTAGCATTAAAAGAAGCGGACTGAACGGCTTAGGAAGAGGTAAAACGAGAACGACAACAAAGCAAGATAAAGATTTTTAAAAATCGTAGAAGCTGAAGAACACGCGAGACACTGGGAAAAGAAAATTATGAAAGGGAACTAAAAAAGATGGAAATCACTGAGGAAAAAATGGAAAAGGATTAAATCTACAAGAAGATTCTCATTTTGGATCAAATACTGATGACACTACTTAAAGATCCCTTTCATACATTCTGACATTTATGATATCATAGGTGTTGGTGTATGTCTAAAGTGTCTGCTTGTATCATGAACACAGATAAGTGGATTACTTTTGATATGTGTTTGGTCAAGTGGCACATTGGATGTGCCGATAGATCTGCCTGCACCTGCACCTACTATTATTAAGAACGTTGTTAGTCTTATTCTCCGAGACTTTCATAAATTTCAAGGTAATAAATCTTTTGATTGGCTAAATCAAATGGTTTATCCGACCAGAAGTTATGTTACTGTCAAATTCAGGAAATCTTGGAGAGTAAGACCAAGTATATCCTCAAGAATGGTTTGTGAATACGGACCCTGTTAATTATGTTGGCATGAGTGTGGTCAAGTGACCCATTTAATGTACCGGTAGACCAGCAGAATTCTTGCTGTTGAACAAAAGGATACATATAATGAATGCCTGCGAGTGAGGAATTCAGTTGAAAAGTTGGATTGTTTGCTTGCTTAAAGTTGGGAATGTAAAATGTCAAATAGATCCATCTTTGGGAGGTTTGAAGTTTGTGAAATGTCAAATATACGAGGGTTGTTCGATATGTAATGTGTATTGTACGATATCTCAAAAGCATTCGACTCAAATAGTGAAATGAACATTACATCCCTTCAAAGTATTCTCCGCGGTTTGAAATACATAATTTCAATCTCTGAATCCATTTTTGAAATGCGTCACGGTACGCTGATTTAGGTAGACCTCTGAGGCACTGACTGATGGCTGAGCCAAGGGCTTGTCGGGACTTGTAACGACGACCAGATAAGAACTTTTTAAGTTTTGGAAAAAGGAAAAAGTCGCATGGGGCTAGATCTGGAGAGTATGGTGGGTGTGGCAAGACGGTAACTTTCGCCGACTTAAAAAATTGCTTAACAAGCTCAGATGTATGTGATTGAGCATTATCATGAAGCAGACGAACATGCCTAAATCCTGACACAGGGCGTCGTTTAAAATAATATTTCTTGAGCTTTTTTAGTATAACATCTCGGTAATACCGACCTGTAACACTTTTGCCCTTCGGCACCGGAATTTATACGGCTATACCATCACATTAGAAGAATATGCAATAAAGAACCTTCTTTGTGCTTGTGCTTCTTTTGGCAACTACAGGTCTTCTACCGTGTTTAGTTAGCCATATTTTGTTTCCAATTTTTCTTACTGGTTCGAAATAGTAAACCCATGTTTTGTCACCAGTAACAATGTTTGCAAATTGTCTTTGATTGAATTTGGGAAACATTTTGAGCAATTGCTTAGCGGTTTGTACTCGTACCCGTTTTGGGTCATCTGTCAATATATGTGGTATCCATCTGGCAGAAATCTTTCGTACTTTCGAAATACGCTTCAAAATGAAATGCACCCGCGATAGCGATATGCCAACAGCGTTGGCAATACCACGAATCGTGTATCTGCCATCATTTTCAATTATTTCCCTGACTTTTGAGACATTTGCCTTGCCTGTTAAAGTCACAGGTCGACCAGAGTTTGCTGCATCTTTGATGGACTCTGTGCCAGTCAGAAATTTCTTTCTCCACCTACGAACTGTCTCATAAGATACCTTATCAGACCCATAAACTTCCCCCAATTCAGTAAAAATCTGCATTACCGAATGACCGAGTTTTGTGCGAACTTTTATATAAGCTCTAATTTCTTCAATATTCTTAATCCGTTTCCCAACCATTTTTACAACAGTGGTCAATGACTAGCTCTATTGAAATGACTGTAAGTTTAAAATTATGTGGAGCTGAAGGCTCGTGTTTATACCGTTGGAAAGGTATTGAATAGAGCAATTCAAGCGTATCATCATCCACGAAATCGTGCAAAGCGTTATCGCGCTGTGGTACAATACACATTACATATCGAACAGCCCTCGTATCTGAGGCTTAAAAAGTCAAAATTTGTCCAATATATCTAGATCTAATTAAATCGGTAAAACAATGGATCTCCATTCTAAATGTTAGAAATTGTTGACTGTATATACGGTTATTCTCATAAGTAGCTTATGACTCTGATTTACAGTTAACAAATCAAGATCTACAAAATTTGATTTTGTTGTTAAATATTTCAAGGCGATAATATCTCAAATGAAGGTGTTACTATATCTACTTGTAGAAGTCAATGATCCTCTACCGCGTGATTGGCCATGACACACGTCGACACGATTCATAATCAATTATCTGAAAACTAAGTAACTTTACATTTGCAATACCTCCAGATTCGTACGAAATCTAACGAAAACAAGTGCGTCGAAAATTTTTCGTAAAAAGTCGAAACTGTTAGGGGCACTGGTCTACACGAGGCCTAAACTGTAAACCTAGATCCGGATACATCTTTTACCAGTAAATGTTTAAAATTATTTTTTTTTTCTCTTACTCTGTAGAACATCTAAAGAAATCCAAATCTTTTTCAATATATCTAGACACATGATCACCTGTCACTTTGCAATCTATCCATTAATCTTTCAAACGGTCTACTGATAAGGTAAATTACGTCATAGTCATGTAATCATCAAAATCACAGTAACTTTTTAGAGGTGCCGTTTCAAGAGAATTTAACCCGAGTCGGAGTGTAGCGGTCACTGCTGGTTGTTGAAACGTCTCCTTTAGTCAACAGTGACCGCTATTTGAAGATTTTACAGAAAAAAATTATACAAGCTCTAAGGAGAAAGTGCAAGTATACCATAGCGTATGGTTTCAACAAGACTTTGCTGCACCACAAACATCCAAACATATTCTAGCCTGGTCGGAAAAGGTGTTTTCAGATCGATTCATCTCCTTCAGAAGAGAGAAAGAATGGCCACCACATTCGCCAGATCTCGGTCCCCGTGATTTCTTTCACTGGGGTTACCTGAAGTACAGGTTATATTCTTCACTTCCTGCAGACACTGAAGACCTGAAAAGCGCCATTCGCCGGGAAACAAGACGGATTGGAGCACACACATGTGAATCTGTGTTCAGAAACTTCAGAAAGAGAGCTTCGACATGTTATCTCAAGGAATGGACGTCATCTAGTACACATAGCCTACTATAATTTCTGACGTCACACTCTTGAGTGAAATCTGAAATTTAATGAAGTAATACATATCTTTAAAATCTAAATTGTATATGCCTTATTTTTGGTATATTGCATAGGTCAATTGGTGATTTTTGGCAATAAGTTACATTCAAAAGTTGTCAGATATCATGGTAAAACCTTCACTTACGCAGGGATGCTGCTTTGGCTGAATTATCCCTTCATTTGCATTGAAATAGTGATTTCAGTTATCGAAATAGAAGACAACTTTCGTCTTCCAATGAAGACAATAGCACAGTTTAATACCGACATATCTTATATGCCATACGATAATTATATTGTAATCTGTCCGTATGAGGCCTGGGTAGGAACTTACGACGTTATAATTAAATAGCAGTACAGATTGCTCATGAATGCGGTCAAAACTACTGTGCACTGCACTGTTTCAGAAAAGAATCATCTAAATTGTACAAGAAATGTCCCAGATCTATAACCAAAACTCTGCTATATACTGTCATCTCAAGACATGTCCGATGTATATTCCACCTTTCAGTAAGAATATTTTTTTTTTACAAAAATGACCGCTCTTATCATTATTAGATCTACTAGCCTTTCAGACTTATCATCTTGTTTTCAAAGCCGTGTCCTTTTCTATTTTCAGATTCCTTTTTTTTTTTTTTTTTGCATTTCAAGTAGGTCCAAGGTTTTATTTGGAAAAAAGAAGACTAGGATCTAGATATAGCCTGTCCATGGAGTTCTATAGGAAACGTGTATTGATTCACTTATCAATACATCACTTATCAATATTTATTTTTTCATTTCATTGAAATTTCTTTTGAACAGAAAAGAAATTTCTCGTTAGCCATGTGTTACTACCAAATAAGTTCACGTCTTTCATTGAAATAGCCGTTTTCATATATATACATATTACCTCCAGGATCCGGCGTGAGAGTTCTCGGCTCCATCAGAGACATAGATTAGATTGTGTATTGTATGTCTCTGGCTCCATTACTGTAAATTGAAACCACAGTGTTTTTAATGATACTCAAAGACCTACCAAACCGGTCAATTGAAGTTTCAAGGTAGTCCTCATATAGCTTATTGGTTACCACAAGATGGGGATTTTGGGTAGAGATACCCTGACAGATAGCACCTTTAAGCCCCCTCTAGTGAAACCTGTAAAGGGCTTGTCTATAATTTTCAGTCTAATATTAATCGTATGATCTAATTCCCAATGAAAATAAACAACTTTAAATGATATAATCACATTTATTAACAACATGTGCCATTCATGAATTACGATTCATTCATTGACTTAGTAAGTATCCACAAATATAATTATTACAACCTCAACATAGTCACAAAAATCATACACTCTCATGCCGTGAAACAAATCTACAGCAGACGAAAGGAACATCCATGTTCAAAATGGTTAATCAGCACGATGAACGATCAAGTATATATTGATACATCTGAAAACATTGTTGCAAATGGAATTCGATTACCAAAAGCCATGTCTCCTTTGTCAAAAATGTTTTCGATTATGATCCGTTGAATAGATCTACAAAAAAGTCGAATTTAGTACATATCGGTAATCAAATATAATTATTATTCTCATCACGACACTTGAAAGGCAGGTTTAGGCAATTTTACAACCACTGAAAGTAAAAAAACAAATTGTGTGCGAATATCCTACAGTAACAATACGATGAATGATCTTGGATTTGCACTATTAGGTAAGTTCCTTCTCTGTGAAAAGTCCATTTCGTTCATGGAGCAGGCAAAGAATCACTTGTAAACTTAGTAATTCCTCTGTTTGCAGCACTGTTTTCTTTACGCGTTTTTCAGTTCATTTCTCTCCATGTAAAAACAGAGTAAAGTAAGCACATGTTAACACTTTTGATTTTGACTGAGGTTAAACTATTTTTGGCAAATCAGATACCTGAACAGCAAGACTAATTGAATGACAACCAATAAAACTTGGTTGAAGAGACTTTTTTATTTTTAAGAAAAAAACTTGAAATGTGTGGAAAAAATTAGTTTTATGACTGACATAACTATGTAAGTGTTAAAAACTCTACAACAATAAACTGAAGACAGCACTTGCATGGAATTAATTGCACTATCTTGTAAAACACCTATCTTTAGAACAATAGGATCCTCAACTGCTCACCTGAGACTTATTGTTGTAAAAAAAAAAAATGCAACTTTTGGTTACAAAATTTTCAAGTACAAAAAAATTTAAGAGGTATCAGAAAACTACAAAGCAAGTTGTGAGGGACATTGTTTTAATTTGATAGTTTTCTACAAATTTCTCAAACTTGGCCTAGATACCATGGAGACAGACATCAAAACATCATATCATACTGGCTGTATGAGAATTTTAGAATCTAAGCAAACCATTTCATCAGTTTTACTGAAATTTCTGTCTTACAACCCGTTTCCAATTACCCCCAAATATCATGGAGACAAACATTATGGCAAATTTCATTATAATTGGATGAAAATTGTGGAAAGAATTTTCAATAATACGAACAAGTGATCTAGGTTTTGACATTACCTGACCAAATTAGAAATAAGTATAATTTCAAAAAGACAACTTTTCTGACAATATCTTGTTTTCAACAGAATCTTAACTCTTAAACTGCTAATTACTGTATAAATGGAAATATTTGCGATGTGGAAAATTTTGCGATTTCATGGATTTAAAAAAATCACAAGTTCTTATGTTCACATACTTTACAACGATATACCACCAAAAAATGAGTGCCTTAAATTCACAAAGATTTCCGAACGCAAAATGCCTGTTATCTTAAATTTGCAAATTTTTAGACTTATGTATACACATGTATATCCACATATCCAGTAAATGAAGCCAACTTATAAAGTTGTAAAAAGGACAAAAGTATTACAATTCCAAATCTGTTTTATCCAGAATATGTTAAGCAATGCTATTATACATTCAAGTTAAGCCTGCATATCCAGGCAGTCTGATCTTAAACTATGCTATCTGCAAATTGCATTTAGAGTCACCCTTAGCGGTTTGAGTGTTACAGTGTGTGTCTTTAATTAATTCTGGGCAACTTATCTAGATTTTGGCTCAACACCATCTGGTTAAAGAAATGAAGTAGAAAATGTGAAGAACACCAACCTTCTAAAGATTCGTGGAGATTTAGTGGAAATTATGGCACATTTTGATAGAGTTTTTTAAGGTAAAACTACAGCCTCCAGAATTTTCATTGATTACACATAGTATTAAAGATTTTTATCTCATTTCATCAAATTTAAAGATTTGTCCAAATATTGAGGAAACATAGTTTGGTGGAAATAGGTTCAAAATTGTAATTTCTAGAGCCTGTAGAAAGCTTTAGGTTGATATTCTAACTGCCACACCAGACTGATCAGACTTTATCTAGCTCAAAACTTGACTTGTCTTGACAAACTTTCGCAATG
Source organism: Hippopus hippopus (assembly GCA_946811185.2). Taxonomy (NCBI): domain Eukaryota; kingdom Metazoa; phylum Mollusca; class Bivalvia; order Cardiida; family Cardiidae; genus Hippopus; species Hippopus hippopus. Next base: position 35,688,462 of record OX328107.1, on the reverse strand, counting down.
CTACTATATTCTTACAGTGGTTTGTTGCAATACAACAAGGAACAGTTACCTGCAGATGGTTACTTCACAATCAACACAAATTGAGATCATAATAAGTAAAAGATCTGCTTTGTGGAATAATTTTATCATTGTAATTCTTCAACACAGTCTTTATTCTTAAAACTTTGGTCTTTGTTTATACAGTACGTAATTTTTACTTAAAAAGGAAAAACAGTACCTTTCTACGGATAAACATTTGTCTTTTGCATGCACCATAAAAGATACCCATTTTCTTTTGCATGTTAACAACTTTAATTTTTTACCCAAAAACCAAAATTTTGGGCATGTCCAAATCGAAAGCAATAGACAACAATTCAAATGTGGCTCAAATTTTGAAAGTTGTCTTGGAAAAGGTAGAAATCATTGTGGGAAAAGGGGAAAATGGTAACCAGCATTTTCTTCTTTTCCAACATTTTTTTCAAAAGCCATCTACCTTATAGTTGTTAAAGCAGGGATTATTTGGTAAAGGGTTACTCCCTTTTCTTAAAAGTAATTTTTAGCATAATCTGATAAAGGAATTTTTGGCAAATATTACATTCTTATGAGTATGCGAGATATGGCTAATAATTCTGCACATACAAGTAACCTTTTTACATTGCCAATGTAATATGTATCTTCCATGATACATCATAAACACATGTAACTTTATAGGATTATTATTTTAAGCCTGACAAAACTAGACTCTAAGATAAGTCAGGTCTATTGATTGCCTTGAAAAGTGAAATGGCTGTGAAACTCCAAACAAGTACTGAATGCCAAATTCACAAGTGCAGGACAGCACATATATACGGACATCAACCAAGAAAATTCGTGGACAAAAGACATCACTAAAAATAATTCTATTGTATTTTGAGACCATTTAGTATGTGAAACTGAATAAATTTTGTGAGTAATTGCCATATTTTATAACATGGTATGGCCAAGATCATACTATGTTTGGCTAAAAATGATATCTAGCCATGCATGACCGCCGCCAACTGCTTTTCAGTGTGTGCTATCATTGCATGCTGAATTAATGCTTTAGACTCTGTGTAAATACAGGTTATCATCACAACTCTTGTAAGTATGCAGTTGGACACATGGCCTGTTTGTTGCTGGCAGCTTTTACAAGTATCATTCCCTCAGTTTCTTCCCCAATCTGGAATACTATCTGAAATAATAATGGCAAAAAACCACTCAAATCTTTCTGTTCTGTTGATATAAACAAAAAAATCATTCAAATATTTCTGTTCTGTTGATATAAACAAACTATAAAAGTTTCTCAAAAACCTGACCACAAATGCAGACTTTATGGCGTAAACAAGAAAAAGACTAACAGGTTGACAGACAGACAGACCAACTAACAGACAGACGGGTGATGGAGACCGTGTCATGACATAAGCTCTGCTGGCTTTCAGCCAGTAGAGCTGAAAAAAAAACAAGACATGTCACTGAGAAGTGACTAATGGCCCTGAAAATAGTAACCTTTTCCTGTGAGCTGTGCACATGAACATTGACTATGAACACAATACTTACAAACACCTCTGACCTTGCCTTGACCTTGACTTTTGACCTATGGTTAAAGTTTGTGTGCGAATTACATCGTTTATAGGTGATTGACAATTCCGCAAAGTTATACTGAAATTCACTCATAAATGAAAAGAGTAACGGGTCAGACACAAAACCTACCACCAAAAAACATATTTGAATTTGCTGTAACCTTGACCTTCAACCTATGGATATAACTTGTCCATGACACATCCTCTTGATGTGGTTAACATTGTGCTAAGTATTTTGATATTAAGTCATTGGGAAAAGAGTTACAGCCCGGACACAAAAACAGAAATTTGAACTTGCCATGACCTTGACCTTAAAACCACAGATACTGTATAGGCCTTGCCCGCAACATATCATCTTTATGTGGTTGACCATGGTGCATTAAAAAATTAATTCATAATTGAAAAAGTAAAAGCCGGGATACAAACGTAACCGACTTGATGTGACCTTGACCTTCCACTTACTGACATGGTTCTTGGGTGTGACAAATTATTTATATATAGCTGACAATTCTACAATGTTACACTGATAGTCATTAGTAGTTGATTAGATGTATGTTCATCGCCATTTTTTTATTTTTTTGGGTGAGACATTTTTTTGATGGAGCTTTTTGACCACGTTTTTAATTTTTTCCCTTATTTTTTGATGGAGGAAAATGAACCAGTAAAACCAATTAATTCATTTCCTTGATGGAGGAAATGAACCAGTGAATTATTGAATGGGGAAGTGTTTTCTCCGTTTCCTTGATGGAGTAAATTGAACCGGTTAATTATTGTCTCGGTGACTTGGTGACATATTAACCACGTTTTTTATTTATGACATATAATATATAAATAGTATATATATTATATGTGTAATAGGGGTAGATTATAGTTAACAGGGTAAATTCAAAAATTACTTCCTACATATTTTATAATGACCCAATGCTAAAGTATCAATATTATTATCTAAAACAAACCTTTTATCATCACTTGAACCTAATGCTTTTTTACTTAATTCCTCAGTATATATATTATGTTCCTTACTTCTTAAAACAACCATTTTTCTATATTGGTCATTTTTTGTAAGCAAACATTCTTTATAATCATCAAAATATAGTTCTTTTTTAACAACCACTCTTTTAACCCCTTTACATCTTTTATCTTCCTTACCATCTAAAGTTTTATAAGCGTATTGTTTTGCACCTAAACCAACAAACCCAGTCATAATTTTACCACCTAACTCATCTTTAAACTTACCAACTACACCAGCATTACAATTATTTTTTAAGAAATGGTCTGTAGAGTAATTGCTTGTATCAAACATATCTGATACATTATTTAACATATCCTTATATAAATCTTCAGTTTCTATTTCAAGGATAAAACTATCTGTATCAGTATAGCACATCCTAACCTTTTCACCATATTTAGCTTTGAAGTAATTATAATAAGTTCTTTGCATATGTGTTTTACTAATATCTAAAATGCTTAATCCTGAGTAAACAGGTTTATCATATTTTATTTCTGTTTTTTTCATATGTACCGCTACCAGGTTTTCATGAAATATTGTTTGGTGGGTATAGTTTGGTTTTGCTACTAACTTTCTTAAACGTTCTTCATTATTAACTAATTCAATGGTTCTCCTTTTTCTCACATTTTCCATGGTTTTGCCAAAAACTGAGTTATTCATTAATTTAAAAAAATCTTTTTCGAAATTATTTTTTGCTGCTTTTCTTAATTTAATATTTGTATCGATATATGATTTTAACCATGTACTTTCCTCAAACTTGATACCCCTATGTATTTTAGTAATCTTTAAACCTAATTCAATACATGTTTTTAAAGCTTCATGATGAATAATATAATTTTTTTTATTATTTAAGTTTGGTATAAGTTTTTCTACTTTGTCTATTTTCAAACGTTCAGGTGCTAAAGGAAAGTCACTATGTGAATCATGTAATTCTTTTGAGTATTCTAAATCTACTTCTAATATGCATGGGATGTTTTGCCAATTTTTTAATTCTCCATCTTTCATCCATTTAAAACCATGAGTAGGAAGTGGTTGACTCATAGCCCAAGCGTAAAGGCTATTTGCATCTATATATAATAAATATTTTGAAGGTTTACCAGAATCATATAAATCACCCATATACTTATTATTTGCTTCGCCCAATCTTTTACTACACATACTAACCCCTCCTCTGATACCCTCTTCAACCATTAAAAGCATATCAACATCAGATAAAAGTTCAAGTTTTATTTCAGTAATTTTTAATGCTGCATCCCAAGCTAAACCTGGAGAGGTAAGATACCAACTAGGGTCTAAATTATAATTTTTACGACAAACATCTCTAAAGTTTTCAAAGATATCTGCTAAAAGCAATACATCTATTTTATTGTAAAGTTCTAAATAATCTTTAAATGTTTCCATATTAAAAGCTTTCCAAACTTTTTGAGCATGAGCGTAATCTTCATTACTAATTCCTTCTTTATTTAGACTAGAGTAAAATGCTTTTTTAGGTGGTAATTCTTTATCTTTAAGTTTATCAAAAGAATCTAAATACTCATAAGGAAAAACTCCTTTTCTCCTAACCAATGGTAATTGTTCCTTAGTAAAATATTTTGATAAAATTTTTAATTGGTTTTCTTCTAAATTACTCGAAAGTTTATCCAAACTAGAACTCATAAATTTAAAACTATCAACAAACCTTATTTTATGATATATAGGTTTAACTTCTTCTTTTTTAGTATAGCTCCCAACACAAATATTTTTACTAAAAGTAATATATTTTTCTTCAGTATTTGCAATACAATCAATCTTTCCTTCAGTTTTACCTAAATATTTAATAAAAAGATGGGAGTCATATCCACTAAGATTATGTAGGTATATTGGGGTAAATTTAGGTATTTTAGCATTTATATTACATTCATTGTGTGCGGCACCTCTATATTTACCTGTTAAATGACAATGGTCTCTTACCTTATAATTTTTATCAGTAGGTTTTTCATCACTAAATTCTTCATCACTAAATTCTTCATCATTATATACTTCATTATTTATAAATTCTTCATCATTAAATACTCCATCATTAAATACTTCATTATAGGCAAATTCTTCATCACTAATTTTAAATTCTTTATTACAAATCCAACAATGTGTTTCTTTCTGGTACTTTGCTTCCTCTAATTTTGTTATGTTAATAGGTTTTGGGTTTTGGTAATATTTTTGATGAATTTTTCGTATATCATTTTCTAAATAATCTATAAATTTTTCATCAGCTTTTTCTCCAACATAACTTCTTACTATAGGTGGCATAACATTATCATCAAAGCATTTTATAATATAGTAAAAACTACAAGGTATATGTAGTTGATGTTGTATAGTATAACTTTCTTTTTTAGATTCTGGTTGAGATGGGTTTAAGGGTTTTAAAACACTTTCGAAATCAGCGTATACAACAAAAGGAACCTCAATTTTTTTATCATAATTTTTAAAAGATAACCAAGTATTTGGTTTTGGCATATTTACATAAACAGCTTCATTATTATTACAATATCTTTTATGTTTTTCTAAAAGTTCTATACTACCAAAATGATTCAAACAACGTTCACAAAATTCTATATGTTTACAATTACTAGTTACTTGACTTCTCATTAATCTATTGAAGTTTTTAATAAAAGCATAATGTGTGTTTTCCCCATCTTTAATATAAAGAAGGTTAACATGCTTATCTTTTTTCTCATTGGTGATTCTTAAAGGATGAAATTTACGGTTTTCATTATAACCATATACATTTACACTGATTTCAGGATTTCGCTTTTCAAACTTTTTAATATCATTAAATGAAACAGGGTAAACGATTCCCTCCATATTTAAACTACTTTCCTTTTCTTTCAAAGCTTTATCAGCTCTTTCTGGATGGTTTTCTTTTGGATTAAGCGCTCTTAAAACACACCATAAAAAACATTTATTATCTTTATTTTGCATATTAATAACTGCTTTTTTGTCAGCAATCCATTTTGGTAAGGATAACCAACCATTAGCTCTTATAGGGTTAAAGGTGGCTGTATGTAATTCTAATTGTATAATTTCTTTTAATGTCCACCCGCTACCCCTACTTTGAAAAGTAGCTATTTTTTCTAAAACTTCATCTATCATATCATTTAATAATTCCTCTATTCCTCCCTCATTTAAGTTTAAGAAATGGCTACTATGAAAAGCAAAATCAACCACTGAATCAGGGTTTGTAGTTAAGTAAAATTTACATCTAAATACAAATTTTATTTTTTTTCCTAAATTATTTTTAAAAGTATTTATTAAACGCATCCAAGTATCTGCAAAAAATCTATGTGGTGAATAACCTTCAATACCATCTATAGTAAATGTTCTACTAAATTCTCTAAATGCTGATTCACTCTCTCTAACCTCAAATGGTTGCCTTTGCGGTCTTGGTGGATAATTTTCTCTAACATTTTGAACAATTTCATTAAAAACTTGTGGTAATTCTTCTGTTTCAACATTACCAGTTAACCAATTAGTAAAATTATTAATTCTTCGTTGGATTGATTGAGGTATAACATTAGTTATAGCTCTTCCAACATTTGATGTAGCTCTTTGAACAATATTTGATATTCTGCTAAGCCAAGACATCTTTATTTATACAATATTATATTACTATACTAAAATCATTTTTTTATTTTTTATTTATAATAAAAAATTTTTTGAATTTCTGAAATTTTTTATTACATAATTATTGTAAGATGAATAGGTTAAATGAAGAAGTTAAAAATATTAAACTTACAACTCCAGTCAAATCAAATGATGGAAAAGTATTATTTACTAATTTTATTTGTAACAATAAGAGAGGGATTTTCTATTTGCTTTCATCTTCAACTCCTGAAAATATGATAACTCTTAATACTTATATTAATAGTAATAGTGGAGATTATACCTCATTTGTAAATATAGTATATAATGAAGAATTCAGCAATTTTCTAAAGAAGTGTATCAATGATTGTGATAATAATAGTAAACAAATTATAAAAGATAATTTTGATATTAATGCTATATTTGCTAATTATGAGCAAAATGGATTTATTAAAATGAAAGTAGAAAATATAAGGTTTGATAATAATTTCTTTCTTGAGAAAGGAAGAAATAGTAAATATGTAGGGGTTCCCCATAATAAATTTTATGAATATTCAATAACCAAAGGAAAATATGCTATAGAAGTTAGTGGACTTTGGGGAAGAAGTGATAAAAGCGGATTTACAATGAAATTAGGAGGTGTTAAAGTAGAAGGTTGTGAAGAATTAAAAAAGAAAAGAGAAGAAAACCTAATAGAAGAAAGAAATAATTCTTTCAATCAATTACTATTTAGTGAATAAAATATGAAATTATATATATATTAATCTCATTAATATATATATAAAATGTATTATAATTTTTATGAAATAGAATTTATGAAAAGATATAACAAAGCAGAAGTAGTAAAATTATGTGAAAGAGTGGTACCTAAAAAATATAATGAAAGAGGAATAAAACATTTACCTAAACATGAGATAGTTAAAAAACTTGTTAGTAATGGTATTAGACCGGATTTAAATAAAAAAACGATACAACAAGTTTCTTGGCGACTTTGGATATTTGATAGATAATTAAAATCTTAATACACTACACTCATTTTATTTCCATCAGACTGGAAGTTAATTAACCTATCACTAATAATAACAGCATATGCCTCTGTGTTCGCAAGCACATTTTCAGTAAAATGTGCTTTGATTTGGATATCGGTGACAGAGTATTTCAATCTCTCACTCTGTTTGGAAACATCAAACAAAAACAAAGGATAAAGGGTTTTATAATCTGAGGGAGTAATATTAGGGTTTGACACCATTTCATTCATGTTATAAAACTTAGACCTAAATAGAGAAGCGTCCCCATACACTCTACTAAATTTGTTCATAGTAAAATCAAGATTATAATCAACAGCGGGATATCTAGTAGAATTTAACGTAACATAAATGTTTTTAACGTTTCTATGGTCAAATATGTCTGGATTTTGTTCTTGACTGCCACTTTTACCAGTCTGAAAGCCAACAATGATAAAACGTGGCACCTCAGGTGATGATTTAACAGAAAGTCTCCAAGTAAATGATGTTGACTCGGGAACCGCGATAGAGTCACACTGCCTCATTCTATATCCAACTGGTATTTTTTCTTTTTTCTCGATAATTTTATAAAGTTCCATCTTCTCTCTATCTGCGGGTAGCACGTGTGGTATAAACCAAGATACTCTAAGTAAATTAATTCTACCATCAACAGGAGCAGCACCATCTCGAAAGACCGCATCATCATCATTATTTCTCGTTAATGTGAGAGTTTGCTTCATTCCGTACAATATCTTATCATAATCATCACAAAAACCAAATATATGTTTTAATGGAACTCTGAAGCTAAAGGTACCTCTTGGAAGAGGGTCATTAATAATATAATTTCTTCTTACAATAAAACCAGTGTTTCCGGCACCCGCGTTAGCTGCTGTATCTTTATACCACAATTGATTTAACCCTTGTGATTTAGAGAAATCATCCGGATATTTTAACAAACCAAGCATTGTAGTAGCCTGGCCAGGATTCAATACGGATTCAATCTCCATACCCGAAAGTTGATACTTAATATTTTTAAAAAGATACATGAGACCATTGTTTGTTAAAGAAATATTAGTGTTAGCATCATAAGCTGCTCCAGTATCACTTCTTACTAATTCACCTACAATATGTAAATAACTCTCACTAGGATGAGTAAAAATATCTTGGGTCTCGATGTTAATCCTAATATCCCCTGGGTTGTTGAGATTGGTACCAGTGATTGGTTCATACTCATGGTGTTCATACTCAGCAATACTATCATCTTTTAAGATTGGTTCGGTGATTCTTAAAATGTCCATTTTTTATAATAACAATTATAATTTTAAATGAGATAAAAATTATAATTGTGTTACTTAAATTTCAAACCAAAGCTGGGGGAAAGGTTTATTTTCATCATTAACAAACACACCTCGAAGTTTAATGCTTTTTGCAGTATCCAGAATAGTTTTAGGATAAACTTTATTACCGTATACAAGTGTTATTTTAGGTATACCCAAATTTTTTAAATATTTATTCACCTTTTCCTCAATCTCTTTCATCTTGATTACCTTTTCAGGAGATAACTTCACAACAGCTTTTTTATAACCATATTTCGTTTTATTAATTTCAAGGATTTCACAATCTTCTATGTTTAAAGAAGTGCCTACTATTTCAATAGTAGCAGTATTGTATTTTTTATAATCTACACGATTAAAATTTAATATAGGCATTCTTTTTTTATATAATGAATATAATTTTTCATACTACTTTAATACCCGCTCCACTGTTTAATCTTTTAACTAAGTCTTGAATATCAATGGCACTCCCATCTATTAATGTGCTAATGTTTTGTGTTTTAGGAGACTCATTGGGTTTTGGTGTTGTATTATATTTTTGTAAAATTTGCTTCGATTTTGCTGTTAAAGCTTTCGTAACTAATTTTTTTCCTACATCTACAGCTGCACTTTTTCCAACCTCTAAAGCTTTCTTAACACCCTCTTTAGCTACACTCTTTCCTACATCAAGGGCAGAAGACGCAATTTGTTTAGCTGCACTACTAGTAAAAAGCCTCGCTAAAAAGTTAGCAATACTATCAAAGATTCCGGCACCACCATATGAATACCTTTTTTTAAATCCGTGTTTCTTAGTGATTATCATCTTTTTATAGTATAGACATTAAATTTTTATAAGCGTGTGAATTTAAAACACCTTGTCTTTTTAATTCATCACAAATGCTTACTACCTCATTTCTTACACCTGTATTACCTGCTTCTTTACTTGCCATCAACAAGTCTAGTCTTTCTATTGATGCGTTAGGGTCAGATGGGATAACAATGATACCCTTTCCTTCATAAAGTTTTTTATTATGCCAAATAGACCCTAATATGGTGCTCCATTTTACACCTTTAGAAGATTTAGGTTTATCCTTTCTCGGGTCGTTATTGTGATAAAGAACGTTGGTTTGTATCAACAATTTCGCATAATTTTCATAATCATCATCATCATATTTATACAACATTGGGTATTTATTCATGATTAAATGCCATAAACCAGGGGTACCCTCATATTCATTCTTTCCTACCTTAATATTGTTGTCTTGAATAACAACTTTTGTGTCACCCATATAAAACTTACCATTTTTTTCAACTATTCCAAACGTTGTATCATTATCAGTAGAAGAATCTTTTAAATATTTTTCTGCTATGTCCCCAATATCTTGTGGTAAGCTTTCTGCACCTTTTTCAAGTCCTTCTGCACCTTCTTTAAATCTTTCTGTAATCTCCTTTGCTGTAGCTTTTTGTGCTTCTGTAATCTCCTTTGTTGTAGCTTTTTGTGCTTCTGTAATCTCCTTTGCTGTAGCTTTTTGTGTTTCGATAACAGGTCTAAAAAACTTTGACAAATCAGTTTGAAGTTGTTGTTCACCTGTTCTCTCTGCTAGTAGATTATCCCGAATCTTCTTTTTCGTTTCGAGATACTCTTTTACAATTAAGTCTCTTTTTGCAGGGTCAGTTATTTTTAAAAATGACATTTTTAATTAGCAACATATTTTTTTAACGTGTTTTATCATAGATTTTATCATAGATTTTAATATATAAGAGCATATATAATGCTTTTATATATTTTACGTGTCTGAGGAATTATCAATTTCACACATACACTTACACCTATACCTAATTTTAGGAAATTTAATTTTAGGAAATTTAATACGAGAGGGAACCTCCATTGTTCTTTTCAACGAGCCTCCGAAAGGACTCACGAGCTTCTTGTCTTCCTTTTTCTATCAAAGATTCTTCGTTTTCAGTTGATATCTTCTTCTTGATATTGGTACGTATTTCTTCCTTCATAACCTTATACTTCTCTACTTCTTCCATAATCAGTTTAAATTCATCATCTGAAACAATACCATCCACCAAAGCCTTGGAAATATGTGTTGAAAGAGTATCTAATTTTGCATCTGCAAGCATTCTAATCTTCATATGCTTTTCTGCTTTGCTTCTAGTATTTCTTACAACAAAATTACCAACTACGCTTAGAAGACCAACTCCTAAGGCAACTCCTTCTAAGGCAACAACAACGGGAATCGCTACTACTGTAGATAGCAGTCCAATTCCTCCTGCACCTGCACCTAAAGCTGTTGTAGCTAAAACAACATCAACATTGCTTATAATTCTTGAAGCACGTAAATACTTTTTTGCTAGAACGTCTCTAGTTTGAACTTCTTTCTCAAGGAATTGTTGTATCTCTGAAATCTTTTGTAAACGATAGGAATGACCTTTGTCATCTCCCATTGCATGCATTTCAATAGGTGGGGCGCTTGCGGTACCTCGTTCTTTAGGTAATATAGGATATATTTTATTAGGATGTTCCTGATTTGTATCTAACATTTTATTAATATAATAATTTTTTTTATGCTAAATATTTTAGATAGCAGAATAACTCTCCCTCAGGTATTTCGATTGGTTTTTGTGAGAAATTATAAATGTAGACTAAGATATCATTAACATCATTATCAAGATGTGTACTATTAAAAATGGTTAAACTATCTTTCCATTTATTACTAATAGATATCACTACAACTCCTCGTGTAGTTATATAACCAAATCCTAGTGAAAGTCTCATACCATCACGAGGAGGAATCTTGATAGTTACTTGTGAGTATATTTTCCATTTTAGAGAATCTTGCTTTAAGGGAGGATATCTTACTCCATGTAAATGAGGTTTCCAAAATATAGTTTTATGTTGGGTATTGATATTAGGTTTTATACCAAATTTATGTATATCCATTTTTATTTGTTGTAAATAATATTTAAATATTACAATATAGCTCCTAGGATAGGGATATTAGCAAATGGACTATTAGGTCCAAGTAAAAGTCCTTTTCCATCATACATTTTTCCTCCTTGCTTTAAATACAACCCATCACCAACAGACTTTAATCCTTTACCTTTGTATGGTTTTAAGTATAATCCACATCCATCAGTTTCAACTTGACAAACACACCCTCCTTTTTTAAGGTAAAGACCTGACCCCATTGCTTTCGAAACACCTGTTTGAGCTAATCCAGAAAGAGCACCAACACCTAAAGCTGGTAAAACAGTTTTTGCAAGCATTGGTAAAGCTCTAGCAGCTAACCCAGCCAACATTCCGAGAAAACCTCCCTCTATCTTCATGTTATATTTAAGTTGTTTTGCAGTCATTTTAATAGTTATACCCTTACCCTCCTCATAGGCTTTAGCCATTTTCTTTGCTTGTGAATTGGTAATTGCTAAAACATCATTACCTTGTAAATCTTCACGACCTAAACGAATACTTACTGGGCAACCAGCTTTAACAGCATGTTGAAGTTTTTCCTTTTGTCCTTCAGATATATTTACTTTAACATTAGTGTAACTCGTCATTTTATATACAACTATTTTTTTATTTAGCTCATCTAACTTCTCTAATATGAAACCTAATTGTTAAATTTTCACCTCTAAGATTTAGTAAATTGTCATTTTGGTCAGTAATATTTACCTCTAGGTTATGTATTTCATTTAATGTTATTGGTAAGTATACTAAATTAACTGGTGTCTCAATTATCTTATATCCAGGTGCAACATCTGGGAAAAAGGAGTAAATAGTGTTTTTTGTTGAACCATTAACATAACTTCCTGAAATAATATCTATGTTAACAAGCAAACTATTTATACTAAGAATGTTCACTACATTCTCTGACTCGTAAAATCCTTGTGTATATTTAGCGCGAGTAAATCCTAATACTTTAGCAATGGAGCCTGGTTGATTAAAATCTATTTGATAACCATCTTCTAAGGTAATAATAGACTTTAGAGTATTGGTGTTTGCAGAAATGTTAATAGGATACTCTTCATTAACTCTATCGTAATGACCCTTTTTTCTCATTTCCCGTTGAATGGTGTCATTAATGCTAACAAGGTCATAACTTCCTACGGGTATCCGTATTTTAATCCATGAATTACCATTGTCTGGAGAATAAACGAATATGTTGTTCGTTTCATCAATGTTTGGAAAAGAGTAGTAAGTTTCAAGGTTTACCAGAGCTATTTCATATACTTTATCCTTTTCCAGTTGAATTGGAGGATTAAACCTTGTTCTAAAACGTGTTTTGTTGTTGCTTACTATGATTTGAAGTGATGTTTTGTGGTTTGTATTTTTTACAATTTGTTCTAAAAGTTCTTCCATTTTTTAAAAAAGCGAAAATATTTTTTATACCGATTTAGGTATGTAAAAATTGTCAAAACCGTTTCTATACTTTCCATCATGTTTTTTACTGGTTAAGTCAATAATAGCAAAACCATGTGGTCTTTCCCATGCCTTTTGACAAAACTTTCTAAACTCATCCTTAGGCATATCTTCACCTATGTGGTCGCTATAAATATGATTAAGGTTTTTTAAATCTTGTCGGAAAAGACAAATAAAATTAGCGTTTTCTCTAATAGTTTGTCTAGGTAGTCTAAAATAATTCTGTGAGAGGTAAAAGCAGTCAACATTACTATGCCTTCCTCGAATGTAGTAACACTCACATTTACTTTGCTTTTCTAAAAGTAAATCATCGAAAATCATTAAATTTTTATTTCCTGAGTTTAACTCTCTCGGGTCAGGTACATCACTAGCATTTTCAAAGAAGTTACAATTTATATCCGATTTGTTTTTAATCGTTTTAATCCATTCTTCAACTAAAGCTGTTGGTACAATGTTTAGTTCTTGTATCTCATCACGCATGTTAAACAATCTTAAAATACATTCTTTTGGTAGTTTTTCTTCAAAAGCCTTTTTTAGTATTCGGTATTCCGGTTGAAAAAGGCTTTTTCCAAAAACACTCAAATCGTTGTAGTCAAGCCAACCTGGTCTGAGTAAAAGGTTTAACAATAAAGTAGTTTTACCACAACCTGATTTACCTATAATTAAACCCCTAATACTTTTTGGTAAAAGGGAGTGATTAAATCTCTTTGATACTACTTCATTCCATGATAAGTTTATAATATCCATTTTTATTTAAATATTTTTATTTTTTATATATAAAATAAAATGTATTGCGTAAAATGTAAAAAACATACTGGTACGAATGATATAAAATATACCATTTCGAAAAATGGAAGAAATATGATGCAGGGGAAATGTGTTATTTGTGGAATAACTAAATCACAATTTATAAAAAAAAAACCACTGGGAGTAGCATCTTAAATAAATTTATAAATAATTTACCTGTTGAAATGCATCTTCCCGGTCACAATTTTACAGGGCCAGGTACCAAACTAAATGAGAGGTTAAATCCTGATTTAACACCAAAGGAATGGAGTAAACCTATAAACCGTGTTGATAAAGCTGCTTATCATCATGATGTTTGCTATCTTAAGCATAATGATACAAAAACTAGGAATGAGATATGTGATAAAAATATGTTAACAGAGTTAGAAGGTATTTACAATCCTAGTATTAGAGAAAAAATGGAAAAAGGTTTGGTAAGTAAACTCATTGGAACGAAGATGAAATTTGGAATGGGAGTAAAAAAAAAAATTTCGACACTTTAAAAACTTTAGCGGAAGAATTACATAAACCTGTAAAAAGAAATTTTAAGAAAAGGAGAGTTAGAGTAAACGGTATAGATAGGATATGGGCTGCGGATTTAGTAGACATGCAAGCATTTTCTAAGTTTAATCGTGGTGTTAAATACTTTCTCGCTGTCATTGATATCTTTTCTAAATATGGATATCTGGTGCCATTAAAAGATAAAACAGGAAAATCTGTTGCTATAGCATTAAAAAGTATTTTTAAGGAGAGAAAACCTGAAAAAATGTGGGTGGATAAGGGTAAAGAGTTTTATAACAAAGATGTAAAAGACTTGGTTGAATTATATTCTACCGAAAATGAGGAAAAATCTAGTGTGGTTGAGAGATGGATTAGAACAATGAAAGAAAAAATGTGGAAGTATTTTTCCGCTAACTCTACAAACGTTTACATTAATGTGCTACAGGATTTGGTTAAAAAATATAATAACACAAGGCATTCATCTATTAAGATGACTCCGGTAGACGCTAGTAAAAAAGAAAATGAAACGAGAGTTTGGAGAAATCTTTACCCCGAACATTTAGAAATAAGAGACTCTAATCCTAAGTTTTCCGTTGGAGACAAAGTAAGGATAACTAAAAAGAAAAAGACTTTTGAGAAAGGTTATACAACAAGATGGACTGAGGAGGTTTTTACAGTTTCTGAAGTAAAACTTACATCACCTATAACATATAAAATTAAAGATTTTAATGGAGAAGAAATACAAGGTACTTTTTATGAACCTGAACTGCAGAAAACCAGTCAAGAGCTGTATAGGATAGAAAAGGTTATTAAAAAAGGAAAAAAGAAATCTCTTGTAAAGTGGAAAGGTTATCCTGATGAATTTAATTCATGGGTTGACAATAAAGATATTAGAAATATTTAACTATAAAAAAATGTCAAATATTTCGATTGAAAACATAATTTTACCGAATAAACCGTTGAACAATTTCGAATTAGAGGGTGCCGTTAAAAAATTAAAGATTCCTTATTTTAGAGGAGTTTTTTTACTAGATACATTACCGAGAAAACCGAGTAAAAAAGAATGTGGTATAGTAAACTTTGATAAAAGTGGTGGACCTGGTACACATTGGGTCGCTTGGTATAAAAATGGTAAAACTAAAATTTATTTTGATAGTTATGGCATACAACCACCTATTGAAATTCGAGATTATTTAAAAAGCTCAATACAGTACAATACTGACCAATTACAACAAGCTGGGCAAGTATTTTGTGGTCATTTATGTTTGTACATTTTAAAAGAGTTATCTAGAGGTAACCAGTTTCAAAATGTTTTAAATAAACTTTTTTAGTACTATATAAAAAAATGCCTGTTAATAAATTTGGAAGAATGAAAGATGATGGTGAAACAAGTGGTGATGGTGTGTCACTCGCTTACATAAATAATAATTTTTTACGTAAAGATGGAACAACTGTTGTTACTGGTTCTATAGACATGAATGGTAATACATTAACGAGGGTTAGTAATCCAGTAAATTCTCATGATGTTGCAACTAAGGATTATGTTGACTCCAACTCAGGGTTGTTGGATGAAAACGGTGGATACCATGTTAAAAATGGTTATTTAAACATGGGTTTTAATTCGATAAAAAACGTTAAGGACCCAACAGAATCACATGAAGCTGCTACTAAAAATTATGTGGATAGGAGTGGTAAAGCAATAGTAGAGGAACCAGATGGTACCTTTTCCGCTGTTGCAAATATAAATATGAAAGGGTATCAGTTAACAAATCTTTTAAATCCAGTATATCCACAAGATGCTGCTACTATGGCTTATGTAGATGGTTTGAGACGAGCTTTTGTTTACTTAAATGGAGTGTATCTAGCAGTTGAAGATGTTTCTATGGGTGGGCGTAGAATTAGTGATGTTGCAAGCCCTTTAGAAAACCAACAAGCTGCAAATAAGTTTTATGTAGATACCGTTGTTGAGGCGGCCACCGCGGGTGTAAAAGCTATGACAAAAAAACAAGATGGGTCTTTTTTAATGAATGGTGAAATAGATATGAATGATAACCAAATTATTGGATTACCAAATCCTGCTTCCCCTTACTCCGCTGTCAATAAACATTATGTTGATAATGGTGGGGCTATTATAAAAAATTGGGATGGAACTTTTAAGGTAGCGACTAACATAAATCTTCAGGGTTTTTCTTTAAAAAACGCGGCAACCCCAGTAGAAGAGAGAGATTTAGCAACAAAATCCTACGTGGATAAAAAAGTCTACCACCCTATTATAGCCGTGTGGGCTGAAGAAAATGGACCACTTGGAAACGGTAATTATGAGTTTTCATTTGGTAATGGTGCTTCAGGTGCTAGCCATAGGATGGGTGGTTATTGTATGAATGCGCCAGGTAGAATTATAAGAGGTAGTTTATCAGTTGTTACAAGTGACCCTAATGTACCAAAAGAGGTAAAAGTTAATATTGTGGTAAACGGAGTAGAGCTGGTTGATTACTCTATTATTAAAAAGAAAGATGAGACTTGTAGTTGTGTAGTTTTTCCTAAACCACTTGAAATAAAACAATGTGATATCATAAACTTTATTTCAAGGTCAACCATCCCTACTGCGGAACACTCTTACATATCTATTTTGATAGAGTTAGACTTATAATTACACTAAATAAATATAACTCCTTTCTCAATGAGAAGTTATATTTATAAAAAAAAAAATTTATAAAAAAAAAAATTTTTAAAAAAAAAAATTTTCGAAATAAATTAAGAAATTATTAAATCCTATTAAAAAGAAGGAGGGTTTAACATTAAGGTTTATGTATTCCACAATAATATTAATATCATGAGTTATTCTTCTATATTCTATTTAGCCATGTTCATCTTTTACCAAATGTTAGATAATTAACATTTCCTATGTTGCTTTATTGTGATACAGGAAATATAGATAAAAAAAAAATTTTTTTTTTTTTTGAAGTTTTAAAATTTTTAATTTTTAAATATTGCTTCCTTTTTCGTTTCGTTGGAAGCATCCATTTTTATTATTATTAGCTCCAATTATGATTTCCTTGCTTTATCTAAACCTTCTACAACATAAGAAGGTTTAAAAAAAATAGGGCTAGAGGGAATCTTATAAACCAGCTAAAAAATTTTTGAATCTTTTATGTAGATTTCTTAATAAATATTGTTAAGATGAGTGTGCTAAATAGATTAAATTATAAAACTACTAAGAACCTAGAAGAACATATTAGAAATAAATATAATGAAATACCTATTTATGAAAAACCAGGTAGAAAAGTATATTTTCCAAATATTCATCATAATATGTATGATACTGCTTTAAATAAAGCAGCAGCTGTTATATATTATTGTTTTAGTAAAGAAATGATGTGTCATGGTATACATAATTTATCTATGTGGGTTGGTCTTTATAATAATAAAACTCAAGACAGAAAAAGAGTTGGTCCTTACTGGTTTGATATTAGACCAGACAGTAAAAGTTATTTAATTCCTTATTTAAAAGAAATACACTTTGCAAGGAACTTTGTTTTTGAGCTTATGCCTTATACATTAGCAGGATTTAGAGAAAATTTAGAAGATTTCAACCATCTTTCACCTTTTATAGAATTTGGTGGTAAATTTGATAATTTATATGGAGACCCTGATATAAATAGAGCATTAAAAAGATTAGATGAATTAACAAAAAAAGATATAACACTACCTGATTATGTTAAAGTTAATAATAAAACACAAGCTACACTTGCTAAAATTACTAGTCCATGTGGTAAAGTAACTTTTATTAATGGAAGTGACTTTGATAGATTTCTTTTCATTTTAAGAAATAAAGATGATTATCGTATAGATTTTTTAAAATATGATAAAAATAAAAAAGAAAAAAATATTCAAAAAACATTTAAAGAGGATAAATGTTGTATATGTACTATAAATAAACCTAATATAATATTTGTTAGTTGTAAGCATCTATGTATATGTGATAAATGTAATGAACAAATAACATATGATTGCCCTATGTGTAGAACAACAACAGAACTTAAACTAGTAATTTAATTTTGAATTAACCCTGTTAACCATAATCTAACCATGTTACACATATAATATATATACCATTTATATATTATATGTCATTAAAAGTGTGGTTAATATGTCACCAAGTCACTGAGACAATAATTAACCGGTTCAATTTACTCCATCAAGGAAACGGAGAAAACACTTCCCCATTCAATAATTCACTGGTTCATTTCCTCCATCAAGGAAATGAATTAATTGGTTTTACTGGTTCATTTTCCTCCATCAAAAAATAAGGGAAAAAATTAAAAACGTGGTCAAAAAGCTCCATCAAAAAAATGTCTCACCCAAAAAAATCAAAAAATGGCGATGAACATACATCTAATCAACTACTGTCATTCATAACTAAAAAAGTTAAAGGCCAAACTAACACACTACCTTAGAAAAACATATTTGACCTTGACCTTTAACCTACAGACATTACTTTTGCACATGACACATCATCTTAATGTCATAAACATTTGTGCAAAGACATTCTAAAATTAAGTGATAGTTATGGCCCAGTCACAAAAACGTACATCTGACCTTGCCTCGACCTTGACCTTTGACCTACAGACATGATTCGTATGTGCAACATATTGTCTGTATGTGATTGACAATTCTAAAGACTTGTATTGAAATTCATTCATAAATGAAAAAAGTTACAGGCCAAAACATGAACATATATCACCCAAACTTTCCTTTTATACATATTTGACCTCAGTGTGACCTTAACCTTTAATCTACTGACACAGTTGTTGCCCATGACACATCATCTTTATGTGGCTTACAATTCTGCAAAGCTGTACTGAAATTCATTAAGAATAAAAACAGTTACAGAATGGACACAAACACTACCCCCCCATGATACATTTGACCTTGCTGTGACCTTGACCTTATCATCTCAATGTGGTCAACATTTGTGTAAAGTTATTTTGATCAACATCTGTGGTTATGGTATTTTCAGGCAAGAAGGTATAGATTATTTCCTATATTGTGTGAAAAGCATAACCTCATTATTAGCTATCACAGTAACTTTAACCCTTTACCACACAATCCCAAGTTTTAGAAACCCTGAGAAAAATGGCTTTTTGAAACACTGTGGGAAAAGGAAGAATTGCAGGTTACCAAGCACTTTCTCCTCTGCCACAATGTTTTCTTCTCTTTCATAGGAAATGTAATCATTTGAATTATGTTTAAGTGTTGTCTGAAAATGTTTTGAAAATGGACAAGTTCAATTTTTGTCATTAGGAAAAGACTTGAAGGCCCAGTAGCAGCCAAAAGTAAACAATGCTGTGTTTAAACACATTTAAATTTAAAGTATTGTAAAGATGACAACCTATTATTGAACAGTAGGTCCAACAGTTGGTCACTGGCACAAGAATGATATTTAAAACCAGGTAAAAACAAGACAAAGCAACCTGGAAACTTTTCTACCTAGTTTTAAAATTAATGTTGTTGCATCATTGGTGTTTATGTGCATTTCCACCTTATGCCAAAGTAATTCCAAGGTTAGTTCGATGCAAGACAAAAACAAAACCCTTTCTACTGTGATAAAGAGTAAACTATTTATCAGACAACTGATTGATGCTCCGTGAAAAGGGTTTTAATGCATCTGCAAAAAGTATTGACTCATGTCAGCCTGCACAGTCTGCTAAGGCTAACATTGGTCTAAACTTTTGCTATTAGTCAATTTTCTGCATGTCAAAGGACAATTCTAACTCATAGTTAAGTTGGTTGTTTAACAAAAGGAATTCAATGGATCCATAATTATATGACCTGCTTGGTATTATGCATCATGAAGATGCACTAAACCCCTTTTTGCCAGAAATGTCACTCAAATATGTCAGAAGTTAAATAAATTCCTACCTGATCCTTATGAAACTTGACAGAATAGTTCCCATCTGATAAATTTAGTGGCTGTGTGACTTGAAATACCCTTTGGTCTGATTGTAATGGTATAACATAGGCTGCAGGAAAGTATCCAGTCTTCCCATGGCTTTTCCCCTGTAATATAAAACACCATTTATGAACTAGAAAAAAAACCCTACTAATGGATTTACACAGTGTTTTTGTTGTTCATGAAAAGATGAATGCAGAAAGGAAGTCAAGTCAGTCAGACTGACTGAACCGTGTTTTACGCCACTTTCAACACTATTTCAGTCATGTCATGGTGACAGCTTGGTTATTCATGCATGTCCTGGTTTTCACCAGTACAAGGCTAAGGCTCGGATGTGTCTTGCCTAAGGACACTCCCATAAAAAGCCCAGTGCCTCCAGTGAGGCTTGAACCTGGGACCTCTAGGTTACAGGTCCTATACTTTACCACTGAGCCACCCTGACCCCACAGGTATGCAAATCTAATTCATTACAGTTTAGCTCATCACCTCCAATAGATTACTTTTTTCTAATAGCAGCAGAAAATATTAAGGCAAATGGAGCTTTATTTGGTGAATCAGGGAATTTCAAGTTTTGTAAGACATATTCAATGATTTCCATCAAAAGATGATTTATGCCAAATATTCATAGATTATGCCATGAAGTTTATTAAACCTTTCTCACACAATCCTTACTTTCAACGATCCTATGGAGGAAAACTTTTGAAAACATTGTTGGAAAATGAGAAAATGCTGGTTACCGTCTGCACGTGCTTTTGATTTGGACCAATCCAAAATTTTGTCGCCTGGCTTAGAGTTGAAACATGCACTAGAAGAAAAATAAGGTACACCTCTACTCTTATTTTTTTTCTATCTAAAATCTGAAAAAGATTTTGAAAAACATATCTAATTTCTTGTAAGGTCTACGGCCCCAAACTCTCATATAGAAAGACGGAAGCTGCCAAGAATGGTCAAACAGCTTTTACAAAAACGTCAATGTTACACGATATTTACCAATGAGTTAGTGAGTCTACGGTCCCTAACTCTCATACTAAAAGACAGAAGCTGTCGAGATTGGCAGAATAGCCTTTAAAGAAAATCTTGATGTTACACAATATTTACCGATGAGTTAGGGGTCGTAGTCATTAACGATATTTTTGACAAGCTTTTAAATATTGTAGAACCAGTAATCTATGGAAGATGAGCCAACAGGCCTACAAACCAAGATATCATGTTATGTCTTCGAAATATAGAAACTAGGCTTAACCACATGGATAAGAGATTTGAAGAAGTGAAGACTAAGATCGGAAATGTCGAGATAGAGATCATAAAGCTATGGACAGCGTTAGAAGATCGGACTAAAAAGGTTGAGGATAGAATTATTTTAGTGGAGGAGAAAGTTGAGAGCAGTGACTTTTCTTTGGGGTTGGTGAATGACAAAGTATTAGCGTTGGAAAAGGAGCGTGATCGTCTGAGTGACGAAGTTGTTTATTTGCAATCCCAGTCAATGAGAAACAATCTGTTATTTTCGAACATTCCGGAAGCTCAGGGGGAACCTAAAGAAGTTGCAGAAGTCAAGGTGAGAAAATTCATTATTGAAAAGATGAAGCTAGCTCAGGACATAGTGGACAAGATAGTCTTGGAAAGAGTTCATAGAATTGGTCCAAAGCAAGGTGGGAGATGTCGCAGGATTGTTGCTAAATTTCTCGATTATAAGGACAAAGAAATAGCGAGAAAACAGTGGAAACACCTCAAGGGCACACCGTATTACGTGAACGAACAATTTCCGAAAGAAGTTGCTGACAAACGAAAAAGACTTTTTTCTAAAATGAAAGCGGCAAGACAAGAAGGGAAAACAGCGTGGGTGTCTTATGATACGCTCTACATCGATGGGAAGGCTGTAAGGGACTAGGGGTGTGAGGAGAGTGAGATCAGTGTATTGTCATGGAATGTGAATGGACTATCCGCAGCAAAGTTAGAGAGTGAAGGATTTATAGATTGTTTGGTAAAAAATGACATCATATTTTTGTACGAGTCTTGGACTGATTCTAAAAGTAATATTGATCTTTCTGGCTATCTTTCTCACTATCTTTATCGACCCTTTTCAAACAGATATGCCAAGAGGCCCAGTGGTGGTGTAGCGCTTTATTATAGAGAATCTTTGAAAGATGGTATTGTAATTATAAGAAACCATCATAATACTATCATTTGGTTAAAACTTGACCGCTCTTTTTTTCACATTGATAAAGATATATATTTATGTGGTATTTATCTATGGTGTGAAGGGTCGCCCGCCTATGATGTGTTGAATGTTGATTTTTTCGAATTGCTTGAGAATGATATTGATTGTTTTAGTGCTTTAGGTTCAGTTTTTATTTGTGGTGATTTTAATAGTAGAACAGGGTTAAAACATGATTTTATTGTCAGTGATAAAAACATTGATTTCTTAAATGATGATAATTATGTTCCTGATATGTACTTTGACAGAGTTTCTATGGATAAAAAGTGTAATAACTTTGGCAATAGATTATTAGATCTTTGCAAATCGACTAATATGAGAATTGTTAATGGTAGGCTAGGGGAAGATCAAGGGGTAGGTTCATTTACATATGTGTCCCAAAATGGAGCCTCTGTTGTTGATTATTTATTGTCAATGGAATGCGTGCTCTCGAATATCACGTGCTTTTCCGTTTTGTCTCTGAATGAATGGAGTGACCATGCACCTATACAGTTTTCCCTGGCTTGTAAAAATGTTTCTTTGCAAGGTAGAGAAATTAATGAAATTAAGTACAAATGGTCCGATGCATATAAACAGACTTTCAGATCATGTCTCATAGCTAGTTTGCCAACCCTTAACAGATTATTTGATGGTTTTGATCCGAACAGTGGGGAATCTATTAACAGTACGGTATCTGGTTTTTCCAAAATTTTGCAAAGTGTAGCGGACCCATTATTTTCTCACGTGACTTACCGCACGGACTCGTCTGCCTTCACAAATACACCTGTGTTGAACGACGCAGAATGGTTTGATGGTGAATGCAGACGAGCGAAATCAGCTTATGATGAAGCATTGCGAGTTTTCTATAGTTGTAAAACCGAAATTAACAGAAAGTATTTGTTACATTGTAAGCATAATTACAAGCTCATAGTTCGTCGTAAGAAACGCGTTTTCAAGCTAAGAAGACTTAAAGACATGGAATGTCTAAAATTTTGTAAACCAAAAGATTTTTGGAAATATTTCAGGAAAAAGAAAGTTACACACGATGAGCCACTTAGTCTCGATGAATTTTTCAATTATTTTTCAGCTCTCGAAAATGATATATTTCAGACTATAAATAGAGAGGCAGAAGATTTTTGCGCAAATTATAATTTTGATTCTCCTGATTTTGATAACGAACTAGATTATCCAATTACACACGAAGAAATTTTGAAAGCTGTGAGAAAGTTGAAACGCAATAAAGCTTATGGTAAAGATTGTATGCTTAATGAGTATTTTATTGAAGGTATTGATATTTTATCTCCATTTATAT
Source organism: Hippopus hippopus (assembly GCA_946811185.2). Classification (NCBI taxonomy): domain Eukaryota; kingdom Metazoa; phylum Mollusca; class Bivalvia; order Cardiida; family Cardiidae; genus Hippopus; species Hippopus hippopus. The sequence continues at coordinate 35,664,769 of OX328107.1, read as the reverse complement.
GTGATTTGTTTAATGCAATTCTGAATTCGGGTTGTTTCCCAGATCAGTGGAGGGAAGGTGTACTTATACCACTGTTTAAAAAGGGAGATAAAAAAGATGTAAATAATTATAGAGGTATAACTCTCCTAGATTGTTTGTCTAAAATATTTACTTCGATTCTGAATACCCGAATTGTCGATTTGTGTGAAAAATATAACTGTATATCTGATGCTCAATTTGGTTTCAGAAAAGGAAAATCTACTGTTGATGCCATTTTTGCTTTAAATACTTTTGTTGAACACTTCTTGAATAGCAATAAGAGATTGTATGTTGCTTTTATTGATTTAAAAAAATGTTTTGACAGTATTTATAGAAACGCAGTGGTTGAAACTTTTCAAACATGGCATACGTGGTAAAGTCCTGCGTATTGTTAAACATATGTATGAAGATGTTAAATCTTGCGTAAAGCTTCATGATAATTACTCTGACCTTTTTTGGTATTCAGTGGGATTAAGACAAGGGGAGGTAATATCACCAATTTTAGTGTCGCTGTTTCTTGAAGATATAGAGTTATTTTTACAAAGAAGTTTAGATTCCGGAATTTTCATAGATGATATGTTACTCATCTTATTACTATTTGCTGATGATATGGCACTATTTGGTAATTCCCCGAAAGATTTACAAAATAATCTAGACCTTTTACATGAGTATTGTTTGCATTGGGGGCTAGAGGTAAATGAGTCGAAAACGAAGGTAATGGTTTTTAGAAAAAGGAGTCGTCTGCTACACGATGAGAATTGGACTTATAATGGACAAGTTCCAGAAATTGTTGACACATTTAACTATCTAGGAACAGTTTTTAGTTTCAATGGAAAGTTTAATGTAAATGAGGAGTTCCTTATCGGAAAAGCTCTAAAGCCATGTCTGTTTTACTTAATAATTGTAGAAACCTCCCGCTGAAACCTAAAACACTTTGCCAACTTTTTTATTCTTATGTTGGTTCGATACTGAATTATTCTTGTGAAATATTTGGTTTTAATAAGACGAACAAAATTGAAAGAATTCATTTAAAATTTTGTAAGCGTATTTTGAGAATTCCTGTAAATGCATGTACAGCAGGGGTATATGGAGAACTCGCACGATACCCTTTATATATAGCGCGGTACTGCAGAATTATACAGTATTGGTGTAAAGTTATTAACACTGATAATATAATTTTGAATAAATTATTTAATCTGGCTTTGAATGATTTTAATAATGGCAAGAAAAACTGGGTATCTCGTGTGAAATGTCTTCTCGACCATATCGGCTATTCCGATGTATTCTATAATCTTAACCATTCTTCAGTTAAATCATTTCAATGTATTTTTAAACAATGTGTGTTGGATTGTTTCGTGCAAGAATGGTATGGTTCATTAGACCAGAGTGTAGTTTTAGAAGAATATAGACACTTTAAACATTCTTTTACGTACGAATATTATTTGGATGTTGTTCCTTATGACATCAGATTTTACATAACCAGAATCAGACTGTCTGCTCATTCGTTATGTATACAAACTGGTAGATATGGACAAAATAGAATACCAAGACACGAGAGGTTTTGTATGCTTTGTAATTCAAATGAATTAGAAGATATGTATCATTTTATATGTGTGTGTCCAAGTTTTGTTGAAATTAGAAAAAAATACCTACCAGCATCCTTTATCAGAAAACCTTCTATGTATAAACTATGCCAGCTATTTCAATCTAAAGAGAAGAAAACATTGTGTAGCATTGCTCACTTCCTTAAGGAAGCGTTCTTTTTGCGAAACAAATTGCAGTTAGAATTAAGAATTAACTGACTCAACTAATTTGCATTGTATCGTAAAATTTTCCTCTTTGACTTACTCTCCAAAACATTATTTCCAACGAATGTCTAATGGGTTATTTCAGATTTCAGACTTAGATTCTTTCATTCTTATTTTTATTGCTGTTATAGTCCTTTGCTTGCTTTGACCTATGTGAAACTGTATATTTGGAATGTGAAATTTGTATAATTGACGATGTATTTTGTGTACAAATCATAAATATATGTTCTGTTCTGTTCTGCTATGATTTTTGACATCATTTTTTTATTAAGAAACCTTGAAAAGGTCCACCTAAGGATTATACATGTCATTAACTCTTTACCATGCGACAAAATTTGGACTCTACCAAACTCAAAGCAGTTGCACATAATAAAATCAGTGTAACTGCAGTGATGATTTCTGTCTATAAAAGGGTAGAAAACATTGCGGGAAAAGGAGAAAATGCTGGTTTCCAGCATTTTCTTTTCCCACAATGTTTTCAAATGCCTTCTTTGTCAGGGTCATTAATAGTTAGGATTATGTAAAGGGTTAAGCAGAGAAATCCTGCTTACTAATTTCTGATTTTAACCCTAAAAGCCCATGGTGTTTTTGTTAGAATATTTAACAAAATAGTGAACACTATACACCAAAACACTGACTGCATAGTCTGAGCAATCATATCTTGATCTAGACTGTCCACAAGCTGCTGTCTGATCTAAATGCAAATGGTCTCCGTATATGTCATAATTTGTGCGTGGTACTTCAGTGTCTATAACTGAATGACCCAAAGAGCTCTTTGCAAAGCTTTTAACTTTTACCACACAATCTGTAGTTTAAACGACCCTGAAAAAGATGCCTTTGAAAACATTGTGGGAAAAGAAGGAAATCCTCGTACCAGCATTTTCTCCTTTTCCCACAATGTTTTCTACTTTTTTTTTTTAATGGTGTTTTATGGCGCATCAACATCCAGGGTCATTTAGCCCTCAAAAATAAGTAATGAAAGGAAAGAAAAGCATGTAAGACTGTGAGTCATGAGTATATGATGAAAGATGTGTTATGAAATGATACTGTAATAAAATAAACAAGAGGGCCATGATGGCCCTGAAGTCACTCACCCGAGTCTTTTGACCAAACATGACCCATTTTCAATCTCTTTTGAGATATCATAACAAACATTCTACTAAGCTTTCATAATTATTGGACTGAAAATTTGGCCTCTAGCATGAACACAAGCTTTTTCTAGAATTTCTCTCAGTGACCTACTTTTTAGCCAACCATAGCCAATTTTCCCATTGTAGATATTATCAAAACAAAGATCCTGACCACCTTTCATAAGTAGTGGACAGAAAATGTGGCCTATAAAGCATACACAGGGTTTTTCTAAGATTTGACCTACTGACTTAGTTTTTGACCCAACATGATCGATTTTCAAAGTCGTCTGAGATGTCATCAAGACAAACAATCTGACCAATTTTCATGAGATTTGGACTGAAAATGTGGCCTCTAGAGCATACACAAGGTTTTTCTAAGATTTGACCTAGTGACCTAGTTTTTGACCCAACATAACCCATTTTCAAACTCGTCCGAGATAACATTAAGACAAACATTCTGACCAAATTTCAAGAGTACTGGACTGAAAATGTGGCCTCCAGAGTGTGCACAAGGTCTTTTTAAGATTTGACTAAGTGACCCAGTTTTTTGCCCAGCATGACCCATTTTCCAACTTGTCCGAGATATCATCAAGACAAACATTCTGACCAAGTTTCATGAGTATCTGACTGAAAATGTGGCCTCTAGAGCGTACATATGGTTTTTCTCAGATTTGACCTAGTGAACTAGTTTTTGAGCCGACATGATCCATTTCCGAACTTGTTTGAGATATCATCAAGACAAACATTCTGACCAACTTTCAAGACATTTGGACTAAAAATGTGGCCTCTAGAGCGTACATAAGGTTTTTCTAAGATTTGACCTAGTGACCTAGTTTTTGACTCAACATGAACCATTTTCGAACTCGTCTGAGATATCATCAAGACAAACATTCTGACCAACTTTCAAGAGTATTGGACTGAAAATGTGGCCTCTAGAAAGTTTTTCTAAGATTTGACCGAGTGACCTAGTTTTTGAGCCGACATAACCCATTTTTAAAGACGTCCGAGATATTATCAAGACAAAAATTCTGACCAACTTTCAAGAATTTTGGACAGAACATGTGGCCTCTAGAGCGTACACAAGGTTTTTCTAAGATTTGACTTGGTGACCTAGTTTTTGACCCGACATGACCCAATTTCGAAATTGTTTCAGATATCATCAAGACAAACACTCTGACCAACTTTCAAGATTTTTGGACTGAAAATGTGACCTTTAGAGCGTACATAAGGTTTTTCTAAGATTTGACCCAGTGACCTAGTTTTTGACCCCACATGACCCTTTTTCGAACTCATGAGAGATATCAGCAAAACAAACATTCTGACCATTTTTCATGAGTATTGGACTGAAAATGTGGCCTCTAGAGTGTACACAAAGTTTTTCTAAGATTTGACCTAGTGACCTAGTTTTTGACCCGACATGACCCATTTTTACAGTCGTCCGAGATATTATCAAGACAAAAATTCTGACCAACTTTCAAGAGTTTTGGACAGAACATGTAGCCTCTAGAGCGTACACAAGGTTTTTCTAAGATTTGACTTGGTGACCTAGTTTTTGACCCGACATGACCAATTTTCGAACGTCTGAGATAGCATCAAGGCAAACATTCTGACCAACTTTCATTAGTATTGGACAGAAAATGTTGTCTCTAGAGCGTACACAACGTTCTTCTAAGATTTGACCTAGTGACCTAGTTTTTGACCCGGCATGACCCATTTTCGAACTCGTACGAGATATCATCGAGGCAAACATTCTGACCAAGGTTCATGATTATCGGACTGAAAATGTGGCCTCTAGAGCGTACACAAGGTAAAAAGTTGACGACGGACGACGGACGACGGACACAGCACGATCACAACAGCTCACCATGAGCACTTCGTGTTCAGGTGAGCTAAAAAGATATAAAATGATAAGAATAAAATAGTCTGAATATGAGTAAAAGGTATTAAAACAGTATCACAATTTTTTGTACAAGGTCCAATCTCCTTGAGAAAAGCAATGCCCCTGAATAGATTGACAACCTTTCTGGTATGCCTTGATCCATCATTGGTGACAAGTTTTGCTGGAATTTATCTGTATTTTATATAACTAATCCATTTGAATGTTTGATTCAGTATACAGTATCCAGAATGAAATTTTCAAACAGACGGATCTTGTATTCTCAAATACCAGCAACCAAACTAAAGTGACCTTTTTAGAATTATTAATTCACCTACATCCAAGATCATTAATCATGAAAGATAAAATATAAAAGTGAAGAAATGATATAAACAGAATGTAAAAAAATGAGTAATGAATACATGATGAATGATGTATAATGTTATGATTCTGTAATGGAAATAAAATAAACTAGATACACAGTGATAGGAAGAAAAAAGTCTGAATAGGAAGGAAAATTTTTAAACAGTATCACAGTTTTGTATAGAGTCCAATCCCCTTGAGGAAGGCAATAATTGCCTCAGTATTGACAGTATCAAAGACAGCTCTCATACTGTCAACACTGAAGTGTTTGGAACCAATTGGATGAAGATCCACACAGTCGATAAAAATGTGTTCAACAGAAAAGGGCGCATTGCAGGGAATGCACTGTGGTGCCTCATCACATGTTAACAGCCAAGAATGCGATAAACGTGTGTGTCCAATTCTGCAGCAGGCAACCATTACCTTCTCTCGGCGAATGGACCTGTAAGCAGGGTACCATTCACTTAGGACCGCTTTAACTGAATGTAACTTGTTAAAAATATCAGCATCCCATTGTGATTGCCAAGAAGATTGGATATAGATCAAAACAGAAGGCTTAAAATCTGTGTATGAAACTTTATAATTGGATTGAGGAAGGGACAATGCTAACTTGGCAGTTATGTCGGCCTTTTCATTGCCCCTTATGCCCATGTAACTAGGAATCCAGCAGAAGACTATTCTTTTAGACTGAACCAAAAGTGAAATGCGTTCAAGGACATCGCAGACAGATGGATTCTCAAGTTTCTCGTTGTGCAAAAATTGAAGTGAGGATAATGAATCAGAAAAGATGATGAAGCCAGTAGAGTCACCCTGCTTGACAAGATCAAGGGCCAGGTCAGTTGCTTTCACTTCTGCCGATAAGACAGAAGATTTATTAGGAAGGCGACATTTTTTAATTTTATTTCTGTATACAGCTGCAGCTGCAACTGAATCACCATCTTTAGACCCATCCGTGTAAACAGGCTTGTAAGAGAAGTCCTGTTCCTTGATCTTGTACTCTTAAACATACTTTGGTCTGTTTCTGATTTCTTATCAAAAGTAAGGTCAAAATGTAACTCTGCTGCTCCCATTGTCCATGGTGGAATGTCTGAAATTTCATGTTGGGCAATGGTATCCAGATCCACATTAAGTTACTTATGTGAGGTTCCAGGCGAATACCAAAAGGCGGTATTGCATTGGGTTTCCTCTCAAATAGACCTTTATACTGAGGGTTAAAAACAACAACCTTATGAGTAGGATTAAAAAGATTAGATTTAAGTTTTAAAGCGTATTGAAAGGCCAACTTTTACCTTCTGGAATAAAGAGATGGTTCATTAGCTTCAACATACAGGCTATTAACAGAAGTTCTAAATGCTACAAGTGCAAGACGCAAGCCTTCATTATGATTAGAATCAAGAACTTTAAGGTACGAATTTTGAGCTGATCTGTGGACAATGGATCCACAGTCGGATTTGAAGCGGACAAGAGAGCGATAAAGGTGAAGAAGAACTTTTCGATCAGCTCCCCATTCAGAATGGGCAACGACTTTGAGAAGATTAAGGGCCTTTTTACATTTCTTTTTGATGTGTGGAATAAATGTAAGCTTTGTGTCAAAAGTGACTCCAAGAAATTTAAATTCAGGGACAACATCAATGCATGTTTTATTCAGGAAGAAATCAAGGTTTGGATGGTGACAGTGAAGGTTGCAAAAGTGCATACACTTTGTTTTAGTTTTAGAAACCCTGAAACCATTTTCATCAGACCAAGACTGGAGTTTATTGAGACATTGGTGTACTTGTCTCTCTATGGTATTCAAATATCAGGGTTTTTTTAAATCACATTTGTCGTCTGCAAAAGTTCAATCAGGAAAAATCTAACATTATACCATCTGGTTATGGGTTAAAAGATGCTTTTGTAGAAGTGTAAATAAGGATCTTGGAACTCCACTGTCTACTATTTTGTAAATGACTATGGCTAAATCAACCTTATGATTGTAAATCAAAGCTGTTTTTCCGAATTTGAAAAGCCTTTCCATTAAATCAGCACCCTACGGGTAAGGTTACATACCTTCCACCAGTCTTTTTTGGAGCTATCTGTAACACTGACCCTCCATCCGGCTCTGAAATACACGGACACTATCAATTTTAATGAGGAAGGTTTTTGAAAACATTGAGGGAAAAAAGAGAAAATGCTGGCGACTCCGCCCCCCCCCCCCCCCCCCCCCCCCCCAGTTTTTCATACCCTTAGAAAGAAAAACCTCATCCATTGAGCCAAATCTAATGTCATCTGCAAAATGCTTACAATTTGGGCAAGTCTCAAATTTTGTCATTGTTCTATATTTTCAGCAAAAGCAGTCGTTCCCAGTTCTATAAGTGTAAAGAATATTCTGCTAAGCAACAGAAATTGTAATTACAAGATCAGATGGCATGTTCTGTGCCACCTGAACTTTATTTACGCTGTTTGCAAATCACCGTTTTGTTACCTTTGCATGTAAAACATTCAAACACCTACCTCAAATCCATGTCATCTTTTTCTTTGGCCTTGAAGTTATACAGTGCCACATATAGACTTTGCTTCTCTTTCCTCTGAGATTTCTGCGTGAACAAAAAAAAAAAGAAAGACCAATTATAATGAGAAATTTCATTATTTTCTAATTATTCCAGGCAGTCTTCTTCAAGTGCAACACACAAAAGCCACTAAACCAACTGAAGCATTATCATGTATTACCTTATCATTAATCAACCATATTCATCAGAGGAAGTGGACAGTATCAATGTTTAGATTCTCAGGTGTGGTCATGACTAACTTAAATGGAAGTTATCCAGTTGAATTTTGTACAATCAAATTAGCAAACTCTAGTGTTTCTTGTCAACCATTTTCTGCATAATCCCTTCAGGATAAGCCGATAGCAGTCCACAAAAGCAAGTACGAACAAGCAATTTCGTTGAAATGATATCCCCCGCCGAAAAAGACCTGTTCAAAAACTTACTCGACCTCGTAACTCAAAATCGCTCCCAGTCGGCCATTTTGCATCAAATCAAAAAAAGAAAAAGAAGTATATCGGCGGAATAGGTTACTGTACACATGTATAAAGATTCACGAAATTCCGTCCAATGGTATTGGAGATATTGTCCCGGACGCACACACGGACGGATGGACAACGCTGAAACTATATCCCTCGCCTTCGGCGGGGGATAAAAATCACATACATTGTGTAAAATATGCCCAGAGATTTTAGTTAGTTAAATTTACATGGACATGTGTCTTTTCAATTACGCTCTATGTACTGTATGTGAGGTTTGTGAATTTAATATTTACAATTTAATATAAACAGAGTGTATATAGTGACTGTGAAATGCCATTTGATTATGAGTTGTGTCTGAAGTCAGACTCGGTAAAATTCTGGAAATGATTTGCAGAGAGTAAAAAATGCAAATACATGTATGTGAAAACAGTTTTTACATAAAATTCACAAAATGTCTGAAGACTTTATTTCAATAAGATTGAACCTACAAACACATAATTGATTTCATTTAAATTCGATACTGTGTAAAAATTTTTTCTTCTATTATCAAGCATTTGGAATACCAATAGGTGTGAATAATTTCAAAGGTTAACAACATCTAACATGAGGTTGAACGACAAGCTGTTTGGGTAACAGACAGACTCTGCTCCTGGCATTGTAATAAAATCAACCAAAGACACTTATTTCTAAAACTAAGTTACAAGAACTCACAAGACTTGCGAACTTTTAGATCAAGATTTAAACTTGGATCCACATTGCAAGAGATTATATCAGGACATCCAAAAACCATATCAGGGAACTGTCCTATGTTGAGCATTTATATTGTGTGAAAATATTCACTTCAGTATTTTTTAGGTGTCAGAGGTAATCCCGACTTTCAACAACCCTGAAGAAGAAAGCATTTGAAAACATTGTGGAAAAAAAGAGAAAATGCTGGTGATCAGCATTTTCTCCTTTTCCAAGAATGTTTTCTTCCCTTTCACAGACAAAGGTTCATCATTTGAACCACATTTGTCATCTGCAAATACTCTAAAACTTGGAAAAGTCTAAAATTTTGTCTTCGGACAAAGAGTTGATTAAGTCAATTTCTTATGGGTGAAGCATAAAGAATAAAGTGAAAGATTCTGTGTCTATTTTCTTCCTCAACCATTGTGTTCAATTAAAATTTTTAATGATTATAATTTGTGATTGAGCAGCGTTCACCTTAATAAATATCAGTTTCAGTATTCTTTTTTTCTGGAAAAAAAAAAAAAAAAAAAAATGTTTGACAATGTTATGGTAGTTTCTTAAACTTGAAAACTCTGGAATGATTTCAGGTATAAACTAAAATCTCTTATTTTGCTCAAATCTGCTAAGAGACTCAGTTTCTGACATATGGTGAAATCTTTATTTGAGATGCATTCCACTAACATTGACAAACTTAAGTTAGATCCTCAAAACCTGAGTTAATTGACATAACTTTTCAGACTCAACTCCACAAAAAAAAAAAAAAAAAAAAAAATGGACATAACTCAGTTACGGACTTAAGTCCATTATTTTGCTGAGTTGCACCTGAAACGTTATGTAAGAAACTGAGTCCATTAGCAGATTTGACCAAAATAAGAGATTTAAGTTCTTTTGTCAAGCTAGGCCCTGAACATACAAACTGAGACCTATCACAGGTCACATGATGTGTTCGGCTAAATAAACAAGAATTGTCATCAGATATCACAGCTTGCATGGAAAAAGCAGGGTCCCAGCCTGGGGCCAGACAGAAGACCAACACTATCTACAGCACTAGGGTTAGTGAAATAGCTTGACCTTGACCATTGAATCACAGGCATAGGCAGGGGTTTAGCTGAATGAAACTGTGGACCTATATCCACCATCATAACAAATGTGAGACAAACCAATCATTTGGTCTAGAAAATAGGAGCTCTAAAAAAACTTTAATATGAAATCTGTGACCTTCACCTTAAGATCGTGGGCATGGCTAATGAATTGCTCATAGAAAACCTTGACCCTGTCTCTGGCATAAGCAAAAATTAAACCAAATCCACTATTTAGCCTGGAAAATAAGAGCTTAGTAAAAAAAGAAACTTTGGACCTTATCTATCATCAAACCAAGTATGAACCAAATCCATCATATGGTTTGGAATATATGAGCTCTTAACTCTTTGCATACCATAGACAACACCAGAAGCTTTTGTGGATGGTGCAGATCAAGATCAGACTTTATAGAAGAATCTCTGATCTTATTGTAGATTATGACTATGATGTTTTTTTGATCTTGCAGTGGAACTGTATTTGTAGCCTTTGAGAAAAAGAGGATCTTTAACATGAGTGTTTATGTATTATCATTTTTATCAAACGAGTTGACTAAAATTGTATGACGCGAGCATTGGTGAGCATCAAATACATTTTAGTCAACGAGTTTGATCAAAATGATAATACATAAACATGAATGTGACATTCTATTTATCACATAAAACAGACAATAAATATCCTGCCTCATCACCTTTTGTCTATATACCGTACACGGGTCCATGTTTATAGTTGTAGTTTGGTTTCAAATGTTTAAATACGCAAGTAGATAGCTCCATGACATTTACATCGAAAGTAGAATAAAACAGTCTCTAGAGAGGGTAAGTGCAACTAATTCAGCAATTTTGTTGTTTTTAAAAAGCTTTTGCTGCATGCATATGCCTTGGCAACAATGATGTCATTTTTCCGCGAAACGGCGTAGTAGTACAAATACCGGCATTTTCTGTTTTTGCTTTCTCAAGCTACAGGCGCTCATGAGTGAAAATTGATTAGAACCGGGACCAAAAAAAACAATAATACACTAGTGTATTATCAAAAATAAGTCATGGATCTAATACACCGCCGTGGTAGGCTTTATGTGATAACATCAATTTATTTATTCAGTAGTGAAAGTGTTAAAAAATTTCAATGTAAATGTGGATGCTGACTCAAATGCACATGCTTACGCCTATAGCAACGCCAGGGTTAGTGCAATAGCTCTACTTGGACTTTGTCCAGGTAAGCTAAAACCTAGATCACTAAGATACCAAGACATGCAACAGAAGCACTGAATATCTAGATATAAGAATTAAGTTTGACTTGTTAGTTTGTTGATACAGTTATTTGGCTATGACCAAACATGTTTTGCTCTATATTAACACTTAAAATGCCGAGCCTGGTAGTGGGTAATTTCGCTGACAGTGTTGATTAAGATGAGACAGCAAAAGTTATGCAGTCTCATCTTTAGTCTACAGTTTGAGGCAATAAGTATTTCATCAAGTTCCAAAATCCCATTTATAATTCACTTACAATGTCATGCTTTTTTTAGTGTGAGAGAAAATCAATTGACCCTTTGCCACACAATCCCATGTTTTAACGACCCAAAAACAGAAGGCTTATGGAAACATTGAGGCAAAAGGAGAAAATGCTGGTAATTTATTTTATCAACTGCAAATGCCTTCCATTTGGACTGGCCTAAAATGTTGCCTTTTGGTAAAGAGAAGCAGCTTTCTTACCATGCTATGCAAATAAAAACTATACTGGTAGGAAGCAAGGTTACGGGAGTTTTTTCTACACTACTTTACTATTACTCTTTCACAACTGACTTGAATGACTGACTAATTTCAATGTCACATTTATTGAGTCCAAAATTTTGTTGTATGGTAAAGAGTTAAAGTAAGTTACTCTCAGGCCACCACAACAGAAAACAATTTCAGCAGAAATTCTCATGTTCCTCACGCACTTACCGGTGACTGTTTTGGCGATGGGCTATAGCTTCTCTGTTTTTTATCTTCTATCTCAAGAGAGCTTGCCTTTCCAAAGGCAAACTTCTTACGTAGAGCAGAGGCAGAAAATGCCGTTACTTTTTCATCTGGGCTTTCTCGACCTGTGTATACAAACAAACATGACATTATATTTTGGTTGACTTATTGTCTTCCTTTCGTAAAATCATTACAGTTGAGCCATGCTCTGTGAAAAGGGGGCTTAATGAATCTGCAAAAAATATCAACTCCAGTCAGCCTGTGCACAGATTATGCAATATGGATTTTATGGGTCCATAATTATGTGAATACTTGTTTAGTATCATGCTTCATGAAGATACATTAGAAACACCCCCCCCCCCAATCACCGAGCATGGCTCACCTATTCTACATTTATACTGACAGCATTCATTAGAAATACCTCAGATTGCCAATTCCACAAATACCAACAAAGGTCTCTTTTGATTCCTTATCAACGGAAAGCAATAGCTTCTTTTCCCTAATGTTGCAATAAATACGACAAGTAAATATTGTGCAGTATCTACAAGCTCAATAGTCTTGATTATTCCTTGGTAGAACAATCTTAAATTTTCTACATTTAATTCTTGGCAATTTTTTTTTTTTTATCCCTACTCAAGTCTTTTACTCTTTTCTAGGTGTACCCCCCAGCTGGGCGGGGGGGATAGAAATAGCTCAGCTGTCGCACTACAGCAGGGGTAAGACCCTCCCACTGTGCCTGCCTGTTTGCCGTGGACTGCAACTCGTGTCGTTCGATGACGGGATCCTGGTGGTTGAGTGGATTCAGAGCTCGGCCCTTTGATAGCTCTGTTTTCGCAACACACCACTTTGGCCTTGAACTGAACTAAACGAGAGGTCACGAAGGCCCGTCCTGATCAATCGGCTGGTCATGCCTTGCCCTAGGGCATCTAATATGTTCTTTCTCTTGCAATTAAAATTACTGTCTTCTCCATATCTATTCCACACTCTTTTCGGATTTTATATTTCTTGTTCTGCCCTAGAAGGCGGTCGCTCATGGGTCAATCGGGTGAAAGTTCTTTGGTATTTGGCTGACATTTGTAACCTCTCAGTGATCGTCTAAGCTTGGTAGGACTTTCTGCGAGAATGCATCTGTCCAGTCTAGCCCTTTCACACCGAGTATACCACTGATGTATCCCTGTCATGGTCTGCGAATGGGCTTTCCCCAGACCATGTCCCCTTGTTGGGCTCCGTGGCGGGTGAGGAGCATCGGTGGTGAAACTTTACATACAAACATGGCATCCCAAAAAAATGGCCAAGCTCAATGAAAGCAAACGCCCTCTTTCAGATAGTGAATCTGAAACGGAACCTTCAATTTCTACTTCTTCTTTTCCCTCACCACGTTTTATTGTTATCCAGTCCCAAGATCCTTCAAAACCTGTAACAAAACTCTCTCCTTTCATAATAGAAAAACAAATAACTAGCATCCTTGGAACTCTAAAATCTGTCAAAAAACTCAAAGACCAGACCCTCCTAGTTGAATGTCTCACTAATCAACAAGCACTGAATCTTTTAAAACACACAAAATTCTTTGACACAGATGTTAAAATTTTCCCACATCCTTCACTCAATTCTTGTAAAGGAGTAATTAGATGCAAAGAGCTTACCTGCTGCAACTCCTTGCAAGAAATTAAAGACAACCTGAAACAACAAGGTGTATCCGATGTTCATCGGATTTCTGTACGCAGAGATGGAGAACAGAGACTCACAAACACATACATTTTAACGTTTTCTTCACCTGTTCTTCCAACATCTATCAAGATAGGCTTCTAAATGTGCTCATCAAGGACCTGACCATGACAGTACTACATGTTCAAATCCTCCTCTTTGCATTAATTGTAAGTCTCCACACTTTACTTTTTCAAGAGAGTGTCCTGTATGGAGGGAAGAAAAAGAAATCCTGTCCATTAAATACAACAATAATGTTAGCTTTCCAGAGGCAAGGAAAATATTTGAACAACGCAAGAAAACCTCTTCTAGTCCTAGCTATGCAGGTGTTGTTGGCTCATCAACTGAAAAGATTCTTGCGAAAGTTCTCCTTCAAAACTTTCCTGATGTAGCTAATGAGCTGAAAGAACTTCTACCTCCATCCACCAAACTAATTCCTGACTCCATCTGCGTCTAAAACAAACAAAACCTCTTCTGCACCCCCAAACCCCACAAACTCTCAAAGTATTTCTTCACAAAAAACTTCAAACCCATCTACCTCTTCGCAAAATATCTCTTTGGAAAAAGCTTCAAAGCCATCTCCCCCTTCACAACAGCCTCCAAAGAAACCCCAACCTCCATCTTCACAGTCTACAATTAAATCTAACGTTTCATCTAAAGATAACAAATCTAATCATACACCTCGATCTCCTAAAAGGTCTTCTTCCAAACCTAAACCACAATCTAGAGATGCCTATGGATCTTGTGAAATCAGTCAGAGTAAATGATCCTGTCCCTACCTCCAACAGATTTTCGGAGCTAGAGGACATGGAAGCAGATGTTGAAAATCTGGAAGGTGAGGCTTCAGATTCAGAAGTCTCTATCTGGTCCATTTCTAAAGATCCTTGGAACAAGGACACTGACACTTGGCACTCGTCCAAACCCGAGACAACTGTAATGAACTCTTAATCAATCTATTTTAAAATGCATTGGTTTACAGCCTCTTTTTATACTTTAGTTTTTATACTTTCTTCATGCACAATGGATACCATAATCCAGTGGAACTGTCGAGGTCTGAAGTCAAACTTTGACGAACTTTCCCTTTTAATCAGTGATCACAAACCAGTTGCTGTTTGTCTTCAAGAAACCTTCCTTAAATGGGAGGATGATATCTCTATCAAATACCATTCCATTTACAATAAAGTCTTTACCAAAGGCGAGAAAGCTAGAGGTGGTGTTTCTATTATTGTTAATAACAGCATACCTCATAAAGTTATCTCTCTTAACACAAACTTGCAAGCTGTTGCCATCAGGTTATCTTTACACAGTGTGTTACACTATGTTCTTTATATCTCCCCCCGAGCACACCTATCAATGAGACCAATCTGGATGATCTCATTTCCCAATTGCCGTCCCCCTATATTCTTGCTGGGAACTTTAATGGTCACAATGTTATGTGGGGTAGCGATGACACTAACCAGAGACGTTTACAGTTGGAGAGCTTCATTTCGAACAACTCTTTGTCTTTCATGAATGATAACAAGTCCAAAACCTAGCTGCATCCAGCAACTGGATCTTACTCTTCTATTGATTTAACCTTATGCAGCCCAGTCTCACATCCCAATTTCACTTGGAAAGTGACTGAGGATTTGTGTGGAAGTGATCACTTCCCTATTGTCTTTTCATCTACACAACCATCCAGCAGCGTAAAACCGCAGAAATTGAAGCTCTCCAAAGCCATTTGGAATAGATTTGAAACCCTCTGTGAACAGACCATTACACATGACAAATTTGGAGATTGCGATGATCCTGCAAAACTTTTCACTTCCCTATTAATTGATGCAGCTAAACAGTCCGTCCCTCAGACCTCGACAAATCCAAAACGTCCCGACAAACCTTGGTACAATGATGATTGTAAACAGGCTGTCAGAGACAGAAAACAAGCCCTTAGAAAGTTTAACCTCAGGCCTTCCAAAGAAAATCATAATTTATTCCGTATTTCCAGAGCAAAGGCTCGTCGTACCATTAGAGAAAGTAAGCGCAAGGCTTGGATACAATATGTCTCTAAATCAAATAGTAGAACTACTGCTAAAAAAACCTGGGACATGATCAGAAAGATCAATGGCAAAGGCCAGCCCCCTCTTAGTCACCTTGAAGTTAACAATACTTCGTTGGAATCACCCCAGGATATAGCTGATGCTCTTGCCGACACCTTTTGCTAAAAGTCTTCCTCTGAAAACTATTCTGAAAAGTTTCAGAGGAATAAAGCCAGAGAAGAAAAGAAAAAACTTAATTTCAATTCTTCTAATTCAGAGCATTATAATAAACTCTTCACCTTTAAAGAATGAAAATCTGCTCTAAATAAAGCTCACGATTCTTCTCCTGGCCAAGATAAAATTCATTACCAGTTTTTAAAACACTTACCTTTTACTTCTCTCTCCGTTTTACTTGATATTTTTAATGATATCTGGCAGTCAGGTGATTTTCCTTCGTCCTGGCGAGAGGCACTAGTCATTCCTATCCCAAAACCAGGCAAGGATGCTAGTGACCCAGCCAACTATCGTCCAATAGCTCTTACTAGTTGTCTCTGCAAGACCCTAGAACGTATGGTCAAGGCTTGTCTGGTTTTTAGAGAAAAACAACCTTAACGTTGTGTACAGAGTGGATTTCGTCGCCAACGTGGCACCATCGATCATCTTGTCCACTTTGAAACCTTTGTCAGCGAAGCCTTTATTAATAGACAGCACGTAGTATCTGTCTTTTTCGACCTTGAAAGCGCTTACGATACGACTTGGAAATACGGAATTCTTAAAGACTTACATGACTTTGGTCTTCGAGGCCGTCTTCCTCTTATTTCAGCCTTCTTGGATGAACGGCTTTTCCGCGTCCGAGTTGGTAATACTCTCTGGGGAGCCCGTGAACAGGAGATGGCTGTACCCCAAGGATATATTCTCTCTGTTACACTTTTCAGTGTAAAAATAAACAGTATAGTTAAAGCTATCTGTCCTGGTGTAGACTGTTCTCTTTATGTTGATGACTTTGTTATATGCTTCAGATCTCGAAATATGAATATTATTGACAGACAACTTCAAAAGTCTCAACACACTCCAAACGTGGTCTGATGAAAATGGCTTCAAATTTTCAAAGTCCAAAACTAAATGCATGCACCTTTGTAATCTACGTGGTGTTCATCCAGACCCTGAACTGTATTTGGACAAAACTAAAATTGAAGTCGTTTCTGAGTTTAAATTTCTTGGAATCATCTTTGACAGAAAGGTTTCCTTCCTTCCTCACATCACTGCACTTAAAAAGAAGTGCAAGAAGGCTCTTAATCTTCTAAAGGTTGTGGCCCATTCTGAATGGGGAGCAGACCGTAAAGTCCTCTTGCGTCTTTATCGGTCTTTAGTTCGCTCCAAATTAGACTATGGATCTATTGTATACGGATCTGCCCGTAAATCTTACCTTAAAATTCTCGATCCTATACACCACGAAGGTCTGCGTCTTGTACTTGGAGCTTTCAAAACTTCTCCCATCAATAGTCTCTATGTTGAGGCTAATGAACCTTCTCTTTCTTACAGGAGGGAAAAACTCTCGCTTCAATATCTTTTAAAACTGAAGTCAAATCGTTTTAATCCAACTCATAAAGTTGTTTTTAAACCTCAATATAAACGTCTTTTTGAAAGGAAATCAAATGTTATTCCTCCATTTGGTATCCGCATGAAGCCCATTGTAGATAACCTTGGCATAGACACTGAGTCTGTTGCCGACTATAAAATCTCTGAAATCCCTCCATGGACACTAAACAGTGCAGAATTCAGATTTGACCTTGCATCTGACAAAAAGTCTGTCACGGATAGAACTGTGTTTCATGCTAGATACAACGAGATAAAGGAGCATTATTTTTCCTTCAAACGAATCTATACAGATGGATCTAAACAGGAAAATTCTGTAGCAGCTGCCGCTGTTTATGGAGAAAGGAGCTTAAAGTGCCGCCTTCCAAACAACTCCTCTATCTTCTCTGCTGAAATTAAAGCAATTGATCTTGCCCTTAATCTGGTTAATTTGCTGAACATTCTAATTCCAACCGTTTCATTATCTTTTCGGACTCTTTGTTAACATTACAGGCCCTTTCAAATCAACGACTTGAGAATCCCTTAATCTGTAGTTTACTTGAAAGGATCTCACAAATTTCCCATATGAATAGATTGGTGTTCTGCTGGCTTCCAAGTCATGTAGGCATCAAAGGCAATGAAAATGCCGATAGGTCTGCCAAATCTGCACTTAACCTTTCCATTTCAGATTTTAAAGTTCCACACACTGATTTTAAATCCTCCGTTTTAACACATATCCAATCTTCTTGGCAATCCCAGTGGGATGCTGATGTTTTCAATAAACTGCATTCAGTTAAACCTTCCCTTGGTGAATGGTACCCCGTTTACAGGTCTGTTCGTCGAGAAGAAGTGATAATTGCACGACTTCGAATTGGCCATTCACGCATCACACATTCCTGGCTCTTGAACAGAGATGATGCCCCCGAATGTATTCCATGCAATGCATCCTTTTCTGTAAAACATATCCTACTAGATTGCATTGACTTTCAGCCAGTTCGTTCAAAATATTTCAACGTCGATAGTTCAAAAAATCTTTTTGATTCTGTCAGCGTTGAATCTATTATCGCTTTCATAAAGGAGATTGGCATTTACAATAAACTGTGATATTTACTCTTCAGTTTCTTAACCATCTTTTTACATTCTTTACACACCTTTATATTAGATATCTTGTCAGCTGATTCACAGTCTAACCTTTTTTAATCTAAAACTTTTGAGTAGGCAGGGAATGCCCAGCCACTCAATATCATATTTTATACACATTATAAATGACACATATTTCTTCTTCATTTAAAGACTTCTTACTATCAATCCAACATTTTGTTCAAACCTTTTTATCACATTCTTAACTCTGTCATTTAAAACTTTTGAGTTGACAGGGATTGCCCTGTCACTCAATAAAGTCCTTTATACATATTAAGATCACACATAATCCTTCTTAATTCAACTCTTACTATTATAAATGTATTCAAACCTTTTTTCAGTTTAAAATCCCACTTTTATTATCTTTTAACACAGGTATGCGCGCTAAATGACCAAAGCTGTCGATGCGTCATAAAACAACATTCATTCATTGATTCTTTTCTAGGCGATAAAATTACCGTGATTTGCAGTTTTTTGCTTGTGTGTTCAGTCTTGGAACAGTCTTTTTGCCAAGTTTTTTGCTTATGTGTTCAGTCTTTAAACACTTTTTTTTCTTTGTTTCATATCTTTTTCCTTTCTGCTTCAATTACTGTGAAACAAAATTTATGATTCAAAGCTGTTCTTTAACCCATAATGTACAAGATTATAAAGATTCATTCACATGTCATTAACCCTTTACCAGACAGAAAGTTTAGACAAGTCCATAATGAAAGCATTTGCAGAAGACAAATCGAATAAGGTTCAAATAATGATACTTGTCATCAAAAGGCCAGAAAACATTGATATAAAAGGTGACAATGCTGGTTACCTGCATTTCTCCTTTTCTCTCAATGTTTTCAAAAAGCTTCTGTTCTCAGGGTCATTTACACACAGAATTATTTGGTTCAGGATTAAAGCAAGTAAATTGATAAAAACAATATCAAAAATATAAAAAAAAATCAAAATTACAACATGATGCGAAGTTAACAAGTCAATAATTATAAAATGCATACTAAATTACAAATCTAATGCAAGTCTAGTCTAATTAGCGAATGAGCAGCATACCGAACTAATCAAATGTACTTAAATATTAGACATGCTATATTGTGCCACAAGGTGCAAAATGTAAATAATGTGCATATTTATGCTTCTTTTTCAAAAGAATGGGAAAGTCTTCATTTGTAATATTTGAAGGACACTGAGTCAGGCTTGTGCAAATCTGAACTCACTTGAAGCAAGAATGATGATGAGTTTTTGAGAAAGAACGATTCCAGAATATAGAGGAAACCACCTTTTATTCATTGTACCTCCCATAAAAAACTTTTATTATCTTGCAGCTGAAAACATTGCTACAAAAGAAACAATTGCTTGTTAGTTGTAATTTCTCCCTTTGCAACAATGTTTATATATGTATATATTTGAACCATGCTCTGTGAAAACGGGGCTTAATGCATCTGCGAAAAGTATCGACCCAGGTCAGCCTGCGCAGTCCTGACCTGGGCCGAAACTTTTCGCTATTGGTCAATTTTCTGTATATCAAAGGACCAGTCTACCTAATGATCGAGTCGGTTGTTGAAAAAAATTGTTATTTTGGATCCATAATTATGTGATGACTTGCCTGGCATCATGTATCACGCAGGTGCATTAAGCCCCCTTTTGCCAGAGCATGGCTCATTTATATGTTGATAAAACTCTTTACAAGATGACAAAATAATACTCATACAATTTACCAGTAAAAGCATTTGCATAAGTGAAACATGGCTCAAATGACAGAATTTTTGAAAAGGGTAGAAAACATTGTAGGAAAAAGTAGACAATACTAGTAACCAGCATTGTCCCTTTTTCCCAAAATGTTTTCAAAAGCCTTTCCCTCAACGGTCGTTAAAACATAGGCTTGTTTGGTAAAGGGTTAAATATATTTTACAAAGACATTTTCAATGTCTTCAGCTTCAAATTTGTTAGCAGAGGTAGTAAGATCTGGTTACCAGCATTTTCTTCATTTCCCATAATGTTTTCAAAGGCCTTCTACTATAGGGACACAAAAGAGAAAATTGTTTGGAAGGTAGAACTCCTTTGCAGAGTCAAGATTCTATCCAGAGATCAGAAAGAGATCTAGCCAAAGATAATTCTATCTCAAACCTGATGACTTCTGATCTACAGTTATTGGAAAGGTCTTGAAATATTGAGGGTCCTGTAAAGTGGACTCGTGACCTGGAGGTCCCGGGTTCGAGCCGCACTGGCTCCACTGGGTTTTTCACAGGAGTGTCCTTGGGCAAGACACTTCAGAGCTCAGGCTAGTACTGGTGAAACCCAGGAAAACATGAATATGTGAGCTGTCGCCGTGATATGACTGAAATAATGTTGAAAGAGGCATAAAACACCATTCAAACAAACAAACAAACAAACTTGAAATATTGTCTTCAAGTTCCCACAGAGAAAACAAACCACAGCCTTAAAAGCGATGTTTTTCCCCTACAACTTTGAAGTGGTCCAACAGAGGAAAAAATTGGTACAGAAATCAAACTAATGATTTAAAAAAAAGATTTTAAAGGTTTTCACTTTTCCAACTTTGTTTCAATTGTAACCAGATTTCTTCTTTAAATTCTTTGAAAGAATTGCAAAGCAGACAGTAGTACGAATTAATAAATAAAATTTAGTTCAAACCAGTTCTAAAGTTTCAGTCAAAGTATCTCAAAAACACAGTCATGGTTATGTTTGCAAGATAGTTATCATCTCTGTTGTCAACTGCTTGGTGCACAACACTTTTTGAAAGATATTTTTCCTGATACTAAAAAGCCATTCATCCATCTACAACAGGGGTTGAATATTTGAATAATGAAAATGTACACAGGTTTCATAATCTACACATTTTCCTTTACAAATATTGCATTATTTTACACTTGATACAAGGAAAGCGTGTCAATAACCAAGCATCGTCGGCATGTCAGTCTCACATCTGTATAAAGCTGTCCCTCTTCAAAGTGAATGTGCTTTAATTGCAAAAATGTGGAGGACAACTTATGCTGACAGTGAAGATTAAGATCAGGCAGTCTGGTCTCGGAATTTACTTTGTTCATCTTTTTGTAAGATACTGAAGCAAAAACAACCTAATAATTGCATTTTTGTTTTTGTTGTTGAGAGACTGGGAATATCCATCTAATTAAAATGCACTCTCTGTGCTTTGTTGAATAATGGGGTTTGTAAACAATACTAATATTAGACATTTGCGGCTTAAGTTGAGGAAAGGAGATAGATGATCGGGGACATTGTATCTAGGGACAATCTCAAGATGATCTACAAAAGTTGTGAATACCGCAGGTACGTAGCATTCACTTTGTTTGCTGACTTCCTACTCAAATCAATGTCAATGACATTTACATGTAAGTTGTCAATCCTTTTCTATGACGCACTAGTCCACCACAAATATGCAAAACACGAAGAAAAACATTTCCCTTGTTTTTCAACACACCACCGACTGAGTTATATGTTATTACCTCAGCGATTGAATGTTCTATCAACTCTATATTTTGTAATATAGATCTACCTGATAAGTTTTCTAGATTTCAGCTTAGTTCGGATATCCATTCTGTATAACTGTGCACTGTTATAAGGGGTCATTAAAGGGTATCCGTTAGGATAGATTTTATCCCCCAAAAGGACACTGTTATTTGGAAGTTCTAAGTCTATGTCCACTTGTCGCATCATTCGAAATTGTTGCGCATAGTTTTTGTGACCTATAAAACCAGTTTCTAAATAACGAATAACACAAGAATCGTGGAAGATAATCTGCGTATGTATTGCGTAATATGTCCTGGATAATATTGTTCTTGTGGCTCTATTTTAGGTCTGTGTATTCTGTGAGATGTTCTATCAATGCTTCGACCGCCAACGTATTTTGTTCCGAACGTACATCATCTCAAACTACTCTTGGATTGAAAGCCATTTCATATATCTTTTAAGTTTCAAATAAAAATATGGAAGCAGAACACGAATCTGTCGATATACTTACATCAAATAATGATGATAACATAAATGTAGGATAAGATCGTAGCCAAATAAGGGTCAATAAAACACGGTTTCTGTTTGACTTTGGGATGTAATAATCAAAGTATCAAGTAATCTTAGGTGTGTTTCAGATGTCTCACCACACAACTCTAACAACTGGTATATGTGTGTAGAAAGTATTTGAAACACATTTCCAACACTGTAGTAATTTTCGTCACAACCAAACAGTCTGTAGTTGAGTGTAAGTGCGTGTCCCGGTGGAGCTCTCATCCACGGTAAAACTTTAACAATTAAGGTAAAATAGTTTGATACTTTTGGCGATGTGTCTAGAAGTGCTAACAAATGCGATGAAAATGTGAATGTTTTTAAATACCTGTCCATTCCGATAATAAGTCAAAGAATATATGAAAGTAAACAAGTAATGTTATAGTTCAACAAATGCCCAAAAGAAAAAGACCTTAACTGTGACCTTGAAAAGGGAGAAACATTTCTGTGCGCATCACACTCTCTTGTTATCCTTAATCATTCTGTGAAGTTTCATCTAAATTGTTTAATTAGTTTTCGAGTTATCGTTGAGACACAATTAGTTGCGGACTATGCAATTTTAATATGCAGCCCTTCCAGATAGTTAAAATGAATAAAATGATTTCATTGTGTGAAATATTTTCTTTCATATCATTTTGTTGAAGAAATGTAGGTAATATACTCATGAATTCATACTTTTGATCTTCATTGTATTTACGAGTACAAATTGTTGGACAGTTTCAGCTACGCAAAAATGGACTGCAGTGCGGCCCAAGCGGCACAATAATGTCGTGCCGTTTAGCTAAGTCACTTGCTCATGTATATTGTATACATAATTTGTTGGTAGTAAAAGAAAATGGAAGATAATGACATGAATGCTGGTATGTACATGTTTATTTAATTTGAACATAAATCAACAGTATGTATCATATTTGTATCGTAGGCTACAACTTTGATAATATTTTAATATAAACTTACCCCTTTTTTCTATAAACATGATTAGATTGCAAAATTCATTTTTTTATGTATACACGCAGTGCACGTGTAAAACGAGAGCGAACAATATAAGGCCGGGGAAATTTTTGTTTGTTTCCAGTTCTGTTTCATAAACAAGTTTACTTCTAATTATAATTACTGTTGTTTTTAACCCTTTCCCTGATCAACCGTTTTGAGACTGTCTAAAAATTGAAATCAGTTGCAGACAACAAATCAAAACAGCTTTAAATAGGAGTGTGAAACACTGATCTGGTGAAAAACATTATGTCATTACTCATAATGGGCATTTTCACCTTTTCTCACAATTTTTTTAAATTCGATCTCCTTCCTACGTGTCAACACAAGTATATATCAGAATAACCTAAGCCACTAGAAATGACTGTAATGTTCTCCTTTTGTAAGGACAGAAAACATTTACAGTGCCTTGGTCATACAAACTTGTTAAATTGTGTGTTGAGACGACCCCTGAATATTTAGCGTTACTGTTCCTCGGTCATCGTTCCCCACTTTAAGCCGCAAATGTCTATTGGATAGTTGATATAGGACGAGTGAACTGTCATTTACATTATATAATTTTCACAGTTGATATCTAAATCTTCTCATACAGGATCTTGGACAGATGCCAAAGTTAAAGAACAATATTAAAAGCATTTTTAAAAAAATGCAGTATAATAAGATAGTAGCCCTAGATCGCTCACCTGAGATTTTGTAGCTTTGAAGAATAATGATAGATTTAAAATAAGGTGTTATCAATACCAAAGCACTAACAATAAGTTTCTTGAACACTGTGTACCACATAATGAAAATTAAATGGCACCTACCTGAGGATATCATTGAGAAAAACATGAGCAGAACAGGTTGTAGCCAAAATATTATTACTATGTTCTTGACATAAAATTGTAGCTTACAGAATGAGTGCACAAGGTTTTGCAATTTGACCAAGTGACCTACTCCAAGGTTACCCATTCTTGAGGTAATTTGAGATATTACTCAGAAAAGTATTCTGACCAAATTTCATGAGCAACTGACAAAAAAGTGACCTCTACAGTGCGAACAAGCTTTTTCTATTTGATCTGGTGACCCAGTTTTTTTTTTTTTTTTTTCAGGGAAACCTTTTTTTGTACCATGTCAGAAATAGCTTATGGAGGGAGGGACAGCATTATAGTTATTATTAGACAACTTACATCTATGCCTGCTCCAATATTCGTAAACTGTCGAAATACTATCAAAATAACTATCGATGCATTCTTACTTTCCAACTTAAGTCTTTCCCACAAAATCGCAAGTTTAAACTCGCCTGCAAGAGAAGGCTTTTGAAAACATTGTGGGGAAAAGGAGAAAGTGCTGGTAACCAGATCATAATTTGAGCTACATTTGTCTACTGCTTTCAGTTTGGCTGAGCACAGAATTGTATTGTTTGGAAGAGGGTTAAGAATACTTTGAATACTACCATAGCAAGAAATGAGCCTACTTTCATCGCCAGTGAGATCTAATTTTGATCCCTTTAAACACATAATCAGCCAATTAACAACATAACAAGGGCCTTTACTTATAATTAAATAGTATTTCTTGTCTAGGGCCGAAAATCTATCAAAAAAAAAAAACCAATAGCAAAAAGCACAAAATCGTATTCTTAGGCAAAACATTGTTGACTACCAGTGTCAGAATCTAACACTAAAGTAGAAGCAATCAATTAACCCTTTACCACACAATCCCGACTTTTAACGACCCTGGGAAAGAAGCTTTTTGAAAACAATTGTGGTAAAAGGAGAAAATGCTGGTAACCAGCATTTTCTCCTTTTCCCACAATGTTTTCTACCCTTTCAAAGAAAAATTGCACCATGTGAGCCGCATTGAAATTGTCATCTGCAAATGCTTTCGATTTGGACAAGGCTATAATTTTGTTGTCTGGTAAAGGGTTAACTCTTTACCAGACAACAAAATTTAGACTTGTTCAGGTTGAAAGCATTTTCAGACAACAAATTTAGAACATGGTTCAAATGATCTTTGAAAGAGTAAAAATCCTTGTTGGGAATGGTGAAAATGCTACTGACAAGCATTTTTTCCCTTTTTCCATAACACTTCTGACACGATTGACTTGGTAAAGGGTACAACATTTAGTAAAATAGATACACAGAAAAATATGAGAAGAAGAAGAATGAAAGCTACCTATTCCAACCTTTTCTTACAGTAGGTGCCTTTGGCTTAATCATACCCAATCACAATGGATACTGTTCTAAGACTAAAATCTGAGACTAGACAGTTTCCTACCCAAACAGATATCTCCTCTAAGAATTCAGATAAGAACTGAATTTAATATGATATCTGAATATCAGGGTTGCATCTAGAAATTTTCAAATAGGGGCGGCTGTCCCCCATCATCTTCAGAAAAAGGGGGACATGCCCCCCCCCTTCAAGTGTAAACGGGGGACAATTTCATGGCTGTTCCCATAATGTGGTAAAGGGTAAATGTAATACTTGTCTTTGTCTTTGGGAAAATAATAAAGATCAAATCTATTAAAGGGTTATTTTATTCTAGTCTTCTTTGTTTGTATGAATGCCCTTTAACTTCTTTAACACTTGTTACAGTACTATCACTTTAAGATAAGAAGACTGACTCCCATCCTACCCTATCTATCCTACGTTGTTCAATATTTTCATTTCATAAATTCACCAAAATTTTTACCTCAGTATTAGACAGAGATTTTAGCTTCCATCTATTGTTTCATACAGATTTATGTAAATTTACTGCTTAAATTCACTACTAAAGCTGAAAAGACAGCCTGAAGTGCCTCTGATCAGACGATGTCAAATTGACATTTTGTTGTGTCATGGTTTTTCGCGGTTTTTTGCATCGATCTTTTTTTTTTCAGGCAAATTAATTTTTTATACGTATTTCCACATGATATTGCAAGAATTTGTCAATAAGGGTTGCAGGTCACTTCTAAACATGCCATTTTACCCTAGATAAGCGGATTGACATCATTATCTCGCTTTTCATTACACTCCTACTTGTTAAGTCGTGATAAATGGTGATGTGTGGTCCGTCATACTTAATTCTCACTGTTTATGACAGAGTTATTATCTTTCAAGAACTTTGTAGCTTTGAGACATCACTTGTTGCCAGCAGATTCGCCAGTGCCTCATTTTTGGACACACTTTTCCTAAACTGTTGCATTCGGTGCCACTGGTGATTGACAGTGTGGGTCCTGCAGTGAGGCTTTTTGTCTGCATAACACAGATGACAAGCGTCCATTGATTTGATCAAAATAACCCGACAGTCTACCATTTAAGTTTCGAATGACTATTGGGGTGACCCATGCAAATTTTGTTATATTTTGTTCCCCCGAACTCGTTTTTCCTCTCTTTCCCCCATCATGGTGCGCACGATCACGCAATTTTTGCGGGATAGTTCGTTTTAGTGCGGGATTTGGTGTGCAAACAAATTTCGTTTTCGTGGGATTTTTTATTTTGATGCGGGATTTCGGCAATCCCGCACTCTAGATGCAACCCTGGATTATGGCCCCTTAACCTGCTAAATAAATGCAATGAAACTTTCAAGCCGACAGTGAAACCCCAAACTTTGCTACTTCAAAGTTTTTCTGGGGGGGTGGGGTTGAGTGGTGGGGGAAGAAATATCTCCTCATTGGACAGTGTAGATCCAAGATCAGACTGAATTTTCTGTGCAGTCTTATATCTGTCTACACTGTCCACAAAAGGTCCTTAAAAACTGCTAAATAGCACCCTTTGGGTTAACCTGTTACATGTATTTGATCATTCTAGAATGGTTCAGTCCACCTGAACCTTTTGCATATTAAGGACCATCTTATGTTAATTCTTCTGACAGTAATGACCAAATTAGACAGTATGTAAAGTGCAGACTGAATTTTGGTCATTTTCATTCATCTGTTCTGAGCATCAGTGGAAGTAGGTTTAGTCAAAAGTATTTCAAAAAAGACTTTAACCCTTTACCAGACAATCGAAAGCTTCAATGACCCCAAGCAAGAAGGCTTTGGGAAACATTGTGGGAAAATGAGAAAATGCCGGTGACCAGCATTCTCTCATTTTCCCTCAATGTTTCCAACCCTTTTTCAGAAAGATAGCATTTTTTGAGCCAGATTTAAAGTGTTATCTGCTTTAAATTTGAACTGGTCTACAATTGTGTTGTTTGGTAAAAAGTTAAGGAATACACAAGCAAGCTGTTAAACAAGCCCTTAAAGTGAAAATAAACAAGAGGTCCCTGAGGTTCCTACATTGCTCACCTGAGATCAACATCATCAAATTAAAATTAATATTTGTAGCAAAAAAAGCAAACAATGTTTCAGACTTGTGTTGATACTTAAAAAAAAAATTAACTGCTCACCAGATCAGTCAATTTTAGAATGAAAGGCAAATTGAGTATGGCTAAAATTATGGGATTTTTCTTTGACAGAGTAAAAAAGCTTGTGAAAAAGTAGAAATTGTTGGTTATTAAGGTTATCTCTTTTATCCAAAAATATTTTAACAGCCTTCTTCTTGTGAGGGTCCTAAAACCAAAGGATTACCTGTAAAATTTTCCAAAACACAGATGGAATACACAATTTTAAAATGTTAACTCTGTTTTCAATATTTTGGCTAACACCTTTTTCAAGAAATTTAACATGAAATTAATGCTTTCTACATTTTGTGAAAATTTTCACGCCACCATTTTTATAGATATAGTTGAATTTATAAATATGGTGTAAAATTGTCACAAAATGCAGAAGGAATTAATTTCGTGTTAAATTTCTTGAAAAAGGTTGGAATATTGAAAACAGAATTAACATTTTGAAAGTGTGTATAATTCATTCACTTAGGAATAGTAACTTGATTTAACACAGATGCAATAGTTTCACATTCACCCCTGGATTTAAATAAACAACTTCATTTTCAGAATGATCAGGACAGACTTGACTGTCCCTGTTATTGAACAAACTTGCAATAAAAGATTTTATCATGTGTTTTACCTATAATTTTGAATCAGGCTGAGAAATTCTAAGGACAATAATTCTGAACAATTTAATGTAGATTGGATAAAATAAAAAATCATATGACTTCAACAGAAAACAAAAGATAAATACCTACAGCAGGCAAAAAGTGTGTATGAATGAAGGATGACGGACAAAGGGTATCACAATTGCTCATCTCTGAGCACTTTGTGCTTAGGTGAGCTAAAATGCATAAGCACAAAATACCTAAAGGAAAAAAAAAGTGTTAATTATGGTAGTACTGTACATACCCAGAGCAGATGGAGCTGAAGAGGTAGATGAATAAAATAGCAGTATAGAAAAAAGAGAGATTGTAATGGTTGACAAGAGTTAACCCTTTACCACACAATTTCAAGTTTTAACAATCCTGAGAAAATAGCCTAAATATAAGACATTGTGGTAACCAGCATTTTCTTCTTTTTCCCAATTCTTTCTAGTCTATAACAGATAGAAATCATCATTTGAGCTACCTTTAATTTGTTGTTTGCAAATGCTTTCAATTTAGTTGAGTGCAAAATCTTAGTGTTTGATAAAAGAGTTAACTGTACCAAACAACAAAATTTTAGCCTTGTTCAAATTGAAAGCATTCACAGACCACAAATTAAAGGTGGCTCAAGTGGCGGAATTTATCCTCGATAGAGTAGAAAACATTGGGGGTAAATGAGAACCAGCATTTTCTCCTTTACCAACAATGTTTTCAAAAGACATCTTACCCACGGTTGTTAAAACCTGGGATTGTTTGGTAAAGAGTTAAGATGTGGGTTTGTATTCACCAACTATTCTTAAGAACATTCTTGGTCTTATTATCAAGAATTATCTTAATTTGAAAGTGACACAACTTTCTGATTGGCTAAACCTAGTAATTTATTCAATCAGAAAGGTATGTCACTTTCTAAATCTAGAATTAGACCAAGAATATTCTTGAGAATGGTTGGTAAATATGGACCCCGGTATTCCATGAAACTTCTTTGATTAAAGCTTGTCTTCCAAGTAGACTAGTTTACTGTAACCCTAACCACAATATTCTGAATCTGGTAGAACACCACATAATTATTATACTTATCTTTGCAGCAACACAGGAAGCCGAGGTCTAATCTGTTTCAGTTCTATGAGGGCCATTCAAAAAATATGTAGACACTTCTGATATTTACACTTAGGCTTGATGGAAATTTATAAAAACTGGTATAGGTAAGGAGAAAATTAATTCCAGTTCGTTAATTAACATGGTTATATCCCTACATTTTACTCAAAACAATGGCTGTTATAGCAATGGAAGTTTAGACACACGGCGCAACCCACAGAATTTCGACATCCAATTTTTTACATCGCATGACTGAGCCCACATCTACTAATATAAAGAGGCAAAACATTGTAAAACTGCACATACTTTGATCTTACATCATTGTTTGTATTGAATTTCAACATCAAATTTCCAAGGGTTATTTGAAAACTGTTTATTGACCAAAGCATCCAGATTTGTTTCAGGGAAAAAACATGACATTGACCGAAGCCACGGAGTATGATGATAATGTTCTGTGTTGCACTCAGAAAAACACCAACTGAGATGAGAGAGATGCTGGAAAAAGCAGAGCTGAAGCCAAAGGTGTGCCAAACCTTATTTTACAAGTGTCATTGACATTTTCAGAGGGAAGAACATCTGTAGAGGACGATTCAGGACAGGGAAGAAAGCGAAAAATTGCCAAGAAACTTATCAGTAGCTTCGGCAATGTGATGAACACAACAGAGAAATTGAAGTATGAAACCAGAATCTTATTAGCTGAGATCGAAAATAATTGGTACAAACACATATTCCAGGAATGAATCCATAGGTACAGACATTGTATAGAGTGCACGGGTGAGAATTCGGAAAAGCTGTAGGGTGAGTCTTCTGAAATGATGTTGATAACGTCAAGCAACGTAAATTTTACTGCGCCGTGGTCACTATGGTAATGTAGCATAACATGGTGCATATAGACAACCAGCAAACGGATGTCCGAGATATTTAAGACCCAAGTTGTAAAAATGTTTGGCTACACTGTATTAGCTAGTCCTGAAAATATCACATTAAACAGCTTGGTAATATGGCTTGTCTATGTTATTTTTGAATTGCCCTCGTATAACGCTACACCCTGGCAAAAGTATTTAACCCTTTACCAAACAACAAAATTCTAGAACTATCCAAACTGAAAACATTCTGCAAATAACACAATAAATGCAACTCAAAATTTGAAATTTGTCTGTGGAAGGGTAGAAAGCATTGTGGCAAAAGGATATTGCTGTATAAGATCGTTAAAACTTGGGATTGTGTGATAAATGGTTAAACATTTGAAATTTGTGTTTTGGCAGCCTGAGCACCTTTTTGTGAGTTTTCTAGGCTACACTAGTTTGCAGTCTTGTGCCAAAAAGGACAATGAAATATTACAATCACTGACGGTGGGGCAAAAACAATTCTACTATTGGGAGTCCAAAACTTCTCAATAATGAATTAATTTTCTGCCTGCATGCCTGCCATTATTGTGCCATACTCTACTGACCCTTTTACAAACAATCCTGTTTTAATGACCCAGGGAACAGGGGGTTTGAAAACATCTTGGAAGGGAGAATGTACTGGTAACAAGCATTTTGTCCATTTCTCACAAAAGTTTTCTGTGCTTTCCAAGACAATTTCCATCCATTGAACCTCAGTTAATGTCCTCTGCAAATGCTTCAATATGGACAAGTCTAAATTTTCATTGTCTGGTAGAGTTATCTGATAACTGCACACATAATAGCAAATTCTATGAAGAAAAACTGGGAATGTATTTACAGGTTTATTTAAATAGTTGAAACAAAATTTAGTGCTAGGACATAACTCCTTAATGGATAACAAAATTTAGACAGGTCCAATTAAATGATATCATGTGCAGACCGCATCAAATTTGCCTCAAATAATGGGAGTGGTCTTTGAAAGGGTGAAAAATATTGTTGGAAATGGAGGAAATGCTGGCTACAAACATTTTCTCCTCTTCCTAAATTGTTTTTAAGAGTCTTCTTTCTCAGATTCAATATAATGGGATTGTTTGGTATAAGGTTAAGGTCAATATGAAACATCATGTCTCTTTACGCAGAAAAGGAAAGTAGGTCACAACAACAATCTATGTACAGTAATTATTTGGGGTACTCTTTTTCATAGGTATCATATATTTACCTCCGAAACAAGTGTTGGTAAAGGAGCTACTTTTCTTTTTTGTTGTCTCGTCAATGCCAAGAAGCTGTTTTGGTGGTTCTGGGGTATCGAGAGAAAAGCTCTTCATTCTTGCATTCAGCTTTTTTCGTCTTGTCTTTGGGCTGTGGGAGGCTGTCGATAGAATGAAAAACAGATGTAAAAGAAATTTAAATAAATGAAAATAATGCTTTTTTTTTTCATTATCTGAATCGATTGCTTTGCTTTGCCTTGCACTGAATATAAGGAAAATCTACAGAGCTTTTATAATAAAGATACCTCTTTAATACACCATTATAATGTAACTTAGGGATATTTTACTTTCTTGATATTAGAAAAAGATAAACTGAGGAACACTTTGTCTTTTTATGTGATCTCATCTCAACAACCCACGTTGTTGGATGATGAGACAGTGTTAGTGAACACCAACAGCATAAGTCTGAAATACAATTGCTCCATTTTTGGCATTTTTTTTGCATGATGTGCTGGCTTTTGTCTTAATTCTTGGTAATGAAATAATCAAATGAATAATTAGTAATTTGCAATTGGTAAAATTTTGTGCAAATGTTCATTTGGTAGGCCACTGCTGGCCTATTTGGCCACACATTAATGACATTAATGCAGCTAATCAATACTCTGGGACTTTTATTCTCACCATAGCAAACAAATATGAAAGGGGATAATCAATTTCTTGTCCAAATTTAATATTTCTTCAATCTTCACCTTGTAACCTAATATGATATGTCTACAAATATATCAGCTGGCAAATCTTGTTAAATATAGTTATGGAATCAGCCGAGCTGTGATGGGTGATGCCCGAGAGCGGTACCATATATAATCACTTATTATACCAGTCTCAAACCAAATGGTTTGATATGTGTCTATCCCATGCAGTAGATTCACACATTTTGGTAAGTGCTGGGATGGGCGACCTAGCTGTATCATTTTACTCATTTATTTTCAGGCTCACAACCTTAAACATACATCTTCACTCATTTTCATCCAGTTTTTTAACCGTTTTTTTCTTTATTTTATGAAACTATAATCACTCTTGTACCTTCATGCCAAATATTGCCCCTGATGATTGCAAGGTTGCACAGATTACAGCAGATAGAAAATGCATTTCATTCTGTTGCGGCTAGCCATAGACATAACAAACACAGTTTCCAGTTTAACCCTTTACCACATGGCAAAATTTAAGACCTATCCAAATTGAAAGCATTTGCAGACGACAATTTCATAGTGGCTCAAATGATGCAACTTTTCTTTGATAGGGTAGAAAACTTTGTGGGAAAAGGAGAAAATGCTGGTTACCAGCATTTTCTCCTTTTCCCACAATGTTTTCAAAAGGCCTCTTCTTCAGGGTTGTTAAAAGTCATCATTGTGTGGTAAAGGGTTAAACCAAAGACAAATCCCTACAGTTTCTTTACCCCCTACACCTTATATTGATTTTTTATCTATGTTTACACAGCTGACTAGATTATAACACTGTCAAGTTTTAACAGCGTTTGTTTACTCTCTGGATGTGGGGATGTCTCTTTAACAGTAGCAGTAACTGCCCCTATTTCAGCAATAGTGTAAGATTAACATCTACTGTTGACAAATATAATATCTTTTGGAAATATTTAGTTTCAACAATACAAACTAGAGGCGCTTGAGCGCCTGTATCGCTCCACAGGCCTGATATTTCTATAATGGCGAAAGGAAGTTTTTAACAATTATCATTCAATCCTGCATTTTAGCTCACTGAAGAAACAATTTGGTAGACAACCACCATAGGAACTTACCTGCAAAACAACAATGAAATCCAATGAATAGTTTTAGAGAAGAAATTTTTCAAAGATTTTACTTTATACCATAAAAGGAAAATGAGTCTCCCATAAAAGCCATGTTTTTTGACAGATCTTTTTTTTTTTAAGGAATTCTGTAAACCTGTATCTAAGGAACATTCCTGCAGAATAATAATGCTATCCAAATAATGGTTTGGGAGGAGAAGATTTTTAAAGATTTTTTACTTTGGTTGCCATGGTAACCAGAATTCTTCATGGAACACAATTATTTGAAGGAATTTGAAAGAGGACCACCAAAGGAACATTCCTGTGAAATTTGGTAAAAATCCAGTCAATAGTTTCTGAGGAGAAGTTTTTTAAAGAAAAAGTTTACGGACGCACGCACGGACGAATGGACGGACGGACGGACGCACGACGGACACAACGCCATGACAATAGCTCGCTGGCCTTCGGCCAGTGGAGCTAAAAACAACAAGGAAAAATAGGTAATTACTGTCAAGTTTACTTTTCATTACTTCTCCTCATATTAAACTACCTGAGAGTTTAAATATCTTAGTCTAGTACCTCTTATGGCATTAATCTTTCTCTTTTTGAAAGATATTTCTTGTTTTAACTGTATTCATGTATCACACCCCTAAATCATGTTAATGATCCTTATTTTACAAAGATGCCTTGAGAGACCTCTACTGAAAACTTGTTGCAAAATGTAACCAGTTAGTTAGATAATTCCTCATAATGCTATGACAAATGTTAATTTTCCATCAAAAACTAAAGAAAAAGTTACAGAAGGGGCAGTTACAAAATAAAATAATTTATAAGGCACTCAAGAGGAAATTTCATTCCATTCCCGAACAAGTTCTTAAGTTGTTACGACCCTTTACCAAACAACCTGAAATAGATCCTGAAAAAGAAGGAATTCAAAAAAAATGTGGGAAAAGGAGAAAATGCTGGTATCCAGCATTTTTCTCCTTTTCCCACAATGTTTTCTTCTTTATCCACGTCAGAAATCTTCATTTGAGCCACACTTGTCGTCTGCAAATGTCTTCAATTTGGACTGGTCAAAAATTTTGTCGTTTGGTATTGGGTTAAATGGTTTGAGTATAAAAATATCAAAATAATAATAAAGTAAATTTTTTCTTTGGAATTGCACTTTTCCTCCGAACGCAGTGACAGACAAGTATAAATCGTATTACAAAACATTATGTAGAATCTAGAAGAAAAACACTAACAAGTGGTTTCTTCTGAAATCAATGTTTTCTAGCTGATGAACTTCATTATTTGCAGATTCACTACACAACAAAACTTTGGACATTTCTGAACTAAAAACGTTGACAAATAAATCGTGGCTAAAGTGATGGTGTTTGTATTTGGAAGGTTAGAAAACTCTGTTATCAGCATTCTTTTCATTTCTTAAAACCTTCCCAAAAACCAGATACCAGCATTCTCTGCATTTCCCAAAACCTTCTCAGTGGGAAGTAAATACATTGAATTGTATGCCGTACAGGGATAATCAATATGTTACAATACTTCCAATAATAAATGGGCCATAATCTGGCAAAAGATGATTAAATTCATTTCTGTGATGCATGGTACCAAGCCAGTCATCACACAATCATGGATCCATGAAATCCATTTTGGCAAACAATCAACTGAATCATGAGACAGAATAGTTCTTAGACTTAAATGAAATTTACAAATAGCAAAAAGTTTCAAACCATGTCAGCCTGCAAGGTCTGTGCAGGCTGAAATGGGTCAAACTTTTTTGCAGATGCATCAAGCTTCCTTTCTGAGAGCATGACTCAAATAGGGTTTTTTTTACCTAAATGGTACCAATGTCAGTTATTTCTAGTGTACTTTTCACACAATGCCAATTGTTGTATTTTGAATGAATATCTTTCTCATGAGGACTTTTTATAGCATCTGAAAATACTTTTTTTTCCTCAGGTCCTGTGTTTTTTTACCCCACTTTAAGGTTTTTAAAAGAGATTTCATATTTGTACTCATATTTGTACTTTTTCAAACAATGATGAATAGAACTACTAGTCTATACAGGGAAGGGATAAATAATCTTGACATGCAGAATGCATCTGAAATAAATTGTTGAATAAAATCAACTTTTATCATGGACTTAAAACTTCACCAAACAATCCAGTGCTTCAATGACCAGAGGAAAAATGCTTTTGAAAACATTGAGGAAAGGAAGAACATGCTGGTAACCAGCAAGTTCTTCTTTTCCCACAATGTTCTTAACCTTTTTTTGGAGCAAATACCCATCATTTGAGCCATATTAATTTTGATTTGTTGTCTGCAAATGCTTTCAATTTGAAAAGTCCAAAATCTTGTCATCTGCTAATGGATGACAGCAAAACTTGTAATCCTGGTCAAAATAGCTTAGAAATTAATAAGATGTAAATATGTGTCATTTAATAATCTTTCAAAGCAATGCTTGATGATGTGTCACAAATTTGGCAACGCATTAATTTGTTCCTAAACATGATTTACAAATTTTCTATTGGTGTCTCCTAAACATTGCCAGTATTACATTAGAGTCTTTCCCAGGCAATAAAATTTCAGACATAAACAATTTTAGAGCATCTGCAGACACAAATCACAAATTTGGCAATGCAATAATTTGTTCCCATGTATGATTTACAAATTTTCTATTGGTGTCTCCAAAACAGTGCCAGTTATAATGACATTAGACTCTTTCCCAGGCAATAAAAATTCAGACATGTCAAATCTTAGAGTATCTGCAGACAACCAACTAGATAGTTCTCATATGCCAGATAATTTTGTTTTCAGAAAGGTAGAAAACATTGTAGGTAAAGATTTTCTCTTTTTCTTACAAAGTTTTCAAAAGTTCTTCCTCGTGATCGTTTAAACATGGGATAGCTTGGTTTAGATTTATAGATAAATTGCTGCATTTGACAATCTTATGATTTAAACAAAAAAAAAATCATTGTGCCTTTCAGAATCTAAACTGATACTACAAAGCTTTACAACTTGCACAATGACATTCAGACAAATATATTTTTTTTTTGCCATCATTATCTCCTAAAACAAAGACAACTTTGAAAACTTCCTGGTAACCAAGAGTTTGAATCTTGAAATTACATATCACAAAATAATAAAATGCAGCAATACAAATAAAATTTACTCAAGGCAAACAACTTCTCCTTTTGCAACATTCTTTTCATACCTGGTCTGTTTCAAACGTATCAAATTGTCTAGAAGAGGTAAGGAGTACAATAATTCAAAGAATTTATTGCATATCATCCAAATCTATGAACATTTAAACAAAAATTTAAATATTCAAATTCAAACATTGCACACAGGTCTATGGAACCACACAAAATAACTGTATCAAACAATTGTCATTTCTCTTCAACTTGGGGTCTTCTACCCACAAAATTACACACCATTCTCTAATTTGTATGGAACATAAATAACTAAAAATCTGCCGCACTGCAAAGCAAAGAATGTCTTGTCCATAATTTCTATAACAAAATAAGATCTCAAAATGGAGTGGCATTTTCCCAATCATATTTGATAAATCTGTGTTTACACTGCTTATACAAATTTTAAGTCTGCACCAAAGAATCCCATGTTTTATGAGCCTGAAGAAGTAGGCATTAGAAAACACTGATGGATATACACAAAATCCTGGTAACCAGTATTTTTGCCGTTTCTTCAAATGTTTTCTACTCTTTGAAAGACTAATTCAAATTTAAAGCTACTGTTTGTTTGTCATCTGCAAATGCTTTCAATTTGGACCTGTTCAAAGTTTTGTAGCATGTTAAGACTTAATTCATGCCATGGGAATTTAATTTTTTGACTGACCCCTGAACAAATGAAAAGAGAACTGAAATTATACACAATCTGAGAAGTGATCATGTGTCTTTTCAAGCTGTCAGATGTCTTGAGCTCTTTTTAATTGGCTCTCTACAAACCATCACATGATCAGGCACTATCAAAATAGATTGCCTTATAACAGTAATCACACTTTTTGAGATCTTATGTTATGAGAGAACACACAAATAAAATCTACTAAAATCTGTTTCATTTAAACTCCAATGCACCTAAAACAGAAAATATACATCAATAACCCTAGAAATCAATATAATCTATCATCCAAGTAAAACTGTAATAAATAAGCATTTCAAACATTGTGCAACATACTTCTGTCAAAGGTATCACATTGCAAGAACAAATCTACTCTTAGATGTTCAGTCTTATTATTTTAATAAGAAATAAAGACACAGAAAAAATCATGTGTTCAACAAAATACTTAAAAAAAAAATAGATTGATATTTGTACCATTAGCAATGTGTACTCTTCAACACAAAGCGTTAGAGAAGATTGCAAATTCAAGACAAACCATGCAACATCATGCCACAAAGGTAAATACTTACGCTCTAATGTCAGAATAAAAGTAATCTGCTAATTGTTGAGTCTTTCTCATATTCTTAAACCTGTCTTTGAAAACTCAATTTGAAGTAGTGGTTGTAAAGCAATGCTAGATCTATGAAGGAATCAATGAATAGATATAACAGCTTTAAAATTGGAATGGTGAAAGCTGAAAATCTAGAAAGTAGAGAATAATGTCTGCTTTGAAATTTGATCCCAAGGTTGCTTTGCAAAACTTGGGTTCATTAATTTTGTAGACAATGTTGATCAAAATCAGACTGCATACACATGTAGTTTGATCTTGGGTCAACTATGTCTACTATATCATGTAATATTCTTGGCCAAACCATGGCTAGAAAAATCTGTTTTTGTCTTTATCCATGCCTAAAAATATTTCTATAACCATACAACAAAATTTTTGACTTGTCCAAACAAAAGGGATTTTAAGAACAACAAAATAAAGAAATTGAAATTTGTTGTGGGAACAGTAGAAAACGTTGCAGGAAAAGGAGAAAATGGTGGTTACTAGCATTTTTCCCTTTTCCCACAATGTTTTCCAAAGCTGTCTTTCTCAGGGTCATCAAAAGTCAGGATCATTTGGTAAAGGGTTATTCAACACTCTACAGGTTACTACTCATCACTAAAGGCACTGTGCCTTTCTTTTTCAGCTAGGTGAATGTGATGATTTTTGACTGGTAACAAATGAATAGATAGAAATTTGTGATTGGAAAAAAATGTAGACATGTTTATTCTTAGGGCCCATGTGGTCAAAATGTAGACATGTTTATTCTAAGGGGCCCTGCCTATTTGCAGGTGTAGATCAAAAAGCAGTTTGATAATGGATCTACATAGTATGCTTCTTTGTTCTATCCTTGGTGATGACCCCAAAATTTGCTCTTTTGCAGTAAACTTGTTTTTTTAGCTGGCAAAAAAAGTCAAATATATATGACCAATGCTCTGGCAAAAAAATGTTTTCATGCATAATATCAAGCGAGTCATCACATAATAATGGATCCATAAAATCCATTTTGTCCACCAACCGGCTGAATCAGAAGGAAGAATAGTCCTTGGACATGCAGAAATTGACCAAAAGCAAAAGGTTTTGACCAAGAAAAGCTCATAAAATAATTTGGTGGCAAAAGTGGTGGTGAATGAACAAATTAAATGTGGTGGCCATGGTTGTGAGGTAGAGTGTCGTCCTCGTAACCATAAGGTCCCAAGTTCGAAACCCAGGAGCCAGTGTCAACTTTAGGATTGTTCATTGGCCCACACATTCAGTATGAGTACTGATGTAGTTCCCAGGTAGCAGAATCGAGAGAGATTAGTATAAACTGTAAGAACTTGTGTCTAAATCAATGTACCTGTAAAATATATATGTTTACACTAAATTAATCCCAGGTGACACAAAGATAAGAAAGTACACATCAAAATTTCATGTTTATTATAAAAACTTCATAAAGAAAGGTGGGAAAAAGAAAACAAAAATAACTGTACAAAGGTTAAGATTACATGTATTTTAAATGGAGGGACACAATAGTCAATTCAAAAAAAGTGATGCTCTGTAAACAGGGAGTTTAATGCTTCTGCAAAAAGTATCAAACCATGTCAGCAAGCACAGTCCGTGCAGGCTGATATAAATCGATACGTTTTGCTATTTGTAAAAAAAAAATCTGCATATCCAAGGACCATTCTACCTCATGATTCAGCCGCTTGCTATACAGAGTGGATTTTATGGATCCATAATTATGTGATGACTTGCCAGGTATAATCCATTACAGGATACATTAAACCCCCTTTTGCTACAGTTCAAATATAATCCAACATGTAATAGTTATCACATTTGTTCAGCAACCAACTGTTAAAAAAAACAGGAAATGCCACTGGCTAACAGTCTGTGATCATTAGAAAATATTGGTCTTGTCTGTTCCAACAGGTGGCTGCTTAAGATAAGCAAGACTTGGTGAACTATGGTAAGATTCATATTATATATCTGATAAACCCATTACAAACAAATCCCATGTTTTCTAAGGAAGTCCTGAGGAAGACAGCAATAGATAACATTGTAATAAAAGGAGAAAATAATGGTTACCAGCATTTTCTCCTTCTCCCACAATATTTTCAAAAGGCCTCTTCCAGAAGACTGTGTAAAAATAGGATTACTTTGGAAAAGATTAGTTATCTGTTTTACTTGAATAAATCTCGACTCTTTACCAAACAACAAAATTTTAGACTTAATCCAAACTGAAAGCATTTGCAGATTGCATTTAAATCTGACTCAAAAATTGAAAATTGTTTTGAAACAGGTAGAAAACCTTGTGAGAAAAGCCTTTTCGCACAACGTTTTCAAATGCCTTCCTTTCTCAGGATCATTAAAAGTCAGGATTGTGTGATATAGGGTTAACTTGAAATAATGACACTTGCCTAAAAGGTTTATGTGTTTAGCACATCAATTTTCAAGTTTATGAATGTACAGACCTTGCAGTACAATGACAGCAAACCTGAAGAGGAACTTTGCCATATAAAACCGTATCAACATGTCATAAGGGCAATAATGTGAAAAGGGAATCACATTATTTTTTTAAATAGATCATATTATAATTACATTGCTCTGTATTACAATAAATGATCACCTCAATTCATAACAGCTTATAAACTAATATTTGTAAGCCACTGTGGGGAAAGAGGTTTTAATGCATCTCCATGATGCATTATACCAAGCAAGTCATCATGTAATTATGAATCTATAAAATCCCCCTTGTCTAACAACCAACTAAATCATGAGATGGACTTGTTCTTTGACATGTGGAAAATTGACCTATACCAAAAAGTTTGAACCCAGGTCAGCCTGTGCTTACTGTGCATCTGTCAATTCACTATTTGCTATTTGTCAATTTTCTTCCATGTAAAACGACTATTCTAACTCATTAATTAGTCATGTTATTAGGAATGCTGTGGATCTATTACTATGATGACTTGCTTAGTATAATGCATCATGGAGATGCATTAAGCCTCCTTTTCCCAAAGCGCTGTTTATATGTTTGGACAAGCCACTGGATGCTTTCACACTAACAGAATCATAACAATAGGAGCCTTGTATAAGCCAATTAGAATGCATGTCTTGAAATCAGACTTTAGCATAGTTCACGTCACAAGTTCTGCAGGTCAAAAACAGATTTATCAGGCGAAATATTAGACTTTAAAAAATGTTGATTCAAAACAAGAGGGCCTGTGGCCCTAAAGAGCTCACCTGAGTAAAGTCATCTATGAATGATAAAGCTGAAGAGATCCTGGTTTTAATGATGTAAAACACATGAGTATAAGTGACCTATTTTTTGACCACTTGACCTACTTCTGAACTTAAAAGAAATATCATCAAGACAAACATTCTGATAATGTTTCATGAGTATCAGACTGAAAATATGGCCTCTAGACTGCACATAAGGTTTTTCCAAGATTTGACCCTAATACCTACTTTTTGGTCTGACATGACCCAATTTCAAACTTGCCTTAGATATCATCAAGACAAATTTTCTGACCAAGCTTCATGAGTATCAGGCTGCAATGTGGCCTCTAAAGTGCACACAAGGTTTTTCTAGGACTTGACCCAGTGCCTTCTGTATGACCCAATATCAAACTTGAAGACATTATCAAGACAAACATTCTGACAAAGTTTCATCAGTATCAGGCTGAAAATGTGGCCTCTAGAGTGCACACAAGGTTTTTCTAAGAGTTGGCCCAGTGACCTACATTTTGATCTGACATGACCCAATTTCAAACATGTTTAAGATCTTATCCAAGACAAACGTTCTGACCAAGTTTCATGAGCTTTTGACTGAAAATGTGGCCTCTAGAGTGCACACAAGGTAAATGTTGATGACCTGACGATGAACACAGCACAATCACAAAAGTTCACAAGGTAAGCTTAAAAAGAAGTTTTATCATTTATGTTGCATTGGACATAATCAGGTCCTTTTACTGACATGTAGATCAAAATCAGACCACACAATACTTGCAATCTGACCTTTGATTCATGCTTTTCAAAATCTAGTGAGATACAGTGGCTAAAACATTGTTTAAATTGCAAGAACTTTGCCCTTCATACAAACTGAAAAAACTCATTACATCTTTTAGGAAATCTAAAAGTTCACTGAGAAAGTTCACTGTTGGTCACTTTCATACACTGTTTAGAGCAAGATCAAACCACAACTTGTTTACTATTCTGCACTGTCTATTTTTCACATTACCTTCAAGGTCATACTGTACCATCCAATAATTTGGCCTAATCTTATATTTACACCTAGTACAGAAGTATATGGTTAAATTGACCACAAGGGCAAAATTGTCCAAATTTGTGTAAAAAAACAATGAAGTGAAATAATGTGGAAACAAAAAGCAAAGAGTATGCCTTATTGGTATGCAATGGAAAGCAAATGAATTCTACCTTCCTGCTGATTTTATGAGTAACATGAGTATATGTGAATATGTAACTTTCTTATGTCAATGAAAAATTGAACCCATTTTCCCATACTTGATGACCAAAATATACAAATAATACCTATGCCAGTCAAATTATGCCAAAAAGGTTAACACTTACACTTCTAAATGAATTATTCCTTTACCAAACTATCGCTGTTGTAACAGCCTCAAGGAAAATGACCATTGAAAACACTGGGCGAAAAAGGGAAAAATGCTGGAAACCAGCATTTTCTCCTTTTTCTGCAGTGTTTTTAACCTTTTCACAGACATATTCTATCATTTAGCAACATTTATTTCTCAGACTGAAAACTGGCTTTAATCCTTTTTCTTCCTTCTTTCAAATTTAATTATGGCTAATAACTAACAGCACAACAAGAGGCCCATATGGCCCTGAAGTCGCTCACCGGAGCCTTTTGACCAAATATAACCCATTTCCAATAATATCCAGCATAATATGGCAAACTTTTAAACAAACTTTCATGAGCAGTGGACTGAAAATATGGCCTCCAGAGTGTACACAAGATTTTTTCTTAGAATTTGTCTAAGTGACTACTTTTTTGCCCAGCGTGGCCCATTTTGTATGATACACATCCTGACCACCTTTCATGAGTATTGGACTGAAAATGTGGCCTCTAGAGTGTCCAAGATTTGACCTGGAGACCTACTTTTTGATCCGATGTGATCCATTTTCAAAATCAGCCCAAAAACCATCATGCCAAACATTCTGACAAACTTTTATGAGTACTGGCCTCTAGAGTGTACACAAGGTTTTTCTAAGATCTGACCCACATGACCAATTTTCAAACCCATCCAAGATACCAAGACAAACATTCTGACCATCTTTCAAGAGTATTGAACACAAAATGTGGCCACTAGCATGTACACAAGGTTTTTCTAAGATTTGATGTAGTAAACTGGTTTTTGACCCTACACAACCCATTTTCAAAAATATTCGAAATATTATAAAGAAAAACATTCTGACCAAGTTTCATCAGTATTGGGCAAAAAGTGTGGTATCTAGAGTGTGCAGAAGGTTTTTTTAAGATTTGACCTAGTAACCCAGTTTTCGACACGACATGACCCATTTTCAAACTCATCTGAGATATCATCAAGACAAACATTCTGACCAAGTTTGATAACTATTGGACTGAAAATGTGGTCTAAAGAGTGTACACTAGGTTTTTCTAAGATTTGACCTAGTGACCTGTTTTTGACCTGACATGACCCATTTTCAAACTCGACGGAGATACCATT
The DNA here is from genome assembly GCA_946811185.2 of Hippopus hippopus. NCBI lineage: Eukaryota > Metazoa > Mollusca > Bivalvia > Cardiida > Cardiidae > Hippopus > Hippopus hippopus. Next base: position 35,621,233 of record OX328107.1, on the reverse strand, counting down.
CAGAGAAACATTTTCTGACCAATTTTCATGTGTAGTGCACTGAAAATGTGGCCTCTACAGAGTACACAAGGTTTTTCTAAGATTTTTCCTAGTAACCTAGTTTTTCACATGACATGACCCATTTTCAAACTTGTCCAAGGGATCATCAGGACAAACATTCTGGTCAAGTTTCATAAACATGTGACTGAAAATGTGGCCTCTAGAGCGTACACAAGGCAAAAATTGAAGATGAGCGACGGACACAGCACAATTGCAAAATCTCAACTTGAGCACTTCGTGCTCGAATGAGCTAAAAAAAAAGTTGAAATGGTGCTTATCATGATTATGATCAATAAAGGTGTTTTTGATATTAAAAAAAAGGTATTTTTCAATGGAATCTTGGATAGTGCTCAACTTCTTGGACACCCTATAGATCATGATTATACTACCTATTCCATGCAGTCTGATCTTAATCTATGCTGTCCTCAAAAAGGTGTTAAATTGCACTTATCAACCAGAGAATGACACACTGCATGTTTAACCTTTTACCACACAATCACTCCTTTCAACAACCTTAAGGAAGATGGTTTTTGAAAACAATGTCGAAAAAGGAAAAAAAGTGCTAGTAACAAGCATTTTCTCCTTTTCCTACCTTTTCCAATCAAACACAATTTTGGTCTCTTTTCCTGATTGAGAAAATGCATTAAAAGAATAGTTTATTTAATGAATTGATGGTTCATGTTGAAGCCCAGGCTTTTGGGCTTCAGCCTGGCTACGTGCCTGTCTAGGGAAAATGGGTTTACAGCAGAAACAACATGAGTATAAGCTAGGATGTTTTGCCCTAACAACCATGATACAAACAGTGCATCTGATCACAAAACTGACAAACCACTATGTTAGACAAAAATGAAGCTGGTTGTAATGGTTAAGATTCATTTTTAACCATGTACCAATGAGTCCCATGTCTTTTCAACCCGTAAAGCCCCTTTTGCCTTTGCAACAAGTGAAGATCAAGATCAGGCAGCAGAAAATGTGCAGCTCAACCTTTGATTTACACTATCCACTTTGCTGATATACTGCAGACAAAATCAAACATAAAATTGCAACAAGATGTCTGTTTGTAAAACAGTCATGCCCCCCTACTGCCACATTGATACAGGAAGTGGCACAGTTCATAAACTGATATCAAAAGAATTGATTGGGAAATATCGATGTCATCTTTTTGATTTATAGCCCACTTCAATTGTTAAACGTGATAATCTGTCAACAGTTCGCATAATTATACACACCGCTGTGTGTATACATACAAGATTGTAAACAGTCGCCGATACACAGACTGGGTTAGCGATTTTCTTTTCGGCACGCGCGTTCGACTTCCGCATTTTCCCAGTCGACTTCGATGCTTACTACATCCCTGATAATACCCGAATAAAATGTTGGAGCCACAAGTTGAGCCACATATGATGATTTTTGAGACACTTTAATTTTTTTTTAGCAAATGGCTCAATGGCAAACGGCAGAGCGGGCCCTGAATCATCTGGTGGTCATTGTGACCTTGACCTTTCACGGATTAACCTTAAAATCAATAGGGATCATTTACACTCCAAGGTGAATATATGTACAGAATTTGAGAGACCTAGGTCAATTCTGTGTCTAGTTATCATCTGGATAAGGTTAGGTCTAAATATCATTAAGTTGAAGGCCACTGTGACCTTGACCTTTGATGGATTAATCTCAAAATTGATAGGGATCATTTGCACTCTGAGACAAATGTCTGTGCCAAATTTGACAAACCTAGGTCAGTTCTGTGTCTAGTTATCATCCGGACAAGGTTTGGTCTATATATCAACATGTTGACGGTCACTGTGACCTTGACCTTCGACTGATTGACCTCAAAATCAATAAGGATCATCTACACTCCGAGACGCATGTCTGTGCCAAATTTGAAGAACCTAAGTCAATTCTGTGTCTAGTTATCATCCGGACAAGGTTTGGTCTATATATCAACATGTTGACGGTCACTGTGACCTTGACCTTTGACCAATTGACCTCAAAATCAATAGGGATCATCTACACTCCGAGACGCACTGTCTGTGCCAAATTTGACAAACCTAGGTCAATTCTCTGTCTAGTTATCATCTGGACAAGGTTTGGTCTATATATCAACACGTTGACAGTCACTGTGACCTTGACCTTTAACCGATTGACCTCAAAATCAGTAGGGATCATCTACACTCCAAGACGCATGTCTGTACCAAATTTGACGAACCTAGGTCAATTCTGTGTCTAGTTATCATCCGGACAAGGTAAGGTCTACCGACGGACGGACGGACGGACGGACCGACCGACCGTCTGACCGACCGACCGACATTAGCAAGGCAATATATCCCCACTTCGTTGAAGGGGGGCATAATTATATGGGTCACATTTCTAAGATGAAAATTTTTGTTAGGTATAATCTGTGCTATTGCGTTTCCTTTCTCAGATATCCTTTATTGAAAGGCTTTACTGTGTTATTCTAGGATTCCTCCTAAGTCCAATGTATGTGGTTTTTTTTTTTTAGCTGGGCTGTTTTCAAAGAAATGTCATAACCTTGTCCACATCTGTGTCTGCAACTTAGTTGGAAAGCTTGAAATGTTCTCATATTGCTGCAATTACTGAAGTTTTTTACTTCAAACTTGCCGAGCCCTGGTAGCACAGTCGGTAGCATAAAGGACTCAAGAACAGGGTGTTGCTGGTTCGATTCCCAGCTCAGCCAATTCCTTTCAGAGGATTGACGATAGTCATTGGGACAGGATTCATTCCTCTCTCACTGCTGACTGTTGTTTCGACGATGGTTATGTGGGAAAGCAGTCAGTGGCTTGGAGGGAATATTGTGAGGAGTACTGGTAATAGCAACTCCAGGAAAGCATTGTTAGGTGCACTGGCCACCACAATATAACTGAAATAATGTTGAAAAGGCGTTAAACACCATATAATCAATCAATCAATCAATCAATACTTCAAACTTGGGCTAGTTGTTACCTATCAAAAGGGGAACCTATACCGAAAAGGCATGTAAACCTCAAAATATTTTTGAAACATTCAATTTGGTCAAACCTGAAGTTAAGTTGTAAGTAAGCCTCAAAATATTTTTGAAACATTCAATTTGGTCAAACCTGAAGTTAAGTTGTAAGTAAGCCTCAAAATATTTTTGAAACATTCAATTTGTTCAAACCTAAAAGTTAGTTGTAAAGAGTTAAGTAATATATCTGTAGCAAGTTGGGATACATTTGACGTGTCTTTCATAGTGGTTGCTCAATTGTGAATGACAATGAATGGGTGATTTTATATATACATATCACATTGACACGATAGTAATAAAATAAAACTAATACAATGATTCTAAGATGTATGTATAAAAATTCTAAATATCAACAGCAACAAGGTAAAAAAAATGCAACAAAAAAGCCTCTACCATTAAGATAGCTCTCTGTCTAATTTTTTTCTATAAATGTTACAGATTTAACTCTTTACCAAGAGACTAAATTGTTGCCTTGTCAGAACTGTGAGCATTCGGAGATGGCAAGTGAAATATCACCATCAAAGATTAGAAAACAAAATGAGAAACAGAAAAAATACTGCTTTCCAGCATTCTCTTCTTTTTACTCAGTACATGTAGTTAATTTTACCACACCAAAAAAATCTAGACTTGTCCAGATTGAAATTATCTACGGGCAATAAGACAAATGTGACTTAAAATTTGATTTCGGAAATGTAGAAAACATTGTAGGAAAAGGAGAATGTCACCAGCATTTTCTTTTTTTCCCACAATATTTTCAAAAGCTTTCTTTCTCGGGGTTGTTAAAAGTCGAGACTGTTTGGTAAAGGGTTAAAACACAGAACTGTTTGGTAAAGTATCAAGAGTTTCATCATATACTAATAAACTCACTTATACAAGATTTAAAAAAAGACTTAACTTTTTATCAAAACGACACAATTTTAGACAGATTCAAATTGAAAGCATCTGCAGACCACAAAATAAATGTGACTGAAAAATTGAAATTCATTTTAGAAAGTGTAGAAAACATTCTGGGAAAAGGAGAAAATGCTGGTTACCAGCATTTTCTCCTTTTCCCATAATGTTTTCAAAAGGTTTTCTTCAGGGTAGTTAAAAGTCGGGATTGTGTGGTAAAGGCTTAAAAGATTTAAGAAAATGCAAATATCTTAATTTCACAATGATTTACTTTTTTTCCTGTTATGTCATGAAAGCATTAGATACCAACAAAAAATTAATTATGGCAGTGGTCTCCAAAGGTTATTCAGAGAGAGAGAGAGAGAGAGAGAGAGAGAGACAATCATCCCAACCACTTGGAAAAATAGGGGTCATCTTTAAAATCAACAGGGCATACTCGGCTTACCTGGTTTCTTTAGCATAAATTCTAGGGTTTCTTTCTTTTTTGTCACAAAAGCATACCAATGATTAGAAAAAAAATTATAAATGTTTACATAGAGGATAATCAACTGGTTGTATGTGATATTAAAAATCTGTCACTAGAATTAAGGGGTGTGATGCAGTTGAAAAAACGAGTCCAATGGACATTTTAACCCCATCAAACCCCATTCGAGTGACAGATTTTTAATATCACACACAACCAGTTGATCATCCTATTTATTATATTCCTAATTCACCCTTTTTTATTAAAAAAAATTATCAAGAATGATACAATATGAGCAATGATATAAAAAAGTAGTTCCAGCAAAGATTCTAAAACTATATCTTCACTAGTAATGATACCATGATTATCATCACTAGTGGTGTTACTCACTGTAAAATTGCAGTAATTCACCTATCGGTATATAATAAATAGTTATAAACATATTGTTATTAAAAAATGCAATGGATACATTTGAATTTCTTCTACACTGATTCTCTAGCAGACAAATACAAGGTATTTGAAAATTATTCAACAAAAACTCTGGTTTTTCATGGCATTTTTGAAAATAAGGTTTTTCATTTTTTTCAAGATATTTGTTTGCTACCAAGATTTTACTACGAGGTGCTCTACAGTCATTCTTAAGAAGATTTGTCATGTCAACTGATAGAAAAATCATTTCACACTCAACAATTTTCAGTCTGCTTCAACTGTCTCATTTAAGCATGAGTTCATTTGGTAAAAGATAAAGAGAAATACAAATGCCTACAAAAATTTATGTATTTGATACTTTTTAACTTTTTTGTTTAAGCCCAAAATTTAACCACACAAAACTCCAGTGTTCAATGGCATCTCACAGACATTTAATAGCAAGAAAGTTTTGAACAAACAAGTATGCATTCTATTTTGCCAATAATATTTATTATCATAATACTAAAAGCATTCCTTAGGATGTGTTACTATGCATGTTATGCAAGGTTTGTATTATAATACAAATTAGATGAAATAAAACAATGGAAAATGCACAGGGCAATTATTGTGGTGATGTTTGAGGTTACAGTGTTTTAGGCATGCTCACAAAATAACATGGAACTATCAACGAAGTTGTATTTGCATGCAGTGTAAATCAAGGTAAGATGGCACAGACCTGGCTCTCTGGTCTTGATACTACACTGCCCAATATATTTTGAGATATTCCAGCCAAATAGACTTGAAAAATCACTATTTTATCGGTTAACTGTTGTCTAACAGAATAACACAAAGTTCTGATGTTTCTTGTATGCTTCTATATTTGATTTCCATTAGATTTACCATCACACAAAAGTAAAGAATAATGTAGAAGTACAGTGGGAAGAAATAAAAATTGGGATGTACCGTTGTTTTTATATCTATTTTGTCACAATGGTACTAATTTCGAAGTAGCCCATCTGCAGAATCATACAAGACACATGGAAGAATACAAAATGCAGTAACTGTCTAACCGTTATTGCACTTTAATCCAGTTTAAGCATTGTTATCTCTTAAAATTACTGCTTAAATACACTGTATGTAAACACAACACATTTATTCTTCTTTGCTTCCATGCTATCAGATGTGTCATACAGTATCTTCTTTTTCCATCCTACTGTTAAATTACAGGGGCATTATATCTTTTCAAAGCACAGTGTTAATTTCCTTTGAAACAATCTATCATAAGAAGATCAAATGGACTTTGTCAGACATTTATGTCATATCATAAAAGAGTGTAATGTCTTGTAAAGCAAGCACTGTTACCAGTAAAAAGAAATCCATTCTTTTTGTAATGGAGATTGGAACAACAATTGCCAAATTATACAAGAACTGTTAGATCTAGTCAAAAAGCATATATGCACAAAACTATGAGAATAGTCTCTGTTTAGATAATAAACATCACTGACATTTTCGCTGTAAAAGAAGAAGGCTATTCTGTGTCAAGGTGGTTAAGATTTTTACGTTCGTGAAATATTCCTCAATGTGACAGTTCTTTGGCAAATAAAATCTCTGCAACACTTAACAAATTGCAAGGATATCCTTAGTCTAGTAAAAAAAAAAAACCATGCATAGCAACCCCAGGTTTTCATTAAATAGTACATGGTGCAGAGCAAAGATCAGAATGAGTGTTTTGCCTAGTCTGATCTTGATCTACACTGCCAAAGCAAATGAATTTATATGTTGTCAACAGGTAACCAAAGTTGAAACAAATAACTCAGCTTCAAAAATGTTTGCCAGTCTTTTTATCAGTTTCTTAATGGCAATAAGAGTACCAAGAAATGTTTGGTCTGCCAGTCTCTTTATAAGGTTCCTAAGGGCAATACAACTATCAAGAAATACTTGGTCTGTCAGTCTCTTTATCAGGTCCCTAAGGACAACAGTTCGATGGCTCAGCGCGAAAGGGTTGTAACTATGATTTTTTTCAAAATCCACTTTTTTGCATAAAATGAATGCAAAGACATTGATACATAACCTGTAAAAAAGAGAAGTCTGGGAAACTGTCAGAAATTCTTATATTTTAAAATTTGTCCTAAGGTTGTAACTCAAATTGGTCTTGGGTATTTACGTGAAAGGGTTGTAACTCAAGTTACAACCCTTTCACGCTGAACTTTAAGATACTGCACTTATTATATGATGCTACAACTCACCTGATAAAAAGAAGATAGTGTATTGTAAAATCAGTATTTCCTTTATCAATCTGCAGACATGTACTAAACAATTATTTAAATCTACATGGAACCGTAGATAGTGTTTTGACCTGGAAATAATTCCAGAAATGTATAGAATTTTTATATAGATCCCTATTATGATGAACTAGTACATACAGATATTTTTCCAAACCTCTGGAGGAATGATACTTCATTCAAAGGTAGGTCCAATTCTCTAGATCTTATATCATTTTCATTTAATTTATTATTTAGAAGCATTTTCTTCCTTGATTTTTTTTTAAAATCTCTTATTTTTTTTGTCTGTCTCTCTGTTTATCTACTTCCCTCCCACTTCAACCCTTTAATGAACAAACCTACATTTTAAGCATTTCACAATAGAAGTCTTTTGAAAACATTATGGGAAAAGGATAAATTGCTCATAAGAAGCAATTCAACCTTTTCCCACTAGATCTATGTCTTCTACTATATTTTAGGACTTTCTGTTATTTTTACTAAATTTGAAATTTTAGAAGAGTCTAAAATATTTTGTTTAGTAAAGAGCTAACCTATGATAACAAGGTTACAGGGAAAACTGGGAAAACTCTGCAGGGTACTCTGACCAGCCATGATATAGATGTTCTGGTCATACAAAATCAAGGAAATAACTTCTTTAACTCTTTACCACACAATCCTAAGAAAGAATCCTTTTGAAAACATTGTGGGAAAAGGAGAAAATGCTGGTAACCAGCTAACCAGCATTTTCTCCTTCTCCCACAATGTTTCTTACTGTGCTGGAAACAAATTTCAAGTTTTGAGTTACGTTTATTTTGTCATCTGCTAGTACTTTCAGTTTGGACCAGTCTAAAATTTTGTTGTATGGAAAAGTGTTAAGTTTCTTAAAGATTATAGACATGTTTGCAATTCAAGATGTTGCTATTACAGTTAAATATTTGAAGAGGCATATCGATCTATCATAGAATTGTTAATTCAAAAAGAAGCTAGAGAAGAGCTACATTTATGATCAAACTTCTTGCAGTCTGATCTTATTTGCACTTTCCTGAAAGTCTACCAAACAACAATTTTTTACCCTTCAAACATGAAAGGACTTGCAGTCAACATTTTTAGATCTAGTAATGATGGACAGAAAGTCTCTAGTAGGATAGAAACAATTTCTTCTTTACCCACAATGATTCCACACAACATTGCCTGAAGGCATTACATGTCTGCTGTGGATATCTTTAGAAAACACTGAGGGAAAAGAAGAAATAACACATAAACAATTTCTCTTTTTTCCACAATGTATTCAACCTTATCAGAGAACTAAAGTTCATAAGTAAAGTATCAGATTTTGATTTTTCCCCTGCAATATCTCTTTCAATTTGGGAGACTCTAAAATTTATCATTTGAGAAGGGGTCAAGTTTGAGTAATTTCCGAAATATTATTTCCATTATGTTCCAGATTTAAAATGATAATCCAGGCATCTGTGCATCAGGGACATGAAAGGTTTAAGGGCTCAGGGCGCCAGTGTGTTGCCAATGCTGCTACTGCAATCATACAGTCCAGTAAAGTCAAGCCAAAATTGTGGAACACAAAATTTCTTGATTTCATACTTGCTACTGGTGATGATCTTTACATGACTCTAGAAAATCATGGTGTGAAATATCTCTCTCATCAAGACTTACCAGATTCTATTGCAACCCTCTGCCCTAGTTTTAATGGTATGGTTGATGGAAAGACTGAAGGACTGTTATATTCATTATATGATGCTCTCCAGTGTGCCCTTAACAATGAAACTGCATGTTTATTTACAATGGGGAGACATGTCCCATTTTATACCACTGCAATCATGCATTATGATGGACAGTACTTCTTCTTCGATTCACACAGTAGAGGATGCAATGGGTTGTCATGTCCTGATGGGAAAGCTTGTTTAAGCAGTTTCATTGATTTAAAAACATTGTGTTGTTTTATTCAAGACCTAGCAAAGTCTCTACTATTGGATCAGTCATGCTTATTTGAGGCAACGCCGTTTAAGCCAGTCTTTAAAACCGATTCTTGCTCTGACAGTGAGTCAAAATCAGACTCTGATTTCTCTGGATTTGACTCAATGTCAGAGGGGGAATATGCATGTAGAATGTTTATAGCTGAGGAATTAGTGACTAAAGCTATCAATGCATCTCCAAGTCTCTCAGAAGTTTCCTCTGTTTCTGATTTAGACAATTTCAGTGATTTAGATAGTTCACTCATTGAAAATGGTATTGCAGATACAGAGAATAGTTTCTCATTTTTGCAAAATATTGATGAAAATGTGTTTGATCAACTTCATCATAGTAACAATCCAGTAGATTCAAGTGACAGTGACAAAGAAGTTGATACTGGTGAAAGTGATAATGCTGATGATTCAGATTATCACCCTTGCCAAGTATCAACTTCTGAATCAGACTCAGACAGTGACAATATCCCATTGGCTTGTTATGTAAGACAGAAAGATGCCAGGGCTCCCCTTTCAGTTATTACCAATCAGGGTGAGAACATTGAAAAAGAAAAAAACAAAAGCAGTGAAATTAATTTATGCACAGATGAAACTTCTAGATGCAGAAAGAGAAAGAAAAATTTTGAAAAATGGAAGAGAACAGTATCTAAAAGGAGATGTAATTCAGGTCTAAATTATATTGATAAATTTGGAAACGAAAAGTCTCCACGTAAACTTAAAAGAACATGTGGACCTACATGCAGATACAAATGCTCTTTTAATTTTAAAGAGTCTGAAAGAGAAAAGATTTTTCATTATTTCTGGCAACTTGGTGAAATAACCAAACAAAGGCAATTTTTGCAAATGTTTGCCAACAGGGAAACTAAAAAGCAAATTTCAGTAGAGAACAGTAGAAGGCAATTTTCCATTAAATGGACTCTTCCACAAAATCCAAACATACATACTCAGCCAGCCATTAGAGTCTGTAAAACTTTTTTCTTAAATACTCTAGGTATATCTGATAAGATGGTGTCTACAACATTTAAGAAAACAATGTTTGGAGTGTGTGAAGATGACAAAAGGGGGCTGTATTAAAAATAGACCAAATAAAACTCCAGAAACTCAATTAAAGATTGTACGAGAACATATATCTACATTAGAGAAGGTCACTAGTCATTACTGTCGCAAAGACACCAAAAAGGAATATCTTCCTGCAAATTTGAACCAGGCCAAATTGTATAGGCTGTATTGTGAATATTGCATAGGTTTAAACTCCATGCCTGTCAGTAAATATGTTTACACTGACATCTTTAATAATGAATTCAACCTAGCTTTTCATAAGCTGCTGAAAGATCAATGTGATGTCTGTGTGTCTTTTGATAATGCATGTCAGGAAGAAAAAGTTAAAATGAAAGCCATGTTTGAAAGCCACCTGAGGAACAAAGAACTTTCACGTTTGAATAAATCCAAAGATAAAGAAATGGCAAAGAAAAATATTGATAAAGATGTTGTAGTTTGCTGCTTTGACTTGGAAGAGGTGTTATTGACCCCACACTAATTTGAGTCTTGCTTATATTATTCAAGAAGATTGAATACTTATAATTTCACAATTTATGATATGGGTTCAGCTGACGGCCATTGCTTTGTTTGGAATGAAGCAATGGCTGGCAGAGGAGCCTGTGAAATTGCCACATGCTTATTAATCTTCTTTGAAACTATGTCAAAGAAAGGAAAGAAGAAATTTATATGTTATTCTGACAACTGTGCATCCCAAAATAAAAATAGATTTTTTCTAACTATGCTGTGGTATTGTTTGCAAAAGTTTAAACTTAGCAGCATTACACAAAAATACATGGAAAAGGGTCATATCCAAAATGAGGGAGATGCTATTCATGCTACAATAGAAAATGCATCCAAAAATGTCAAGATTTACACCACCTCACAGTGGGCTTCTGTTATGCGTTCAGCAAGGCCTAAAAGGCCTTACATTGTGCATGAATTAAGTCATGCAGACTTCTATGATTTCAAAAATCTAGCACAATTGATAAAGAATTTTGACAATAATAGTGAAAATACAAAAGTATATTGGCAAAAAATTAAGGTGTTGACTTTAACAGCTGAATTTCCAAATCAGTATCAGTATCAAACTGATTATGATGGTAAAGTATTTGTTGTTGATCTCTTTGAAAAACTGCGTCTAAGAGATATTCCTCTGCCTACAAGAATTAATCTTCAACCTCTAAATAAAGGAGACAGTCATCAAGTCTCAAAAGATAAATATCATGATTTGCTCAAGTTATGTCAGAAGCAAATTATTCCCAGAGTTCATCACAGTTTTTATCTTTTGTTGCCACATGAATAAGCCATTGTGTAAATTAGTGCATCACTGTTAGTATGTTTCTTTGTTTTTTGTTCCTCAACAACCAAGTATAAGATTTGTTTTGTGCATTTTTAGGCTTGAAACAGGCTTAGGTTAAAAAACTTATAACCTCTACTGTGGATGACTTATTGGATGAGCTTTTTTCCCATTGTCCACAATGTTTTAAACATCATCAGCATCATTTAACTCTTTACCACACAACAAAATTTTAGACTGGTTCAAATTGAAAGCATTTGCAGACAACAAAATAAAGGTGAATGAAAAAGTGAAATTTGTTCTGGGAAGGGTAGAAAACACTGTGGGAAAAGGAGAAAATGCTGGTTACCAGCATTTTCTCCTTTTCCCGTAGTGTTTTCAAAAGGCTTATTTCTCATGGACGTCAAAAGTAGGGATTGTGTGGTAATGGGTTAAGATCATTGAAAATACGACTTACTTTATGAAATTGGATTTTGATATGGAATTTATCAAATGAGCTGTAAAACAATATCATAAATGATGTAAAATTCAAGAAAATTGATCCTTTGACATAATGTCTTTCAAAATGTAAAAAAAGAGAAATTGCTCGTGTAGAGCAATTTCTCCTTTTCCCACAATGTTTTCTACCCAATTAGAGGACTTTGCACCATTTCCACTGAATTTATGGTTACCATCTGCATACTCTTTTTTTAGTTTGATACTGTCTAAAATATTTAATTTCAGTAGGACTTGAATATAATATTGTATCCAGTGTGAAACGGTTGTAACTTGGAGTTACAACCGTTTCACACTGAAAAATATTGAGACAATATCCATTTTTGAGAGGGAATAAGGTTGTAACTCAAACTTTTGTCAAAATACTCTTTCTTGGACAAAATATTTTGAAATGACAGTTTAAATCATGTTTATTTACAGTTCATATTTATGTTTCTCTGTTTTCAGTCAATAAAATTCATCATTAACAAAAATAATTAGTTTTTTGTCTCTCCTGTAAAATTTTGTAAAACCTAGTTACAACCCTTTCGCGCTGAGCCATCGAGTCTCTCTTTATCAGGTCCCTAAGGGCAATACCAGTATCAAGAAATACTTGGTCTGCCAGTCTCTTTATCAGGTTCCTAAGGGCAATATAAATATCAAGAAATATGGTCTGCCAGTCTCTTTATCAGATTCCTAAGGGCAATACCAGTATCAAGAAATATTTGGTCTGCCAGTCTTTTTATCAGGTTCCTAAGGGCAGTATGAATATTAAGAAATACTTTTTCACTCACGATAATGGCTTCTCTTTAACCCTCAGAGTGCAGAATAAACAAAATGACATTTCTGTTCCAGAAATAAGACGCTATAGGAGAGATTTCAAGACTGGTTTCGTCAAGAACGTCTCGGCAAAGCTGACAGTGTAGATCATTCTGTGCAGTCTGATATTGATCCTCATTGGCTGCAAAAGCAACTATGCTTGTGAAAGTGCTTTAAGGCTTAATTCCAATCCTAGCATCATAAAGAAATTGGTGTTGGCCAAAACAAGGTTTTTCTTTAAGAGGGATTAATGCTCTTAGAGACACTCTACGATCAAATACAAAGAAAATCTAAAAATCTGTCATAGGCCACCTATGCACAAACCTAGCTATGTCTTTTTTAAGATGGTGTCTTGTTTAGGGTGCTGGCTTTTATGGGATATCTAACTTTATAGATGTAGATTTTTGTAATACAAAAAAATAAAGGTTCCATAAAATATAGGCCAGAAATATTTTTTGCAGTATTACACAATTTCACACACCAACAAAAACCTAACAATTATCATATTCATATACAAAGTTGTCATAAGACCAAAGGCCAAAACCGCAAGAGGATCAAACATACATCAAAATAATCTGAGTTGACAAGTTTACTGTTGATTATTCATGCCAAATGATTTTGAAATCCCACCACACAGTACAGGGGCATGGGCTAGATACAGTATAGACAATGGACAAAGTTGATGTGCCCATTGTCAACTTGACCTTGAAGCTAGCAACATGAAATTTGTACATTATCCTTCATCTTGTCATGATGATCATGATTGCCAAACAATTTTAAAATCGCACCATGCAAAACAATGTTATGGGCTGGATACTTGCATGTTTCCACCATAGCCTATGCACAAAGTTAAGTCAGTAGTATCATTCTAAGGAAGTTCTCAGTCTTGTTCTCCGGAATTCTCTAAACTTGAAACTCCGTTATTGATTGCCTTAACCATTTGGTTTAGCCAAGAAGAAGTTTAGATAACATTTACAAAATCTGGGAGAATATGACTAAGAAAGTTCTCAAGAATGGTTAGTGAATACAGACCTTTCAGCCAGCAGCAAGGTTATTACAAATGACATTATCTTGACAAAAAGACAATTTCTGATAAATAATTTAGAAATCTACCATGCAAGAAAAAGTAATGCAACAAGCATGATTTTGATAACACACACATGGAAAGGTAAACACTGTATGCAATTCCACCATTTCATGATGTGGCCATTAAAAATGATAAAAACATGTTTCAAAACTCAACCACACATGAAATATTTCAATTATTATACTTTTCATAAAAATGCCAAAATCTGGTAAATTCATAAAACTCAAGCTGTGCATGTGGTTTTCAGTTGCTGTACCATGAAAACAAAATGCTCTTATTCTGAAGTAAACCTGTTTCATACTTGTTTAAAACATTGCAATTTGGTACTTTTAACCCTACACCAAACAATCATGACTTTTAACGACCCTGAGGAAAAAGGCTTTTGAAAACATTGTGGAAACTAGAGGCCCTTGAGGGCCTGAAATCGCTCTACTGGCCTGGCAGTGATTTTGCTTTTTTGCTAGCATACATATGAATTCATGATGCAAAAAGAAAAAGACAAAAAACACAAACTAGCAAAGTTCAAAGAAATGTGACTAATAATGTAGACTTTGTTGAGTAAACGATACTAAGTCATTAAATGGCTGCTTTTCCTGAATGGTTTACCAGATTTTCTTTACTTTTAATAAAGTTTAATCCCTTGATGAATCAAATAATCTTTGCAAGTTTCACAAAATTTGGATCAACACTGTGGACTTCATTGCCTAAACAAGAAATGGAAATTTTCAACTGAGAATTTTCCCATACTGATTGTCAGTTTTGTTTCAAATTCAATAGGCTTCAAGCTGTTTATGATACAAAGCAACTGTGCAAGTTTCATGATAATCCAACCACAAATGCTGACTTCATCGCGTAAACAAGAAATAGAAATTTTTAACTTTAAATGGCTACTTTTCCCATACTGATTGTTGAATTTTTTTTCAAAATCAATTGGGTTGAAGCTATTGACGAGATAAACAAACTGTGAAAGTTTCACAAAAATCTGATTACAAATGCAGACTTTATCACGTAACAAGAAATGGAAATTTTCAACTTTAAATGGCTACTTTTCCCATACTATTTGTTGGATTTTTTTCAAAATCAATAGCACTGAAGCTACTGATAAGATAAACAAACTGTGCAAGTTTCATGAAAATCTGACCTCAAATGAAGACTTCATCGCGTAAACAATGGAAATTTTTAACTTGAAATGGCTATTTTTCCCATACTGTTTGTTGGATTTTTTTCAAAATCAATAGGGTTGAAGCTATTGATGAGATAAACAAACTGGGCAAGTTTCATGAAAATCTGACCACAAATAAAGACTTTATCGTGTAAACAAGAAATGGAAATTTTCAACTTGAAATGGCTACTTTTCCCATACTGTTTGTTGTATTTTTTTCAAAATCAATAGGATTGAAGCTATTGATGAGATAAACAAACTATGCAAGTTTCATGAAAATCTGATCTCAAATGAAGACTTTATCGCGTAAACAAGAAAAAGACTAACGGACGGACAGACAGAATCCACATGATGACATAAGCTCTGCTGTCTTTCAGCCAGTAGAGCTAAAAAGAGAAAATGATGGTAACCAAAACTTTCTCGTTATCCTTCAATTTTTTCTACCCTATCAAATACAAATATCATCGTTTGACCTCCATTGAACTTGTCGGCTGCAAATGCTTTCAATTTGGACAAGTCTAGAATTTTGGCATTTGGTAAAGACTTAAGCCATGATTCAGCTCAAGCATGTCTGGTGATAAATTTTGCCATGGTTATTATTTTGAAAGTACCAAAACCAACTGCCACAGAATCACCTAATATACACTACTTAATCATATTTGTTATCGTTGATACCATAGATGTTTAGAGCAAGTCTGAGCTCAAAGAAAGGGAAAAATGAATTTTTCTACTCAGCATTTGTGAAGCATTGTATCTGAAAACAAAAAGTGCTTGCTTTTAAGTTTAACAATTATTAAGACATGATAAACTGGCCAATACTGCAAAAATGATTCAGAAATACTACAGTAAGAAATCAACTTAAATGCACAAAATGTCAATAATAAAATCACATTCTTGTATGTTATTTAAGAGACAGCAAAGCTTCTGCACTTAAACATGCCAATTAGTAAGAAAGTCAATAATATGCATAGATAATATGAATATTCAGCATTTTTATCATATATCTCATTCAATAAATGTTTATGAGTAGTCCTCCTTCTTTTTGGAAGATTTACTTTTACTCTTCTTGGCATCTTTGTCTTCCTTTGGGATCAGGGGAGGTAAGCCTAAAACAGTAATTACAAAGTCAAAGTGTGACATGAATGATTCAGTAACTTGTAACATAAGTAACT
Organism: Hippopus hippopus; assembly: GCA_946811185.2. Taxonomy (NCBI): domain Eukaryota; kingdom Metazoa; phylum Mollusca; class Bivalvia; order Cardiida; family Cardiidae; genus Hippopus; species Hippopus hippopus. The sequence goes on along the minus strand of OX328107.1, from coordinate 35,605,139 downwards.
TGTTGTCCCTGATGTCAAAATGTTTTATCATTGTGGCCCAAAAGCCTTTACAATACCCATAATAATTTCCCTAGTTCTCATCAACGATAAGAAAATGCTTTTGATGAAAAGATAGAGGTCATGAGATCAGCTATAAAGAAGCAAAGCTGAAAAGAAGAATTTTCTTAATTATTGCCTTGATGGAAATCAAGTTCATTATGAACCTTTAATCCAATCTCATACAAAAACTACCTGTAATGTAGAAAGCTTTTGAAAACACTGTGAGTAAAGTTTTCCCACCCATACTCATCAAAGTTTGAAATTGAAGAAACCATGGACCAACATAGATGGGCTCATCATCCCCACCAACTAAATGGGTGATTCCTTCATATGCAAGTATACTGTATGTGGTGGTATGATACATTTATATAAAGAAGAAAATTAAGCATGCTCAGCTTATTAGAACCAGGTTTGAGCCAATCCCTTAGCACTGTAATAATGAAGGTAAGTTGTCTTTTAAGTATTTCAGATACCTTCTAAAATCTGAATACATATCTTAAAACACTTCTTTACAGCTATTACATAGCAAATTTTGAGCTTTCAGTACATAAAAGTACACTAGTCATGATCCATTGTACTTTTTTACCTTGACCATGTAATAAATGTGTACTAAATGTGTTATCACATAAATGACTCCATACTTCAACCACTGCAAATAAGATGATTTAACCTTGTAATGCAGAAGATAATTTGAACTGGTTTTAGATCAACAGATCAAGTAGATCAATATCACAGAATTTCTCTCTGATCATTAATCTACACTGTTACGTATCTTGGCAGATATTGTGTACAAATAAGCCTTTATGCTGCAACTATGGGGCATTTCTTCTTTAAAAACATATATAGGTGAGGCAGTCTATGGATGTTTCAAGAATGACTGAAAACAAAAGCAAACCAGTATGTCCATTTAAATACTTTTTAAGCATGTATTATGACACGTCTTTTGAATGATTATTATGGCAATTCTGTTCTGTTTGTGACATGTTATTTGCAAAGTCAAGCACAATCTAGTGTTAAAGCTAAATAAGCCATCAAGCCATTCAAGCAAAGAGGACAGTTTTGCAAAAACAAGAGCACCATATGTGGATGACAACGCTTCACTGCAGTTGCTTGATTTTTAGTGAAAATTCAAAATTCAAGAAAACAGACATAACTGTGTCAAAAATACTCAAATGGTTACCTGCCCTTGTTGTATGGGTTTCCCTTTTGATAGTGAACCACTTCTTAAAGTCTGAAGTAAATACCTCCAGTAATGACAGAGATATTATAAAATGTCCAAGTTTTTGAAAATGTCAAAGTTTTTGCACAACGACGACACAGATGACACCAGGGCTACGACAATACCGCAATGCTTTCTTTGAAAACAGATGGACTAAAATGTGGAAAACTGTCTGAATAAATGCATGTAGTTAATTTCTTTCTTAACCCTTTCCAAAACGACAAATTTTAGACATGTTCAGATTGAAAGCATCACCAGACAACAAATTCAAAATTAATGCAAATGAGCTTAAGTTTTCTAATAGGATAGAAAACACTGTGGGAAGAGGAGAAAATGCTGGACACAAGAATTTCTCCTTTTCTCACAGTGTTTTCAAAAGCTTTTGTGCTTAGGGTCATATGGTAAAAAGTTAAAAGAAATTGGACCATTTTGGTTCCTTTGTTATCGAATGTTTAGTAACTAACGTTTGATGGATGGAAACTGAGACTGTTATTTTCAGCTTTACCACCAATACAATAAGATAATAACCCTAAAACTTTACAAGGATAACATAACATCATGAGATAACCTAATAATCAAAAAAGAAAGGGAATGAAGCCTGACATTAGATCACGGTTCCAATAAATTAGCCAATTAGCACTCAGTATTAGGTCTGCATATATAGCATATAAAAAACTTAGATTATAAAGTATGAGTGCACCTAACCCATTTCCAAACCATACTAAATCACTAACACACACCATGATGACATGGAAATTGCTCACCTGTAATTCTAGCATGTAATATTCAACTACAGTAAAACCTCTTCTCATGACCACCCCGAGAATACCAGCAACCTGCTATTTCGAACTATTTTTGGCAGAACTGAATGTTTTCTTTATTTCAATGAAACCAAATCCCGGTAATACGAGCAACCTGTTATTTCGACATTACGACCGCCATTTCCATAACCAATGAATAATTACCTTTTGATTTTAACCCCTTGAAACGACCACTCTGTTTTCATAACTTCTCTATGACCAGCTGATTTTCACATGTCCGTAACTGCAGGTTGTGCACTGTGCAAAAATTATTTGGTCTGAATCAATCAATAGTCTATAAACAGTCTTTTGTTAATCTATCTTGAGCTGTGTTATACTTTCTTTATTGATTAAACTGTTACATTCTGAGTACAAATTTGGATCAATTAATGGAGATTAAAAAGAATTACATGTTCTTTGCGGCAATCTGAAGTTTGTCAGAAGTGATACTGTTGACTTGGGTCATAAACACTTTGGTTGAAAAGACTGTACCACATACAGGAATTAAGCTCATTGTTAATTGACTGTATGGATCAGTGTTTGCACTAATTAGAAATTAAAGATGGGTAAGAGTTATTGTTTGATGGAAACTTTAAAGGAAGTCTTTGTTCTTAAAGAATGTTCAACTTGTTTACCGTTTGACATTTTTAAAACTGAGATTGACTATAAATCGGACATCTCCAAACATTGGACACAGACCAAAATGGATTCTAAATGTAAACGAAACGAACTATCGTCGAAGGATAAAATCAAACTTATAAGGGAAAGTGATGGTAATCGCAACGGCAACTAGTGAAAAAATATGAAAAGACACAGGTAATTTGTGATTTTTTATGATCAGCACTATTAACTGACGCCACACAGTTCAAAAACATTTGTCAAATTTTTTGTCACTGGTGAGATTTGTCAATTACAACAGCAACTAGCTGAAAAATATGGAATTAGTGAGCAGGTTCATGTAATTTCTTGTTTTAGATGATCAGTGCTAGTAACTGTCACCACACAATTAATGAAAACATTGTGGCAAATGCCTTTTTTTTTTCTTTTCTTCAGTCATTGATTTGTCTGAATTGAATTCAGACAGTGGATCCTTAATTCTAATAACTGTCTTTTCAAATTGAATTTTGATTCAACACTTTTTTATTTTGTCAATTTTCAATTGTTTGGTCCACTCAATCCGTAAGAGGAAAGCAGAACTTCTTGATGGCTATGAGCAAAATATTGGGAATGCGAGAAAAAGGCTTTGTACTCATACTCCCTCTGAAGAGTTGAATAATCTTATGTGGGAATGGTTTCAATCTGCCAGATCACAGGGTATCCCTCTATTGGGTCCTATGCTTCAAGAGAAAGCTCTCTACTACGCGTCAGAATTAAGGCTAACTGACTTTAAAGCTTCTACTGGGTGGCTGAATTGCTTTTGACATAACATTAATTTTGCATCTGTATAATTATAATTGCACTCATTATGTTAAATCGTTTTTTGATTGGTCGAAATTGGGTCATGTGACGAAAAAACTGTCATACCATTTTTCGATGAACGCAATGAGACTACTTTCCATTCTTCCAAGTTGTTGTGTATTATCTAATTTTAGATTTCATGCAAGCTCTTTATGTGCTATTTTTAGATTTCAATCGTTTTTAATCAGTCAAATGCTTAAATATTGATTTCTTTTGCTTAAAAAACTTGAGAAAAAAAAAGACAGAAAATCCCGAATAAACCGGAACAAACTGATGAATAATTATTATCTTTCTCTGCACCCTAAACATGAAAAAAAAAAAAACTGTGCCAAAATTGAGTGAGCAAGTATTTGAATGGTCGACGTCATCAGTTACATCATTCAATACGTCAGCGGTCGATTTCTATGAAACCCAGGTCACTGAGTTAAACTAAGTGCACTGTGTAAACAGAAAATTTACACTTGTTTAAATGAAGTTGATGTTTTGTTTCATGACAGAATTTTTCTGAGTTTGCTTATCGTGAGGATTTAAATTTAAAAAAAGCATGGTTAACTACTGTCTATTGATCAGAAAAAGCTCATAGTGGATTTGATAGAAAGTAGAGTGACAGGGCTTCCCCTGCAAATTTTAATTTTTGCGCCATCATATTCGCCAGTTTATAAAAATTGGGGCAAATAGGAGCCAACTGAGGTAGCCACATAGTACACTAGACACTTCAGTTTATTGGCCCATGTTATAGCTACTAAATCCATTGCCCAGTAATACTGTACATGCTTACTTATGTTCCTTTTTCCCCCCCCAAGGGTTTTCAAGGTTGTGAGCTGCAGGGACATAGAAGTTGTATTTGCACAGTAATACAGGACTGTAATTCTAAAACTGCAAATCTGTTAGAATTCCTTGACTTTTAATGAAATTAAAGAAATTTGGGATTGTGTGGTAAAGGGTTAATATATCATTTCTTTTTTATCTTTAAAAAATACTAAAGGTTACATTTGTTAAAGGGTCCTTTTATTCTGGTCTTTTCTCTCTCTATGAGTGTCCTATACCTTCTCTGACACTTGTTCCAGTGCTATCACTGTAAGACAAAGTGGCCTACAAAGTGCCCCACAAAGTGCCCCCCCCGTCTTATTCAACATTTTCATGTCATAAAATTACCCGAGTTTTTTTCCTCATTATTAGACAAAGATTTTAGCAGTTTTATACACATATTTGTGTAAATTTACTGTTTGAAGTCATTATCAAAGCTAGAAAGACAGTCTGAAGGGCTTCTGATCGGACGTCAAACAGACATTTTTTGTGTCATGGGTTTTCACGTTTTTTTTTCAGCGATCCGTTTTTCATGTCAGTTCATTTTCAGAAAAGTATTTCCGCATGATCTGATATAAAGTTTTCATAACGGGTAGCAGCTAACTTCAAAATCTGTCATTTTACACTAGATAAGCAAATCAACACCATTATCATGTTTTTCATTCATGACATCGCTAAATACATACAAAATGCTAGCCAGTGAGAGGATGCACACCAGGTAAGGCAGATCAAGGTGTGGCTTTAGAAATTATGGTTGGTGACTAAATCTTGTATCTAATTTCTGATTGGTTCGCGGTAGACATAGTGTGAAAATTCTGTGTGCACAACAGGGCGTGGCGAAATCGACATTTGATTGATTAGCATAGTGTGGTGTGTATGCAAGTATGGTGTGTAACTAGACAAAATCATTAATGAAAGCCATGTGAATTAGTTGTGATAAACAGTGACGCGGGCATCCCTCACACTTTATACATATTGTTTAGATCTTTTAAGGATTATTTATAGGCATTTACTTGTCACCGGTACATTCGCCAGTGCTTCATTTTTAGTGCCATTTTTTCTAAATTTTCACATTTGGCGCCACTGGCGATTGACAGCGGGAGCCCTGCTTTAGAAATAATGGGCGGTGACTAAATGTTGTACATGATTTCCGATTGGTTCGCTGTAGATATTGTGTAAAACTTAGGTGTGCACACTGGGGCGTGGTGAATTGACTGATTAGCATTGAATGGTGTGTATGCATGTATGGTGTGAAACTACACAAAACCAGTTCATGAAAGCCAGCATGATTAGGTGTGATAAACAGTGATGCGGGCATCCCTCACACTTTATACATATTGTTTATGTTGGAGTTAAGATATTTTAACAGTATTTATAGGCATTTACTTGTCGCCAGTACATTCGCCAGTGCTTCATTTTTACTGCCATTTTTTCTTAATTTTTGCATTTGGCGCCACTGGCGATCGACAGTGGGAGCACTGAGTGAAAGCAAGGAATGTTGCAGGAAGGATCATCATAAGTGAATGCACTGTGTCAAGAATTTTAAAATGTGGGCATGATAGGGATGATATTTAAAACAAGCCTTGAACTGGAAGACCAAAAAGTTGACGATAGATCTAGAAGCGAACATGTTACATTAAGAACTGTTGATTAAATCAAACAGACGACCTAGAAAGAATTAACTGGAGAGGTGAATTTTAGTTGCATTTGTGAAAGTGCCTCATTAAGGGAAGCTTACGTAATTTTAGATTGAAATATCATCACATTATTCCAGTTTGTAAATTAACAGCTTTGACATCGTTGTTTACATTCAAATAAGCAGCTCACAAAACGATGGCATCATTCACTTCAAAGCTTGCAAGAAAACTCAGATAGTCTTATGTCGGCTACAGGTAGATACCCCTCGAGAACATATCTGTGGACAGTATGTAGACCTATTCTTTACAAAATATCTATAAAAATGTCACTCGAATGACCATATCATCCACTCAGCCTCAAGTTTAGATAGTTGGCTGGATTTTTTATAGACAGTACCAACAATTTCTATTTTGTTTGAAAAATCATCGAAAGTATTGATTTTGAAGTCAACATAATGGCCGTCTTCAACTGAAAAATATGCTGCAAAGCTAAAAATAGATTGTGTGTTCATGCACGCACCACAAAGTATCCACCAAGGAAATTAACTCGTGTTTACTGTCATATTTGTCCATTTACTGTCATATTTGTTCTCTCTCTCATTTTCGAAAATTGATTCAATTGAACAGCGAGTGCAATTATAAGGGTTGAGTGCGTATTTTTGTGTTGCCATCGAGAAATAAAATGCAATTGCCTTATTACATGGCAAATAACGCCCAGAAATAAAATGCAGTTGCCTTATTACATGGCAAATAACGCCCAAAAGGCGTTATTTGCCATGTAATAAGGCAATTGCATTTTATTTCTCGATGGCAACACAAAAATATGCACTCAACCCTTAGGTGGTGAAAGTGGTAGTGTTAGTCAAGTGACTTGTGACGAATTGATCAAAAAGCTACCCTCAGTTTTATCCGGATATAAGTTACGTGATATCTACAATATGGGTGAAACAGGCTTGTTCTTCAGAGCTCTTCCGGATAAGTCTCTATTAAGGGTGAAGAATGTAGAGGTGGGAAACGAAGCAAAGAAAGAATAACCATGGCTCTGTGCGTAAATGCTGTTGGTGATTTTGATAAACCTTTGGTTATTAGAAAAGCAGCTGTTCCCAGATGTTTTCGAAATATGAATTTTAAAACACTAAAAGTCATTTGGCGCTTAAACAAAAAAGTATGGATGACCAGCCATTTGTTCACTGAATGGACTGAGATTCTTAATTGCAAAATAAGACAGGCAAACAGACAAATCATTCTGTTGCTGGATAATGCACTGCCACATCCGTCTAATTTAGATTTGAGTAATATCAAAATTGTATTCTTACCTGCCAGTACATCTAAACTGCAGCCTCTAGACCAGGGTATCATTTAGAAATGAAACAACTTTATTGGAAAAAATTGATTAGATCTGTGTTATCGAAAATTGGTGTTGGTCAAAATGTGAATGCCGATGCTTTATTAAAATGTGTAACAGTGTTAGACCCAGTGCATTGGATTAACTCTTCCATAAATGAAATTAAAAAAGAGACAGTGTCTGCTTGTTTCAGGAAAGCTGGTGTTATGATTGACAGTGATGACATTCCTCTTTTGGAATCATTCCTCTTTTGGAATTAAGTGAAAACATTCCTCTGTCAGAGTTGAGAGACATGATTGGAGCTGCTCAGAGCCATTTGAACATAAGTGATGTAATGCCTGTTGATGAATTTTTGTCAATAGACAGTGATGTTCCAGTCAATGATGAACTTAATGAAAACTGGGCAAGTGACCTTTTGGAAAACTGTAGGAAGGAAAGTGACAATACTGTTTGCAACATACACGAGGATATTGATGATGAAACAACTGAACCTGAACTTAAGATAAACTCTCATCGTGAGGCTGTTCAATGGCTATCACAAATTCGGCATTTTTGTTTTAATAAGAATATGGACACACTGGCATATGAGTGTGGCAGGCTGCAAGAACATTTGGTAAAACAAGTTGTTAGTTTCAAATGTGATGCTAAAACAGACAACATTTGACAAATTCTTTCATTAAATTTGTGAATGTCCATTGTCTAATCTATGCTAGCCATTGACCTGTTGCATGATGATAGTAGATCTTGATTTTAGCTTTAATAAAGCTTATCTCATTACTGTACTAGGACATATCAGCATTTCTGTAACCTCGAAAAAATTGTGGAACAAGAGGCAAATGTACCTTTTCCCACAATGTTTTCTGTAAAGCTTTTAACATTACTGTCCACAAAGACATAGCAGCATTTTTGTAACCTCGTAAACATTGTGTAACGAGGGGCAAATGCTTGTAATAAGCAAATGCCCCTTTTTCCAGAATGTTTTCATTCAAATCTCTTCCATTTACGGCTTTTCTGTAGGTCTGATAATGACATTTAGAGTAAAGGGAATAGATTTGTTTTCACATTGCTCTTCATGATGAAAATGTGTTATTATTATTATTATTAATTGGTGTTTTAAGGCGCATCGACAGCTGTGGTCATTTAGAGCGCATGAGGGTAATAATTAGAAATGGAACAATAAAATGTTAATTTGAAAGTCTATATTTTATTATAAAAATCTATCTCTTTTAGGTATTCTAAAATGTTATTCTGTTGTACATGTAAAAATAAATTTTGTAAGCATGAAAATGTGTCCTGGTTGTTGGAGTTTGGTTGCTTGCTTCAAAATTCATTTTCAGCCATTTTATTGACATGGAAAACATTGTGGGAAGAGGAAAAATTGTCACTGATGAGTAATTGATCCTGATCCCTCAATGTTTTCAAATTTTGTACACTGCAGGGGTTTATTTGTTAGGTAGTGAGTTCAGTACAATATAGTTACACAGTGTTGTTCCTAGGCCGAAAATACTGGGGGACACCAGTGTCTATGGTAAGCCATGTCTGTCTTATATCATTCTTTTACAGTTCATTGCAGCATTGTTGTAATATATGGCTTCATTACAACTATATATTAAATGAAAACATGTTTATATGGAACCAATCTGTGTTTGTATTAATGCATTTGTCCATATATTGAACCAAAGAAGCATGGTATTGCTTGGGTTCATCAATATATTGAACCAAAATGTCTTTATAATAATGCATTTGTCCATATATTGAACCAAAGAAGCATGGTATTGCTTGGGTTCATCAATATATTGAACCAAAATGTCTTTATATTAATGCATTTGTCGATATATTGAACCAAAAAAGCATGGTATTGCTTGGGTTCATCAATATATTGAACCAAACTGTGTTTATATTAATCCATTTGTCCATATATTGAACCAAAAAAGCATGGTATTGCTTGGGTTCATCAATATATTGAACCAAACTGAGTTTATATTAATGCATTTGCCCTTATATTGAACCAAAGAGGCATGGTATTGTTTCGATTCATCAATATATTGAACGAAACTGTGTTTATATTAATGCATTCGTCGATATATTGAACCAAAGAAGCATGGTATTGCTTGGGTTCATCAATATATTGAACCAAACTGAGTTTATATTAATGCATTTGCCCTTATATTGAACCAAAGAGGCATGGTATTGCTTGGGTTCATCAATATATTGAACGAAACTGTGTTTATATTAATGCATTCGTCGATATATTGAACCAAAGAAGCATGGTATTGCTTGGGTTCATCAATATATTGAACCAAAATGTCTTTATATTAATGCATTCGTCGATATATTGAACCAAAGAAGCATGGTATTGCTTAGGTTCATCAATCTATTGAACCAAACTGTGTTTATATTAATCCATTTGTCCATATATTGAACCAAAGAAACATGGTATTGCTTGGGTTCATCAATATATTGAACCAAACTGAGTTTATATTAATGCATTCATCTATATATTGAAGCAAAGAAGCATGGCATTGTTTGGATTCATCAATATATTGAACCAATCTGTATATATATTGCTTCGTTTCTTCTTTGTATCGTTACTAGCACGAGCGTTTTGTATACCAACACTGGAAAAAAGACGCGCCTGATCGAAAATGATGACTAAGCCCTTTTCCCCTAAACCTTAGAGCACTAAATAAATGAACAGCCCCTTTTCGTTTAGAAAAAAAAAAAAACATCCAAAATATTTTCATTTCAATATTGCTATTGACGAAACGTGTAATAAAGTCGCGGACAGTGAAGATCCAAGATCAGACTGCAGAGAAGGTTTTTGGCTGACTTAATTGTCCTTGGCCAAATCGTTCTGTCCAAAACATCAGCTGGCCAATTTCTGCTACATTACTTTCAAAGAATGTAGAATCTACCTAACCCTCACCCCTGTACCAAATGATGTAATTTTAGACTTGTCCAAATGAAAAGCGTTTGCATATGACGAATCAAATGTAGACCAATTGCTGATCTGAATCGTTGAAAGGGTTAAAAAAAACGTTGTGGGAAAAGGAGAAATGATGGTTAACTGCAATTTTCCTTTTTCTACAATGTTTTAAACAGCCGTTTTTCTCGGGGTCATCAAAGACGGGATAGTTTGGTTAAGAATTAAAAGACTCAGTTTTGGTCCCTGGTCAGAGAAACAATGTCCAAACATTACAATTTCGTGGTCGTTTTTTTTTTTTTCATTATATCCTAAATAAATAGACAATTAAGATCTTAGACATGAATGTCTGTGAAATCGATCTGTATTGCATTCGAAGGAAAGTCTAATCTTGATCTTCTATTGTCTTCAATAGTTGTGTTTGTGGACAGTGTAGATCAAGATCAGACTGCACAGGATGTGCAGTCTGATCTTGGATCTTCACTGTCTGCTACCTTATTACACATCCTGGCAAAAGCAACAATGAAATGGAAATATTTTGGATAGTTTTTTTTTAAATGAAAAGGGCCTATGCATTTATTTAGCGCTCTAAGGTGAAAGGGAAAATGCTTTGTCATCATTTTCGACCAAGCGCGGATTTTTCTCCAGTGTTAGTATAAAAAACTCCCGAGCTAGTAACGATATAAAGACGAAACAAATCAATATAAAGGTAGAGCGAATCAATATAAAGATAGAGCGGTGTAATACATTATTGGTTGGTTTAACATAAAGCAAACTTCGTGTAATATGTTGTCAAGTTGAATCCATATATGATTAATTTGGTATGATATAAGAACAGTTGGTTCAATATATAGTTCGATTGGAATAATAAAAGGGAATTTTCGATTAATATAATGTCTAAATGAAAGCATATCATGGTTCTTTGGTTCAATATAAGGAAAAATGAATTAAAACAAATGCAGTTTGGTTCAATAATTTGATGAATCCAAACCATACCATGCTTCTTTGGTTCAATATATGGACAAATGCATTAATATAAACACAGTTTGGTTACATAATTTGATGAATCCAAACAATACCACGCTTCTTTGGTTCAATATATCGACGAATGCATTAATATCAACACAGTTTGGTTCAACAATTTGATGAATCCAAACAATACCATGCTTCTTTGATTCAAAATATGGACGAATGCATTAATATACAGACAGTTTGGTTCAATATATTGACGAATCCAAACAATACCATGCTTCTTTGGTTCAATATATGGACAAATGGATTAATATAAACACAGTTTTGCTCAACAATTTGATGAATCCAAACAATCCCATGCCTCTTTGGTTCAATATATGGACAAATGCATTAATATAAACACAGTTTGGTTCAATATATTGATGAACCCAAGCAATACCATGCTTTTTTGGTTCAATATATCGACAAATGCATTAATATAAAGACAGTTTGGTTCAATATATTGATGAACCCAAGCAATACCATGCTTCTTTGGTTCAATATATGGACAAATGCATTGATACAGTTTGGTTCCATATAAACATGTTTTCATTTAATATATACACATTTTAGTGCAATGAACTGTAAAAGAACGATATAAGACAGCTATGGCTTTCCATAAGTGTGCCCCTGGGTAAAATCTTTGGGGACATTCTGTAAAGCAGACGGACAAAGACCACTTCAAATAAATTTGACTTCATGCATTTAAAGTATACTTGTATGCACATTACTACATCCCTCGATGAAAACAAATGGTTTGAACGTTCAAAGCAGACTCGCAACAAACCTGGCAGATACTCATTGGAATCATTTGTAACACGTAACCATGTGAATTTGGTCGGCTAGTCCCGAAATTTCCTAATTTTCTTTTTGGAATAAAAGCAAGATTTATTTTGAGAGCTCTACTTTCGTAATTCTTGTTGATGTTGGTTAAATTTGCCCACTTACTTTCCTAACTTGGGAAATTCGAAGCTGACGACGTTTACACGCTAGATGCATATAGACTGCTTAACAAAATATTGTTATCTGCTACGCGACAAGAATTTGGAATGATCGAGACGCAGTCTTGTAATTTTACATACCTCTTCAGACTGGTCACCAATATTGTGCTCAACAGTACGCAACAACTGGCGGAAGAAACTGAGACACAGTCTACGATACGTACACGCTCTCCAGTATAGAACAGAACAGAATGGAGTTATGGACTACATAATATCGGACAAAGCAGTGAGAAAATCGAGAACTTGAGCACGCCTAATGTGAGACTTACGGCCCACGCTACTGTATTTTTTGGGGGACATTTTCAAAAATATTGCTGGAATCCCGCAACGGCGCGGCCTAGGCACAACACTGGTTACATGTATGATATGATTGGTTGCTTAAAGTCATGAACTGATTTAGGAATTTTAATAAATACTGTTTTTCTTATTGTCATTATTGTATTACATGTATTTATGTAAAAGGTCTTTTTTTTAAATAAAGTGCAAAAGCCTTGTACATTTTTGAAACGACTCTTTAGTGTTAAAGAGGGGTTGAACTTAACACAGCTAGAGATTGAAACTCAGCATTCAGACCACCCCACTAATCAAACCGGTTTTCAAAATTACAGCAGGTGGTCTTAATAGACGGGTTTTAATGTAATTTAATTTTGTGGATAGTCTGACCCAGAGCTGTAATTTGAAGTAGAAAATTTGAGAAAGGTTCATTTTTGAGACCATTTTTAGATTAGAGAACACTAGTCTATAACCATTTTTAGATTAGAGAACACCAGTCTATTGCCATTTAGAGTGACCAAGATTCAAATGTAAACAAAACACCCCACAGTCACAAAATACCACCCCACAGAAAATAATTCTTTCTGTTAGAAATCGTAACTCTGTTAAATATGACAATACTGACATAAACTACAAAATCTCTACTGCTCCAATATGAACAATATCTACTGACAAGTCAGAGACTGAACAAGATGTCAACAATAAGATACAAGATGTTTGCATATATGTCTGTGAACCAAGTTTCATCTTTCATACAGCTGCTTTGTCCACATTTCCTAGTCTGTTAGTACTTTCAGTACTTTTATTTATCTCAGGGCTGTATGGTTTGAATGATCTCCAGTGGTCTAGCAGTGTATACTATGGAACGCCACAGCTGTCTGATGTTGTGAGCAATAGTGTTGACATGTCTAACCTCTGTCTCATTATGTATAAAAGAAGTGTTATTATGTCCAATTGTGGTGTTGACTTGCCTAAACATCGTCTTATTTTGTCAAAAGGCAGCGTTATCATGTCCAAATGTGGTGTTGACTTGTCTAAACGTTGTCTTATTATGTAAAAAAGTAGTAATAATATGTCTGAATGTGGAGCTGACTTGTGTAAACGATGTCTTATTATGTCAAAAAGTAGTGTTATTATTTCTTAATGTGGCGTTCACTTGTCAAAACGCTATTTTAAGAATATTATGTCAAATAGTAGTCTTAATATTTCCAAGTTCGGTGTCACCTTGTCTAAATTCTGTCTTATTATGTATAAAAGAAGTGTTATTATGTCCGTATGTGATGCCGACTTGTCTATACATTGTGTTATTATATTAAACAGTAGTGTTACCATGTCCAAATGACGTGTTGATTTATCTAAACACGGTCTTATTATGTGAAAAGTGGTGTTGACTTGTCTTAATATTGTCTTATCATGTCAAAAAGTAGTGTTATCATGTTTATATGTGATGTGGACTTGTCTACCCATTGTATTATTATGTCAAAAAGCAGTGTTATTATGTCCAAATGTGGTGGTGATTTGACTTAACGATGTCTTATTATGTCAAAAAGTAGTGTTATCGTGTTCATATATGATGTTGACTTGCCTACACATTGTCTTATTTTGTCAAAAAGCAGTGTTTTTATGTCCGAATGTGGTGTTTATTTGTCTGAACGCTGTCTAATTATGTAAAAAAGAAGTGTAATCATGTTTAAATGAGGTGTTTAATTGTCAAAACATTAATTATTATGTCAAAAAGTGGTGTTACAAATTTCAAATGTAGTGTTGACTTGTCTCTACACAGTCTTATTATGTGAAAAAGTGGTCTTATCATGTCCAAATGTCGTCTTGACTTGTCAAAACATTGTCTTAATATGTTAAAAAGTGTTGTTATTATCTTCTTATGTGATGTTGACTTGTTTACACATTGTCTTATTATGTTAAACTTCAGTGTTATTTTGTCCAAATGTACTGTGGACTTGTCTAAATACTGTCCTATTATGTCAAAAAGTAGTGTTATCATGTTCATATGTGATGTTGACTAGTCTATACATTGTCCTATTATGTCAAAGAGTAGTGTTATCATGCTAAAATGTAAATTAGACTTGTCTGCACATTGTCTTACTATGTTAAAAAGCAGTGTTATTATGTCCAAATGTGCTGTGGACTTGTCTAAATACTGTCCTATTATGTCAAAAAGTAGTGTTATCATGTTCACATGTGATGTTGACTTGTCTACACATTGTCTTATTATGTCAAAAAGCAGTGCTATTGTGTCAAAGCGTGGTGTTAACTTGTCTATACATTGTTTTATTTTGTCAAGAAGTAGTTTTATCATGTTCATATGTAATGTTGACTTGTCTATACGTTGTATCATTATGTCAACGAGTAGTGCTATCTTGTCCAAATGTGGCGTGGACTTGTCTTAACACTGTCTTATTATGTTAAACAGTAGTATTATCTTGTTGAAATGACGAGTTAATTTGTCTAACCGTTGTTTTATTTGTCGAAAAGTAAATGTGACGGTGACTTGTCTATGCACCGCCTGAAACATAGCAATACATTTACATGTATATTATACATGTATATAGAACGTGGTTGTTAGTGAAAGTACAAGTGGATGATATCTTGAAAAAAATTGGATTAAACAAGTCAACACCACATATGAACAGGATAATACTACTTTTTTACATAATAAGACAGGGTTTGGACAAGCCATCATACATTTAAACTGCTTTTTGACACAATAAGACAATGTTTGAACAAGTCAACACGATAGTTGGACATGATAACACCACTTTTTGACATAAGACTGTGTTAAGACAAGTCAATACCACATCTGAACATGATAACACTACTTTTTGACATAAAAAGACAGCGTTTGAACAAGTCACCATACCCTTGGACATAATTAAACTGCTTTTTGACATAATAAGACAATGCTTTGACAAGTCAACACTGTATTCGGACATGATAATACCAGTTTTTCACATAATAAGACTGTCTCAAGACAAGTCAACACCACATTTGAACATGATAACACTACTTTTTGACATAATAATGCAATGTTTAGACAAGTCAGCACCACATTTGGACATAACCACACTACCTTTTGACATAATAAGGCAAAGTTTAGACAAGTCAACACCACATTGGGCATAATAACACTTCTTTTAGACATAATAAGACAGAGATTAGAAAGTCAACACTACTGCTCACAACATCAGACAGCTGTGGCGTTCCATAGTATACCATATACAAATCATCATGTGCTCAATGCTTTTTCCTTTCAAACAAGATGATCTGGATATTTTTCAGTATGTAATTCAGCAAGAGCGGCTGCATGTGTCTTGGCGATTTCCTAACCTCAATAATAGAATTTCAGAAATCTTAAAAAAGTGTCATTATGCTATTTACAACTTTTCCTTCTAAAGCCCTAAAGCCTGTGCTTCCAGACAAAAAGATCTTTCAAATTTTCCTCTTAACCCATTACCACACAATCCCTACTTTTGATGACCCTGAGAAAGAACCCTGTAGAAAACATTGTGGGAAAAGGAGAAAATGCTGGTAACCAGCATTTTCTCCTTTTCCCACGTTTTCTACTCTTCACAAAACAAATTTCAAATTTTCAGTCACTTTTATTTTGTCGTCTGCAAATGCTTTCGATTTGGACAAGCAAAAAATTTTGTCGTTTGGTAATGAGTTAAAATATAAACATCAAATACATGTAATACAGTATACTTAGAGTAAAACCAAGTAAACAGTCAAAGGGTAACCTTTGGTCATTATTTCTCCAAACTTTGCTATACCCCTGATACCAATAATCCAATCTGAGGTTCAATGTCCAAACTATGACTTCCATTTTTGGAGATTTTTTTTTTCCTCTAAATATAGCGACAGTGGCAAATTTTGTTTCAATGATCTGTGTAATTGGAATAGAATTTCTTTCCCTTGACTAAGGAAGTCTGTATATAAAATTGAAACCATAACTGTTTATCAAACAACAGAATTTTAGACTTGTCCAAAAAGAAAGCTTTGCTAGACACAATAAATGTGGTTTTAATGATCAAGTTTTCTTTGAAAGAGTAGAAAATATTGTGGGAAAAGGAGAAAATGCTGGTTACCAAAGGAGAAAATACTGCTTGCCAGCATTTTCTCCTTTCCCACAATATTTTCAAAATCCCTCATCCTGTGGGTTGTTTGCACACAGGATTGTTTATACAGGGGAAACTAGCTGAAACGTTTGGGATGAACTTTCTCCACCAGTGAAACAGACTTAAGATGAGTAATTTCAAGGTTGTTTTAGACAGAATATTTTACAAAATAGCAGAGAGTTTAGATCCAATATCTGCCTGTATGTTCTGCGCAATCTGATTTTCATCCACCCAGTCTGCAAAAACTGATCTCAATCTTTGGTTTTTTTACACAACTAAAAATGAGCTCAGTACTCTCAGAGCTAACACAATCTAGGCCTGTATTCACCAACCATTCCAAAGAATATCCTTTGTCTTATTCTACATTTTGAAAGTAACACAAGATCTGATTGGCTAAACCAAATCTGATTTTAGCCTATTTACAAAATTCTTGAAAAGAACACAATGTTCTTAGGAATGGTTTTGAATACAGACCCTGGTCCAACTTTTACCTTCTACGCGCATAATTGGTTTCAAGTCTTTTCAACAGATACAAGAAGAAATATTTAGACATCACAAAAGCTCACTTAAGTAAGTTGTGCAAGTGCGATCAACTGTACGTGGGGTGATCAGAAAGATCGTGGACCACCTCGTTATTTTGAAAACGACTACACTTAGGACTACACAAATTTGCATAGATGAGCATTAATTATCTGGTAACTGACTCACGCTTTCAAATGTTGTTGTATTAAAGTAGGTAAAGTATGACGTCATTTTAATGTCATATACTGCATTAGTGGTCCAAAATATCGGACGACATTTTATTTGAGCCGAGAGTAATCATAAAGTTTTGCGTCAATCTCGTAAAGTATTTATCGGAAATCAAAACCGATTTAGAAACAGTTTAAGGGGACTCTGCACTCAAGGAATCTGATATTCGTACATGGATCGGACCGGTTTAGACAAGGGTGCGATACTGTTTAAGATGACCCTAAATCTGGCCGTCCATCAACATCAGTCACAGACAAAATCATAACGGATGTAGAGCAGCATGTAAAACAAGATCGCCGAGATGCTGTCAGGAAAATAGCTGACACATTTGACATTTCATATATAAGTACTCAGGAGATTTTGACTGAGAGTCTTGGAATGTCGCGTGTTTGCACAATGTGGGTACCTCGGCAACTGACGCCCGAGAAAATGGGGGTTAGGGTCGAAATCTGTTAAGAAATTTCAGAACGCATTAGGGTAGAGGGGTCAAACTTTACTGATCGTATTATAACATGCGATGAAACATAGATACACTTTACCGACACTGAATCTAAACAACAAAGCAGCGTATTGAAACATCCAACATCGCCTTCCGCTAATAAAGCCAACCTTTCTAAGTCACTTGGTAAAGTTATCTACATCAAGTATTTCTGTTCTCCTGTTTTTCTTCTAAATCATGTTGTATCTTTACATACTACAGTCAATTCTGAGTTTTATGCCCACACTATTCAAATTAATTTCACGTACACCATACGAAAAACACAGCCAGAAGTCCTGCGGAGTGACGTCAATTTACACCAAGATAACGCCCTAGCTCACAAAGCCACACTTGTACTGGAAACTTTGCAAAAACTAAACAAAGAAACACTTGCCAACGCTCCTTATAATTTAGTCCTGACTCCATGTGACCTGTGACTAGTTCCTGTTTTGAAAGATTTTCTATGTGGCATACACTATGAGAGCAGAGAGGAGCTAACCCTCGCTACGACCGGGTCCTTCATAATAACGTCATGTGACGCGCTCCCACACGTGCTTCTTGCGTCGAAATCAAGAATGAATACATGCACAGAACTCAAAGGAGGTTACTTTCAAAAATAGTAAACACTCCAAATTGTTTTTTTATAACAATATTCAGATGCCGGCACTGGTCCACGTTCTTTCTGATCACCCCTCGTACACTACAAGTAATTTTCAAAACTGGTTAGTATTACAAAAACTAATGCCATGCACAACCCCAAACATCTACATTCACAGTTTTTGAGTATATGGCAATTGTAGTATGTTAATGGCATAAAATTCTACAATTACAAATTAATTGCTTGCTCATAGAATAGGATCTCATTATTTTTATAATTGTTTTATTCTTGTAATGGACAGCTATCAGGATTTCTATAAAGAGTAAAACTAGAAAATGTTTATGTCAGGAGCTCAAGAACAGAGGCAGGCGACTGTACTTTGTATGCATAGTGGACAGTTTCTACACATTGGAGTTCCATTCCAAAAAGATACTCATTTCGATATCAATGACCCTATAATTCTGCCTAGGGATATTTTTTTTTTGGAAAACAATTAACATGGTCACACAATGACCTCTGAAAGCAAAGTCAAAACAGGACAGCAAAAAATAATTTTTTGAACTAAAACATTATGTGGCACTATTTTCTGTGCCTTCTTTCATTATCAAACAGTAATAGTCTTTGTATTAGTTCATTGTTATATGGTTTATGAAACCAGAAAATGACCTTCATGTCTTAGGAATTGCCTTTGACTTTTTTTCACTGTCTAAAATGCATTCCCATTGCAAATATACGTAAGTTTTGGTCATAATTTCATGACAATTTGTTAAAAGTTTGAATCTTAGATCAGCAAATCCAAGGCTAACATTTATCCTTTATAAGATGACAAAATTTTACACTAGTCACTTCACTGATAGTACTTGCGGAAGAAAAAGATGTGGTCAAACAATGAAATATGCCTGTAAAAAAGTAGAAAGCATTGTTGGACAAGGAGAAAATTCTGGTTACCAGTATTTTCTCTCATACCCATAATGTTTTCAAAAGCAGTTTTCTTCAGTGT
Organism: Hippopus hippopus; assembly: GCA_946811185.2. NCBI lineage: Eukaryota > Metazoa > Mollusca > Bivalvia > Cardiida > Cardiidae > Hippopus > Hippopus hippopus. Next base: position 35,585,667 of record OX328107.1, on the reverse strand, counting down.
TGTAAAAATATGGGATTGTCTAGTTAGAGATTAAAAATTTTCATTAAAAAGAGAGAGATTGTAATGTTCGCAGATAGACTAAAATGGCATGATGCTATCAAAAGCTGAGCTTGTCTTCTTTGTGGGACTAGTTAATTTGTAGAAATTCTTGAAATCTGAGCCAAGACTGTCAGGTGTAAGTGGTGGAGAAGTTTTACTCTGACGTACATCTACAATATTCAAATCATATATAAACTCAATGAAGTTTATTCTGGAATATATTGGCCTTATAGCACCAAACTTTTCTTAAAACTACAAGATGAGAGTATAGCATATACCTTTCCAAAATAGCAATACAGCATAATTTCATAACAAGAGGGCCATGATAGCCCTGTATTGCTCCACTGCTTTTTAAATAAATGTGCCATTTTTGGGCATCAACCTAGACATAAAACCATAAGAAGTCTGTATGTCAATAGATTTTTGTAGAGAAAATAGGCCATGTCCCAAAAAGTCACATCTCTTACACATGATAAATTGATGTCAGTTCGTATAAGCAAGTATAATCAAGTATCATTCATTCTAAAAATCTGAACTCTCATAAAGAGTACTTTGACAAGAAAATTTCCAAAAATTAACAGAAACACATGGTTTGTATAGCATGAAAGGTAAAGTTTTGGAACAAAAAATAGAAATATACAAACCTAATCTCATGTTAAATATTCAACTCTGATCATTACTTTTTAACCCTGAAAACTGAACATTTTCTTTTCGAAACACATGATTTATCAATAATATAGTTAAACCAAGCCCAGATCAAAATTATATCAAGAAATCTGAAAGAAGTCCTGCAAAGGATCACTAATGCCAATTTGTAGACAAATCTTCCATTTTCGAAAAGCTTTTTACAGATTTTATTCTACCATAGCAACCAAGTATATCAAAAGAATGATTAAAAAAAAAGAATCAAATTTTCTTAAGGGATCCTGAACAAGCATCATGGCAGAATTAATTAAGTGAAGTTTGTTCAAAATCTGATTTGTCGTTTCTGAGAAGAAGATGCTTGAAATGAAAGTTAACTCTTTACCATGCGACAAAATCTTCAGACTTGTCCAATTTGAAAACATTTGCAGACGACAATTAAAGCGTGGCTCAAATGATGGAATTTGTCCGTAACTCTTTATCAAATGACAAAATTTTAGAATGGTCCAAATTGAAAGCACTTGCAGACGACAAAATAAAGGTAACTCAAAAATTGAAATTTGTTTTGAGCAGGGTAGAAAACATGGTGGGAAAAGGAGAAAATGCTGGTTACCAGCATTTTCTCCTTTTCCCACAATGTTTTCAAAAGGCTTCTATCTCAGGATCGTAAAAACCAGGGATTGTTTGGTAAAGTGTTAAATGGGTAGAAAACATTGTGAAAACAGGAGAAAATGCTGGTTACCAGCATTTTCTCCATTTCCAACAATGTTTTCGAAAGTCTTAGTCTTCATGGTCATTAAAAGTCGAAATTGTTTGGTAAAGAGTTAATGCATGCAAGAAGTCACAGAATGCACTCAAGACACAAAGCAATGACATCAGCTCACTGGCTTTTGGCTAGTTGAGCTAAATGAGGAAACAAAATAATGGATAAAAAGTGTACACATATTTCAACAACAAGGAAACCTAAATGAAACCTAATCAGTCCTCAGTTGTTGCCCCTCACTCAAAATGACACTAAAGATAGAAATTTGCAGGGATAAACCATACTCTTTTCAAAAAATATTTAAAGATAAATGACTATGAACAACATCGTGTTGCCACACTAACAATATACTGGTACATGTGCATAATGTACCAACTGTCAAAACCCTGGAATATCAGAACATAAAAAAACATTAGTCCAAAGATCTATGCACCTATTAGTCATTCCACACTGGGCCTGTCAACAGGAAGCAAAAAATCAGTTAGAAAGGTATAATGGTATTAATAATTAACAATCAAATTGAGGTAGCTTTACAAAACTAATGATGGGTCCGTATTCACCAACCATTCTTTCGAACATTCTCTGTCTTATTCTCCAAGATTTTCTAAATGTGAAAGTAATATGGGTTCTGATTGGCTACACCAAATATATAAAGGGATATTAAACCCAACAAACATTTTCAGTAAAGAAATAAGACCAAAAATAGTTGCAATTTTATGGCTGCTTTTGTCTGTAAAAATTTAGCAAAGCAGACAGTGTGGATCAAAGATCAGATTGCATGTTTATGCAATTATAGTCGTGAAAGGTCCTATAATGGTTAAGCACTTTCCAGCAAGAAAATTACACTGTTTTGGCTCTTACTCCCTGCTGTAAATTTTTAGTTAATTTATTCAGCAGTTCAATGTTTTTCCAATTAATAAAACACTCATACGGTTAAATCTTTAAAGTTCCCTATTTACTCATTTTAAGCCAAATATAACCAATTTTGTCGATATTTATCGAAGTATTGTCATTCTTGTGGCTTCATGACAAATATTACACCTGACGGTTCCCAGATTACAATTGATAGAAAATGCAATTTTGGACTTGGTAGCTATTCACTCATTCAATCAAGGATATTGCATGATGCTTGTCACATGGTTGACTGTACGATCTTCACATTGCGTATTCATGTGGCTGGAAAGAAAGTAGCGTCAAGATACTCTACACAATGACAGGTATACTGTCACAAAAATCGATGTCACAGGAACCCAACAGCATTTTACTCGAGGATGTCAGAATTTTATGAGAGTGTAGTGGAATGATTTCAATGACAGTAGAAAATAAATGTCGTATGTGTACATTAATGTTTAGCGTTTTTGAATTGCTGAAAGAAGGGGAAGGGGAAAAGACATGATATCACAAATAGACGAGTGCGCCACTTCCCATGTTGAAACAACAAGTAGTCTAGCTTTCTATTTTTAGATGGGGGGTATGCAAATGACCCTTGTGAAAAACACCCCTATTGTTTACAATTTTGACTTAATGGAATTTTCTCCCGACCAAGATTCATTTCCAATACCAAATCTGAAACTTCTTTTCATTCATTGGGGCCATAGATATTGCAAATTTATTGATTAAAACACAGATTTCTACATTTGGCTTAAAATGAGTAAATAGGAAACTTTAAATGCAAACTAAATAATCTAACTTTTTTCAAGGTCTAACAGAAGATTCCCCCTGATGGTTGATTAATTCTGATTGTGGTTAAGCATCAGGTAGCCAATGGCGCAGATTCAAGATCAGACAGCACATTCTGTGCGGTCTGACCCTGATCTATGCCTTCTGCAAAAGCTGCCCTAATTGCCATTGGCTGTGACAGAGTCAATTTACAGAGATGACAGGTGATCAGATGACAATTTTGTTAACAAATTTATGCAACATCAAACAGAAAGGTTCAATGCCTCATTCTTAAACAATTCATAGCAAACTGGGTTAAGTGATAGCTCATATAACGCAATTGGAAATTGAAAACAAGAGAGCCATTATGACCCTGGATCACTCACCTGAGCATTTTTAACTTCGAAAGAATAAATATCAGTTAAAAAAAACAAAATGTTATTAAGGCTAACAATCTAAATTTCATAATCAAAGCGTTCAAAATGCTGGAGTGGTATTTGTCAAGGAAGCCATTGCATGGAATTAATAATTTGAAAGAAAAAGAGAAATATTATTCAAATATTTGCATGAAAGTCAACCTACTAAGCAAATGAATACCTTTTTGGTTGAAGGGAGAGTACTCATGAAAAAGTTAGGATTATTTGTGTATTGGTGGTCTCCCTTTGATCATTAGGAGGCGTCAGGAGTAATGTCCCTTGACAGTAGAATGTATGATGGATAGAGAGAGAAACCATGTAAATATATCAAATAAAATTAAGTTTGTACCTGAAAACTAAGATTTTGAGATATCTTTGGCTGTAAAGATTTAATTCCCAACATTACAATCAATTATTCCGATCTATAAATATTCATGTACAATCAAATGGAGTAGCGTGCAATCATGGGACGAACAAGCCAAGATACGAACTGGTTTTGGAACGAAAAAGCCCAGGACCAAGCGATCAGGAGACAAATTTTGTGTATATCATTGCGCCAATAGAAGGCTATGAGCGGGTGAAGCTATTTTCAATCAAAAATTAGTATTTCCATGATCGATGGCCTCACCCAGTGTATTTTAACATGCCATTTCCAATTACATATCTGAGTGCTACCGAAAAACTCATTTGTCTGAGAAAAATTGAGTTTAATTGGGTTTATTTCCTTCGGCTTTCCACAAAATACGATACATGGTCTTCAAAATTCAATTTTGAACTCATAGTGGTATTATCTTTGACAAATACCACAAAAATTGTGCAGCAAATATAAATTTTAAATTGACAACTAAAACAAGATATTATCGTGACAAACATAGCAACCTAGCCAAACAAGATTCCATGGAAGATTTTTCCATGATTCAACAAAGTGACCTACTTTTTGACCTAAGTAGACCTTCTACTGAAGGTATTAGGTGCTATCAGGACAGGAATCCTTAGCAAGTGTCATTAGCATTTGGAATGAGGCTTCTATAGAGCAAACAAGGTTTTAAAAAAATTTACCATAGTACCCTATTTTTTGGCTTGAGTCGACCCACTCTAAAGCCAATTCCAGCTATTATTAGGCTAAGCAATTTCAATAAGTTTCGTGAACAATGGAATGAAAATTAAGCCTTTTTGGACTGAAAGACGATTTTCTTCCTTGGATGTGAGAAACTGATTTACTGTTTTATCACAAACCATCCATTTTTGAAGTTGTACTCTGACCAAGGAGCTGGAACATTTGACTGGAAATGTGGCCTCAAAAGTGCATACAAGATCTTTACAAGATTTTTAATCAAGACAAGTATTGTAACCATTTTTATTTTTCATGAGCAAAATAATTATGTGGCCTATGTTGAGTATATCCAAAGATTTTCCTAGATTAGATATGTGCCTGTATTTACCAACCATTCTTAAGAATATTCTTTGTCTTATTCTAGATGTCAAAAGCAATGCAAGTTCAAATTGACAGAACCAAATGGTTTAGTCAATCAGAACTTGTCTTACTTTCAAATTTAGAAAATTCATGGGAATTAGATTAAGAATATTCTTAAGAACAGTTGGTGAATATGGACCATGGTGATCATTTTTCCTCAAGGGCCTGTATTCACCAACCATTCTTAAGAACGTTCTTTGTCTTATTCTCCAGAATTTTCTATATTTGAAAGTAACACAACTTTTGATTGGCTAAACCAAATGGTTTAGCCAATATGAAGTTGTGTTATTTTCAAACTTTGAAAATCTTGGAGAATAAGACTAAGAAATTTTCAAGAACAGTTGGTGAATACGGGCCCAGGTTACCCATTTTCAGACTAGCCCATGATGTGATCAAGACAAACAATTTCAAAAGCATTGGATGGAAAGGGGTTTGACCTCTAGAGGGTAAACAAAGTAAAATTTGAAGATACTAAATGGACAAAGCACAATCACAAAAGCTCGCCCTGAGCTCTTCGTGCTCAGGTGAGCCAACAAATGACTGAAAAGTGGTCAAATCTCTGAGTACCACATAAATGTAAACGACACTCAGTCATAACTCTTGTGATTAAAAGGCAGTTTTGGTCACTGAGTATTCACTCTCTTTCAAAGTATTTGTGTTAATGAAGCATCAGACAATGTGTTCTGTGATCTAAATTATCTTTTGTTCACATTTTGCATTTGTTTTGTTAAATACCATTCAATCTGAAATACTCATAGCCCCATCACTAATCTCTTTCACCCGGTTTTAAGGGAAAAAACAAACCAAGGCATCCAGGGTTGGTAAGGTATGGGTTTGCTTGTCAAACAAGGTAAAGGTTTGCTTGTCAAACAAAATTTGTCTGTAAAACTGTCCTGCATACTTAAGGCATTTATTATAGTGTCTGGTTGCCACAGGCCTTTTCACGTAAAAACTTTTTTCAATAAATGCTTGTCTCTGACCTTCCATAGAAATTCATAATCAGGATAAACTTTTCATTTACTACTGGTGTATTTTAACCCTTTGCAAAAACAATACTGTGTTTTACTAACCCTGAGGGAAAAAATATTTTTGGAAACATAAAGGTTAAAAGATAAAATGCTCGTAACCAGCATTTTTCTCCTTTTCCCATCGTTCTTTCTTCTCTTCTAAAGACAGGTTTTTTCATTTAACTCTTTACCACACAATAAAATGTTCAACTAGACCAAAATTAAAGGCTTGGTCACACCGAGCTAACGGACAAGAAAAGGATAAAAAAATCATTTTATCCGTTTGTGTCCGTTCGTATCCATTTTATGTCCGTTTCTTATCCGGTGAATCCGCTACTTGTCCGGCGACGTCCGTTCCGTCCGGTGGGAAGTTTTGAGCATGTTCAAAATTTCCACCGGACAAAACGGACAGAGATGTGCAAATGACAGACTTTGGATGCATCAGACTATTTATACCCTTGGCATGTCACTTGACCGGTACGTTTCTCGTACGTTGGTGTTCGGTACATTTCCATTCATCGTACGTTGGAAGAACGTTTTGTCAGGTTCTCATGCGTTGCACTTCCATTTTATCCGGTACAAGTCCGTTACTCGTACGGTGATATCTGTTAATAGACCGTTTATTATTCAGTACATATCCGGTAAACGTGCGTTTTTTCCGTTACATGTACGGTACTCATGCGGTCATTGTGTGGCTTCTTTTCTCCACACACTGATCGCGTGAGCCTCAAGCGGCAGAGGAGATAAATTTTGTCACCTGATAACCAAATTCTGCATGTTTTTGTCCGTTTTCCCTCCGTCACATATCCATTAGCCGGTCTGACCAAGCCTTAAAGCATTTGCAAACAACAAATTCAAGGCAACTCAAATGATGATTTCTGTCCTTGAACGGGCAGAAAACATTGTGGGAAAAAGGACAAAATGCTGGTTACAAAAGGCTTCTTCCTTAGGGTCACTAAAAGTCGGGATTTGTGTGGTAAAGAGTTAAGCCACATTTACATTTATGTCTGCAGTGCTTTTGATATGGTAAAGTCAAGACCTTTGTTGTACCTTAAGAGTTTGGAGTTATTGCAGCAGTATTAAATAAATTTGGAGAGATCATAAAGAAAATATCAATGAAAACAATGTTGCCATGGGAGTCTTAATGTTTCAATGATATATTTACTCAAACCTGAAAAAACAATGAAAGCAGTGTATAAGTGACAAATGAAAGAACAACAACTCTACCTCTTTTCCCTTTTCAAATTGTGGAAAACATGGATATAATAAATATGTTAACCCTTTACCACACAATGACGAGTTAATGACCCTGAGAAAAATGGCTTTTGAAAACATAGTGGGAAAAGGAGAAAATGCTGGTAACCAGCATTTTCTCCTTTTCCCACAATGTTTTTTACCCTTTATAAGACAAATTTTATATTTAGAGTCACATTCAGTTTGTCGTCTGCAAATGCTTTCCATTTGGACAAGGCTAAAATATTGTTGTCTGGTAAAGGGTTAAAAATTAATTCTTAAGTTTTTGATTCTATAACACTTTCACACCTGATGAAACCCTTAAAAGATGGGGTATTCTCAACTTCATCAGATGGCTGTACATTTTGTATTTTACTATATAATTTGGATTTTATTTCAGTTGTTTGTTCATTATTACAAATATGGTGGGAGTGACAACATGCAGTTGTTGCAAGCTCATTGGTCGTTTGGTTTGTAAAGGTGTGGTCTTTTGAAATATTGGCAGGATCATGACAGCTTTGCAAACTCTGATAGGTTGATCCGCTTAAGCGCTGAGAAGCACAGGAACAAGCCAAAGGTCGTCTGTCATTTAGAACTGAAATTGCCATTATTTAGAATTGAGAAATTGAAAAAAAATTACCCTGAAAAACAAAAGGTTCATAAATTGAATATCATTTTAATTTCGTGCATGGCGAAAAAGAACTGGGTAAGTTCTGGTCTGACTTCATCTGATCAGTGGTGAAGTAAAATTATACCTAAAATTTAAAGTGCCAAAAATAAACCTGGGGAACAGACAACAGCCCTCTGGGACAATAGCTCACTAGCCCATTGGACAATAGCCCACTGGACAATATCCCACTGCTAAATTTGGCACAAAGGACAATAGCGGACTGCATGTCAAAAGAGTTCAAAAATCAAAATTGATCACTTTTTATGAAAAAATATTTACATCTTTATTTTTTAAATACAAATTCAATCCTTTGTCTGTTATTATTAAAAACACTATTTTTTTCATAGTAATATCCAGAGTGTTTAACTCATTATTATCACTTGTCTACCAAATAAAACATGAATAAAAAGTATAGAGGTGATAAATAATCCATTGGTTCTGGATCTACAATCTGATTAAACAGAAATGTCAAGGGAAAAAAAAGTCTACACCATTGACTTATGAATACTTGTATTGTAATCTCATTACATGCTCAATTTCTCAATCAATTGCATACTATGCACCTAAGTGGGCTATTGTCCTAGTGGGCTATTGCCCCAGTGGGCTACTGTCCTAGTAGGCTATTGCCCCAGTGGGCTATTGTCCTACACCCAATAAACCTTACATTTTCAGTTGAGAATTAAAATTAAGCTTGCTTTTGTAAAGAAATGTCTCAGCAAGCTAGACAGTTTAGCTCAACAATCACACAGCACATTTTGCGTGTTCGGACCTTGATCTGTACTGGCAACTAGAGCTGTGAAAGGCACCTAAACCTTTACCAAACTCCCAAGTTTCAACAACCTTGCAGAAGAGGTTTTTTGAAAACATTGTGGGAAAAGGAGAAAATGTTCATTTTCTTCTTTTCCAATAATGTTGTCTACTCTATCAGAGAACTTAGTTCATTTGTATCAAATTTGAGTTTGTAGTCTATAGATGCTTTCAATTTGGAAAAATCTAACATTTTTCGTTTGGGCAAGGGTTAAAGGTAAACAGGAGTACAGGGTGTATGTATGCAACTAAATGGAAAAAAAGAGCAGCAAAGTGAAAGAAGCCTGTGCTACAAATCTACTTCTTCTGTTATTCCAATGAGAACAGAAGCAACTTCCAGACTAGTGTCCTGAAATTCCTAACTCCTGAAGAAAATGGAAAAACTACCTCTACTATGGTGGCATATTTCTGCCACGAGATACAAGTTAACTATCATGAAAATTTTGGAAAACTGTCACAATAAATCAGAGTTTCCTGGAAATTTTATCTAGAAAGTGACAAGTTTTCTGAGAAAAAAATATGCAAAATTTCTCATTTGTGCACGAAGCTGACATTTGAGGTAAGATAATCGTGATAGTTCTATCCGTTTCATGTATAAATAGAAAATTCACCATTTGGATGAACTCGGTAGTTTTTGACTTTACAAGATGGCAGTAAGTTAAAATTTGAATTGCTGAATTGGTAAATTTTGACTACACATAAAACGAACTGAGGTCTATTAAACAGAAAGACGTCTCGAAATGCCTCTAATAAACAACATAAAAATCATTCTTGGAAAGGTAAAATTCGTATGGTAGAAGATGAAGATGTTCCAAAATTTAATCTTATTATAGATACCATAAATGCAAAAGAATATCGTGACAAGAGTGAGAATTATCGCGATATTTTTATCTTCTTATTATCTAGGTAATATATCCAGGACAGTTTGTTTTATCGCAATAGTTTTCTCAAATTATGGCAACAGCTATCTCGTATCTTGTGGCAGAAAAATGCCACCATACTATACTTCTGTTTTTTTTTGTAGAATAGAAATTGTTTTCAACCTTAAAGATCAAACCTCCCATCTTTCACAGTCAAATGACTGATATGCATGGCAATCCATATAATGAGCCATGCTCTGTGAAAAGGAGGCTTTTGCAAAAAGTATCAACCCATGTCAGCTTGCGCAGTCCACCCAGACTAACGTGGGTTGAAACTTTTTTGCATGTCAAAGGACATTTCTACCTCTAGATTTAATTGATTGTAGAAAAAGAAATGGATTTTAAGGATCCATAATTAAGTGATCACTTGCTTAGTGTCATACATCACAGAGAAGCATTAAGCCCCCTTTTGCCAGAGTGTAGCTCAATTATATATTCAGTAAATGTCAATGCGTTATTTGATACATGATAAATATCAAACAGACACAGAGTTTTCCTAATACTTTACAAGCAGACAAAATTATACACATGTCCATATTGAAAGGATTTGCCGACAAAAAGTAAAATGTGGCTGATGTGATGGACACTGATTATCAGCATTTTCTCCTCTTCCCACAATATTTTTCATTAGCTTTATTCCTCATGGTAATTGAAACGCAGGATTGTTTGGTAAAGAGTTAAGGTTTAGGCAAATTACCATACTACTATCTTACAGCTCTTTTTAACAGTTTGATCATAAAATAAAAACCATTTATCAAAGCTGTAATGATAATTATGTAAAAAATGATTCATACTAAAGTAATCATATGAAGTTTAAATACTTGAGTATTCAGATAAAAAAATTAAAGGTATAGTAAAATATAATGTAAAACAATTAGTAAAAGGTTATAGTGACGGAAGATAGACAAGTATAAGAATTATTAAAACATACATAAAGAGTGTAAGAATATTTTCACAACCCTTAGATCACTAAAAGCTACTGTAATTACTTTTGCCGATAGTGTAGATCAAGATCAGACTGCACAAAACATGCAATTTGATCTCCTATCCACTCTGCCTGAGGAAGATATATCTATGTCTAGACATTCTTGTCATACGCTGCGTTTAAATTGTAATATTTCATGATTTTTTCAACAGTAGGCTAAATGCTATTTTATTTACTTAGCAACCTAAGGGTTAAACACAACACTTATTCATTAACCCTCTCAAGAAGGACAAACTTTAGACTCTTCCCAAATGAAAGCACCTGCAAACGCCAAATTGGAAATACGTACAAATGACAGAATTTGTTTTTTCAGGAGCATTAAACCTTGTGGGAAAAGAAGTGCTTGTTACAAGCAATTTCTCTTTTTCTCACAGTTTTTTTTCAAAAGGCTTCCTCTGAAGACATTTAAAATAAAGGATTGTTTGTTAAAGGGTTAAATTTATTGATATGGACAATAAGACCAAAAGTGAGAGTTACACAGTTTTTAATAAGACAACAATACGTAAAGGGAGGTAACTGTTAAAAACACTTACCTGAGGAAGATGGGCTTGACGTTTTGGAAGTGTTACCGCTACTATCCCCTCCACTCGGATATCTGGCATATCCAGGTTGGTGCTGTCCGCTACAGTGGGCGTGAGTCAGGCAGGGTGACTTCACCCCTGACCTTGGAAGGTCAGCCGCACATTTGAGCAGGCTGTATACAGGATCAACTGGGCCAGCTGTAGAAGTGATTAAGAAATAAATCTGAATTTTTTTACTTGTTCAAAATGAAAGCATTAGCATATGATAAAAATGCATGTGACTCAAAAATGGAAATTTGTCTTTGGATAGGTAGAAAACATTGTGGAAAAGGCCAAAATGCTTGTTACATAATGCTGGTTCAAAAGTCTTCTTTCTCAGGGTTGTTAAAAGTAGGAATTGTGTGGTAAAGGGTTTTAAAGTCCTCCATAACTGCAGTTGCCTTCACTGCCAGCACTGATTAAAATCAGACTGCACAAAACATACAAACTGATCTTTGATCTTCATTGTCTGTTTTGCTGAGACATTCTGGACAAAAACAACTTTGAAATTGCAATTATTTAGGCTTATCTATTTATAGAAACATTTTTTTTGTCCAACTATGTTTTCTAAAGTCTTCTTTCTCAGGTCGTTAAAAACTTGAGATTGTGTGGTAACGGGTTAATGATATAAAATGAACATATGTAGTTTGGAACAAGACTTAAATTTGGTTGTTTTAGCAGGATGTGCCATCTGATCTTGATCAGGTACTTTGTAACATATTCCAGTCAAAACAATCTAGAAATATGTATGAGCCAAGCTGTGGCAAAAGGGGTCTTACTATATCTCTGTGTTGCGTAATAAATATCAAGCAAGTCATCATGTAACTATGAATCCATAAAATCCTTTTTGTCTCACAACCAACTGAATCATGAGCCACACAGATCCTTTGATAGGCAGAAAACTGACCAATAGAAAAAATGTTCGACCCAGATCCGCCTGCAGGGACTGCAAAGGCTCACGTGGGTCTATACTTTTTGCAGATGCATTAAGCCCCCATTTCACAGAACATGGCTCAAATATTTTAACTGTTTTTCAATTGGATAGAAACCATCTCAATCAGTTAGCAATCTAAAGGCCAATTACATATTTTGGTACACCTTTTTAGCCATTGGAAACAAAACTATCTTCTTCATATAGCACAACACAAGATCAGGCTGCACAGAACATGCAGTCTGATTGAAAACTAGACTTTAACAAAATCAATCTTAACTTTGAACTGGACTGGTATCTTTTGTACCTCGAAAAATCATGTTGGCATGATATACACTTTACCAAACAATCCCATGTTTTGGCGACTTTTAAGATACAGCCTTTTGAAAACACTAGATAAAAAAGAGAAAATGCTGGCAACCAGCATTTTCTCCATTTCTTGCAATATCTTCTACCCTTTTCTACGACAAATCACATCATTTTAGTCAGATTCACTTTATTGTCCACAGATGCTTTCAATCAATATATGAGCCGCGCTCTGTGAAAAGGGGGCTTAATGCATCTGTGAAAAGTTTCGACCCAGGTCAGCCTGCGCAGTGCGCGCAGGCTGACCTGGGCCGAAACTTTTCGCTATTGGTAGATTTTCTGCATGTCAAAGGATCAGTCTACCTCATGATTGAGTCGGTTGTTAAAAAAAGTGGCTATTATGGATCCATAAGTATGTGATGGATTTCTTGGTATGATGGATTACGGAGATGCATTAAGCCCCCTTTTGCCAGAGCATGGTTCATATGTTTTGGGAAGGGGCAAAAATAATATAGGACTACTACAGTCACTGTAGCAAAGCAGAAAAACATCCCCCACAAGCACCTCTTCACTGAAGCAATACAATCAGAGAACGAAAACGATTTTCAAAACAAAGATCACTTGTGACCTTAATCTTTGACCCATGTGACCCAAAAACAATAGGGCACCTCCTTGGGTCATGAGCAACATTCGTATAAAGTTTCAGGGTTGTAGGTCAAACAGCTATTGAGTTAGAGCAAGGAAATGGTTTTCAAACAAAGATCACCTGTTACCTTGACCTTTGACCTATGTGATCCAAACACAATAGGGCACCTCCTTGGGTCATGAGCAATATTTGTATAAAGTTTCAGGGTCCTAGGTCAAATTGCTTTTGAGTAAGAGCTCAGCAACAAAAAAGTCTACAGACGGAGGGACAAAACCAGTATATCCCCCCCTCTACATTGTATGTATAAAACGATAAATAGAGCTCTTGCAGGCCTGGTTTATCCCACCAGTAGCTTGCCAATACATCAGGAAGAAAATTCAGAGAGCCAAACTCATGTAGTCAATGATCAATCATAATGAACACTGCAGATGCACAAGTTCCCATCCTAGGGAGGCTTCCATTAAAGTAACAATAAAGGCCAAATGTAAACAAAGCAGGTGTTTAAATGCATTTGAATTTATATCATACCATTTAAAACTATGGAAATTATTGTGAAGATGACAATCTGTCACTGTATGGTCAGTCTAAGTGTTAGTCGCTGACAGAGAAATTAATTTCAAAACTAGGTTAAAACCTACCAGGTAGCCCAGTCTTTTGTTTACTTTTTGTCTGATTTTGAAATTCTTTTTTCTGCCAGCGACTAACATATGGCTTGACCACACGATAACAGACTGTCATCTCCACAATATTTTCCATACTTTTAAATGGCGTGATTTGAATTTAAATGTACTATGACACCTGCTTTGATATTTTGGTTATTAAAAATAAAAAAAAAAAATATCTCACTGTTCAGCTGTTCAATTTCTTCATCGGCCTCCTTGGAGTTTTGCTTCTTTTTGTGGAAACTGCTTTTCTTGGACTGAAAAAGAAAATACTTCAGATTAATTATTACTCTTTGTAATTATTCTATAGTCTTTTGATAAAAATAAGAATGTTTTGTAAGTTGTAAATTTTGTTTGATCCAAGTTCATTCACGATTTCTGAAACAAAGAGATTTGAGCCTTGCTCTTGTATGTCTAGGCAGGCTGATGTGGGTCAAAACTTTCTGTTTTCTGTAAATTTTCTGCATGTCCAAGGACCATTCTGCCTGAGGATGTAGCTGGTTGTTTGACAAAATGTGTTTTATGGGTCCATACATATGTAATGTTTGGTATATATAATGCATCACAGAGATGCATTGCATCCGCAGCATTGCTCATTTCATTTCTTAAATTCATATTGTCTTTTCTATGAAAATAATTCAATATTTGCTGTAAGCCTTGTATATGTTCCTACTGATTCTATTTCTTTAGAATCCCTACATAGTTTCCTTTTTTAGTGGTGGGAGTGTAAAAAAATCCAAGTTCAGATCACTGCATAAATGAAGAAGCCATTTTCAATTTATTTACACTTATGGCAGTTCAAACACACCTCGGTCTGTATTCACCAACTATTCTTAAAGAGACATCTTTACAGCCAAAGAGATAACAAATGCTGTTAAAAGTTGAGGGTTTTATAATCTAGTCAGCTGTGTAAACGTAGATAGAAAAATCAATATAAGCTGTATGAGGTAAAGAAACTGTAGGGATTTGTCTTTGATTTAAACCGGAAACTGTGGTTGTTATGTCTATGGCTAGCCGCAATAGAATGAAATGCATTTTCTTTCTGCCGTAATCTGTGCAACCTTGCAACCATCAGGGGCAATATTCAACTTGAAGATACAAGAGTGATTATAGTTTCATAAAATAAAGAAAAAAATGGTTAAAAAACTGGATGAAAACAAGTGAAGCTGCATGTTTAAGAACATTCTTAGCCTTATACTTAAGAATTTACTAAATTAGAAAGAAACACATTTCTGATTGGTTAAACCAAATGGTTTAGCCAATAAGAAATTGTGTTACTTTCTAACTCTAGAATTAGACTCAGAATGAAATTAAGAATGGTTGGTAAATACCGACCCTGGTTGTAAGAAAAATGGCCGGCAAACTTAAAAGTAAAACTTGTTGCAAATAATACAGGTCCTTGGGCTTTTTGTTCACAGTAACATGAACGGACTTAATCTTTACTGGAGGCCAAAATGTTAGACTGTTCCATATCAAAAGCTTTGGCAAATGACAAATTAAATGTAAGTCAGATGATAAAATTTGTCTTTGATATTGGTACCAGCAGTTTCTCCTTTTCCCACCATGCTTCTTTAAATTTTTTTTTCTCAGAGTCATTGAAAATTGGGATTGGGAGTGTGTGATAGAGACTTAATAACCCACATCTGACGTTTGTCAGTGCTACAAGGTTTTAACATGAATTCATTCCGTAAGCATTTTTTTCCTTGTTGAAGGTAAACAACTCATCACATTTCACCACCTGTCCTTCGTGGATTGTCTCCCTTCAATACTTAAATCGCTAAATATGCATTAAGAGTCACATATTCATTTGAAGAGATTTATGGTGTTTAAACCTGAAAACAACCTTTTTGTTGTCAAGAGGACCACTTCTGATAAGATCGTGGCAAAAGGAGAAACTGCTCAGATCATTGCCACAGTATTTTCATAGGTATTCCAATTCGAAACTCATGTCGTTTTTGGTATTCCAAAATGGAGTTTTCTAGGTTTGTCTCTGGACACACACTTACTCTTGGATATTGACACAAACTACTAATCCCTCAACTCTTTCCAAAGGACAAAACTTTAAACCTGTCTAAATCTGAGGCATAATGCAGACGACAAATGGAATGTTTACCTGTGGTGGAATTTAGCTTTGAAAAGCTCCAAAACATTGTGAGAAAAGTAGAAACAAATGCGTATTTGGTTCATTCTGATTTTGATTCACACTGTCTGCAAACAGCTGCCTGATCCTAATTGACACTGTCTATCAAAACATCTGAAGTTGCCCTGTCACTCTTGTATTTATTAACTCTTTACCAAATGACAAAATTTTGGGCCATTCTGAATTGAAAGCATTAATTTTGCAAATGACAAATTAAATGTGACCCAAAAAAACTGAATTTTGTGTTAAGAATGATAGAAAACATTGTGGGAAGAGGAGAAAATGCTGGTTACCAGCATTTTCTCCTTTTCCCACAATGTTTTCAAAAGCCTTCTTCCTCAGGGTCATTAAAATTCGAGATTGTGTGGTAAAGAATTAATGGTATGTTTCTAAGATCTGTGTTGAAAGTCATCTGCTGCAAATTTATTTCAAAAGGTAATGGGGTATGGAGTGTGGATTAGTGTGGTGGAGGAAGAATAAGTGATGGTGTTGGGTGTATCTGCTGTTCTAAACCAAAAAAAATATCACATTTAACCCTTTACCACACAATCCTGAATTTTAATAACCATGAAAGAGAAGGCTTTTGAAAACATTGTGTGAAAAGGAGAAGATACTAGTTAACAGCATTCTCTCCTTTACCCATAATGTTTTCTATCGTAAAGGAAAAAGTTCCAGCATCAAGCTACTTCTTCTTTCCAAAGCTGACAACTACTGATAGCATTGATGTTTGTATGGTAATTATTACGTAGAACACTAACTTTTACAAAAAGTATCATCAATAATGAGTCATCATAGCACAATTTAAGTCAGAAAAGTAATTCAAAAGCTTCAAAATAATTTGACAAAACTAAATTTGAATTATTTTGCAAGATGGAGAATAAATGAGTATATATCTCTACTTTCACAAGAATTAACCAGATTTTGCAATGAAATGACTCATCTTTTTTACTTTTCAAAATCTCTTACAGTGTAGATACAAAATAAAGATGTATGTTACTTTCGACATGATCTTCATCTATACACTTAGAGTGCCAACAAACAACAAAACATTTTTATTCTAGAATTAAAATCCCGGTAGAACTATTTTTTGGTTTCTTTTGTGCAGTGTCTTAGGCATAGCAGCATAGATAAAAGATCAGACTGCATCTTTTCAATTGATCTTGATCTATACTGGCTGCAAAGGCAAATTAGATTATGGTTTAGGGTTAACAACTTGACTCTGTTTGGCAGTCTCAGGTTTAACCCTTTACCACACAATCCCGACTTTTGATGACCCTGAAGAACAGGTCTTTTGAAAACATTGTGAAAAAAGGAGAAAATGCTGGTAACCAGCATTTTCTCCTTTTCCCACTATGTTTTCTTCCCTATCAAAGACAACAATCATCCATTGAGCTATATTTATTTTGTCATCTACATATGCTTTGAATTTGATGTTGTACAAAATTTTGTCATTTGGTAAAGAGTTAAGCCTTCTAATTTCCTAAAAGATTCTTCTCCATATGTTACAAACTATCTGAGAAACTGCAATAGAATTACTTTTGCCAACATTCAACTCTTAGAAAAGGCTTCTTCAGGTAACATGAGCTTTTTCAGGCAAATCTGATCAACCTTGGACTGCTTGGAACATGCAGTCTGATCATTAATCTTCACTGAAGAATACTTTCAGAGATTTTTAAAAACTGCCTGCATTGGCTTTCTTCTACTGACTGAGAAAAGGTTTCATAATTTCTCTCAATTTGATGTTTGAGTTCCTGTAAACAACATTGCATAATACATCACTACAAAGAAAGAGTTGCACTGGGGTGACAGGAAAGTGCCTAGGGAAACTATGTAAGGCAGGTAACATAGGCCTAATTTGTAAGCATGATAAGCTACACTCTTTACAAAATAACAAAATTTTAGACTTGTCCAAATTGGAAGCGTTTGCAGGTGAAAAATTTAACACATCTAAAAGACTGAAATTTGCCTTCTGAGGGTAGAAAACATTGTGGGAAAAGGAGAACATCCTGGTAACGAGCATTTTCTCCTTTACCCACAAAGTTTTCCAAAGCCTTCTTCATTAAGGTTGTCCAAACAGGATTGTGTGGTAAGGGGTTAAAAGAAAAGCCATAATTATGTTCTACCTAATGAGCTTTCATCTTTACATACTGCTGCTTTTGACTTTACATTCTGGTTCTTTAACCAGACAGTCTTACTCTTTGCCCAACGACAAAATGTTGGACATACCCAAATTGAAAGTACCGGCTGACGACATATTAAATGTAGCTCATATAAAGATATCTATCATTGGTAGGGTAGAAAACATCGTGGGAAAAGGAAAAAATGCTGGTTACCAGCATTTTTTCCTTTTCCCACAATGATTTCAAAAGCCTTCTCTCTCACAGTTGTTAAAACTCAGGACTGTTTGGTAAAGGGTTAATCTTTGCCAAAGAATCCCCTGTCTTAATGACCCAGAGAATGGCAAGACTTCAAAACATTATGGGAAAAAGAGCAAATGCTATTAATACGCCTTTTCTCCTTATCCCACTGAGTGTTCTACTTTTTCAGAGGCATATCCTTGATCATTAATTTGAGCCATATCTTGTTGTCTGCAAAGCTTGCAATTTGAATGAATCTAAAATTTTTGAGTCTCCTAAAGAGTTAAATTGAGATCAGGCTGCACAGTAAAATACCACATTTTTGTCTGTACTCTTTACCAAACGACAAAATTTTGGACTCAGCCAAATTGAAAACATTTGCAGAAGACTGTAAGATAAGGAGTAAAGAGTTGACTCTTTACCACACAATTCTGACTTTTAACGACCCTGAGAAAGAGAACTTTTAAAAATATTGTGAGAAAAGAAGAGCATATGCTGGTAAACAGCATAAATATGCTGGGAAACAGCATTTTCTCCTTTTCCCACAATGTTTTCTACCCTTCCAAATATATATTTAAATTTCTTAGTCACTTTTATATTGTTATCTGCAAATGCTCTCTTGGAACAGTTTAAGATTTTGTTGTTTGGTTTAGAGTTTAGGGTTCAATAAATGGATTACAAGATGAGACAGGGTGCTGCTGATGGGCGCAAGGATCACTGATCACCATCCACACATAATAAAATTATGTTTGTTTGGTATTGAATATCTCTTTCAAAATTATTTCAGTTATATTACAGTGGCAAGTTAACCTATCCATGCTTTTCTGTTACATTTTCTTACTTCAGTTCTTCCCACAACATTTTTTCTAAAACACTTCCTGATTTCTCACAGAGACCTTGTTAAAACAATATTTAACCCTTTACCAGACAAAGCCGACTTTTAACAACCTTGAGAAAGAAGACTTATGAAAACATTGTGGGAAAAGGAGAAAATGCTGGAAACCAGCATTTTCTCCTTTTCCCAAAATGTTTTCTACCCCATCACAGACAACTTCAACAGTTTTAGCCACACTGAATATGTCATCTGTATATGCTTTGGATTTGGACAGGTGTAAAATTTTGTCGTGTGGTAAAGGATTAAAGGAGAGACAAGAATAAATCCTTTTGCATAAACCATCAGTCCTCTGAAAGAACTCCTGGGTGGGATGTGATTTGTGATCCTTTCTTAACTCCTAGCGTGCTAAATACAACTCTTGTAGACAGTGTAGCTCAGTATCACATAAATGTTTTACCAAAGAGTCACCTGTTCTAAAGACCCTGAGGAAGATAGCTTTTGAAAACATTGTAGGAAAAAGAGAAAATGCTGGAAACTAGATTTTTCTCCTTTTCCACGGGATGATAGCTTTTGAAAACCTTATGGGAAGGGGAGGAAAAGACTGGTAACCAGTTTTGAAATCAATGTAGGAAATGAGAAAATGCTGGTAACCAGCATTTTTTCCTTTTCACACAATATATTTCTTAGCATTTAAAGTCAAATCTCATCATTTGAGCAACACTGAATATTTCATATGCTCATACGTTCAATATGGAAATGTCTAAAATTTTGTTGTTTGGTAATGAGCTAAATAATTGGAGTTACACTGTCAAATACTTTGTCAGTGATTCTGCCCCAAAACAGCAATGAACTTGCAATACTTTTGTCCTTTGTAAAAACTGATCATGTCCAGTGTTATGAATTTAGCACTCTATGAGACTGAAGTCAATCTGTGTGAAATAAATGAACGGGAATGTGGTGACAATAACCGTTTTACTGAGCCCTCTAACGGCAGATATCACAACGAGAACTCGCCGCCATTTCCGTTTTACCCGTGCATACTTGCAATCATAGTCATCTATAACTATGGAGGGATGGGTTTGATACCTGAGTTGAGAGTCCAACTGTAGTTTAGTCTGCATAAAGCAACAGGACATCATAAAATGAGAAAGCAACCAAAACAGGTCAAGCTCAGGGGGGTAGCTGCCTGTACACAAAACGCAGTTGCCTACACTTTGAAAAAAAAACCAAATGAATATGACTAATAGGAAATTTTCTATATGCACGAAATTCTTCTACATGTGCGAATGATCTTTCTAAAGGCCCATCTACACTAGTAAAACATTTGTTTGCAAACACCACCAAACATGGTGTTTGCTGTTGTTTGCAAACAAAAGTTTTCTAGAATAGACCAGTCAGCAAACACAGGCAAACATCACCAAACAGTGTGTGATGTTTGGACACATCCATTTTTGTTTGCTCTGTTTGCTGGTGTTTGGTAGATTTAAGATGAACTGACCAGTCAGAAGCTGTCTTGTTATCATGTGATGGATACATTACATGATCTTCAAACATCACCAAACATTGCTTGCGATTGTTTGTTGTAGTATAGACACCCTAAGGACAAACATGACCAAACTTCACCAAACAAAAGTTTTCTAAGGTGTTTGCAAACAGATGTTTGCTAGTGCAGACAGGCCTTAAGATATTTACTTTCTGTGTGTGAAGGCTCAACGTGAAAGGCTTAAGCATTCATGAATCCCCAGTCAACCCTCCCGCATCCTCTCCCCTCTTGGTGTTTTGTACCTTAGCTGTTATGTTCAGTATTAGTTTTGTGTACACTTTATTTTGGGCTAGCTACACCCCTGAACATCATTGCAAGGTCAATATGAGGTCAACGTAACAAAATAGCAATATCAAAAGATGTCGCAATCAAAATCAAGAATAAAAGAGAGAAAAAACTTGATCTACAATACAGCTAACTAGGCATATTCCTACAAACCATAAATATGAAAGTGAATAATATTCTACAGTTTGCTTAATCCTTTATAGCCCCGTCACACCAAACTCGTTCCCAGTCTGTTCCGAAAATTTTTGCCAAACGAACTTAAACTGTGTTCTGACGAAGTGGACGTATTAGCAACCTTTTACGATCTGTTTACGAACTTAATGGACGGGTTAGGACGGGAAAAGTACTCCAGAACTTTGAGCCTGCTCAAAATTTTTTGCAGTTCATCCCGTCCTGTAATTAGACGGTATACCGTACTTAAAACAAGATGGACGTACTACAAATGGAACTGCCATACTTTGATCCTTTTAGAGACGCTGTGTAGTCGGGCATCAATTGGCAGTGCATTTTACCGACCGAAATTTCACATCCTATCCTGACCGCAGTCCGTTTTTCGATTTTGTTGACCAGGGTAAGGCTTTCTAGGGACAGGTTTGGTGAGACAACCTTCAGGCATTATTAGGCCAAAATTACACGTTCAACCCCGACCGTAACCCATTTTCCAATCATGTCAGGACGGGGTAATTAAGACGTTCTAAGAACTAGTTTGGTGTGACAGAGGCTTTACAGGAGAACCTGCTAGTTTGACGACCTCAAAAAAAGAGAGCTTATGCAAACACTGTGAAAACCATCATTTTCTACATTTCCCTTGATGTTTTCTACTCTTTCAGAAACAAATATTATCATTTACGCTATGTATGATATATAGTCTACAAAGGCTTTAAATTTGGACAAGTCTAAAATTTTGTAGACTGATAAAGGGTTTTATTGTTTACCACACAATCCCAAGGTTTAATGACCCCAAGAACTTTTGAAAACATTGTGGGAAAAGGAGAAAATTTTCTGCATTTCCCACAATGTTTTTTACCCTTCAAGAGACAAATTTCATTATTTGTGCAATATTTGATTTGTTGTCTGGCAAATGATTTTGATTTGGACCAGTTTGAATCTTGTTGTATGGAAAAGAGTTAAATATAGTCCATAAGCATTACCCTGTATTCTAATAGTTACTTTCTGTACCATGTGGCAGAAATGTTATGAGATAAATACATGAGCAATGCTCTGGCAAAAGGGACTTTAATTCTTTACCAAATGACGAAATTTTGGACTGTTCCAAATTGAAAGCATTTGCAGATGACAAAATAAATGTGACTTAAATACTGAAATTTGCTTTGGGAAGCATAGAAAACATTGTGGGAAAAGGAGAAAATGCTGGTTACCAGCATTTTCTCCTTTTCCTACAATGTTTTCAAAAGGCTTCTTTCTCAGGGTTGTTAAAAGTCGGGATTGTGTGGTAAAGGGTTAATGCATTTCCTTGATGCATGATACCAAGCATCATTTAATTATAGGTCAATAAAACCCACTGTGAATAACAACCTTTACTGAATCATGAGGCAGACTGGTTTATTGATATGCAGAAAATTGACCAATAGCCAACAGGGTTTCCGTTTACGACGTAAAAGTATCTATATACGCATGAAAATCAGCTCGGACGCAAAATAAGTGAGCTGATCGCGTCCCTGGGACGCAGTCAAAATTGGGTCAAAACAATAATTTAAGTAGACTACAACAACACTGAAAGCAATTCGAAATACGAAGATTTAACTCTGCCTGTACAAACTGACCATCGGAATTCCAAAATGTCTATAAATAGGACTTGGTACACCAACATGTAAACTCTAAAACAAATCTCTTTCCTACAACTGGTTACCCGCGTTTCGTCTATACTGAATTTCCTGGCAAACTGAGCGGGACAACAGCTGTTGCTTAGCCCTTGTATGCTGAAACAGAAGATGGCGTCCCAGGCAAAAAAAGAAAACTTTTTTCGATCTTTCGAAGACCAATTCCTGAAAGATCCTGCATTTAAAGATTGGTTAGTGAAATACACTGATGATTCAGATTTTTGCCTCGCATGAAGTGTTTGATTTGCTGTGAAACCAAGCAAAAAAATATTTTCACAACAGGTTGTACAGACTTTCACAGAAGTTCAGTCGTATGGCATATTTCGAACGACAGGCACCTAGGTGCTCAGCAAATTAAGTCTGCGAAAGCGTTTACCAGTCCACACAATCCTGACTTTTAACAAGAGCGAGTACAAAGGCCTTTGAAAATAGTGTGGGAAAAGAAGAAAATATTTGTAACAAGCATTTTCTCCTTTTCCTTCAATGTTTTCTACCCTTCTTTAACCAAATTTCAGTGTTAGAGTCACTTTTCTTTTGTCGTGTTCAAATGCTTTCAGTTTGGACAAGTCTGAAATTTTACTGTTTTGTAAAGAGTTAAATGGATTGGCTTGTTAACCTTATAAAAGGAAGACCAAATGACTATGTGGAAACAGAGGAACAATCTTGTGAAGTGCAAGGTTTTTCCCCTTCTTCATTCTATCTCCCAACCAAGCGGTCTTCATTAAAAATATGATTTATGGAAGAAAAACTGTGACTCAGAAAAAACTCAATGGGACTCAACTTTTTCAGTGGCCCTGGGTCCCAGGGACTCAGTAAAATTTTATTCAAACGGAAACACTGAGCCAAAGGTTTCGACCCAGGTCAGCATAGGCTGACCTGCTGACCTGGGTTGATAACCTCAGCAGATACATTAGGCCTTCTTTACAAAGAGCATGAGTAAACTATCCTTGTTCTCATTCATTGTATGGAGTTGTAAGCAATGTGCAGAAATAAGGTTAATGAATATGCAAATGTCTCATGTTTTACTTTGTCCAATGATACTGTTTCAAATGTAATAAATGCATAGCTTAGGTACTTGGTATATAAGTTATTATAGCATTTTAATTGGCTATATATTTGGAAGCTGCAATTTTTCTCTAAGGCTGCTAAGCACAACTCACTGACCTTTTGCTGGCAGTGTAGATCAAAATCAGACTGCACAGAACATGCAGTCTGATCTTGGATCTACATTTTCCGATAAGGAGATATCTTTCCCCCAAAAATACCTTTGAAATATCAAACATTGGGTTTTTACTATTGGCTCGAAAGTTTCATTTCACTTATTTAGCAGGATAAGGATTAAACTTTTAAAATTTGTATATCTTGATTTTCAATAACTCCTTCCAGAATAGTATATCATAAATTGACATCATTGAAACTTTTTTAAGAAAATATGAGATCGTTCAAATTCAAGATCTTATATTAATTTGATGTGTTCCAAACTTTATTTCGGTTGTGATACAAACACAGTTCATACGTTTATGTCTCCTGAATTGTCCTTAATCAGTTCTATTTACGGTATAAAGTTTAGTCTGTGAGTGCTACACTAAAGGCCCTCATGGCTTGAATCGCTCTACTTGCATTACTGATCAGTGAAACTAAAAGTAAAGGAAACAATAAAATCAAGAGCACCACATGCAACTGCCAATGCTTGATTGCAGTTGCTTGAATTTCAGTGAAAATTTTAAGTCGAAAAAGTGGCATAACTGTGTAAAAAATACTTTGATAAATACCTGCCCTAGCACAGGTTCCCTTTTTGATAAGTCAACAACTTTTCCAAATTTCAAGTAAATTAATGTCCTCAGTAATAACAGAGATACTGTAAAATGTCAAAGTTTTTGCACAACAATGCAGCCGCAGAATCAGACAAGACGACTTTGGTGATGCCTGGGCTATGATCATACCTCGACATTTTCTCTTAAAAGAGCCAAGCTAATAAGAGTCATCAGAGACAAGTGATGCTCTCTGAATGTGTTTTTGTCACAAAAGAAAAAACCGTTGGAGTAGCATAGACTCTCTCCATAACAGTTAACCGTTTAACTATTTATATATCAACCCTTTATCAGATGACAAAATTCTGGACTGGACCAAATTTAAAGCATTTGCAGACGACTATTTCATTGTTGCTCAAATGGTGCAATTTTTCTTTGATAGGGTAAAAAACACTGTGGGAAAAGGAGAAAATGCTGGCTTTTCTCTGGGTTATTACAGTGGGCATTGTGCAGTAGGGCTAATGTAATGACAATGGTCCCTATCCCAAGAAAAACCATTGAACCATATCCTTTGTATTGGAAGGTTACCATGAAGTTCCATCTAGTGGTTGTTGAGAAATAGTGAGCTAACGAAATTAGGGACAATAAATTCAATGGGCCATAACTCTGACAAATATCATTGAACTAGATATGTGGATATCCACCTAATAGGGCAGCTTCCAATGAAGTTTTGATGAAATCTATTCAGTGGTTGCTGGGACACACCGCAGAAACAAACTATGGGACCATAATTCAATGAGCCGTAACTCTGACAAAATGCATCTTGCCAGAACATGCTGACAATATGTGCATGTCCTCCTTTAAATGAAGTTCTTTGAACTCCATCAAGCAGTTGCTGCCTGAGTATTGGACAGAATATTTGGCTTATAGAGTGTACACATTTTTTTTTTAAATTTACCCTAGTGATCTACTTTTAGACCTGACATGACCCAGTTTCAAACTTGTCTGGTAAATCATCATGACAAACATTCTAAGTTTAAAGTGGACACAGGATAAAAGTTGATGATGCATGACGGAAGATGGACACTGCACTATCACAAAAGCCTACCTTTAGGACTTTGTTTTTAGGTGAAGTAAAAAGAAAAGTAGCAGGCAGTGTAGATCAAAGCTTAGTGCATGTGCTGATCATGGTTCATGAGTACTAAACTGTAAAATCTTGTATGAAATGTTAAAAAGACAAACCGTTAGATCAATTGAAGTTTCACAAGCACTGTTCTAAAAGTCTGGCTTTTATTATGCACACAAGGTTCTACTAAGATTTGACTAGTGATTTACATTTTGACCATAAGTGACCCTTTTTAACACTCATCTGAGAAATTATCACGTCAAACATTCTGACCATATTTAATCACCTTTAGACTTTAAATATGGCCTTGAGAGCCCCCACAAATTGATGACAAAGATTGACAATGGACACAACACAATTACAGAACACTAAGCACCTGTAGCTCAGTTGGTAGCGTACAGGACTTGATAACAGGGGGTCGCTGGTTCAATTCCCTGCTCGGCCAATTTCTTTCCGAGGACTGATGATAGGATTCATTTGTCTCTCACCGCTGACCATTATTACAACAATGGTTATGTGGGAAAGCAGCCAGTGGCTTGGAAAGAATATTGTGTAGAGTACTGGTAAAAGAAAATCACGGAAAGCATGGATAGGTGCATTGGCCGCCATGGTATAAGTGATATAATGTTGAAAATGGCGCTAAACACCATACAATCAATCAATCAATCAATGATTATAGAAGCTCACTTTAGCACATCCTGCTCAGGTGAGCTACAAAAGCAGATGTGTCAAACCAGCCAATCTGTTGAACAGCAAATTTTTTGTCCATCAAGTACGGGCAGATTTCAATTGTCCGTTACCTCTAATGTTCATGACAGTAAAGACCTTTAGAAATAATTTTTTTGTCATGTTTGTCACCCTTCCCCAACCCCATACAGACCTCTATTTTCGTCTCTTTGTAGTACTGAGCTGAAGAAACCAGTGTGAAGTGGAAACATTAATTTCTTCCCTGATTTTTGCATAAGGAGTCTATAACAGGGAAGGAGGGGGAGACATTACTGACTGGTAAAGAGTTAATGTTTTGTCTGATCCATTGGCCAGTACAGACCTATACAAGGACAAGAAGAATAAAGACCTTCAAGATCATTCCATATTTTTTCTACTTTTGGTTGCATTAAGAAATCAGGTAGATATAAATAGTATTTTACATATGTTTTAATCCAGGTGACATTTTTTACCCCAAGATATTTGCCATCATGTGATATAAATCCAGTTGAATAGGATACATAGCATTATTTTAATGATTAGATACACAAACAACAAACTTGGACTGTTTCTTTACTTCATCACATGTGATTTCAAAGGGGCCTTTTCAGGTTTTATGCCCTAAATCAAAATTTTTTGTAAGAATACTGATACATTCAACTTACTAGATTTATAGGTTTTTCTTTGCAATATAAACTATATGGTAACATGCAACAAAAAGGTGCAAATTTTGGCATTTTAAAAAAAAGATGGGATGGCCGTTTTGCAGTCAGTAAGTCTGTCTTTTTTTATAACGTCCAATATGACTTCATCATATTGATTTGATCGACGCATGTACAAGGGCCAAGTAAAAAGTTCGTGGAATTAGTTAATTAAATCAAAACTGCTGGTGCTACTTCACTTAAATTTTTCTGTGTTTAAGATCCATTCATAACAGACAAAACTGGAAAGTTTCAGACAAATTGGTCTAGTTGCTATGACTCTTTTTACAACGATCACAACGGGTACCCAGAGCACGCCATGACGTTAACGTCATTTAACTACGGCGTTACGAATATCTTCGTCCGTCCGCTCCTCAGATCAACTTCAATACTTTTTCATACTTTCTTAAGCTACGCTTGCCACCAGAACATTGCATATTTTTTCAATAGTGGCCTTATCCCAACTTCTTTAATAAATTCTACGTTTCAGACGGACTATGCCTTAAGTTTACACAGAATTTTATCGCTGCGCAAGTTTCTACCACTTTCGAAACTACCATATTTCACCTAATTTTTCTGTCAATAGGTCTGACAAAAACTATCGTGGTTTTTCAAAAATGAGGTCAGAAATTTCGCACAGGACGTGGAATGGCTACATCCACTACATTGAGGTAATTTCATGAGATTTGAACCAGACGATTTTGATATATGATCATTTTTAAAGCATGACAACAGTGATTTTTCCGCGTGCTCCGGGGTAAAAAACCTTGCGCTTTTTAAGGTGAAAATAAATATATCTAAAGTAAAATTAGACAGGTGATTTTTTTACCTGGAAACTGATATAAGACCATGATTACAAAGGTGAAAATCTGAAAACAATCAGACCTCAAATACAATAGTTGTGAAGAAATTCCATTATTTTTTTGCTCAGCCCTCGTAAGTGACCATGTCACATTTCCAAGTCTTTGTGAAAATCTGAGGCAAAATCAAAAAATATCTGTAGAGGCTACATAGCCCATTAAGGAAATACCAAAGAAAAATATTTTGTTTTTACTCTTGTCTTTATTCTCTCCAAACGATTTGCCAGTTATTGCTTTATTTGATTCAGTGATAAATCATTTTTCAGGTTTGGTAAAATTATGAAAATCCAAATAGCCCAATTTGAACCTGTATAGTACAATGGCTTTAGCCATTCATTTGGCAATGGGTAAAACAAAGGTATTTCTGGTAGACATGTTTTGGCTAAAGCCTAAATAAATCCTTCAAACAATAAACTGCATTCTAGAGACAATAAAATCAGCCTCAGGATACCATTAGAATAATGCTTAATGGTCAGACATAACTCTTAGCGTGTTAAATTAATGAAACTGACCTTTTTAATGAAGACAAACTTCCGAAATACTAACATTTCACGGTTATTTCAGCCAGAAGATGTAATAAAGTAGCAGATACAGTATCTACTACACACAATCACAAATAGTTGAATCATGCTCTCTGAAAAGGGGGTTTAATGCATCTGCAAAAATTATCAACCCAGGTCAGCCTGTGCAGTCCATGTAGGCTGACCTGGGTCAAAACTTTTTGCTTTTGGTAAATTTTCTGCATGTCCAAGGACCATTTTACCTCAGGAATTAGCCACAATGGATTTTATGAACCCATAATTATATGATGACTTGATTGGTATAATGTATCTTGGAGATGCATTAAACTCCTTTTGCAAAAGCATGACTCTGTAATGATGTACATACTGTAGCGTCGCATCCATGTAACCATTTTGTCACCTTTGCCGACAGTAAAACAGCAGCATCCTTTCTGCTTATATGTTCTGGACATTTCTTTTCTCTGGTATACTTTCCTGCATCAATTTTGCTTCCATCAGTATTGCAGCATTTCTTTAAAGAGCGTGGGCTGCTTTGCGCGCGTCTGTGATGCTGCGCAACCTCGTGAGGCTCTGATCCAGTCATACTCAGGCTTTTCACTAAGCACTTTTTTTTTATGTGTGACTTATCTGTTTCAAACGATTCAGCTCTGTTCATGTGACTTTTATTCTTTGGCCTCAGCTTCGGTGTACATTGTCTGTTTTCAATTTTAGTTTTTGCATCAGATTTAACAGAGCGTTTCTTTCTTGGTAATTTTATATTTTTATTTTCAATCGTATTTCCAACAGGCTTTTCTTTACCTTTGTGTTGAAGTTTAGCTGAAAAGAGCACTAGTTCTGGAGAGCTGTTTCTTCGCATTATCATATTCTTCTGTTTCTGAATTCTCTTTGATCTTGGTGACATCATTACCTCATCTAAACCAAAGCTTTTATCAAAATTGTTGTCCTCTGACTGGACCACAACCTTTACATCCTCATTTTCTGAACTATCGCTACATAAACGACGATTTCTACTGCTGGAGCTGCTGCTAAACCATCGAGTTGTTAGAGGTGAGAAAAATCTTTTTAAACTAGAAGACCTTTTGAAACTCACTGATCGTGTTCGATACAACGAGGATTTTTCTCTTGATATTTTCTGTTCAATTTCCACTGGGTCAATGGCCATGAAAATATTCTGATTAGAGGCATTTGACAGTAAAAGGCCTCTGATCATCTTTGTAATATTTGGACTGCTAGTTCTAGAATTTTTCTCATCACTTGAACTGGAGCATCTTGATTCTCTGTTTGAACTTGTAAAACTTCCGAAGAAATTCTTTTTCTTCTCTTTTTTTGTGTCAACCTCTTCCTTTTTTTCTTGTGACTCTGTTGGTATACCAATGTATCCTGGTGAACTCACTTTTCTCTCTACTATAGGTGATAGGAGTTTCTTCTCCATACAGTAACTATGACTTCTCAGTTCCTTGTGGTATTTCATCATCTCTTTGTCATCTACAGTCAAGAAATCACCGTATTTCAAAGTTTCTAATTCAGTTTCATCAAAAACTGGTTGAATGAAATCAAACCTCATTCCATCACTATCAACATCATCTGCATGCTTAATTAAAACAGGAGACACATCTCCAGAATCTTCAGGCAAAGCTCCACAATAGTTCACTTGCATGGTTTCTTTGCTTTCTTTGTTGAGATCCATGGTTTCAGAAAATTCAAATTTTTTGCTTGCTTTCCAAGATGGAGATAAAAAATTTTCATCCATTTTGTTGTAATTACTATTTAAAAAGCACTTTGCCAAATAAGACTTTATAGAGAAACAGGCATTGGCACCAATCATAAACCACACGGCTTACTGTCAATACAGATCTGGTGACAACAGGCATTTCCTGTACATGACACTTATACCTTGGACAACAGTCTTGGTATGGAAATGTAACATTTACAGGTTGTCAAACACAGCTGACTTTTTTCTCACCTTTTCAATAACGATACTTCTCTATGGCCCAGCCCACATTTTAGCATATTTTCACATCACATGCCCATACACACGTGACAACCCTAAATATGACTCGTCAATTTACATGTTCGCCCCTACAGACAACCTTCTTTACCATAAAGATGATATTCTGAAGCGGAAGGCCTAAGGTCTGATCCTCACTCACAATTTTGGGTTCTTCATAGGACTGACCTTGGGTAAGACATTCCAGAATCCTCCCCTAGTACTACTGAAATTCAAAACTCACATGAAAAACCTAGCTATCGATGTGATATAACTAAAAACAAAACTTGGAAGTGATCTACTTAATGCATGCTAGGTTTTAGCAGTCTTAGTATCTATGGTTAGGAATAAAAAGGATTTTAAAATTTTATATATATATATCTATGTATTTGTTAACTTGTGATCCCACGAGTGGGCCAACTTTGACCCCAGGGCTATAATTTGAAAGATTTCGGTAGAGGTCTACTAGATGATTACACATAAAAAATATCACAGCCAGATAGCTAGCCCTCATGGGTAGGAACAAGAGCACTTTTAAAGTTTTCACCATAGAAGCCCATCTAAACTTGTGACCCACAGGACATGGCTTATTTTTCACCACAGGAGCTGTAGTTTAAAGCACATAATAACGTGTTTAAAAGTCGTAGTAACGCGAAAAATCTCGCTATAACATGAATCTAAAACACGTAATAAGGCAAAAAAAAGTTGCACCAACGTGAAAAAATCTCGTAATATCGTGTTTTAAAACACGTTATAATGCGTTTAGTTATATTTTTTGTTGGTTTCGTTAGTTCAGTCACATCACAGCAACCACTTTCTTATTCATGACCCTTCTAGGATTCACTAGTATTAAGTCTGCATCTTTACTTTGCCTTGCAACTTTCAGATGAGGTTAGCAATGGCAGCTGAGATCGAACATGGGTTCCAGGAATGACAGTAGAATTTCACAATCATTATCCTCGATCTTGACAAGATTGTTGAAAATGTTTGTTCAATTCATGTTTCATATCCTTTCTAACATTGTTTAAGTAATTTGGCGGCGAGAGTGCCCTTATCTATACCTTGCTGGTTTCTTTTTTTCACCAATAACATGCCAATAACTACCAATAATTCGCACAACATTATTTGCAAGCCACTGGGTGCTGTCCTACATCAACATCTTTGAAAGATGACAAACGGTGAAAGAGGAATGAAATCTTTCGCAAGGATGATCATCAATATTCGAAAAGTATTTGGCTGAGCTGTTGAATAGAGCCATCGAACCCCCCCCCCCTGCCTTTTTCAAGCCCTGTATGCTACAAACTGACCTACCAAGCTCAGCGAGGTCTCGACCAGATGTTTATCGAGTTGTTATTCATTAAAGAAAAAATCAACAGAAAATAACGCATTTTCAATGATTTAAACAGTGATGAAAACGGAGTAAATTTGAAAGAAACAAATAACACTTAGACATTATGGAAGTTGCACTGTTTGTTTCATAATATAGCTTTCATAGGATAATCTTCCGTGGTTGAGTGGTCCGGATTATTAACTTGTAATGAGAAACCCTGATTCGATCTCTGCTGCTTGCATCTGGTGGCAGGGAACAGAGAGGCTGCAGACTTATACTAATGAATCCTAGGAAGTTCGGGAATAAAAGACTTATAGCTGTGATGTGATCTAAATATCACTGAAAGCGGTGTAATGCACCATCAAAACACACAAATTTGAATTGGGTGATTTTACTGGACTTGACGGAACTCAATCATAATGAAAACAGTAGAAAAAAGCGTTACTATGAGTTTTCAATTCGCGTTACTACAACTTTAAAATGCATTATTAGGTGTTTTAAAACACAATATTATGAGATTTTTTCATGTTATTGCAACTTTTTTTTCAATATTGCGTGTTTTAAATTCACGTTATAACAAGATTTTTCGCATTGCTACGACTTTTAAACATGTTATTACGTGTTTTAAAACACATTATTACGAGATTTTTCGGTTAAGTGCGACTATTTTTTGCGTTATAACGTGTTTTAAATTCATGTTACAACAAGATTTTTGCGTTACTATGACTTTTAACACCTTACTGCGTGTTTTAAAACACATTATTACGAGATTTTTCACATTAGTGCAACTTTTTTAGCGTTATTACGCGTTTTAAATTCACGTTATTACGTGTTTTTGAAAAACATTTTATCTTCATTTCGACTCTTGTAGGCTTTCGTAGATAAGTACTTTCAGAGATGTTTAATATAAAAATTAATGAACTCATTGACCTTCAGCCAGTGCAGCTAAATTATGGCTACACATTACCCTGTAGGTGCCACAGTTCTCTGACTGACATACAAGATTTTTTTGAAGTGAGACTTGAACCAACCGAAATGAATTTGCTGCAGAAAATCTTTGAAAACATCCCCTTCAAATTTATGAGGGATA
Source organism: Hippopus hippopus (assembly GCA_946811185.2). Taxonomy (NCBI): domain Eukaryota; kingdom Metazoa; phylum Mollusca; class Bivalvia; order Cardiida; family Cardiidae; genus Hippopus; species Hippopus hippopus. The sequence goes on along the minus strand of OX328107.1, from coordinate 35,552,875 downwards.
ATAACATGAATTAAGGTTTGACATAGAAACATATATGAAAACATTATGATAAAAGGAGAGATTACTCCTTATGAGAGCTTTCTCCTCTTGTCACAATCTTTCTAAATGTGGTCAGTGACAAAACCATCAAAATATTTTATAGTGAATGAGTTGGCTCTTGATGAGAAGACATTTCTTTTTTCTTCTTCAATATGAAATCATTAGCAGACTACAAAATAAACATAGTTCAAATGATAAGATTTGTGAATCAAAGGACAGAAAATATTGTGGGAAAATGTTAAAAGTATTCAAAAGCCTTCTTTATCAGGGTAGTTAAAATGCTGAATAACTTGGCAAAGGATTAACAGTTTTAAATCTTTCACTACTGATTAACCCTTTACCACATAATTCCGACTTTTAACGACCCTGAAGGAGATGGCTTTTGAAAACATTGTGGGAAAAGGAGAAAATGCTGGTAACCAGCATTTTCTTCTTTTCCCACAATATTTTCTACCCTATCAAAGACACAAAACATCAGCTACATTTATACTGTCGTCTGCAAATACTTTCAATTTGGTCCAGTCCAAAAATTTGTCGTTTGGTAAAGGGTTAAATAAATTGCATTTTCTCAAAGATTAAAAATGTATTTCCTCTGCAAGATCAAGAGACAGTTCGGTCATAGTCTAGAATGTAGCAGTGGACAGTGCAGATCAGAGATCAGACTGCACGTTCTGAGCAGTCTGATCTTGATCTACACTGTCAACAAGAGCTTCTGGTGTCATCTACTGTATGGAAAGACTTAAGAAGTCTTATCTCAACTACAAAAGACTGGGCAGTTATTGACCAACCATTCCGCAATATTGCATTCCAAGTCAAACATAACAAAGAAAGACAATTTCTGATTTGCGTAACTACATACTAGCAGCTAATCAAAAATTGTCTTCCTTTAAAATTTAGGAAAGTCTTGAAATTTAGGATTAGAATGCAAATTAGAAATGTTGCTGAATATGGCCACCGAGATACGAGTTTTTACTTTTATGATAATTCTGCCATTAGAACAACATTCACTAAAATATAATGATTCAGAACTGCAGAGAGAGTCATGCAGATGACACCTGTCAAATTCAGCCTCTATTCATTTATTACCAATGTTTAGCACTGTATTAACCCTTAGGCTGCTAAGTGCGATTCACAGACCTTTTGCAGACAGTGTAGAACATGCAGTCTGATCTTGAATCTACCCTGTCCAATAAGGAGATATTTTTCATCCACAAAATATCTTTGAAACAGCAAAATTTGGGTTTTTACTATCGACTTGAAAGTTTCATTTCACTTTTCTAGCAAGTTAAGGGTAAAAAGTAAAGATATTCTTGAGGTTTAGGATTAGAATACAAATAAGAAATGTAGCTGAATATGGCCACTGAGAAATAAATTTTGATTTTTATAAAATTTCTGCTACTAGAACAGTATGCACTGACATATCATGATTCAGAATTGCAGAGAGGGTCAGGAATGCAGAAGACACCTGTCAAATTCAGCCTCTCTTCATGTATCAATGTAGCACTATTACAATTAACTCTTAACCAAACAGCAAGATTTTAGACTCTACCAAATTAAACAGCATTTGCAGACAACAAATTCAGTGTGGCTCAAAAGATGGTTTCTGCCCTTGAAGACATAGAAAAAAAAATGTGGAAAAAGGAGAAAGTGCTGGTTACCAGCATTGTGTTACCAGTATTGTGTTTTAACTCATTACCAAACGACAAAATTTTAGGTTTGTCCAAATCGAAAGCATTTGCAGACGACAAAATAAAAGTAACTGAAAATTTGAAATTTGTTTTGTGAAGGGTAGAAAACATTGTGGGAAAAGGAGAAAATGCTGGTTACCAGCATTTTCTCCTTTTCCCACAATGTTTTCCAAAGGCTTCTTTCTCAGGGTCGTCAAAAGTAGGGATTGTGTGGTAATGGGTTAATCAATTTGACAGAATATCACATTCAGTGAATTATTTAAAAAGACAAAAATCCATTTTCAAAGTAACATTTTCTTTAATCTTTAATCTACCAGTTGCCCAATACATCCTTCTGCATCAGTGTCATTTAAGTGTCTGCCATTTATTTACATTAGAAGTGACACAACAAATCAACAAAACTCATAAACCTGAATTTAACAGGATTAAAAAAACATTTCGAAAAGGTGGGATTTTTTTTTTAGATTACTAAATCTCATCAGTCTGAAATAGATCTGATCGGTTTGGAAGGGTGAAGTTATAAACATGGTGCAAGAGCCTCCATACCTCCGTACTGGTAGTTATCAAATTGGTAAATTTCACTGGTCAAAATTGTGAAATTATCAAACCATAATCCCCCATTATTTCCAAATAAACTACCAAAAGGCATGAAATAAATTCAAATTGTTGTTACTCAGTATCAACCAAGACAGCAAAACTATATTTTGGTCTTTTGCTTATTTTAGACATTTCAGCACACAAAAACAAACAACCACTTTTTTACCTTTATATTTGGAAAAATCTGCACCTGATCTTTACAAAACACTATTGCACAGAAATACATGTAAAAACATTATGGAAGGAGGAAAAGTGATCTCTCCCTTATACCCCTGTCACACCGAACTCGTTCTCACTATGTTCCGAAAATTATTGCCAAACGGACTCAAACTGTGTTTGAATGAAGCAGACATAGAGGCAACTTTTACGATCTGTTTAGGAACTTCATGGATGAGCTAGGATGGGAAGGGTGCTCCAGAACTTGGAGCCTGCTCAAAAATTTTTCCGTCCATCCTGTCCGGTGATTAGACGGAGTGACAATATACTTAAAACAAGACGGACATACTAAAAACGGAACTGCCGTACTTTGATCCCTTTAGAGGCGTGGTGCAGTCTGGCATCAGTTGGCAGTATGTTTGCAGAAACGTCCAAAATTACATGTTCTACTCCGACCCTTTTACGGTTTTGTTTAAACAGGGTTAAACATTCTTAGATCTAGTTTCGTGTGACAAGGGTTTTAGGCATTATTTGGTGAAAATTTACACATTCTACCCCAACCTCAACCTGTTTAACAATTTTGTTAAGACAGGGTAAAACGTTGTAAGATCTAGTTTGGTGTGATGGGGTTTTAACTACTTAGTTTTCAAAGTAGACTCCTGAAGAAGCTAAGAAGAATTACAAAACGTGAAGAACAAAATACTATATAATTATTGGGTTATAAATCTAAAACTGAGACACATAAAATATGTTTCCTTGAAAAAGAATTCAAAAAGTAAATTTTGTTCTGTTACCATGACAATCACATTGGGAACAATCTTACAGACAGATCTGAATTATTTATCAAAGCCTAGGTCTGGAAGAACTAACCACCAAAACTAATCTAACCCTTAAAGCATCATAAGTTGCCTCTGCTGCCAGTGTAGATCAAGATCAGACTGCACAAAATGTGATCTATACCGTCCGCTTTGCTGGAACACTTTAGACAAATTTAGCAAACATGAAACCGGGTCTTATTCTACACTGAAAATGTCCGCTGGGTTTATTTGGCGCTTTAACCCTTTATCACACATCGAGTTTACCAATCCTGAAAAAGAAGGCTTTTGAAAACATTGTGGGAAAAGAAGAAAATGCTGGTAACCAGCATTCTCTCCTTTTCCCACAATGTTTTCTACTCTGTCAAGACAAATCTAATCATGCGAGTCACACTGAATTTGTCATCTATAAAATGCTTTTTACTTGGACATTTCTAAAATTTTGTTGTGTGGTACATGGTTAAAGGTAAAATTAGCTTCTTATTTGTTTGATTGATTATTTTGTGTTTAACGCTGTTTTCAACATTATTTCAGTTATATTGCAGCCGCCAGTGCACCTATCCATGCTTTCCTGGAGCTTCTGTTACCGGTACTCCACACAATATTCTTTCCAGACCACTGGCTGCTTTTCCACATAACCATTGTCAAAACAATAGTCAGCAGTTGGAGAGGAATGAATCCTGTCGCAATAACTATCATCAATCCTTGGAAAGAAATTGGCTGGACCAGGGATCAAACCCTCGACCTCCTGTTCTCTCAAATCCTGTACACTACCGACTGAGCTATCTAGGTTCAGCTCTTATTTGTTTGAATTTAATCATTGTAGAGCTGAGCCTAGATTATTACTTATCCTGTTAACCCTTAACCCTTTACCACACAATCCAGACTTTTAACAACCCTGAGAAAGAAAGCTATTAAAAACATTGTGGGATAAGGAGAAAATGTTGGTAACCACCATTTTTCCTTTCTCCACAATGTTTTCTCCCCTTACCAAATCAAATTTCTATTTTTGATTCCCGTTTGTCGTCTGCAAATGCTTTCAATTTGGACTAGTCTAGAATTTTGTTGTGTGGTAAAGAGTTAAAAGGCCTAATAAACCCAACAGACATTTTCAGTTGAGAAATAAGACCCTGATAATTTCAACTTCTTGATAGCTTTTGTCTACAGTAATTCAGCTAAGCAGACAATGTAGATCATAACTCAGACTGCAAGTTTTGGGCAGTCTGATCTTGATCTACACAGGCCACAAAGGCAACTATAGCTTTGAAGGGCACTTTATGGGTTAAATAAGTTCAACAAAACTTTCAAGCCCATAGTAAAAACCTGCATAATGTTATTTCAAACTTATTTCTTTAAGAAAAATATCTTCTTATGGGTCAGTGTAGATTCATGATCAGACTGCACATTCTGTGCCATCTGATCTTGGTTCTACACTTTGCACAAATGGTCAGTGAGTCGCACTTAGCTGCTTAAGGGTCAAACTGCCTGTGCAAACAGTTTAGATCATGCAGTCCAATCTTGGATCTAAACTATCCCCTTTTTAGTAAGACATTCTCACAACAAGAGGGTTATGATGGCCCTGTATCGCTCTGCTTCTTTATGAGTGTGTGTGTTACATGTAATCAACATAGACAGTAATTGTAAGAGTTGTAAGAAATCTGTATTACAAAAAAATAAGGTTCCCCCCCCCCCCCCAAAAAAAAATATTATCTTTTTGAAATGGCATGATGAAAACAAGAAGGTCTATATAAAGTATCATTCATACGAAATGTCAAAGAACTCTGACAAAGAGTATTTTGACAAGATAATTTTCAACAAAAGGGCCATAAGATTTTTTTTAGGTTTTCCCTGTAAAAGCACACAAAATTTGGAACTCCCAGGTTGAAGCCATTTGTAATCAAAGGTTTATAATCATATAAAACATAGTAGAGATCCACAACATGAAACTTAACACAGCAAATAATACAAGTCTATGTGGAATTGTTATAAACAAAAAGATATTTAAAGTTTCCATAACACAAAGCCCCATGTTAAAGGTGTGAACCCCAAGGCCAGGCTAATTTTGACCACAGGACTAAATTTTGAAATAGCAGTGATCCACTAGAAAAAGCTACTAGAAAAATTTGGTTTCCCTTGGATCTATGGTTAGGAACAAGGAGATTTTTTTAAACTTTCTGTACTATAAAAGTATGTGTAAAACATGTGACTCCCAGGTTGGGGCCAATTCTGACCAAAGGGCTATAATTTGAACAATCTTAGTAGAAGCCTACTTGATGACAACACATTCTAAATATTACAGCTGTAGCTCTCAGGAACAAATAGATTTTTAAGTTTTCACTAAATAAGTCTATGTAAGAGGCGTAATCCCCAGGACAAGGCAAATCCTAACCCCAGGGCAATAATTTAACAAACTTGGTAGAAGTCCACTAAATGAAGCTACATGTAAATGCAAAATTTGATAGTCCTATGCCTTATGATCAGGAACCAGAAGATTGTCTTGGTTTTGACTTTATAAGCCATTGTATAGATTGTGACCCCAGGGCGGGGCAAATTTTGATCCAAGGCTATAATTGCGACAAACTTGGTATAGGTCCACTGGATGAAGCTACATGCAGAATACGGTAGCATTAGGCTTAATGGTTAGGAAAAAATCATTTCTAAGTTTTCACTATAACAAGTCAACTTAAGATTTGTGACCCAGGGCCAGGGCCAATTTTGACCACCAATTTGATGTCCACTAGATAATGCAACATTTGGTAGTCCTAGACCTTAAGGTTTTAGACGAGAAGATTTTTAAGGATTTTCCATATTTTCTTGCAATAGCAACCAGAGTTTTAACATGAATCAAATTCTTTGAAAATTTGCTTAAGTGAGCCAAGGCAGGAACATTTCTGTAAAGTCTGGTCAAAAATTGAAAGGCAGTCTCAGAGAAGAAGATGTTTGAAATGAAAGTTAATGCATCGATAAACGGAGAGATGCATGACAAACCCAGGGCTATGACATAATCTCGCTGGCCTTTGGCCAGTGGAGCTAAAAACAGCTTCAAAATTGCAATTTCTACATCTTCAATATTTACTAAAGCTAAAGTCACATAACCGCTCCGATGCGCCGGCGATGGGGTACCGACGGGTTTTTGGTAGTATAGGGGATAATTTCAGTGATTAATCGGAGATACGTCGTCGATTGATCGGCGCCTCGGCCGACAAAAACAGCGTTTTTTTATGATCGGTGAGGTGTCGGCCAAATTTACCTCCAAGTTAAAATCTCCTGATCAATCGGTGGAATTTTTGGGCTTTGGGGAAGTCGGTAAAGCCTCGGTGACTAATCGCCGGCGATCGGCCAGGACACTGCCATCTGACGGACTACGGCCGACTTTGTACACAACGCCGACGTTTCTGACCTTTTTCCGACTTTTTTTCCGCCGTCAATTACCAGAGACTTGTCGTTGACATCTCGCCGGGCCTCTTTCGATGCACTGCAGGCGCCCGGCCAGGTCCCGGCCGATGGCATGCGTATCGGCGTGTTCCCATCGACTAATCATTGATCTCTCGCAGATTACTCGCTGATTACTTCACAATGTATCGTTGAGTAGCCGGCAACTAATTCCCACATCGGCAGTGTTTTCCGTGGGTATATATACTGGTAGCCATGGTAATATCTGAAAAGTTGTCCGACTGCATTCTAGTGCTGAAGCACATTACGTGACAGAAGAAGGAGGAGGCTGGCGGTCCTGAGGGCACAGTACGCCCTTCTTCAACAAGACCAGATGCTGATAGCAGCGCTTGCGGCGGCAAGGGAGGAAGGAGAGCTGAACAAGCGGCGTCCCTGGTCTGTGTGGGTGAAGCCCTGGCTGATCCGCAGATCGTTGTACGGGCAGTAGGATACCCTCATGATGGAGTTGATGAGGGAGAGATCGGCCGGGCACCGGCAACAATTGGCCGGGCGCCGGCAACAACACGCTGGCGTATCAGCGGCATATCAACGTTTGATCACAGATTGTTCGGTCATACAAGTGCTGCCTAATCGCCGATCAAAAGAAATAGCCACCGCCGGGGTGTCGCTTTTATGTGACCGCTAGACAAATAGATTCCTCCAACAAACACCGACATCGACCTGTCGCTATTTACTACCGATCGCCAAAAAAAATTGGGGAACCGCCGATGTGTCAGCGCCGCCAATTTTTATGTGACTTTTGCATAAGAAAGGCCATTTCATTTGTTTAGCACACAACAGCTAAGTACTATTTTCCACATTACGTTAATCATCTAGAGACAGTCGCTTCCACTTGAAATTTTTATCTTTATTATTATTTTTGGAAAATTTAATTTGTCCATAAATGTTAAAATCTTTACCAAACATATGAATGCTTGTTTTCAATTCAAAGTAGCTGCAGATGACAAACTAAATGTGCCCAATTAAATCATTCCTGTTTAATTATTGTTACAGGTGGTGGTAAAAGTATGAAATCTATATACACCCCATATCACAACTTCCAGATACAAGAGGGCCATTGGTCCTAAAGCGCTCACATGAGTAAAGTCATCTAGGATTGATAAAGCTGAAGATCCTAGTCTTAATGATGTAAAACACAATCATGAGTTAGTTTGACCTACTTATATAATGTTTTGTTTTTTCAACTTGTCAGACATATCATTAAGACAAACGGTCTGACAGACAGAGTGCACACACAGTTTTTCTAAGATTTGGCCCAGTGACCTACTTTTTAACCAAACATAACCCAATGTCAAACTTGTTAGAGATATTGTCAAGACAAAGATTCTGACCTATTTTCATGATGATCTGACTAAAAATGTGGCATCTTGACTGCACATAATGTTTTTTTTAAAGATTTGGCCCAGTGACCTACTTATTGATCCCTGTGAACCTATTTGGAACTTGTTTAAGATATCAAGACAAACGTTGTGACAATGTTCCATAAGAATCAAGCTGAAAATGTGGCCACCGGAGTGCTCACAAGGTTTTTCTAAGATTTGGCCCAGTGACCTGCTTTTGACCATTGTGACCCAATTTCGGACTTGTATAAGATATCATCAAGTCAAACATTCTGAGAGTTTCATGAGTTTCAGGCTGAATTGTGGCCACTGGAGTGCACACAAGGTTTTTGTAAGATTTGGCCCTTTGACCTACTTTTTGACCTGATTTGACCCTCTTTAAAAGATGTCCAAAACATGATCAAGACAAACATTCTGACCAAATTTCAGGAGTATCAGAATGAAAATGTGGCCTCTACAGTGCACATAAGGTTTTACTAAGATTTGACACGGTGACCTTCTTTTTGACTGACATGACCCTCTCTGAAATATGTCCCAAGTTTCATGAGTATCAGGCTAAAAATTTGGCCACTACAGGGCACACAAGATTTTTCTAAGATCTGGCCAAGTGACCTACTTTTTGACCTGACATGACCCAATTTCAAATGCGTGCAAGATATCATCAAGACAAAACATTCTGACCATTAATTATGTGTATATGACTCTTATATTTTGCCCAATGACCTACTTTTTGATCCAACATGACCCAATTTTAATCTTGTTCAAGACATCATCAAGTCAAACATTCTGACAGAGTTTCATGAGTATCGGGCTGAAAATGTGACCTCTAGAGTGCACACAAGGTTTTTCTAAGATTTAGTCCAGTGACCTTCTTTTTGACCCATGTGACTTAATTGTTAGAGATATCATCAAAACAATTATTCTGACAAAATTTTATGAGTAATGGACTGAAAATGTGGCCTCTAGAGTGCACACAAGGTAATTGTTGTCTACTATACGACAGACAACAGGCAATAACGGGGGACAGCCGCCCGATACAAGAAGATCACAAAAGTTCACCTCGAGTTCTTCTTGCTCATGTGAGCTAAAAAGGCCTTTGAAAATTTTGTGGGGATAGGAGAAAATACCTATAACCAGCATTTTCTATCGTTAGCACAATGTTTCAATTCACATCTACAATTGTTAAAATTCTGTTTTTTGGTAAAGACTGAAACCATTGCTGTTATAAAACAAACCAGTTTTCTTAGATACTCTGAAATGGATGCTTTTAAAAACATTTAGGGAAAAGGAAACAAACAGCAACACATGTGGGTGCCAATGCTCGGCTGCAGTTGTTTGATTTTCACTGAAAATTTGAAGTCGAAAAACAAGTCTGTGTCAAAAATACTTTGATGCTCATTTGCCCTTGTTGTAGGGGTACCCCTTTTGATAGTGAAGAACTTGACAAAGTTTGAAGTAAATATCTTTAGCAATTACAGAGTCACTATAAAATGTCAAAGTTTTTGAAAATATCTAAGTTTTCGTTTGAAGTAAATTTCTTCATTGATGACAGAGATATTACAAAATGTCAAAGGTTTTTCTTTTTTAAAATTCTAAGATGAAAAAGGGGCATAAGTGTGTCAAAAATATTTTGATGGTTACCTGTCCCTGTTGTATGCGTTCCCCTTTTGATAGTTAACAACCAGTCGAAGTTTGAGTTAGACATCTTCAGTTAACAACCAGTCGAAGTTTGAGTTAGACATCTTCAGTAACAAAAAGAGATATCATAAAATGTCAAATGTTTTGCACCATGACGCGATGAGACGATGCAGACAATGACAACGCCAGAGCTATGACAATACCTCAACATTTTCTTCAAAAACAGCTGAGCTAAAAATGGCCAGGTTCATTTCTAAATCAACTCCCAACTGTAACAAAAACTCAGTTTTAACCCTTATAACACAGAATAAACCCAACCGGCATTTTCATTCTAGAAATAAGACCCTTATCCAAAATATCTCAACAAAGCTGACTGTGTAGATCAAAGATCAGACTGCACATTTTGAGCATTCTGATCTTGATCTACACTGCTTGCAAAAGTACTATTTAAGTATTGAAAGGCACTTTAAGGATCAAGACTTTTGAAATACGAAGTTATAAACATTTATCTACTCACTTATTTTTCTACAAAAAGCTTTTCAAAGTTTTAAGAGGTACTACTCTAGTCCTATGCGCTTTAAAAATACATCCTGAGACAAAAAACTCTGTAAAAGTTTGACAGACTGTAGAATGGTTGAGCATTTAGTCAGATGTGTAACCACAGATTAATTACCGATATATATATTATGATATAATTGATAAATGCATGTACTGGAAATCTTTGACGTAAACCAGAAATGTCACAAGAGTGATTATTTGATGGCCTCCAGAAAATTAAATGCATTTTTTATCGGTCATAATCTATGATACCCTGCAACTGTCAGGGACAACATTTGGCATGAAGATACAAGAATGAGTATTACTTGATAAAATAAAGATGAAACGGGTTACAAACTGGCTGAAAACAAGTATAGATGTATCTTTAAGACTTGAAATACAAAGCTGAAACAATTATCTACTCACCAATTTTTCTACAGAAGGAGAGCTTTTTAAAGTTTTAAAAGCTTTCTTCCACATTCCTCGTATCATGGAAGGGTTCTTCTTTTCTTGCTCATCGTCCACTGATCCATTCTGCTTTGGTGTAAGCAACTCAATCTGCAACAGAGAAAAAAAGCTTTGTGTGTATTGGAGTTTAACGCCATTTTAACAGCTTAGGTCATATCACTGCAGCCAGTGCACCTACACATGTGTTTCCTGGCTTACTCACACCTGTACTGACACAACTTTCTTTCCAAGCCACTGACTACTTTCTCACATGCATCAGGTGTGAGAGGCGAAAAATAACCCAGAAGAAAATTTGCCGTAACCAGGTATGGAACCAGCAACCACCAGGACAGAAGTCAGATATGTTAACCACTGAGCGACCCAGCCAGGCAGAATCATGCAAAGATTTAACCCTTTACCAAAGAATCCTAGGTTTACACAACTCTAGGAAAGAAGCTCTTTGAAACATTGTGGAAAAAGGAGAAAATGCCAGGTACTAACATTTTCTCCTTTTCCGACAATGTGTTACACCCTATTAAAGACGAAATTACACCATTTGAGCAATCTTTAACTCTTTGCCAGTCCTGCATCCTGTTTATTTTTGGCTGCTATTGGGGCTATAATGCTGGACCAGCAAAAAAATTTCAAAGGGCCATAACTCATGTAATAGTCACCCAATCACAATGAAAATTGCAAGTGCTCAAGGTCAGATAGTAGGAAGGCTTCTCGTAAACTTTCAGTCTAATTGATTGAAAACTGTAGGAGTAAAAGCGGTCACAAAATTGCGTCTTGGTACAGACAATCTGGATCCGTATTCACCAACCATTTTTAATTTCATTCTAACTCTTTTTCTAATTTTGGAAAGTATCAAAACTTCTGATAGGCCAAACCATTTAGTTTAGCCAATCAGAAGTCGTGTTACTTTCAAATTTAGAAAATTCTTGAGAAAAAGATTAAGAATGTTCTTAACTCTTTACCAAACAATCCCTGGTTTTCACGACTCTGTGAAAGAAGCCTTTTGAAAACATTGTGCGAAAAGGAGAAAATGCTGGTAACCAGCATTTTCTCCTTTTCCCATAATGTTTTCTACCCTTCCCAAAACAAATTTCGATTTATGAGTCACTTTAATTTTGTCGTCTGCTTATGCTTTCAATTTGGAACAGTCTAAAATTTTGTTGTCTGGTAAAGAGTTAAAGAGTGGTTGAAGAATATGAACCCTTGTTCCAGTATACACACCTAATAATATTTGTTTGGGGTCATAAAATTGTAGGCTGATTCATGCATGTTCATTTCCATCTTCTTTTCCGTTAAGTGTTGGAAAAAAGTTCCAAAAGAAAATTGTACAACTTGTTTGATGCTGCCATTATGTAATGACCTGTTACATACAATTTCCTTGGCAAATCAACACAAACAAACTGGCTTCTAATTCTGGAGGATACAGGTGATTTGTGAGCACTTGGTCACATGATCACTGTTACCTGCACTTGATGTTATCAAGTATGAACATGCTGTGGACTATCTACTTTCATGTGCTTTTTGCAGAAAAGTCATGCTGTCTCCATTATTATTAACCCTTTGCCACACAATCCTGACTAATAATAACCCTGAGAAAAAAAAATCGAAGACATTATGGCAAAAGGCGAAAATGCTGGTTACCACCATTTTCTCACAATGTTTTCGACCCTTCCCAAAAGGACTTTCAGTTTTTTAGTCAAATTTGTCTTAAGCGAAGGGTTTCAATTTGGAATGGTCTAAAACTTTGTCATTAAATTTTGGTAAAGAATTAATCCTTAGAATACTGATTTGACCTTTTACCAAACAATCCCAAGTTTAAACCACGTTCAGGGAGAATGCTTTTGAAAATATTGTAGGTAAAGGAGAAACTACCGGCAACCAGCACTCTGCTCCCTTTTCAACAATGCTTTTTTCTAAGATATTTCCACCTTTTAAGTCACCTTAAATTGGTCACCTGGAAATGCTTTGCATTTGAATAAGTCAAAACATTTATTGCTTGGTAAAGAGCTCTTTTCAAGAAAGCAAGACAAATGATGTATTGGTATTTTGATTAAAGATCATTCAGCCAGAATATGAAACAAGGTAAGGGACAGGGTAGATACCAGATCAGACTGCACATTTGTGCAGTCTGATCTTGACCTTCTCTTTCCACAAAAGTTACAACAGCTGGGTTCAGCCCCTCACAGCTTACCTCTAAACCAAACAACATTAGAGACTGGCTGAAATTTTAAGCATTTGCAGAGTATAAAGCAAATGTGGCTCAAATGATGGAATCTGTCTCCGACAGAGTAGAAAACATTGTGGGAAAAGGAGAAAATACTGGATGCCAGCATTTTTTCTTAATGTTTTCAAAGGCTTCTTCTTCAGGATCATACAAACTCTGATTGATTGGCAAAGCATGAAGCTGATAATGTCCATATAATTCAACTATACTCAAAGGATTTTGACGGCAAATTATTAACCTTCATAACTATTCAATATCATATTTGTGTCATGATTTTACCTTCTACCTGCCACCTTCTCATCTGTCACAGTAAGATTAAATGAACCATGCTCTGTGAAAAGGGGGCTTAACTCTTTACCAAACGACAAAATTTTGGACATGTCCGAATTGAAAGCATTTGCAGATGACAGATTAAGTGTGGTTCTAATGATGGAAGTTGTGTCTGAAAGGGTAGAAAACATTGGGGGAAAAGGAGAAAATGCTGGTTACCAGCATTTTCTCCTTTTCCCCCAATGTTTTCAATAGGCCTCTTCCTCAGAGTCGTGAAAACCAGGGATTGTTTGGTAAAGGGTTAATACATCTGCAAAAAGTATTGACTAGGTCAGCCTGCACAGTCTGTGCAGGCTGACCTGAGCCGAAACTTTTTGATATTGGTCAATTTTCTGCATGTCAAAAGACCAATGTACCTCATGATTCAATCAGTTGTTAGACAAATTGAATTCTATGGATCCATAATTACATAATGACTTGCTTGGTATAATGCATCATGGAGATGCATTAAGTCCCCTTTTGCCAGATCACAGCTCAAATATATTGTACATTTCTCAGCATGAACCTTCTCTTGAAAAGTACAGTTCAGAGTGGATTTGGAAAATCTCTACTGCTAATTACATAATGACAAAATAGAGATAATAGGCAGAATAAACAATCAGTATTTTTCTCAAGCTTTACCATAAAATTCCATATAAACCACCCTGAGGAAGAACCACTGTGACAACATGGCGGAGAAAGAAGAAAATTCTACTGAACAAAACATAGAGTATGATCTTTGATCTACACTGCTTTGCCCAGATATTCTGGACCCTGGTAACCTCAAGGTTGCTTTTAAATCTTTATCAAACAGCAAAATTTTAGACTTGTCCAAATTGAAAGCATTTGCAGACTTACAGCAAATTAAATGTGACACAAAAATGAATTTTTTCTTTGTAAGCGTAGAAAACATTGGTTTCTTTGGCACTCTGAGGATTTAATCCATAGGCTTTTAAGTGTTACTCAATGACCTTTTTGCAGACAGTATAGATCAAAATCAGACTGCACAGAACGTGCAGTCTGATCTTGGATCTACACTGTCCGCTAAGGAGATACTTTTCTCCAAAATCAACTTTGAAACAGCAACATTTAGGTGTTTACTATTGGCTTGAAAGTTTCATTGTAAGTTAATTAGCAGGTTAAGGGTTTATAATAGTGCTGCAAGCGCAGAATCATATTTGAACACTTTCTAGAAATCTGCATCCAAAAAAAAAACACCTTTCAGAGTCCTTCAGTACACTCACCTGGGGATGCTTTGAAGGGTTTATAATGCTTTAAATACTAATTAACTAACTTATTTATTAAGTAAGCTGGCTTTATATTTGATTTGTTGAAATGTACCAGAAAATACAATCATTATGTTTACAGGAACAGCGTAAAAAACAGCCACCCCCTCTTGGAAGAAAAACATACCCTTTTCCACACAACAAAAATGTAGACTTGTCCAAGTTGAAAATATTTGCTGACGACAATATTAATGTGCCTCAAATGGTGGAGTTTGTCTGTAATAGTGTAGAAAACATTGTGGGCCCAGTTGGGTGGCTCAGTGGTTAGTATATCTGACTTGGGACCTGGTGACTTTGAGTTTGATACCAGGTGGCAGCAAATTTTCTTTCCCGCAATTTTTCGCCTCTCACCTCTCATGTGTGTGAGGGAGTAGCCTTGGAAAAAAAGTTGTGATAGTACTGGCATGAGAAAGCCAGGAAATACATGCATAGGTGCACTGGCCACCATGATATGACCTAAGCTGTTAAAATAGCGTTAAACTCCAATACAATAACAATAAAACAGTGTTTGAAAAGGATACAATGTCATCTGCAAACTCCTCTGGGATTTTATCAAAAAAAACATTCTGACCAAATTTTATAGGTACCGTATTTCACCTAATTAACACACCAGGGCAACAATGTCATGCAACATGTCGACAGGGCGCTTTTATTTCATAGCCAATTTCCTGAAATTTAAGTGCCATCACTTTGAGTAAGTATGGTACTTCAATCTGCATTTTAGTCTGTGCCTGCTGCAAAGCAATCACCATTTGAAAAACCTGCTGTATTAATGCAGAAAATAGATTGATTTGGACAGTAAACAACATTCATGATTAATATGCGACACTAGTATTCGATACTCCACTTTCTTAAAGTTTTTCCAAGTTAGCTGACAAATTTTATGTTACCTGAAGTTTATAATGATACTGGAAGTGGATGTATATTCGGATGGTCAGGTGTTAATATGACATCCATTTGTGAAGTAATTAGGATTATGTCCGATTGCCTTACCAGAAAGTTTATCTATAACACATCAGTCATCAATAATTAATTTTTTTCAGTCTGCCTTTGAAAAGTCTTAGTGAAGTTCCCTAGCATTTGGAAGTTTGTCACTCCAGTTGTCAATTTTAAGTTATGTCTAAGTGGGATGGGACTGTCTGGAGGCCTCTAGAGTAAGTAATACAAATAGTGGGAGGTGCTACTATAAGGGAGGAAGAGTTAATTAGGTGAAAATTTAATATGGTATAAGACTGACCTCTAGAGTTCACACTAGGACCTGGTTCTAAGATGTTACCAATTGACCTTCATTTTGACCCAATGTGACCCAATGTCAAACTTGTCGAAGAAATTATCAAGACAAACATTCTGATCAATTTCCAAGAGTATCAGACTGAAAATGTCACCTATAGGATGTTCACAAGATTTTTCTAAGATCTGTTCAAGTGACCTACTTTTCGACCCCAAGTGACTCAAATTCACACTCATCAGAAATATTATCAAAACAAAGATTCTGACCAGTTTTCCTGCATACTGGACCAAAAATATGGCCTCTAGAGCGCACATAAAGTTTTTGTAAGATCTGACCCAGTGACCTACTTTTTGACCTGACATGATCCTGTTTTGAACTTGTCCTGGATATTACCAATTCTTGTGAGTATCACACTGAAAATGTTGCCTCTTGTATTTATAGTGCACACAAGTTTCTCTAAGAGTTGACCCAGTGACCTGGTTAATGGTTACCAGTATTGGACTGTAATTGTTGCTTACAGAATCAACACATGGTTTTCTAACATAATTATGTCTGATTGACCTAATTTTTGACCCAACATGACCCAATTTGAACATGTCTTAGATTTCATCCAAACATTTTTACCAATCATACTGTATTTAATTGAAAATATGGTTGCTACAGTTGCACATAGGGATTTTTTAAGATTTTTCTGAGTGAACACATTTTTTACCAAATGTGACCCAATTTCACACTTGTTAAAGATATTATCAAGATTAACATTCTGACCAACTATCATTAATATCTGAATGAAAACCCAGTGACCTACTTTTTGACCAAATGTGACTTGATTTCATACTTGTACTATATATCATCTAGAGAAACATTCTAATCAAATTTGGTAAGTATCAGACTGAAAACGGCCTCTATATTGCACACAAGGTGTTCCCGAGATTTGTCCCAGTGACCTATTTATTGACCCAACATGACTAAATGACTAAATTTCAAATATGTACAACACATGATGATCAAGACAAACATTTCGAATGACTTTCATGATTATGTAACTGAAATTGTGGCCTCTAGAGTGCACACAGGGTTTTTCTAATATTTACTCCAGTGACCTATTTTTTGACCCAACATGACCCAATTTCAAACTCATCCAAAATACTATTAAGAAAAATATTCTGACAAATTTTCATGAGTATGCAAATAATATGTTGCTTTAGAGAGCAACATAATTGTTGACTTCCACACAATGGAAAAAGCACGAGGCTTGACAAACACAGCACGGTCCCAAAAGCTCACCTATAGCAATTTGTGCTCAGGCAAGCTAAAAATACATAGAAAATATTCTGAATTCTTTATAACACCAGTCCTACTCAGTATTTTTTTTATTCATCTTTGTTTAAAATTATTTATATGAGTGACACAATACGACCATTTAACCCTTTCCCACACAAACCTGAGTTTTAACGACTCAGAAAAAGAATGCTTTTGAAAAAATTGTGAGAAAAGGAAAATGTTGGTAACCAACAATTTCTGCTTGTCCTACAATATTTTCTATCCCTTCAAATACAAATCCCATCATTTAAGTCATAATGAGTCTGTCTTTTGCAAACTCTATGCTTAAATTCAATTTTGACAAGTCTATAGTTCTGTGGTTTGGTAAAAAGTAAAGTAGAGGAGAGTACCCATAGGTAAAACACTAATATGATATTAACCAGATCCCCTACTGACAGTATAGAACACCCATTTAAAAACATCTATCAAAATTATGTCTATCAAAACTATTATCTATCAAGTATCATTATTCCTGCAGCTTGTAAGTCTAACTTTATCTAACAAATCCATTGGAGTACAGAACAGATATGGAAAAGATTTGAAAAGTCACATGGAATGGCCCAAAATATTTCATATTAATAATTAGTAAAAAGACATCTGCAGTTTCAATGGAAGAGCACAATTGGTGCAATTTCAAGGACAAGCCTTACTAGTGTAATGTCAAGGAAAAAAGCCCCGTTGGTGCAAGTTGAAGGAAAAAAGCCCTGTTGGTGCAATTTCAAAGGAACAGCCCAATCTGGTGCAATGTCAAGACAGCTATGGTCTAGAATATCTCACAAGGTACTAGTGTAGACTCTGCAAAGTCCTTCACAAACTTTTTGTGATGAACATTTTCTACTGAAGAAAACACAGAGAATTTCATTTAGCTCTGAGTCTTAAATCTTCATCATACATTCCAATATTTGAGTAACCCAAAAGCAGACTTTTTCAAAACATTATTGGAAGAGAAAGAAATGCTAGTTACAAGCATTTTTCCCTTTCCCACAATGCCATTTTACTCTTTTCAAGACGAATTCCATCATCTGAGCCACACTTACGTTTTGTGCCTGCAAAGGCTATCAGCTGGAACAAGCCATCATATCTATTGATAAATACAAAGTCTTTTGGTGAGAGCAAAACAATCAATACAACTTCCACAAAGAGCTCTGGTCAATAAACAAATCTGACTGATACAGCTGATGAAGAATTTATTCAATCAAAATAAAGCCTGATAGATGGTCTACAAGTGGGCAAAAGCCTATGTACTTCAAAGAGAATAAAATACTCACAGTTGAAAATATTAAATTTTGTCTACTACGACAAGTAATGAGATACAGTAGCCTTGTAATACAAGACTGTTAAGAGATGAACACCATATAGGGAGAACATGCCTGATTTTGATCAGCCCTTTCCACTGTAATTTCATAAATGCTTTAGGATATGATTTTAACTCTTTACAATAGGACAAAATTTTACACTGGTCCAAATTGAAAGCAAACTAAATGAGACTCAAATGGTGAGAGTTGTATCAAGAGGAATAGAAAACATTGTGTGGAAAAGGAGAAATTGCTGGTAACCAGCATTTTCTCGGTTTCCCACAAGGTTTTCAGGAGCCCTTTTTTTTATCAGCACTGTTAAATTTAGGACTGTTTTACACACACACTTATTATTTCCTTTCTAGCTTGGAAAAAAATAGCAGATTTTTCGTTAATCAATCACCACTCACTCCCGACTTTAAAAGACCCTCAGAAAAATAGCTTTTAAAAATACTGTGGGAAAAGGAGAAAATGCTGGTAAACAGCATTTCCTCCTTTCTCCACAATATTTTCAACCCTATGAAGAACAAATTTCATGTTTTGAGTAACATTTAATATGTCGACTGCTTATGCTTTCAGTTTGGACAAGACTAAAATTTTGTCATTTGGTAAAGAATGAACACATTTCTTCCTGCAGACAACAGGTTTTAGTCTTGTAGTGGATTTCTTCAGAAAATTTTATAGTGAAGACAGGCCATAGGCCATAACAAGTACTATATGCTATCTTTCACAATGCTAAGCATCTAATTCTTATATGAACAAGAGCACCTCATGTGGTTCCTAATGTTAAGCTGCAAGTGCTTGATTTTTAGAGAAAATTCTTACATGAAAAAGAGGCATAACTGTGTCAAAAATACTTTGATGGTTGCTTGACCTTGTTCCCTTCTTGATAGTTAACAACTTGTCCAAGTTTTAAGTAAATATTTTCAGTAATAACAGAGATATTATAAAAATGTCAAAGTTTTTGCCAGACGACACAGTTGCAGATACTGAGAGGACTAATATTGGCCATACCTCGCAGATAATGAGAGGGCTAATATTAGCCATACCTTGCAGTTGAGAGGGCTAATATTGGCCATACCTCGCAGATAGTGAGAGGGATGATATTGGCCATACCTCGCAGATAATTAGAGGGCTGATACTGGCCATACCTCGCAGATAATGAGAGGGCTGATACTGGCCATACCTCCCAGATAATGAGGGATGATACTGGCCATACCTGCAAGATAATGAGAGGGCTGATACTAGCCATACCTCGCAGATAATAAGAGGGCTGATACTGGCCATACCTCGCAGATAATGAGAGGGCTGATACTGGCCATACCTCGCAGATAATGAGAGGGCTAATATTGGCCATACCTCAGTGTTTTCATTAAAAATAGCAGAGCCAATAAAATCAACAAAATTTTAGGCTTCTTTACTTGTCAAAAAGGCTGGCATGAACAAGATGTTGCCAAAGTCCTTCAAAGAAACAAGACAGTAATGACGATGTCAATGTATAGAAGCAGGTTTAACTCTTTACCATTTGACAAAATTTTAGACTTGTCCAATTTGAAAGCATTAATTTTGCAGATGACAAACTGAAACTCAGACATTGAAATTTGTTTGTGGAAGGGTAGAAAACATTTTGGGAAAAGGAGAAAATGCTGGGGACCAGCATTTTCTTCTTTTTCCACAATGTTTTCAAAAGCTTTCATCCTCAAGGTCATTAAAACTTGGGATTTTTTTTTTTTTTGGTAAAGGGTAAATCAAATATCATTCATACAAGGTATCAATGAACTTTGACAAAAAGAGTACAAAAAGATTTCCAAAACCAAGCAGAAACACATTTTTCCTTTGACACAAATGGTATGAAGTTTCGGAACAAACTAGAGCTGTCACTGAATGTGACTTAATACCCCCGCCAGCGCTTTGACAGAAAAAAGTGTCAAGTTCAAGGGGAGATAATTCCTCAACCAGGAGGAGTTGACACTTGAAAATTGCGTCTTGCAAACCTTCAATATATGATCAATATATGTACAAAGTTTCAATACAATTGAAGGAAAACTGTAGGAGGAGTTCGCAACACAAAATTACTAGTATTTTGTACGCAGACGGACACACGGACAGACAGACTGGCTGATTCCAGTATACCCCGAAAACATTTGTTTTGCAGGGGTATAAAAAATAGAAATACAAACTCTTTTTCATGTTAAATATTCAAATCATAGTTATGAACATAATTATCAACATTAGAATAAATCATTATTATTAAACACTGAACATTTTCAAGGGTGATAAATCAAGTTTGATCAGTGTTAATAAAGTAAAGTGTATCTGATAGAGGAAAACAGGAGTTATTTCCCTTAGTATACAAGCTGATTGTGAACTATAATTCAGCCAGGCCAACAGCATCTGTTCTTTACCTGATCAAAATCACATCAAGAAATCTGATAGACATCCATGAAAGGATAAATTTTCTTAATTTGCAGATTACTGCAAACTGTCATTAATTTTAGTGTTTATGCCATAGCAGCTAAAGTTTTCAGGCAATCAAACTTTTTAAAGGAATTCTACTGAGCAACATAGCAGGATCATTTCTGTGAAGATTGATCAAAATTAGACTAGCTGTCCGAGAAGAAGATGTTTTACATAAAAGTTAGCACACTCACAGACACATGCGCAGACACACCACGCACACAAGGCCACAACATCAGCTCCCTTGCCTTCAGCTAGCAGAGTTAAATACCAAGACACCCAGTCTCAGCCATTTAAATAAAGAACAAAAGCTTTTACAAAGAAAACTGAAGGTCTTACCAAGTACATGTAGTTTGACATTACATACCTCTTCTGGTCTAACTCCAGCTTCCATTTTTCTTTCTAATCTCCACTATAAAATCCAATGATATGGTGTAATTCTCAACAAAAACAAAAAAGAAAATCTCTATTTAAATTTGTTCAATTCTATGACTCTCCATAATATAAAAAGTAATGTCTGCATTCACTTTCTCTTTTTCAAAGTTAATGAGACTTAATGACAAATTATGTCTGTCTACTAGGTCTATCCATTTTCAATGTCTTATGAGTCTGTATAGTTTCTGTAAGTCACACAAAATTACTTTAACCTTTAGGCCCTTTACCCAAAAATCCTGTATTTTAAGGACCCTATGAAATAAGGCATTTGAAAGCATTGTGGGAAAAGGGAGAAAATGCTGGTAACCAGCATTTTCTCCTTTTCCCACAATGCTTTCTACCCTTAAAGAAACAAATTCAACTTTTTGAGACAAATTTAAGTTGTGTTTTGCAAACACTTTCAATTTGGACAAGTCTCGACATCATTTGGTAAAGAGTTAACAGATGTTAAAAATATAATAACATTTTCAAATTGTAAGAGAGATTCATCTTAATGATTGTACAGTGACTGAGACCACCTGAGGACCTTAACAAATTCTTATTACATCTTGACTACAACTGACCATAAAGGCATTTACTGTCACCATAAGACAGCACCAATTTAAAGCACTTAATAACTACTGATATTGACACTTAGCAGGCATAGTAAAAGAATGCAAGTTTACTGTCACAAGAAAAACCACAGAGCTGTTGAAGTCTAAATATCTCACAATCAAACTCTTTATCAACATCTCTTTCCTTGACATAAAATTTTTTGTTTTCAACTTAACTGTTACAGCTCTTTAAAACACAATTTCAGCTGTTTTCACAGACTTTGCAGATCAAGTTCATTTTGAATTTTGCGAACAGTGTAGATTACGTCAGACAGCACAGAATATGCAGTCCAAAAAACAGATTGTATAGTCCAAACTTGATCTGTACTGTCTGCTATTTTGTGAAATATTTAGGCAAAACAACCGTTGAAATTGCAGTGTATTAGTTTTTTTCTTATTAAAAAAAGTCCATTTCATTAATTTTGTGCTTTATAATAAGGAACAATATACTGAACTACTGGCATTTTGTTCAGCTTTTCCTTTCACATATCCTGGCCAAACAGGTGCTAAGATTAAAACAAAAAATTTACATCATGATTGAGAAATAAAGCATCACATCCCCTTCAGAATACATTAACCATCATATACAGTGCTCTTTCATACAAACAAAACATTTTACAAGTGCTCTTAAAACATGCCCATGTATTGTTAGTTGTTCCAGTTTAGCCTGAATATCTCACAAAAAGCAGACTGCAGATTCAAGATCAGACTGCTAGTTTATCTACTCTCCCTGCAGAAGAAAGTTATGATAGATGATGGGGTTGAGACTTCAATCATCTTTCTTTTTTCTCATAACAACTTTGACCGCAACCATCAACAATTAAAATGACCCAAACCACCTGTTGAAGACTGTACCATACAATCCCATGTTCAACTAACCCTAAGGAAGAATGCTTTGAAAACACAAGCTGAAAAAGAAAAAATGCTAGTATTCAGTGTTTTCTCCCTTTCTCTTAAAGTTTTCTCCCCTTTCTGTTTCATAATCATATTCCATCATAAGAGCTAAATGTAATTTGTTGTCTAAAAAGCTTTTAACTTGGACAACACTAAAATTTTGTCATCTGTTAGTCTTGTGAGGAATACAAGTAATAGCTTTCAAACAAATTAATTTTGTTTTGCCAAAATATTTCACCAAACAGTAACATTTTGCAATATTTTTCACTTGTCCCCAAATCTGCTATATTATAATTTTTCTGAGTAGACATTTTTCAATACATAACACTTTGAAAGATATTTTTGCTGAACTGTGTACCATAGCAACATCCTAGTCTCTACGTTAATTGGGACAACGTATCAACTTCACTCATTTTGAGCCATTAGAAACAACCATTTTGTCCTCAAGCTGAAACATCAAGGGACCTTTTTCGCCAACTTCTAAATATTGTTATGATTCAAACACCATTTCAAAATTCCAAGGCAAGCCTTCTGTTTGACTGTGACAGAATGTCCTAGCAAATCATATGGTCTGTCTCACAATTCAGTATTTGAAATACTTAAAGGCCCAATGGCTGTCAAATGTAAAGAAAGTAGGTGTTAAAATGCACAGAAGGTCACAAAATAAATCATACAATTTAAAAGTATAGAATTTATTGTGAAGATGATAATCTGTTATTATACAGTTGGTCCAAGTGTGCATCTTTGGCAGAGAAATTATTTCAAAACTATGTTAAAAGTTGCCAGGTCAGCTCTAAGACTTGTCAGACTTTCTTCTGTTTACTATTTGCCTGATTTTAAATTTCATTTTTCTACCAACAACTAACACTTGGACCAACCACAGAATAACAGATTGTCATCTTCACACTATTTTCCATACTTTTAAATGGTATGATTTAAATGCATTTTAATACCAGCTTTTTTTTTGGCTGCTGTTAGGCCTTTGTTAATGAATTTGAAATACTTGATTGCTGAATAAAGCTCCTAATTATTAGATTATTAGAAATAACCCAAGTTGTGATTGTAGCTTTGTCCTGAATATTACAATTCCATGCTAGATCTTATTATGTATCCATAGACACAGAAGACGTAACTTATGAACCACATATTCCACACAGACTTTTTGTATTATGATTCTACCAATAGAGGAACAACAGTAATTCACATTCACGTCATTTTCCACCAGAACCAAAAAAATATATTGCCAGCTACCAGAACCATTTTATACCTTGCCCTGCCAAACTAAATCCTGAACATGTCATAATGCTTATCAACAGATGACAACCCTTATCAAGCCTCAGAGCCCCAAATAAACCTAACAGAAATTTTCAGACTAGAAATTAAATCACAAATAATTGCTATTTCAAGATTACTCTTGTCTAGAATGTCTTAGTAAGGCAGATAAAGATGAGATTGCATGTTTTGTGCAGTCTGATCTTGATCTTCACTGGCCTGTTACATAGGCAACTTAAGTTTTGAAGGGTGCTTTAAGGATTGGAAATTACCTTAAATAGGAGAATGAAAAATCAGCCTTTATCACATGTTGCAGTCTAATCTTGTCCTATCTGTTCAAGCTGGTAAAGGATCAAGAGTCACGTGGAAGAACTTCTCTAACTTCACCAACTGGAAGCTGATATAGCTGAGGAATCCAACTTATACGAGGGTTGTTCGATATGTAATGTGTATTGTACGATATCTCAAAAGCATTCGACTCAAATAGTGAAATGAACATTACATCCCTTCAAAATATTCTCTGCGGTTTGAAATACATAATTTCAATCTCTGAATCCATTTCTGAAATGCGTCACGGTACGCTGATTTAGGTAGACCTCTAAGGCACTGACTGATGGCTGAACTAAGGGCTTGTCGGGACTTGTAACGACGACCAGATAAGAACTTTTTAAGTTTTGGAACAAGGAAAAAGTCGCATGGGGCTAGATCTGGAGAGTATGGTGGGTGTGGCAAGACAGTAACCTTCTCTGACTTCAAAAATTGCTTCACAAGCTCAGATGTATGTGATGGAGCATTATCATGAAGTAGACGAACATGCCCAAATCCTGACACAGGACATCGTTTAAGATAATATTTCTTACCTTTTTTAGTATAACATGTCGGTAATACTGACCTGTAATAATTTTGCCCTTCGGCACCGGAATGTGTACAGCTATACCGTCACATGAGAAGAATATGCAATAAAGAACCTTCTTTGTGCTTATGCTTCTTTTGGCAAATACAGGCCTTCTACCGTGTTTAGTTAGCCATATTTTGTTTCCAATTTTTCTTACTGGTTCGAAATAGTGAACCCATGTTTCGTCACCAGTAACAATGTTTGCAAATTGTCTTTGATTGAATTTGGGAAACATTTTGAGCAATTGCTTAGTGCTCTGTACTCGTACCCATTTTTGGTCATCTTTCAATATATGTGGTATCCATCTGGCAGATATTTTTCATACTTTCAAAATACGATTCAAAATGAAATGCATCCGCGATAGTGATATGCCAACAGCGTTGGCAATATCACGAATCATGTATCTGCCATCACTTTCAATTATTTCCCTGACTTTTGAGACATTTGCCTTGCCTGTTACAGTCACATGTTGGCCAGATTTTGCTGCATCTTTGACAGACTCTGTGCCAGTCAGAAATTTCTTTCTCCACCTACGAACTGTCTCATAAGATACCTTATCAGACCCATAAACTTCCCCCAATTCAGTAAAAATCTGCATTACCGAATGTGCGAACTTTTATATAAGCTCTAATTTCTTCAATATTCTTAATCTGTTTCCCAACCATTTTTACAACAGTGGTCAACGACTAGCTCTAATGAAATGACTATAAGT
Source organism: Hippopus hippopus (assembly GCA_946811185.2). Classification (NCBI taxonomy): domain Eukaryota; kingdom Metazoa; phylum Mollusca; class Bivalvia; order Cardiida; family Cardiidae; genus Hippopus; species Hippopus hippopus. Next base: position 35,527,224 of record OX328107.1, on the reverse strand, counting down.
TTAAAACTATGTGGAGCTAAAGGCTCGTGTTTATACCGTTGGAAAGGTATTGAATAGAGCTATTCAAGCGTATCATCATCCACGAAATCGTTGAAAGCGTTATCGCGCTGTGGTACAATACACATTACATATCGAACAGCCCTCGTACAAGTTTATCTCTTTTACAACCAAGTAAATGATATACACTTTTTCATTTGCTATAAAATATAGTTCCACTGCAAGATGAAGAAACAGTTTGGCCTTAATCTAAAGAAAAGTAATGGACAGCGTAGATCAGAGATCAGACTGCACAGAATGTAAAGAAAGACTTAATACCTAAAGAGCTAAGTTTTTTCAGAATACTTCAGGAACACTTATTTTCAGTGTACCACAGCCATGACGAATTTTCTTATTGTCCTCGCGTTAGAGAAAAGCAAATACTGCCTTATTTGGTCAAAGCACCATAATCATCCACCTTATTTCTAAAACACTGATGATCAAGATTTCTCTGTGAATTAGCTGTCAAAATTGATAATTGTGACAAAGCTGCAAGTTTTATTCAAAACAAAATAATTACACATTAGACTATGCAAGTGTCTTCAGAATTATTTTTTGCTTCTGATGTGCACACCAGTCTTTCAGTGAAGGCTTCATATAAATTTAAATACACCTGTACATGTAGGCCTATGTTTTAACAAATTGCGAAGTATAGTTCTTGAGATACAGTCAAATGATAAAGAATCTATCATTCTTTGGCTTTGATATAAAATTTCATTAACATTGCTGAGTGTTGACAAAACTGTTATTGAGCTCACCAAAGGCTTGCTTTGTGAAAGGCTTAAGAAGAAATCAAGTTTTCTCCACTGATGACAAGAGATGTCTGTGTGAGATAGTAGAAGAGAGGATGAATTTCAAGATCAAAACAATGCAGACTTTACAACTGCTTTCGTCAACAATCTGGCTCTGTGACAAGACAATGTCAAAACATGTGGGCTATACTAATTCACCAATATGACTGTTAGACTGTAGGCTTCTTTTTGCCGCCCCATAATTATACACATACTGCTCACCACACATGTTAAGACTGTAGGCTGGTTCTCTTCTTTTTGCCGCCCCATAATTATACACATACTGCTAACCATACTATCTGAATGTTCTGAATATTCTTTTATGTTTCATACTGTATTATTTTCTGTGACTGGAAAAATTTGTTATATAATGTTGTTCATAAAAGCTGATCAGCTTTAATTCAAAAACAATGGATAGCTATGAGCGAGAAAATCCTGTCGAAAATCCTGTCGCAATGATTATCGTCAATCCTCAGAGAAAAATTGGCCGAGTCAGGTATTGAATAACCTGTACACTACCAACTGAGCTACTTGGGCCAGGCTTTAAATAAAGCGTAACTTATGTGTAATGTAGATCAAGATCAGTTTTCATGTAATGAGCACTTTAATCTGTCTTAACCTTGCCTTTGCCCTTTGGGAAAGAGCTATGTATTAGCACATGTCTCAGTTATTTTGAAAGAATCCCTATTTTTGCAATATTGTGTGTTAATTGTTCCTTCTTTGAACAATTCTTGGCAAAACACTGATTATACTTGTGACATACTTTGGCCCAATGGTCCTCTGACCATTTAAAATAATTGGGCTGTTTGTATCTTGTGAAATAATCAGTTTCATTAAATTAGCAGACTGTGAGTTAATCAACTTTTCACTATATAATGACGATGAATGAAGTCTGGCTCTAGTCTGTCATATGACGTTCCTTCTATTAACCCATAGGCTGCTAAGGGTAACTTAATGACCTTTTGCGGGCAGTGTAGATCAAGATTAGACAGCACAGAACGTGCAGTCTAATCTTGGATCTACACAGTCCAATAAGGAGATTTTTTTTACCCCAAAATAACTTTAAACTAGTAAAAATTTTGGTTTTTATTACCGGCTTGAAGGTTTCATTTCACTTATTTAGCAGGTTATGGGTTAAAATATAGAACACCTACAACCTTTAGCTGCCCTTGCAGACAGTGCAGATCAAGATAAGAATGCATAAAAACAGTCTGATCATAGACCAACACCATCAGAACAGCCTTGAAATCAAATTGTTTAAGTCTATTTTTCTTGACTTCTCAATTTGATTTTACTGAGATCTAGTACACTTAACTCTTTACCAAACAATCCCTGGTTTTTATGACCCAGAGGAAGAAGCCTTCTGAAAACATTGTGGGAAAAGGAGAATATGCTGGTAACCAGCATTTTCTCCTTTTCCCACAATGTTTTCTACCCTGCTGGAAACAAATTTCAATTTTTTAGTTACGTTTATTTTGTCATCTGCAAGTGCTTTCAATTTGGACCAGTCTAAAATATTGTCGTTTGGTAAAGAGTTAAAATCACAGGCAATACAAAGAAATTTTCTAAATCTGCTCCTAACCCTTTGGCTGCTGAGCCAAACTCAGAGCCCCTTTGCAGACAGTGTAGATCAAGATTAGACTGCACAAAACCTGTAGTCTTATCTTGAATCTACACTATCTGATATGTTATCTTTTTCGCTGTGAAATTGACATTGAAATCGAAACATTTGGGTTTTTCCTATTTGTGTGGAAATTTTCATTTCATCTATCAACCAGCATAACCCTTTACCACACAATGCCAACTTTTAACAACACTGGGACAGAAGCCTTTTCAAAACATTGTACGAAAAGGAGAAAATGCTGGTAACCACCAATTTTCTCCTTTTTCCACGATGTTTTCTACCCTATCAAAGAAAATTTGCTCCATTTGAGCCACATTGAAATTGTCATTTACAAATGCTTTCAATTTGGACATTACTAAAAAAAAATTGTCGTCTGTTAACCCTTTCCCAAACGACAAATTTTATACTCTTTTGTATTCAAAACATCTGCAGACGACAAATTCAAAATTGGTACAAATGAGCTTAAGCTCTCCGATAAGGTAGAAAAGATTGCGGGAAAAGGAGAAAAAGCAGGTTACCTGCATTTTCTCCTTTTCCCACATTGTTTTCAAAAGCCTTACTTTCCCACACTTGTGAAAACCCTGGATTGTTTGGTAACGGGTTAAAGGGTTAACAGTTAAAACTGTTTAACCGGTATCCTGCTAAAGAACTAAAATGAAATTTTCAATTTGATAGTAAAACCCTAAATATTGCCTTTTCAAAGGCATGTTTTGGGAAATAATACCTCCTTAGCGGACAGTGTAGATCTAAGATCAGACTGCACGTTCTGTGCAGTCTGATCTTGATCTACACTGTCCGCAAAAGGTCAGTAAATCGCGCTTAGCAGCATAAGGGTTAATTGCAACACTCTTTCCTTCCTTATGGATTTGTCCTCATTGCATTTTGGTGATTGTATTTTTCTAGATATCCGAAGAACATTAACAATTAAAAGAGGCCAAAGTAATAATTGCATAAGTTATGGTTAGCATGGTTCAGCCTACAAACTCCTGCAATATTGTAAAATACTGCAATTCTACATTCACTTTTAACCTTTATCGTACTAAAAAAGTGAAATAAAACTTTTAAGCTGATAGCGAAAAACCCAAATTTTGCTATTTCAAAGGTAATTTTGGGGGGGAAAATACGTCCTTATTGGACAGTGTAGATCAAAGATCAGACTGCACAGAAGTGCAGTCTGCTCTTGATTTTCACTGTCTGCAAAAGGTCAGTTAGTCATGCTTAGCTGCCTAAGGGTTAACTATAATTTAATACCCAATATGTACCAATCGCATCTGAATCAAGCCTTGTCAAATCAAATGTAAAATTGGTAATAAAACCAATGCCTTGCTGGAAATTGATAATGTAAGTGTTATATCTTTCAACAACTGATTTTATATACAAAATACACATGTTGCAGCTAACTTTGAGCTCTGGGAAAGGAAGGGAGTGTTTAACTCTTCACCACACAACCAAATTTAAGACTCTTCCATATTGAAGAAATTTACAGATGTCAATTCAAATGTTTTTCTATCGGAAGTATTTGTCTTAAGAATAATTAGAAAACATTGTGGGAAAAGGAGAAAATGCTGGTTACCAGCATTTTCTCCTTTTCCCATAATGTTTTCAAAGGCATTCTACATAAGGGTCATTAAAATTCGGGATTGTGTGGTAAAGGATTAATGCATGGCATAATATGGATCCATTTTGTGTAATCACTGGACGAATCATGAGGTGGAATGGTCCTTTGACACGCAAAAAATTTACCAAAAGCATAGAGTTTCAACCCAGGTCAGCCTGCACCAACTGCACAAGCCGACATGGATCTATAGTTTTTGCAGAGGCACCACTTTACAAAGTATGATTCATACATGGTTCAATTCATACAGTTGCAAGTCAGTGGTGGCTAATGATCAAGCTAAAAGACTTGTAATTTGGCAGCTGTGAGTTCAAATCCCTGCTCCACCAATATCCTTTTGGTAATTCTTATTTCATAGCATCAGGATTTACTCATCTCTCATCCCTGTTATTTAAACTCTGTTGATGAAGGAAAGTAGCCCACAGCTTTGAAAGAGTGTTGTAGAGTTTCCTGGTACATATTCTTTCAAACTGTATGACCTAGAGCATTGTACAGATGCCAAATTTGTAGACTTGTCCAAATTAAAAGCCTTTGTGCTCAACAAATGAAATGCCACTCATATGACAGAATTTTAGACAGGATAGAAAGCATTGTGGAAAAAGGTGAAAATGCTCAGGTAATCAGCATTAGGTTTTTTTCTCAAAATTTTTTCATAAGTCTTTTTCCTCAAGGTTGTTAAAACCCTTTAAATGTTTGGTAAAAGGGTTAGAAATTTAAACAACCAATGACCCTTGGGTCAAAAATAGGTCCTTGCCATATACGTGTGTCACACTTTTTATTGACTTTATAGTGGTTGGATATTAGATGCTGACAACCTATTAGGAAATACATAGATAGGTGCACCTGCCCATGCAATATGACAAAATTACTGTTAGAAATAGCATAAAACACACACACAACGGCATAACAAGCAAGTATCAACTCTAAGCTGCAGGTGCCTCTCCAGAGAAAAAGCAGTCTGACAAGGGGCATAACTGTCAAAAACATTTTGAGGGGCCCCTTCTCTTCTGCAATGGGCTCTCTTTTTGATAGTTATGAACTAGCTAAGTTTGAAGCAAATGACAGAAGTATGTCAGTCATCACAACTTGGCCAGTCCATAACTACATCTCACCTCCTCCTTATCAAGGATCCATTTTGAAGTACTATCAGTCACAAGTCATGATCTTAACTCTTAATATCAGACAACAAAATTTTGGACATGTCCAAATTGAAAGCATTTGCAGACAACAAATTAAAGGTGGCTAAAATGGTGCAAATTTTCTTTGATAAGGTAGAAAACATTGTGGGAAAAGGAGAAAAGGCTGGATACCAGTATTTTCTCCTTTTCCAACAATGTTTTCAAAAGCCTTCTTCTTGAAGGTCATTAAAAGTTGGGATTGTTTGGTAAGGGGTTAAACATGGCAGCACCCATATAAATCTATTAGGAAGGTCATCACCAGAATCTGTGTAGTTATTCACATCTATCAACCTGTTGGTGAAATCTTCCCATCAAAATAAAACCGTCGGATTTGATTAAAAGATCACCCGAGGTTTGCCAAAAGAGAGGACTATGTGAAAGTTGTCGCAAAGTAACAATAACAACGACAGTACTACTAGACAATACCTCTATATTTTCTTCAAAAACAGCCAAGATAACAACAAGCAAAAAATATTAATTGTAGGATGGTTGGAATTTGTTCATCCCATTCCAAAACTGGCAGACAGAAAATCTGGTTTTAATTGACCAATTTCTCGTTAGGACTGCATGTGCCAGAATTAGGGTGGCCCATTCACAGATCATTGCAGTGACATCCACAATTTGGAATCAATTATTTACAACTGCAAAGATGCAGTATGTTCTACCTCTTGTCAAAATAATTAGACATATACATACTAGGGTTGACTATTGAGGCTAAAATCTACTATTGCGATAGTATTGACATTGGAAAAATACTATTGCAATAGTACTGATATTGCCTGTTACTATTGCAATACTATTGCAATACTATTGGATGAATTGCAAGAGATGAATTTCACCAAATTACATCTTGAAACCATGTTTTATACTAATACTTTCTCCAAGTAGTTTAAATTCTACTTGAGTACATATTTTGAATAGCAAATAAAGGGGAAAATAGAGTTAAATGCAAGATGCTCAATAAATTTCAATGACTATTTGTTCTAAGTGCAGATGGTTCACAAACAATTTAACATACCTAATTACTCTAAACTTTTGAAGAAGTCAACTTTTAAGTCTGATTGATATACAACAGCATGCAAAGCATAAAATGCTGATGGTTCATAAACACACCTAATAAAAAAGTAATTATAAAGCAACTTTAAACTTTTAAAGAAGTCACCTTTAAATGTGAGCCCTTAAGTTTTTTTTGAGTTGATAGAATTTATCTAGATTTACCCGTAATTGGCCAATATATTCAGACACACACACGAAAAAACTTGTTTAGTCTCCAAATCTTTAGGAAATTATCATTCTGAAAAAAAGGGGGTGGCCAAAATAATAGGTTTTACCTTGTTGTATGTGTATCCAAAACAATAAGGATAACATACAACAAATTTAGATCTATATACAGTACCGGTGAAGGAGTCAAAACTGTAGTAGACCTATACATGTAGTTTTGCCATCTTTATAATACTGAAATACATGTTTTAACCAGTGTTCCCTCAAGCTTTCTATTTCAAGGGTACACTTACCCCCTGAGCTGTGAATCTGGGGGTAAGATTCCATATTAGAGGGTATGACAGTAATGGTTCCCAACTAGACGTAAAGCATTCCATATTGATGATTTGCAACAAAAAAGTGTGTCATATTAAGATATTTGTATAAATTTACTGCTTAAAGTCATAAAAAAGCTGAAAAGACGATCTGAAGTGACTCTGATCGGACAATGTCAAAGAGCCATTTTGTTGTGTCGTGGGTTTCCGTGTTTTTTACAACTATCTGTTTTTCATGTCTGTTAATTTCTGGATAGGTATTTCCACATGATTTGACCAAAAAAATTGTCAATAAGGGTAACAAGTAACTTCAAAACCTCTCATTTTCACAAGAAAAGCAGATAATGGCCTTTTTTGTCCATACATTTTCTTACGTGAAGTCTCGGGTGTAACCAGAATTTGTTACATGAATTTCAATTCTATAACGTGTTTTACGCTATAATTTGCGCGAGTGGGAACACTTTTAAACATCATCTTGCCTTTTTTAGCCCGAGAAAGAAGTAGCTTTCTAATACGAGATAAGTTATAGTACAGAAGTGGATGGTATGGATCCAAGATCCAACAGCGTGTTCTGTTTAGTCTGATGTCTATCTACACCGCCCGCCAACGGTTTGAAAATCACCATCTTGCCATCAGCAGCGTAAATAGGAACGACCATAAATGTAGATCTATATTACAAGCCATCTGTCTATGAGATGCCTGTCAGCCTGTATGTGGGTACACAAATGTTTGCAGTAAAATTTGGTTAAAGAGACATCTTTACAGTCAGAGAGTACATAAACGCTTTTAAAACTTGACGGTGTTATAATGACTATTCAGCTGTGTAAACCTAGATAAAAAATCAATATAAGGTGTATGGGGTGAAGAAACTGTAGGGATTTGTCTTCGATTTAAACCGGAAACTGTGGTTGTCATGTCTATGGCTAGCCGCAATAGAATGAAATGCGTTTTCTATCTGCCGTAATCTGTGCAACTTTGCAACCATCAAGGGCAATATTTGGCATGAAGATACAAGTTTCATAAAATTAAGAAAAAAACGGTTAAAAAACTGGATAAAAAAAAAGTGAAGATGTATCTTTAAGGGGTATGACGTAACATGCAAATCATTCGAAGGGACAGGGTTGTAATGCATCTTTTTAATTTACACACTTAAACTGGTCTGCTCCAAGAAACTTATATCTGGCTGCAGGATGACCTCCAATCAATTCAAAGTGACTACACAATAAGCCTATTTCATGCATGATTTACACCAGCTGATAGTGCTTTTTTGCATTTAGTAGTATAGCTGTTTCAAGAACACCCCAGTGTGTCACGTTTTGTGTAGTCAGCATAAAATAGTCCGGCTGTTTTCTAAAAATAATTCCTTGCAGCCGAAATAAAAGGAATGCAATTGAAATGGATTACTGATCAGTAAAGAAAAGAAAGAATGAGGTTTAGTATTCATTTTTCATAGTAGATTTATTTATTGCTTATGGAGGGACAACACGCATGGTTATGGTTTTTAGCTGTTTTGGCAGCCTGTGTAGATTAAGATTAGACTGTAGGCAGACTGTTTAGTCTGATCTTTGATCTAAATCCACTCTATTTGCATTAGTGAGAAGTTTTTAACAAAAACACCCTTAGTGTTGCAATTATTTTGGTCTAATTCCATGACTTAAAATTACCGCTGAGTTAGACAGTGCTCAAAGGATTCTTTTCGTAACGATGAACATTGCGTTGCAGAAATGAATATTATGCAGCCGATCATTATTGAAAACATATTCCAAAAAAATACCTGTCAAATATTTTGGGAAATTTACATTACAGAATGTCCGAATATTTAGGAAAACTTGCTTTTGGAAGTGTTCAAAGAAAAATTATTACAAAAACATGTCCGAACTTTTAGGGCGTCCGAATACATTAGCAAATTTTGGTATTTTCTCTCTCTTTCTTGTGAGTGAAACTATCAAAACTATCGATATTTGAGGTAACTATCGGTGATAGTTATCGATTTTCAACGGAAAAATCTATGCAGTAGCATTGACACGCTCGCCATTGGGATCCATCGATAGTCCGATGTATCGTTACACCCCTAATACATACCTATGTACCCTTCAACTTTTACCTAATTGACATTCTCACATTTAAGTTTTCTTTGAATGTGATGGACATGATCATTGTCAAAGTGATAGGTAACACACATCACTGCTTTTAAATAGGACTAGTTCTACCTTTTTTAACTGACTTTGACAGATAACAAAACTTATAGACTTAGGTAACTTTGAGGCAATTGCATACAACAAATAAAATGTGGCTAATTTAAGGAATATTGTGGTAGAAATCTTTTAGGGAAACTGAAAAATTGCCAGTTACCAACATTTTCTTCTTTTCCGTCAATGTTTTCAAAAGCCTAAGTATCACTTGTGGCAATTACAAAAACACGAAATTGTTTAGTAAAGCCTTAACTTCTTTGGACTTGCAGCAGGCCTCTTCTGTAAACATTACAGTAAAAGAAGATATTGACCATTAGTACAAGTAATTTGTCCTTTTACAACGATGTTTTCAGATGTTCTCATGCAATATCATCTATTCACTTTCAAGGATGTTGTCTGCTGAAAGTTGTTTGACTCTCTACCAGACAATCCCGAGTTTTAAGGATCCTAGGGTAGAGGGCTTTTAAAACCACTGTGGAAAAACTAGAAAATGCTGATGATCAGCATTTAGTGAGTAGTTAGAAAATCAGATTGCTTAAGTAACTTTCAAATAATCAACAAAATTTTAGACTTGTCCAATGTGAAAGCATTGCACACAACAATTTAAATATGACTCAAATGAGGCGCTTTGTCTATCGATAAGTAAAAAGCATGGGGGCAAATTTTCCATCAATGTTTTTTAAAGTTTTTTTCCTCATGGTCATTAAAACTTGCGAACATTTGGTAAAGGATTAATTTACCTTTAGCCTTACCATCAAAATATAATCCAAAATTGCATGTGTATATTATGTTCCAATATCAACCTCAGTTCTTCTTATGTAGTAAATTGACTGTCTTGCAAAATTTCACCCTTTCCCATACAATCCTGTGTTCTCACGACCCTGAGGTAAGAGACTTTTGAAAACATTTTCGAGAAAAGGAGAAAATGCTGGTAACCAGCATTTTCTCCTTTTCCCCAAAATGTTTTCTATAAAGTCAGTGAACTTCTGCTCATTTGCATCAGTTTTTAAATTTTTGTTGTGCATAAAATGACACCTTCAGTTTCTACAAGAATTGAATTCTTTGTTTGGAAGGGTTTAAACATGTGCTCCATGTTTGTTTTAAGAATAACTCTTCAACTCTGATGAATAATTAATGATCCAGTCAATCATACTTTTCAATGAATATATACTAAATAAAGTGTTCCTATTCACTGTAACATTCTTAAATTATACCTTGTGTATATATATTTTGTATTTAACCCTTAAAGCTCCTTTAACAACCATAAGTTGCCTTTGTGGCCAGTATAGATAAAGATGAGATTGCACACAGTGTGTAATTTTCCTTATTCAACACAGATGAAAATGTTGAAATCTTTGGATCACATTTGACAATACAAAGATTGCTTAATGTACCATATCTTAAACACATCAAATATTTAACCTAACACATCAATAAATAATAAAACTACCCAGAAAACTTGAATATAATGCCAATCTTTGTTCAGTGTAGAACGATAATCAAGGAAGACAAAAAGATATAAATATATGTAATGAAAAAAGATTGAGTTAATCCCCTTTGACCATCATAAACTTTTTTGGGGGATAGAAATTCTTTAAAGAAATCTGATTGGGGTCCACCAATCATTTATGTTAATTTAAAGGAAATAAATTTAACTATGCTTTTAGAAAAGCTGACTTTTGAAGATTTATTGTATTTTTTTAGTTTTGTTACCAGGACAACTGAAGTTGTTTACAGAAAAATCCTAAATTGATGGAGTTCTGAAGACGCCCTTAGGCGTTTGAAATCAACATTTTTCTCTTTTCCCACAGTGTTTTTCGCTATTTCAAAGATAAATCCCATCCATTGGGAAACATTTAACATCATCTTAAATTGCATCTTCTGGCACAGAGTTGTATATATTCACAGGCAAAAAAAGAACAATGGTAAAAACTTAAGTATGGAGGGCGCCCTGGAGGACCTGGGGTGTCTCCCTCCAGAAAATGTTTGAATTGTAGAAGCTATTTGGTGGCCTCTGGTGACATCTTTTTGCAAATTTGTCTTTTTTTTTAATTTGTGAAGTGTATGCAACAGCATTTTTGAGTACAGGAAGCTACATCCCTGCCTTATCCCTACACCTGAAGCATTCTTAATATATTAGATTTTACTTTTGAAATTAGAAAAGAGTTTTTTTAAACTAAGGCAGTCAAAAGAGTCTAAAGATAAAGATGCCATACTTAAGTGTAATGACAGACATCCTGATAGTGCTATTTTGATTTCAAGTATTCAAATCAAAACCATACAGACCTACCTTCATTAGTAGGATTCCACTGTCCTGCATCCAAAACATCTTTTCACCTGTCTTCTTATACTCACATCATTGCCAAATAATAGATATCTATCAGAATGTCTTACTAAAAAAACATTCTTTCCCATAGAATAGACTATTAACAATATCCAACTGCTAGAAAATGTAGTTAACACCGAGACAAAAATATTAACCTTTACAGCACCAAATAAACGCACAATGAAGACCCCCCTAAAGAAATCATTTTTTAATGTTACTTTTATCCAAAATGTCTCAGCAAAGTCAACAGTGTAGATCTAAAATCAGACTAAACATTTTGTGCAGTCTGATCTTAGATCTACACTGGCCTACAAAGCAAAATGTCGCGAAATGCCCATTTATGATGATTTTCTTTTTTCAAAAATTCGTCTATCTTACTTTATAACTTGTTTAACACAGAAACAGGCGCTGCCAATGAATTGGACTTTACGTAAGGTGTTATATGTTGATTAATTTCATCGAACAAGGATTCGACCCTTTTCCCATCTAATTTACTCGGCCTTTGCCCTTAGAGTGCCGAACCTATGAAATGGACCTTTTGAGCTGGAAGAAATAGACATAATATTACAGTTTAATCCCCTAAAGCTCCATTTACTACTTTGGTTATCTTTGAAACCAGTGTAGATCAAGATCAGACTGCACAAAATGTGCAGTCTGATCTTTAATCTACACTGTCCGCTTTGCTAAAATATTCCGGACATTAGCAGCCTTGAAACCAGTCTTACTATGGTCTTATTTCTAGAATGCAAATGTCTGTTGGGTTTATTCCACTATCTAAGGTTTAACTCTTTCCATACCATAGACGACACCAGGGGGGCTTTTGTGGACTGTGAAGATCAAGATCAGACTGCACAGAACGTGCAGTCTGATTTTTGATCTACACTGTCCACTGCTGTATTCTAGATTATGAATGAATTGTCCCTTTATCTTGCAGCAGAACTGTATTTGTAGCCACTGAGAAAATGCAATTTATTTATTCAGTAGTGAAAGAGTTAAGCCAGATATGTTACAAAGAAAAGGACAGTGTAGATCTAAGATCAGACTGCATTCTACGTAGTTTTTAAAAATTGGGATTGTTTTGTGAAGGGTTATAAAGTAGAAAGTCTTGCATGGTGACCTCGGCTGCCTTATATGACACTAGACTGGGAAGTTCACTGACCAATAATCCGATCATTAGACAGAAACCACTCAAATTATGAAATTACATTGGACAGAGCCACATTGGGGAATTGATCTGTGACCCTTTATGGCCAAAGAAATTCGTCTACTGGTTCTTCTTTGTAAATCCTTACCAACCTCATACCAGAAAATCAAAGATTCAATATAAAAAGGGCCATAATTCTGCAAACATTCAAAGCAAAGTACTGCTGATGTTGGGCACTACTAGATGTAAGACTGTCTTTAAAATTTCATCCAAATCGGATGGGATATATGAGAAGGACAGCAGATAAATCGAAGGTTGTATTTAACTTGAAAGGGGCCATAACTCTGCACATATTTATTGCAAAGCAACATGTTGCACTAGGCACTACTAGATGTCAAACTGATTACTCATTTACAATTTTATCAGACACAAAGTTGTGTAAGAAGAGCAGACAAAGGGAACATTGAATTCAAAAAGGTCATAACTCTTGCAGGCATTCATTGCAAAGCAACATGCTGATACTAAACTTAACTCTTTACCAAACAATCCCTGGTTTTAACAACCACATGAAAGAAGCCTTTTGGAAACATTGTGGGAAAAGGAGAAAATGCTGGTAACCAGCATTTTCTCCTTTTCCCAAACGTTTTCTACTCTATCAAGGACAAATTCTGCCATTTGATCCATCTTTAATTTGTCGTCTGCAAATACTTTCAATTTGGACCAATTTAAAATTTTGTCATTCGGTTAAGGGTTAACCTTATACTGAGGACTCCTGTAAAATTTCATCAGAATTCAAATTAGGGTCCATACTCACCATACCTGCTTTGTTTCATTCTGACTCTAGATTTAGAAAAAAAAAACACAACCTCTGATTGGCTAAAACATTTGGTTTATCCAATCAGAAGTTGTTTAACATTCATCGAATTTAGAAAATTCTTGAGGATAAGAGTTAGAGTGGTCTAAAAAATGAATGAATGAATGAATGTTGTTTTATGGTGCATTGACAGCTTTGGTCATTTAGAATGGTTGGTGAATATTGAACCATGGACTTGAAGAGAACAGCAGACAATCTGGAGGGCCCGATACTCACATTACAGGTCTTGTCAGAAGATAGGCATGAAAATATTACATTCAAACCCTTAAAGGGCCTTTCATGCCTTACAGTTGCCTTCCCAGCCAGTGTAGATCAAGATCAGGCTGCAAAAAACATGCAGCTGGATCTTTGATTTACAGTGTCCCTTTGCTGAAACACTGTAGACAAAATCAACTAGAACTTGCTTTTCTACAAAAAACACAGATGTCTCCCCCTTTTTTGGTGTCAGAAGGATTGATATGTGACCAAGGCAATTTCTAGCTGAAATAATGGTCATTTTTCTCTAACGGTTTTTGAATTATAGAGTGGACACGAAAATTTGTACGTAAAATGAGTAAGGAAAATAATGAAAGGGAAATAACTCGAAAAATGTATAAGCCAGAGTTATGGTTCTTGTGCATGACACTTAGTCTCATGGTGCTTTACAAATGGGTGAAGTTTTATCAAAATACCCTAAAAGGTTTTCGAGTTACAGAGCAGACACGATTTGTGACGGAAAATAATCAAAGGGAAATAACTCGAAGAACATACAAGCCAGAGTTATGGTTCCTGTGCATGACACTTCGTTTCATGATGCTTTACAAATGTGTGAAGTTTTATCAAAATATCTTACAAGGTTTTCGAGTTATAGAGAGGACACGATTTGTGATGGAAAATAATCAAAGGGAAATAACTCGAAAAATATACAAGCCAGAGTTGTGGTTCTTGTGCATGACACTTTGTCTCATGGTCCTTTCCAAATGTGTAAAGTTTTATCAAAATATCTTAAAAAGTTTTAGAGTTATAGAGCGGACATGATTTGTGATGGACAGACAGACGGACAGACAGACGGACACACAGGGAAAAACAATATGTCTCCCAACCCTGACGGGGGGGACATAATCATGAAATTGCTATTATTCTGATCATATTTCTGGAATGAACATTTCTGTTGGTTTTATTCTGTGCTGGCAGAATATTTCAATGAACTCTGGACAATATAGAGCACAAAAAAAAGGCAGCACATTACCAATTACCTTGACACTGTCAAACCATCTTAACCCTGAAACTGCTTAAAACATGAAACGAAAATTTCCACTCTATAGTAAAAACCCAAATATTGCCATTTCACAGTTGATTCCACAGGAAAGAAAATGCCACATCAGATAGTTTAGAGCAAAGATCAGACTGCAAGTTTTGTGCAGTCTGATCTTGATCTACAGTCTGCAAAGTGCCCTAGGTTGCCCATAGCAGTGTAAAGGTCAAATTTTAACATTGGACAGTATAGATCACAGAAAAGGCAGCACGTTATGTATCACCTTATCTTGAAACTGTCTGCAAAAACCATCTTAGCATTTGACCAATGGACAAAAGTTTTCACTCATCCAAATTGAAGGCATTTGCAGATGACAAGTTAAATGGGACACAAATAATGGGCTCTGTGCAGTACCTGAAAAGCTACCAAACATAGCTGGGAAAGGGGGGAAAAATGCTGGTTACCTGCATTTTCTCCTTTTTCACAATGTGTTCAAAAACCTTCTTTCTGAAAGGTTGTTAAAAGATGGGACTGTTTAGTAAAGGGCTCAGCTGTTTTGGCATGCTAAACCCAAAGTAGCAATTCAAAATCAGATCTTATTACTACCAATGTAATTTTGAAAATCAAATATACTCTTCTGCAAAAAGCACAACTTATCAACTTACTGGTGCTAAGAATTCTGGTGTTTTTATTCCCATAAACCCAGAAAGAAGGTGTCATAAAACAAATATAATCTCTTAACTTCCACAACACATGGTTTCCAGTATTGGTCTAAATAGAACCAAATGTTCTGCTTGGAGGAGAACCAATATCTTCTTTGAAAAGAAACATAAACAAAATTAGTGAAATTTCAGACAGCACTAGTTTTTTGTCATATCCATTGCAAAACTAGATCATGCCTATCAAACATCTTTGCAACTGGAATCATGAATCATTCTTATCACATTTGAGCCTTCATCACATAATTCCGAGTTTTATCAACCCTGAAGAAGAAGGGATTTAAAAACATTGTGGGAAAAGGAGAAAATGCTGGTAACCAGCATTTTCTCCTTTCTCCACAATGTTTTCTACCCTATCAATGACAGAAGTCATCATTTGAACCACATTTAATAGATCATCTACCAATGACTTTAATTTGGCCGAATCGAAAATTCAGTCATTTTGGTAAAGACTTAAAGGGGCCTTAGTTTAGTTTTTATAATGTAAATAAAAATTTCTTGTTAAACACCAATAAATACAACTTGATACATGTTTTCTTTGCAATTGTACATGTAAACTTCACACTTACATTCTGTAAGATGCTGCAATTTTGGGCATTTACATGAAGAGATTTCATTTTGCAATCAGTTTGAAAACTTTTTATTCTTAATACATCAGGTATGATGTCATCACACTAATTTCAATACAAATCCTCATAAATAATGCTTGTTGTTGATCATGTGACATTCCCACAAGTCTTTGAGAAACTCTGGCACAAAATCTAAAAAATACCTTTAGATGCTATGTGGCCCATTAAAGAAATACAACTGAAAAAAAAAATTGTTTTTCCTTCTTTTTGTCTTTCTTTTTTACTGATGATTTTGTCAGCTGTTGGCTTCCTTAATTCAGTGGTAAATCATTCTTTAAGTTTGTTGTAAAAATCTCGATAGCTCCCTTTCAATAACATATTTGATCATCAATCATGTGTCGATTTTCAGTTGAATTTTTGCTGGTATTATGACTTTCAAAAATTCATCAGTTCAATGCAACGCAGAGAGAAGATTGAATTATGTTTTTAGCTTTTTCTTTAAGAGTTAACTCTTTACAAGACAACAAAATTTTAGACTTGTCCAAATTCTGAGCATTTCAAAAGAACATTCTAATTGTAGCTAAAGTAACGCGATTGTCTTTGGAAGGGTAGAAAAATTAACCCTTTACCACATGACAAAATTTCAGACCTATCCAAATTGAAAGTGGCTCAAACGACGCAATTTTCTTTGATAGGCTAGAAAACTTTGTGGGAAAAGGAGAAAATGCTGGTTACCAGCATTTTCTCCTTTTCCCACAATGTTTTCTAAAGGCTTCTTCCTCAGGGTCGTTTAAAGTCATCATTGTGTGGTAAAGTGTTAAGAGGTTTCGAAGGCTCTCTTCCCACAGGTTGTTAAAAGACAGGATTGTGTGATAAATGATTAACTTGACAAAAAAGTAGATGAAAATGCAGACAATGTCAATCCTGATATGAATTTATGGGATTAGTATCTAGCATGAATGCTTTAATATTAAAATTTTGACAGTTTGTGTTTTTATATTAAGTTTGTTTTTGTTTGAACAGCCATCACAGACTAATGCAATCAGTATTTTTTACATGGAACAAGCACAAAAACAAGAGGGCCATGATGGCCCTGTATCGCTCCACTGGCTATTAAGTAAAAACACTACAAGCCAAACATTACAATATTCAGCAAATTGATTTCAAACACGAGGACATGCAAACATTTTTCTATCTAATCCTACGAGAAAGTTGTGATCCATGGGCAAAGCCAATTTTGATCGCAAAGCTATAATTATTTGAATCCTGGTGGAGGTCCACAATATAAAGCTCCATACTAAATAATTCAGTTCTTGAATGTTATAAACAAGAAGATTTTCAAATTTTTCTCAATGAAAAGCCCTGTAAAACATGAAACCCATGAGACAGGGCTAAATCTAATAGCCTTAGTCTTTATAATGGTTAGTAACATGATGACTTAAGATAGTTTTCATTACAAAAGCCCATGTAAAACTGGTGACCTTGTGTTCCGTGGTGTGGGGACAAACTTGGGTCAAGGACTATAATTTGGGCCCTCCTTGTAGAGGCCCACTAGATAAAGCTACATGCAAAATTTGGTAGACCCCATGGCTATTATTTGAAGGAACTTGGTAGAGGCCCACTAGATACAGCTACATGCCAAATTTGGTAGCCCTAGGCCTTACAGTTTCAGAGAAGAAGATTTTTGAAAATTTTCTATATTTTTCAGTTTTGTTGCCATGGCAACCAGAGTTTTTGAAGGAATAAAATTCTGTCATGGGATTCTGAAGAAGACCATGGCAGGATCATTTCTTTGAAGTTTCATCAAAATTGGATAAGTAGTTTCAG
Source organism: Hippopus hippopus (assembly GCA_946811185.2). Lineage (NCBI taxonomy): Eukaryota > Metazoa > Mollusca > Bivalvia > Cardiida > Cardiidae > Hippopus > Hippopus hippopus. The sequence goes on along the minus strand of OX328107.1, from coordinate 35,509,560 downwards.
AGATGTTTGAAATAAAAGTTAATGCACGCACGGACAGATGGACGGACGGACCTTCAGTGCCAGTAAAAAACAAGTATATACATCAATCTCAGTTTGAAATATATCTTTTTAACCTATTACCAGACAATCCCTACTTTTGATGACCCTGAGAAAGAAGGCTTTAGAAAAGCATTTTCTCCTTTTCTTACAATGTTTTCTACTGTTCACAAAACAAATTTCAAATTTTCAATCACTTTTATTTTGTCGTCTGCAAGTGCTTTCGATTTAGACAAGCCTAAAATATTATCGTTTGGTAATGAGTTACATGTGTGCTAACAATTGTCATAATAAATCACTAAGATTTTTTTTCAAACTTATTTTATTAATACTTTTTCTAAGCTAGTCATCATCAAACAGTAGACATGGTGTATTAATATGAACACTTCATAGTTTGTAAACACAGTCAGATATGTGGAGGATAATTTTTTGTTTTGGTGTATGATTGAAAATTCTTTTATTGAGTTGAAACAAATGCTAAAAGCTTCCCTTGAGCACGTTGTGCTCAAGTGAGCTAAAAAGTTAACATACGGATGGACGGACAACGGGCCATAACATAAGCCTGCTGGCCTTCGGCCAGTGGAGCTAAAAAACTTGTCTAGCACCAATCATGTATCACTGCAGCTTGATAATCAAGGGAGGTAAATAGTAATGAACTTTATCTTTCATAAAAAGAGTTATTTCCCTTGATTAATGTTTAAATTGAAGTGACAATATTTTGAAGCCCATGTTAAACTTGCGATCCCTGGAATGAAGGCAATTTTGACCCCAGACCTACAATATGAAACTAGAATGTGTGGTTATAAACAAAAAGATTTTTTAATCTTGCCCAATAAAAAGTCATGTAAAACAAGTTTGCTGAATAAAAGGCCCTGTAAAATATGTGATCCATGACACAGGTTTATCAAGTTTTCACTATAAAAGCCAATGTAAAACTTGTGACCCCTGGTGTGGAGTCAAACTTGACCCCCAAAGTTAAAATTTGGGCCCTCTTGGTAGAGGCCCATTATATAAAGTTACATGCAAAATTTGGTAGCCCTAGGCCTAAATATGGCTATGTACAAGTAGATTATTAAAGTTTCCTTATATAAGACCATGTAGAACTTGTGACCCCCTGGGGTGGGGCTACATTTGACCCCCTGGGCTATAATTTGGGCACCCTTGATAGAGACCCCCTAGATAAAGCTAAATGCAAAATTTGATAGCCCTAGCCCTTATAGCTAGATGCGAAAGATTTTCCTATATAAGCCCGCCCATGTAAAACATGTTACCCCCCGGAGCGAAGTCAAATTTGACCCTCGGCTATAATTTGGACACCCTTGGTACAGGTCCACTAGATAAAGCTACATGCCAAATTTGGTCGCCCTAGGCCCCATGGCTAGGTCAAAGAAGAATTTTAAAGTTCTCCCTATATAAGCCCATGTAAAACTTGTTATATAAGCCCATGTAAAACTTGTTACCCCCGGGCACGGCCTAATTTGACCAATCTTGGCAGAGGTCCACTAGATAAAGCTACATGCCAAATTTGGTAGCTCTAGGCCCTATGGCTAGGTAGAAGAGGAATTTTAAAGTTCTCCCTAAATAAGCCCATGTATAACTTGTAACCCCCGGGGCGGGGCCAATTTTGACCCCAGGGCTATAAATGAAGAAACTTGGTAGAGGTCCACTAGATAAAGCTACATGCCAAATTTGGTAACCCTTGGCCTTACGGTTTCAGACAAGAAGATTTTCAAAGATTTTCAAAATTTTTCAGTTTTGTTGCCATGGCAACCAGAGTTTTTGAAGGAATTAAATTCTTTCAAGAAATTCTGAAGAGGACCATGGCAGGATCATTTCTGTGAAGTTTCATCAAAATTGGATGGGTAGTTTCAGAGAAGAAGACGTTTTAAAAAAAAGTTAACGCACGGACGGACGGACGGACGCACGGACGGACGCACGACGGACAACAGGCCATGACATAAGCCCGCTGGCCTTCGGCCAGTGGAGCTAAAAATAAGTCTGATTTCACATTTTGTAAATCACCCCCCCCCTTTCCTTTCTTTTTTTGTAATTTCAAAATAAAATATAAAGTATTTAAAGCAACTAAAATATATTTGCAAAATTATGCCAAATCACTAAATTGTTAAAACTATTTTTAGAACCAAAATTGCAAGATTATAGGAGATTTTGGTCCAGTCATATCATTAGGAAATATAAAATCTGACTTCAACCCTTGTCCTGCTAAATATGAGAAATGACACGTTCAAACCGACAGTAAAATCCCAAATTTTGCTATTTTTAAGGGTATTTTTTCATACAAGATATCCCCTTATTTGACAATTTAGATCAAAGATCAGTCTTATCTTGATCTACACTGTCCTCAAGAGGTCCTTGAGTGGCTCTTAGCAACCGATAGGTTAAATGAGAACACCTAATTTCAGCACATACGGTTGAGAGCATGTATTCATTGTTGAAGAGGTAAATTTTTGGAGACCAAGAGGAAGCTAGTTAAAATGATTTCCTAATTTTCGTCAATGTTTCTATGAATTCTTACAAAAAGACATTTCATAGCTATACAGGATTTAATTACTCCCCCCTCCCCCATTATTTCTTTTACAATGGGCCTACTTCTTTCCAAAGGGGTGGGTTGGAAATTCCCCCCTTCATAATGAATTTCTATACATTAAACTTCTCAAATGGATGGCTGTTACCATGCACAAAAGAGCAGAGAGAAAAAAAAGATACATTTTGGTAAAATTTGTAAACACAGAGAATTTTTATCAAAGCAAATTTTCCTTTTCGCCTGCATCAGTGAAAAGGGAGGTAACTCTTAAATGGCTATGCACTTCTGTTGTGCATGTAATAATACTACCACAATACACTAGATCAATTCTCATTATAGTATTATTCTAGATTCAGAAATTAACACAATTTTTTATTGGCTAAACCAAATTCTGATTGGCTAAACCATTTGGTTTTAGCCAATCAAAATGGTATAGCCAATCAGAAAGTGTGTTACTTCCAATTCAGAAATTCTAAAAAATTTGACTCAGAATGTTGTTTTGAATGGTTGGCTAATACTCAGCTCAAAGGTCAGTATTCACAAACTTTTCTAATTAAATTCTGAGCCTTATTATAAATTTAGAAGCCGAGCCCCAGTAATGGAGTCTGTAGCGTAAAGAATTTGAGAAAAGAGGGCGGTTCCAACCCCCAGTTTGGCCAATTTCTTCGTAGAGAATGATGACAGTCATTGAGATAGGATTCCTCTCTTATCAGTGATCATTGTTTACAATGGTTATGTTGGAAAGTAGCCATTAGCTTGGGGAAAAAATTTATGTAGTTCTGGTCAAAGAAACTCCAGGCAAGCTTGGATAGGTGCACTGGCTGCCATGATATAACTGAAATAATGTTGAAAACATCATTAAACACCAAACAAACCGCTGACTAAATTTAGAAAGTAGCACAATTTTTCATAAGCGTAACCATTTTATTTGGCTAAAATGGCTTAGCCAATCATGAATTGTGTTAGATATAGTTTATGAAATTCTAGGGAATCAGGCTATGGATGTTCTTGAGAAAGGAAAGCAAATAGAAGTCCAGGTATCAAAGACTCTTCATCCAGAAGTATGATGGAAATTTCTATTACTTCTAAATATTAATGAAAAAGCTTGTCTCCTAGCAACAGCATAACTGTGCATATTACTTGTCTTAAACTATATTCTAGGAATAAAATAAATTGAAAACAATAATTTCACAATAATGACAATAATGAATAAGACAAAAATAGGAAATATTTATAGTCAGAATGCTCGCATTCTAATAAGATAGACCCTACAATAAAATTCTTGACTAATTGTTTAAAAAACAATCCTGAGTTTCAACAACCCTGGGGAGAAAAACTTTTGAAAACATAGTGGGAAATAGACAAAATGACGGTGACCAGTGTCCATAATCCACTAACTATTCCTAAGAACATTTTCAGTCTTATTTTGAAAATTTTTCTAAATTTGAAAGTAACTTTTCATTGGCCCACACACTCGGAGTGAGTACTGGAGCTTCCAGGGAGCAGAATCGAGAGAATTTGGTATAAGTTGCCAGAACTTGTTTCTCTGTTGATGTAAAATAAAAATGTATAAACTTATATTACTGGTATAGGGGCCATAGGTTATAAACAAGAAGGTTTTCAAACTTTCCTAAGTACAAGGCCCCTGTAAAACATAACCCCTGGGGAGTGGCTAATTTCAATCTCAGGGCTAAATTTTGAACAAGTTCAAGAGTGATCCAAATTTGGAAGCCCTGGGACTTACGGTTTAGAGCAAGAAGAATTTTATAATTTTCACTCTATTAGCATATACTGTATATATGACCCTTGGGGCTTTAATTTGAAAAATTTTGGAAAAGACTTGTTAGATGATAATATTCACAAAATATTACACCTGTATATCAAGGTAAGGAACAAGAAGATCTTTGAAGTTTTCACTATATAAACCTGTGATCAAGCTGTGACTTCTGGGGCCAGACTAATTTTGACCCGCTGGCTATAATTTGAATAATCTTGATAGTGGCTCATTAGATAAAGCTCCATGCCAAATTTTGTAGCCCTAGGCCTTACAGTTTAAAACCAGAAGTTTCTAAAGGTTTCACTATAATAAGCCTATGTAAAACTTGTGATCCCCAGGACATGTCCAATTTTGACCCCAGGGCTTTAATTTGAAGAAACTTCATAGAAGTCCCTTATATGGACCTACGTGCCAAATTTGTTAGCTTTAGGCCTTATATATATATGATTTCAGACAAGAAGATTTTCAATATTTTTTCAGTTTTGTTGCGATGGCAACCAGAGTTTTTAAAGGAATCAGATTCTTTTAAGAAATTTTAAAGAGGACCATGGCAGGATCATTTCTGTGAAGTTTGGTCATTATTTGATAAACAGATCCAGAGAAGATGTTGAAAATAAAAGTTAATGCAAGCAGGCACAGATAGACAAATGCATGCACAGAACGGACAGAGGGTCATGACTAAAGCTTACTGGCCTTCAGACACAGGGTCATGACTTAAGCTTACTGGCCTTTGGCAACTGGAGCTAACAAGATTCATGGGTTAACCCGTTCCAATTAATCCCTAGTTTTAAGGATCCTTTAAGAAAAAGACTTGATGTTTATCTACCCTATCAGAGATTATCAGCTCATCTGTTACAAGTTTGAAACTATCCTCTGCACTGACGCTTTAAATTTTGCTCTTAATTTTGCCGAGTCTAAAATTTGTTATTTACTAAGGAGTTAAAGTGTATAAAACTCCACTCAACAGATCAATCATTTGTGGAATATGGTAAAAGGACCTAGAAACATTCCTGCAGGGACCTTGAATCTTACAGAAACAGATACTGTCCTGAATTAACCCTTTACCACGCTATCCTGAGTTTTAATGACCCTGAGAAAGAAAGCTTTTAAAACAATGTGGGTAAAGGAGCAAATGCTGGTGATCAACATTTTCTCCCTTTCCCACAATTTTTTCTACTACTCAAGAACAAAAAACTATCATTTGAAAGCCATTTGAATTGTCGTCTGCAAAATGCTTTCAGTTTGGTCTAGTCAAAAACTTGCCACATGGTATAGGGCTATAATATATCTTATCTATAGCGTTACATTTTCCAGCAGGCACGGACTGCACAAGTTATCAACAAAAAACCTGTGAGAAACACTTTATTGCAATTTTGGCTCTTGTGCCAAATGAATGCAATCAGGAAATGAGACCAATAAAAATGGAATTCTGAGGTCTTACTTCGGTCAAAGTAATTCTCCACAGAGAGGATGGATCTGATTCCACACTGCACATTCTGCAAAGTCTAATCTTGCTCTACACTGTCTCCAAAAGCAACCAAAGTTTTAAAGCTTGTCTCTCAACCAGTCAAAGCAGATCTAAATGTTGCTATTGACTCTTTCACTTCCAAATAAATATATTTCTCTTTTTCAACGGCTACAAATATAATTCTATTTCAAGATGAAGACACTGTTTGGTCATAATCTAAAATAAAGTAGTGGACAGTGTAGATCAGAGATCAGACTGCATGTTCTGTGCAGTCTGATCTTGATCTACGCTGTCCACAAAAGCTTCTGGTGTTCTCTATAGCAAGGAATGAGTTAAAAGAGCTTTTAAAAAAGTAGATATTACAACTGCAGGAACTTTTAAAATTGATTCCTTCTTAGTCTTAATTTTCTGTGTTTTATAAATTTTAGTTATTTGCATTTGAATACGAGTAGTCTTTATTGCAGAAAAAATTCAACAGTAACAAATTTTCATTATGATCAATCAGGGGTGGACCTAACCCAAAATAAAGTATACGCTAACGTAATACCAAAGGTATTATCAAAGGTGCAAGAATTGCAATGAGAGGTGAGGGGGATTTTGCAGGAGGGTGGGGAAGGGCTTCCCCAAGAAAATTTTTGAACTGTAGAAGTTATTTGGTGGCCTCTGGTGAAGTGTTTTGGCAAATTGTCTTTTGTTTCTTTGGTTTCTGTTTTTGCAAAGTGTACACATCTTCACTTTTTACGTACAGGCAGCTCCACCCCTGTCAATGTGACTGCCTGGCCTGACTTTGATATAATCACTTCAATAAGTCCACAATTAACCCTTCACCATGCAATCCTGAGTTTTAACCACCCTGAGGATTATTAGTCTTTTGAAAAAGCATTGTGGGAATAAAAGAAAATGCTGATAACCTGTATGTTCTCCTTTTCCCACAATGTTTTCTACCATATCAAACACAGAAATCATCATTTTAGCAACATTTAATATATTGTCTGCAAATGCTTTGAATTTGGTCCAGGCCAAAATTTTGCTCTTTGGTACAGTGTTAAGGCCTAGTGAGGCCCCACAGTCACCAACCAGTTGTAATTGCTTTTCTCGTCTTAATTGTACAGAAATTTCTAAATTGCAAAATAATACAGTTTCCAACTTAGAATAAGACTTAGAATGTCACTTAGAATGGTTGATGAATAGGGGCTCTGACTTCATTTATCCTGTTTTTCATGTGGAGGCACTTCTGTGAAATTACCACTGTTACAAATGAGGACCAAACCTCAGACTAATCCAGGTTACGAATCCTACACTTTACAACTGAGCCAAGTTTTATTACAAGACTGATCCAAAGAAGATTGAAAATAAGATGGCCACTGGCCCTAAAGCGCTCATCAGAGTAAAGTTATCAAGGACTGGTAAAGCTGAATAGATCCTTGTTGTGATGATGTAAAACACATGGGTGGTAGTGATCTACTTTTTGACCAACATGACCTATTTTTTAACTTGTCTGAGATATCACCATGACAAACATTCTGATCCTGTCACTAGACAGCACAAAGGTTTTTCTAAGATTTGGCCCAGTAAACTACTTTTTGACCCTACATGACCCAATTTCAAACTTACCAGAGATATCATCAAGACAAACATTCAACCAAGTTTTGCGAGTCTTGTATTGAAAATAAGGCTTCTAGCACGCACACAAGATTTTCTAAAACTTGTCCCAGTGACCTAGTTTTAAACCAATGAGACCAAATTTGAAATTTGTCTGCTATCATTATGACAATCATTCTGATCGAGTTTCATGAGTATCAGTCTCAAAATGTGGCCTATATAGAGTACACAAGGTTTTTCCAAGATTTGGCCAGTAACATACTTTTAGACCCAGAGTGGCCCATTTTCAAAGCTGTACCAGAAATCAAGACAAACATTCTGACCAAGTTTCATGAATATCAGGCTTTAAATGTGACCTTATAAGGCACACAAGTTTTATCTATGATTTGGCCCAGTGACCTACTGTTGACCCGACACCCAATTTCAAACATGTCCAAGACATCATCAAGACTAACATTCTGACCAAGATTCATGAAAATCAGGGTTAAAATGTGGCCTCTCAAGTGCACACGTTTTCCTGAGATTGGCTCACTGACATGTTCTTTTATTCGACATGACCCAATTTCAAGACAAATATTCAAACCAAATGTCATGAGAATCAGTCCAAAAATGTGGCCTCTGGAGTACACACAAGGTTTTCTAAGATTCAGCCCACTGTGACCTAGTAGTTTTTGATCGGATGTGACCAAATTTTGAATTTGTCTGAGATGTCATCAAGAAAAACATTCTGACCAAGCTTCATGAGTCTCAGACTGAAAATAAGACTTCTAGAGTGCACACAAGGTTTTTCTAAGACCTACTTTTTGGTTGGATATGACCCAATTTTGAACTTGTCCTAGACTTCATAAAGACAAAAACTCTGACCAAGTTTCATGTGTATCATCCAGAAATTGTGGCCTCTAAAGTGCACACAAGGTAATTGTTGATGCATGATAGACACCAGACACTTAGCACGATCAGAAAAGCTCGTCTTGAGCACTTCGTGCTCGTGTGAGCTAAAGACATGTAAGGAGGCAATTATAAACTTGATACTTTTTTATTAACCCTTTACCAAACAATCCTGTAGTTTAACTATTCTGAGTAAGAAAGCTTTCGGAAATTTCTATCCTTTCAAAGGCAAATTCTATCATTTATTTAGTTTGTCATCTGCAAAATACTTTCAATTTGGACAAGTCTAAAATTTTGTCTGTTGGTAAAGCTTTTTCTAAGGCTGTCACCTCTAGGTGCAAAAAATAAGAATTTGTACAGAATTGGGTTAACAATACATCTATACTCGTTTTCAGCTAGTTTTAAACCCATTTCATCCTTTTGTTATCAAACTATAATCATTCATGTATCTTCATGCCAAATGTTGCCCCTGACAGTTGCAAGGTTGCACAGAGTACAACCCATAGAAAATGCATTACATTTTCAGGAGGCCATCAAAGAAATAATTGTTGTGACGTTTCCCTTTTTAAATGAAAGATTTTCGATATATGTATTTTATCCCTTACACCGTATATATCGGTTATTTATCTCTGTTTACGCAGCTGACATAATTCAGAGCCACTCTACAGTCTATCAAGTTTTGACCGTGTCTTTTCTCTCTGACTACAAGTATGTATCTCTAAGTATAAGAAACATTTACTATTGATATTTAATGATCCTTCACATCCATAACTTTATATCTGTACAGATTTTACAGATCATTAGGAAGAAATGAGGGATAAACAGTATCTAATTACATCAGCATTTCTATACCGGCTACTGTGTTGGCAATTGAATCAGAAAGACTATCATTCTCTCTATTCACTCCTCCATGCTACCTCTCTGCCACTTGCTTTTTTCTCACAGAAAGTGGATTCACCCCAGAGCTAAGCTCTTTACCAAACTGCAAATTCTTGACTCTTCCAAGCTGAAAGCATCTTTAGAAGACTGATTCAGAAGTGATACAAATGAACGAAAGTTCTTTCATAGGGTAAAAAACATTGAGGGATACAGAGAAAATGCTGGTTACCAGCATTTTCTCCTTTTCCCACGATGTTTTCAAAAGTCTTCTCCTTCAGGATTGCCAAAAGTCAAGATAATGTGTGGTATATTTAACCCTTATCCTGCTCAATAACTGGTGTGAAACTTTCAAGCTGACAGTAGAAACCTAAATTTTGCTATTTCAAAGGTAATTCTTTGGGAAAGATATCTCCTTATTGGACAGTGCAGATCCAAGATCAGACTGCACATTCTGTGCAGTCTGATCTTTATCTACACTGTCCACATTAGGTTAATGAGTTACGCTAAGCAGCCTAAGGGTCAAGGTTCATCATGACACACCAGCATGATTAGAACTTGCGTTTTCATTGGAAACAATTGACTGAGTTGTTATACATCCAGCTGTATTCAGAAAAAAAAACCTCTTTACCCTTGGAATGTCCCAAAAGATCAACCCTTATAATACTGAACCAAGATTTAATTGCTTATGCACACTGTGCAGATCAAGATCAGACTGCACATTCTGTGCAGTCTGATCATGGATCTTCACCATCCGCTTTGTTGCAAAATATTCCGACAAAAACAGCTTTGAGGCTGCAATAAATGCATCTACAGTAGATCTAGATTGTTCATGGTTAAAGGCATCATGTACAACAGGTTTCTCACAATGCATGGCAAGCACTTCACTGTAATTACATACTGGCTCCTTTGTTTGGACCAGGTCTATCTTTTTCAGATTGACCCGTCTTAACAGAATGCAGGAGCGCAGGTCTATCTATGCATGTGAACAGGTTGTTCTGTAGATAGAAAACCTGCCCACGTGCGGGAAAGACCTGCTCCCGTGCGAGAAAGACCTGTCCACGTGCAATTGACAAACCTTGGGTTGTGCAGACAGGGTCGTGAAGGACATTAGTACTTGCGCCATATTGATTTTTAGGAATTCGTTAAATAAGAGGAAGAATCTTGTAAATATGTCTATTGGAGAGACAGATTTCAATATGATTTTTATTAATGACCAACTCAGCAATTTATTTCAATGCGATCACTAAAAAAACTATCCCTTCCTATTTACTATTTATCGTTTTGAAATCAGCTGTCCTAAGCTCGATCCCAAGGTAACAGGCTCGAGCCTCACTGGAAGTGTCGACCTGATATGACTGAAATAATAATAAAAGTGGTGTAAAACACCATTCAGCCAATCAATTAATGATTACTGACCTACTGTCCTATAGAACTGGATGAATCGGTGCAAATGGACTGACGGTACAATTGAAAACACGCGAGTGTTACGGGCAAAAGCTGAAATCCACGAATATTTCAATCAATTCGAACCTATACTGAGCAATGAACTCTCTCGTGCATCATCAACAAACTTATCCACCGTAAACAAAAAAAAAAAATCCAAAGGTCGATGCTCTCGGTGTCAATTTCAAGCCACGATTCATTAACGTTCAAGTGAGAAAATAAAACTGATAAATTAATAAAAGAAAAAATACCAAAAAGTTAAAAAACCATAAAACATGTTAAACCGTTCTTTTTTCGAACTTACCCATTCTTTTCAACATGGTTGTTAAGTTGTCTGCTCAATACTGATGGTGGCCGGTATGTAAGTCGGATATCGACCTCGTACATCGGTCTTTCCGTATAAGAACGACCAGGGCACAAGCTTCACAAAACAACTCGAAGCTCATGCCCAGGTCATTTTTATATGGAAAGACCTCGTACTCAGTCGATATCCCATACGTACTGATTAACCCTTTACCACACAATGCCGACTTGTAAAGACCCTGAGGAAGAAGCCTTTTGAAAATATTGTGGGAAAACAAGAAAATGCTGGTAACCAGCACTTTCTCCTTTTCCCACAATGTTTTCTACCCTATCTAAAAAAATGACATCATTTGAGCCACATTGAGATTGTTTTCTGCAAAAGGTTTCGAAGTTTGTTTTCTGCAAAAGGTTTCAACTTCGACAAGTCAATATTTTTGTCGAGTGGAAAAGAGTGAAAACCTGCATTCAAAGTTATAGTCAACCTCTATTTATTGCCAATCTTTTGGAAAATGTAACACCCCTGGTCGATTGATTGATTGAATGGTGTTTTACACCGCTTTCAACATTGTTTCAGTCATTATCAGGGCGACTTAACACCCCTGGAGGCATTAAAACAAGACAATACCGTTATGTCTCAAAATTATGACTGTATGTGCATTTTGTACGGCTAGAAAGCATCTGGAGAAAAAAAGAAAATGCTGGTTTCCAAGGCTGAACCAACAACAATTTTAATCTGTGTCGTCAGCAGGTTGTAATATAATCTATTTTGAGATAATTTTACTGCACTATGCCGGTTCCCTGTTGTCTTTCAAATGCTTTGTTTTCCTGCATTCTCAGTTATCCTGATTGTAGAATATGATGATATGTAAATATAAGAGCAAGTCTTTTTCATGCTATACCTTAATTCCGTACCCGAAAAAAAAATTTTAGACTCATCATTATTGAAGGCATTTAGCACCACACAAATTACACATAACTTTAAAACTGTGTTGTCTTTTGAAGGGTAGAAAACATTGTGAGAAAAGGAGAAAATGCTTGCAGCCAGCATTTTCTTCTTGTGCCACAATGTTTTCAAAGGCCTTCTCCACAGTAACTTAAATTTGGGACTGTTTGGTGATGGCTTATTATTTTGTAAGAAAAGCATGACAGAATAAATTTTAAGGCGGTCTGCATCAGTCACCTGCACTTTCAGAAGAAAGATGGAATGTCTTTCAAAAAGATATTTGTCATAAGTCGCAAAACCATTCACAGCAAATTTCGATGTCTATTCTTTTTTTGCTGCACCATAAATTATATTCATGGTTACAGTTTTCCTGTTGGTATTTGTCTGTGATTGAAAAAATTAGTACCCATTAAGGTCTACAGCCCTTAACTCTCATATCAAAAGATGGAAGCCGCCGAGATTGGGCAAATAGCCTTTACGAAATCGTCGATGTTACACAGTATTTACCAATGAGTTAGGGGTTGTAGACCTTAACTCTTTACCACACAATCCTGATTTTTAACGACACTGAGGAAGAAAGCTTTTAAAAACATAGTGGGAAAAGGAGAAAATGCTGGTAACCAGCATTTTCTCCTTTTCCAACAATGTTTTCCACCCAATTTAAAGGCAAGTTTTATTATTCGAGCCTCATTTGATTTGTTGTCTGCAAATGCTTTGAACTTGGACAAATCTAAAATTTTGTTATGTGGTAAAGAGTTAGGGAAAAATCCATCTAATAACAGCCAGATGCTGATACCAAAAAACATGTACAGCAACCTTTTAATTCGCATAGCCTGTTACATCAAAAATTACGTAGTGAGAGAAAAAAAAAACGACAGACTAAATTGTACTATGGTTTCCAAACGTAGACCTGTACAAACATAAAAAGAAGCATTGCATAATTTTTTAAGTTTTTTGCCATGCGGTTTCATTAGTTTTTATTTCCAAGTCAGCCATTGACGTCATTCAGTAGAGGAGTTATTCAGCTGAGTTCTAGTAGTAATCTTACCGTCGTCAGGTAATTGTTTCTGTATTTATGGCAACATATCTCATAGCACCCTCAACACTGCCAAAAGGAACATCCGTATTGAAAATGTGACGCTAAATTTTTGACTTGCCCAAACTGAAAGTGCTTGAAACTGACAGATCAACCCTTTACCACATAATCCAGAGTTTTAACAACCAAGAGGAAATAAACCTTTTGAAAACATTGTGGGAAAAAGAGAAAATACTGGTAATCAGCATTTTCTCTTTTTCCCACATTGTTTTCTACCTTATCACAAAAGAGTCTCATAATTTGAGCCACATTCGATTTGTCATCTGTGAGACTTGCTTTCAATGCAGACAAAATCTCAGATTTTCTACACATGGTAATGAGTTAAGTGTATCTCTTACAATGTGATCTATCTGTGAAGCTGTAGAAAACATTGTGAGAGTAGAAGAAAATAATGGTTACATTTTCCTGTAATGTTTTCAACAGCTCTTCTTCCTCTAGGTTGTTAAAACATGGGGCTGTTTGCTTAACCCTTTACCATTTTATCACAAGTTTTAACAACCCTAACTATTAAGGCTTTTGACCAGCATTTTCTCCTTTTCAAACAATGTCTTCAACACTTTTTGAAACAAACCTCATCATTTGAACCACAGTTACATTGTTGTCTTCAGATGCTTGCTATTGCAAGTCTAAAATTTTCTAACCTGGTAAAAGTTTACGGTCTCTTAACAAGTGGGCCAAATTTTTAGCCTCATCAATTATTTGAAACCATTAACTTTGCAGAATAACAATTTTACATACGGTTCAATACTGTGGACCTTATCTTTGAAGGGTAAAAAATAATGTAGAAAATGGAGAATATGCTGATCACAGGATCCTCATCTCCTGTAAATGTTTGTTTTCTTCTTGTAGGAACAAATTTTTGAACTACAGTAATTGATTGTACCCAATATAACAGGGTACAACCTTGATAGATTCTTTGCAGATAAAATTAATAGTCATAAAATTTTATCAATGATCAATGAAAATGTGGCCTCTAATACTTTACCACACAATCCAGAGTTTTAACGACCCTGAGAAAGAGGGCTGTTGAAAACATTGCAAAAAAAAGGAGAAAATGCTAGTACCCAAAATTTACTCCTTTTCCCACAATGTTTTCTACCCCATGAAAGACAAATTCCATCATTAAAGCCTCATCTAAACTTTAGTCTATCAATACTTTCAATTTTTAACAATTTTACATTTTTGTTGTTTGGTAAAGAGCTAAGTTCAATGTTCTGTTCATATTGATTTAGATCTTCTTTTGCTGCAAAGCAACTAAAATGTCATTGATGTCCTTTTTTCATCATCAAGAATTTCAAGAGCATCAAAAAGCACTTCCTGTTCTTGTTAACACTTTATCAAACATACTGAGTGATAACAACCCTGAAAAACAGGCCCTGTGAAAACACTGTGGGAAAAGGAGAAAATGCTGGTAACCAGCATTTTCTCCTTTTACCCACAATGTTTTGTCCATTTCAAAAGCAAATTCAATCATTTTAGCAGCATTTAATTTGTTGTTTACAAATGCTTTCAAGTTGGACAAGTCTAAAATTTTGTTGTCTGGTAAAGAGTTAACCCTTTTCCAAACAACAAAACTTTAGACTTGCCAAAATTGAAAGCTTAGGCAGACCAGAAAATGACTGACTCAAAAAAGGAATTCACCTTTGGAAGGATTACCAGCATTTTCTCCTTTTCCGAAAATGTTTTCAAAGGCCTTTTTCATCGTTAAAACTCAGGATTGTGGTATAGGGTTAAATATTTTTCTTTTTGAAAATGCAAGTGAAGTAATAGCTTCAAAACTGCATAACCAACAGTAATAAAATTTTAATACATACAACGTATCTCAGTTTCACATCATCTGTAAGAGAGATGCTTGAAACATGAAGTTTCATTGTATTAGAAATCACATATTCTTGATGTAATGTACCCTGTGAATGTTAACTGACCCCTTACCACACAATCCTGAGTCTTCACAATCCCAAGAAAATGGACTTTTGACAACATTGTGGAAGGAGAAAATGCTGGTAATCAGTATTTTTACCTTTCCCTGCAATGTTTTCTACCCTTCTTTATTCAGATTTCAGTTTTAGAGTCACATTTTGTCATCTACAAATGTGTTAGATTTGGACCTCTCTAAAATTTTGATGTTTGGTAAAGAGTTAAGCCAAACCCTACGGCTTGTCCATACTGAAGGCATTTGCAGATGACCAATCTGAAATTTCTGGCTCAAATAATTGGATTTGTCTCGAAAAGCAAACATGTGCAAGAGAGCCATTGGCCCTACAGCGCCCACCTGAGTATTAGTCATCTAGGATTGATAAAGCTGAAGAGATCCTGGTTCCAATGATGTAAAAGACCTGAGTGTTAGTAACCTACTTTTTGACCAAATGACCTATTTAAGAACTTTTGAAAGATATCATCAAGACAAACATTCTGACCATGTTTCATGAGTATCAGATTCAAAATGTTGCCTCTAGCATGCACATAAGGCTTTTCTACGATATTTCCCAGTGACATTTTTCAACTAACATGATCCAATTTTTTTAACTTGTCTCATTTGTCAGCAAGACAAATATTCTGACTAATTATCATAAGTATCCTGCTTAAAAAATATGGCTTTTATAGTGCATATAAGGTTTTTCTAAGATTCATCCCAGTGACCTAGTTTTTGACCTGACATGACCCTATCTTAAGTCTTAATAGATATCATCTAGACAAACATTCTGACTGAGTTTCATATGTTTCGGGCTGCAAAAGTAGCCTCTAGAGTGCACACAAGGTTTTCATAAGATTTGTCCCAGTGACCTACTTTTTGGACCGACATGACCCAATTTCAAACACCTTCTAGAAGACATCCAAACAAACCTTTTTTTGACTGTTTCATGAGTATCTGACAGTAAATTTGGCCTTTACAGTACAAACAGAATATGCACAAAAGGTTTTCCTAAAATTTGTCCCAGTGTCCTACTTTTTGACCCAACATGACCCAAATTTGAACCCTACTAGAGGTCATTAAAACAAACCTTTTTTGACAAAGTTTTATGAGTATCTGACAGAATATTTAGCCTCTACAGTACAAACAGGATTTTTCTTAGATTTGTCTGTGTGATCTACTTTTTAACCCAATGTGACCCAATTTTGAACCGGTCCAAAATATCAGGGCACACATTTTGGCCGAATTTTCATGAGGGCTGAAAATATGGCCTCAAGTGAGCACACAAGATTTTTCTAGAGTATACACAAGGTTTTTCTAAGATTTGGCCCAGTGAACTACTTTTTGATCCAACATGACCAATTTCAAACTTATTCTAGATATTATCAAGTTAAACATGCTGACCAGTATTCGTAAGTATTCAACTGACAAAAGGAGCCCCTAGAGTGCACACAAGGTTTTTGTAAGGTATGGCCCAGTGACCTACTTTTTGACCTAATATGACCCAATTTCCCACTTGTCCGAAATTATATCAAGACAAACGTTCTGACCAAGTTTCATGAGTATCGAAATGAAAATGTGGCCTCTAAGGTGCACACAACCTAACAGCGGATAGACAGTGATCCCAAAAGCTCACCTTGAGCACTTTGTGCTTGAAGAAGAAGGGCTCTGAAAACATTGTGGGTAAAGGAGAACATGTTGGTAACCCGAATTTTCTCCTTTTCCTACAATGTTTTCAATCTATTCAAAGACAAATACTATCATTTGAAAAACACTTGAATTTCCATCTGTAAAGTCCTTCAAATCCTTTAAATATGGATGTGTCTTAACTCTTTACCACACAATCCCGACTTTTAACGACCCTGAGAAAGAGAGCTTTCGAAAACATTGTAGGAAAAGAAGAAAATGCTGGTAACCAGCATTTTCTCCTTTTCCAACAATGTTTTCCACCCTTCCTAAATCAAATTTCAATTTTCGAGTCACATTTGTTTTGTCGTCTGCAAATGCTTTCAATTTGGACTAGTCCAAAATTTTGTCGTTTGGTAAAGAGTTAAACTTTGCATTGAGGTAAAAGGTAAATGACTGTTTCCAAGTGTCTCAATTATACAAATCTTCTGAATATTCTTCTATCCTTTATCAAACAATTCCAACTTACAACAAACCAGAGAAAGATGGTTGTTAAAATACTCTTGCTAAAGGAGAAAATGCTGGTAATCAGCAACAGTGCCCCTTTTTTGTAGAATGTTTTCCACCCTATGAGAATTAGAGATACATCCTTACAGCTACAGAGAATCAAAGCGTTGAGAACCCTGAAGTGGTATTTGTCAAGGTAGCCACTGTGTGGAATTAATAATTTGAAAGAAAAAGAAGAATATTATTGAAACATTGCCTTGAAAGTCAACCTACTAAGCAAATGAATACCTTTTTTGGTTGAAGGGAGAGTACTCATGACAAAGTTATTATTATTTGTGTATTGGTGGTCTCCCTTCGATCATTAGGAGTCAGGAGTAACGTGCCTTGACAGTAGGATGCATGATGGATGTGAATATATCGAATGAAATTAAGTTTGTATCTGAAAAATATGATTTTGAAATATATTTGGCTGTTAACATTTAATTCCCAACATTACAATCAATTATTTCGATCTATAAATATTCATGCCCAATCAAATGGAGTAGCGCGCAATCATTGGATGAACAAGCCATGGGACGAACTGGTTTTGGAACGAAAAAGCCCAGGACCAAGTGATCAGTAAACAAATTTTGTATCATTGCGCCAATAGAAGGCTATGAGCGAGTGAAGCTATTTTCAATCAAAAATTAGTATTTCCATCATCGATGGCCTCACCTAGTGTATTTTAACATGCCATTTCCAATTACATATCCGAGTGCTACCGAAAAACTCATTTGCCTGAGAAAAATTGATTTTAATTGGGTTTATTTCCTTCGGCTTTGCACAAAATATGATACATGGTCTTCAAAATTCAACACTGAACTCACAGTGGTATTGTCTTCGACAAATACCACAAAAACCCTGTTTTAACTTGAAAGTGTGTAGAATAGCTCAGCGGTGTAAACATAGATGAATTACCAATATATATGGTGTAAGTGATAGAAAAACACAAGGGACTGTCCTCATTTAAAATCGGAAACTACAACAGTGATTGCTTTGAAGGCCTCGAAAACATGGAATGTATTATCTGTATTTGTCGTAATCTGTGCAACCTTGCAGCCATCAGGGTAAAAATTGTCTTCTGGCAAGGAGTTAATCTTTTCTCAAAATTGCCTTAAATTTAAATTAGCCCACTAATTCCTATCATATTATCAGTTTAACGAGAACTGGTTATTCTGCATAAAGTTGTTACATAACCTTCAAAGTGTATTTCCCTCATACACTAGCTTTTACCCTCAGTTTGATAGGCACTGTCTGCTAGTTGCCAAGATACTGAGGCAAAAAAAGGTGCCAAGAAATTTAGGATCATTTGGGTCATTTTTCTGAGTTGAAAATGTCCATTTACTTTATTAACACTCCAAGGGTTTTCAGCCATAAAGTTCCTTTCACACCTAAATTAGCTGCCATTGCTGCTAGTTCAGATCAAGATCAGACTGCAGTCTGATCTTTGATATACACTTTCCTGATTGCTGAGACAGTCTACCTTTAAATTGCAATTATTCTAATTCTTTTGGTCTTGTTGGTACAGTGGGTATATCTGGCATTTTAACCATTTTACCAAAAAATGTTGAGTTTTTACAATCCTCAGGTAGAGGCCTTTAGCAAACATTGTGGGAAAAGTAGAAAGTAAGGTTTACCATCTTGATCTTCTACTCCAACCATGTTTTCTGTTTGTACAACTTTCAGACTTGTCATTTGCAGATGATTTCAATTTGAAAGTATCTAAAATTTGTAGTTTTGGAGAGGGTCCTTAACCACACAACCCTGAGTTTTAACGACCCTGAAGAAGAAGCATTTGAAAACATTGTGGGAAAAGGAGAAAATGCTGGTAACCAGCATTTTCTCTACTTCCCACAATGTTTTCTGCCCTATCAAATACAGAAAAAACATTTAAGCAACATTGAATTTGTCATCTGCAAATGCTTTCAATAGTTCCAGTCCAAAATGTTGTTGTTTCGTACAGAGTTAACATGCTCAGTGCCAATTTCTGCTAGACGTGTTATCTTTATTTGCCTTTCAGTCATGAATGACTGATATTTATTTTTCACTATTAAATTTTCTCATATGCACTTTACCAGCTTTTAGAATCTAATAATCATCCTTTTACATGTTTATGAATATCAGTAAGATAATTTTACCTTTCTTTTTCCTTAATTCTTTACCAAACGAAAAAATTTAAACTTGTCCAAATTGTAACTATTTGTAGAAAACAATATAAATGTGACTCAAAAATTTAAATTTGCTTTGGAAAGGGTAGAAAATTGTGTGAGAAAAGGAGAAAATGCTGCCTACCAGCATTAATTTTTGTCCTTTTTCACGCATTGTTTTCAAAAGCTTTCTTTCAAAGGGTTGTTAAAACTCAGGATTGTATGATAAAAGGGTTAAAGCATTTTCAGCAGCCAGTTCACCACAAACCAAATTAGCAAGTTGATCTTGGAAGTGATGTCAACAGTAAATGAGCCATGCTCTTTGAAAAGGGGGCTTAATGCATCTGCAAACACTATCAACCCAGGTCAGCCTGCACAGTCTGCGAAGACTGACCTGTGTCAAAACTTTTTGCTTTTTGTCAATTTTCTGCATTTCAAAGGACCACTTCATCTCATGATTCAGTCGGTTGTTATACAATATGGATTTTGACCAATAATTATGTGATGAACTTGCTTGGTATCATGCATCATGAAGATGCATTTAGCCCCCTTTTGCCAGAGTATGGCTCATATAATTATGGCAATACTATTTTCATATCTAGAAGTGTGCATAGAGTGGTCCTAAGGTGTAATGAACCTATACAACATTTGGCAACAATAAAGAGCATAGATGAGTCAGTTCTAATTAAACAGAAAATGAACCCTGAGACTTCAACAAGAATGAAAAAAAAAATTTTTGCTTAACCCTTTACCAAACAATCCCTGGTTTTAACGATCCTGAGGAAGTAGCCTTCTGAACTCATTGTGGGAAAAGGAGAAAATGCTGGTAACCAGCATTTTCTCCTTTTCCCAAAATGTTTTCTACTCTTCCAAAGTCAAGTTTCAATTTTTGAGTCACGTTTATTTTGTCGTCTGCAAATGCTTTCAATTTGGACCAGTCTAAAATTTTGTCATCTGGTAAAGAGTTAACTGTTTACCACACATCAAATTTCTAAGCTAAGCAAAATTCAACGCATCTGCATTTGATGAAGATATAAATATAGCTCAAATGATGATATCTGTCTGTAAAATGGTAGAAAATATCGTGGGAAAAAGGAGAAAATGCTGGTTACCAGCATTTTCTCCTTTTCCCACAATTTTTTCAAAAGCCTTATCTTTCCGGTCGTTAAAACTTGGGATTGTATGGTAAAGGGTTAATACTGCAATGACTTTTTGTTATGGCTTGTAGGCCATAGATATCTCTCAATCCCTTGCCATGCAATCCTGTGTTAACAAACCTGAAAAAGAAGGGTCTTGAACTCTTTGATGGAACAGGAGCAAATACTTGTAACCAGCATTTTCTGTTTTCCCACCCCTCAAAAGACAAATTACAAGAGTTAAGCCACATTTCATTATGTTGTCTACAAATGCTTTAGAATTGGACAAGTCTAAAGTTTTATCATCTGGTATAGGGTTAAAAGATACTTAGATCAAACTGCATATTTTGTCAGATTTGATTAAGATCTTCACTGTCTGCCATCACATGCAAATTATATTGCCATTAGTACAGATAGTGTAAACTGTAAGCTAGATTAATCCCTCTAATTCTCTTCCAGAAATAAAGTTACCTTTGATGTTTGTTTCATACAAATAACCATAATGCAGGTGTAGAAGAAACTATATATGAGCCATGCTCTGTGAAAATGGGGCTTAATGCAAGTCAAGCCCCCTTTTCACAGAGCATGACTAGTATCCAATAAGAACCTCTATGATAACACTTGATACTTATAGGTACTTTCAGTTGCTTGACCAAAGACATCTTTTGACATGGCAATATTTAAGTTTGGAACATCAGAATTTGGCCATACTCTAGAAAAAGGGGGTTTAATGCATCTGCAAAAAGTATCAACCTAGGTCTGCCTGCGCAGTCTGGACAGTCTGACCTGGTCCAGAACTTTTTGCTGAGGGTAAAATTTCTGCATTTCAAAGGATCCTTCCCACATACGATTCAGCTTATTCCTTTTTTTTTTTTGAAAAAAAGGAACCTATATTACGCAGCAGCTAGTTTGGTATAACTCATTACGAATATGCATTAAACCCCTTATTGACAGAGTGCTGCTCAATTAATTTGTTTAGTACTGCATCGCTCACAATGGAAATTTTTAATTTTTAGTGAATATCCTATGCAAATCTGCAGTTGCTTTGATTGCTCTGACTAAAGCCCAAACCTAGTACATGCACTGGTGAAAGCCAGGACACAAAAATATGTGAGCTGTCCCCATGATACGACTAAGTAATATTGAAAGCAGTGTAGAAGTCACCATCCAATCAGTCAAGAAATAGGCAACAAAAGAACACTGTTTTTGTTTCAAATCTGTTCATCTAAAATTGCACAAACTTGGCAACCAAATGGCAGAAAACTGACATAGACACATCTCAAGAACTCATCTTTGAGCACTTTGTGCTCAGATGAGTCAAAAATATAGACAATAAAGACTTGTCCAAATTGAAAACATTTGCAGCTGACAAAAACTAGAGCTGTCACTGAATGTGACTTAATACCCCCGCCAGCACTTTGACAGAAAAAAGTGTCAAGTTCAAGGGGAGATAATTCCTCAACAAGGAGTCGACACTTGAAAATTGCGTCTTGCAAAGCTTCAATATATGATCAATATATGTGCAAAGTTTCAATACAATTGAAGGAAAACTGTAGGAGGAGTTTGCGACACAAAATTACTAGTATTTTGTACACAGACGGACAGACTGACGGACACATGGACAGACAGGCTGATTCCAGTATACCCCCAGAAACATTCGTTTAGCGGGGGTATAATAAATTTAAATAAAAAGATGAAGTTTGTTAAAAGGGTAGACGACATTGAAGGGAAAGGAGAAAATGCTGGTAACCAGTATTTTCTCCTTTTCCCTTTATGTTTTCAAAAGCTTTCTTTCCCTGGATTGTTTGGCAAAGGGTTAAACAGTCATGTGGTATGTGGTTATTACCACATGACAAAATTTTAGACTTGTTCAAATACCGTAATGTCTCTTATTATCATTATCCCTCTAATTAATACTCCCCCAGCTCTTTTCTTACCAAAAAAGGGCCAATCCATCGATAAAGTTGAAATAAATCAGCTGCAATAAACTTACAGCATTGACATAATCCTAATTACTTCACAAATCAATGTCATTAATACCTGACTATTGAATATAGATACAGTTCTGATTACATCATAAACTTTCGGAAACAAAAAACTTGTCAACAAACTTGGAAAAACTTTAAGAATGTGAATGTTCAAAGACCAACGTCCCACATTTATCGTGAACTCTATTTACAGTAAAATTGGTGTTCTGCATTAATACAGCAGTCGGTATTGACTGAATACCTGAACGAAAATGTTATTGTCCTTGGAAAATTCCATGTCATTTTACCTCAATTAATTGTCACGGCCTTTCGGAAAATGTGGCATTTAACTCTTTACCACACAATCCCGACTTTTAACGACCCTGATAATGAAGGCTTTTGAAAACATTGTTGGAAAAGGAGAAAATGCTGGTAACCAGCATTTTCTCCTTTTCCCACAATGTTTTCTACTTATTTGATGACGAATACTATTGTTTGAAAAACATTTGAATTGTTGTCTGTAAATTCCTTCAATGTGGACGAGTCTAAAATTTTGCTGTGTGGTAAAGGGTTATGAGAGACAAAACAGTAAGAAACATTTACAAACAGCAAGATGTTGGTGGTATCTTCCTTGACTGCTGACTACCAGCATTTTCTTCTTTTCACACAATTTTTTCGAAAAGCATTCTTCCTCAAAGTTGTTAACATCAGATTGTTTGCTAATGGCTTATTTTCCAGCATTTCCTTATTTTCCCACAATATTTTCAAAAGCCTTCTTCCTCAAGGTCGTTATAACCAGGACTGTTTGGTAAGGGGTTGGTTACCAGCATTTTCTTCCTTTCTCACTGTCAATGTTATTAAGAACCATCTTCCTCAAGGGGTCCTGTGTGGCTCAGTGGTTAAGTGTAGGACTCATGACCTGGAGGCCCCAGGTTCAAGCCTCACTGGTTCCACTGGGTTTTTCACAGGAGTGTCCTTGGGCAAGGCACTTCAGGGCCCCAGCCTAGCACTGGTGAAACCCAGGAAAACATGAATATGTGAGCTGTCGCCGTGATATGACTGAAAAAATGTTGAAAGCGGCGTAAAACACCTTTCAAACAAACATTCTTCCTCAAGGTTGTTAAATCGGGATTGTTTCATAGACATTTAATAGTTGATTTTAGGATAAAATTCATATTCTCAATAAAACTTTCTTGGCTTCAAGATATTTATTGGTGCAGGTAGGTTCCTGTAGTATAAATCACCAGCTGATTACGTTCACTGCATGAGAATTTCTTAACCTGTTACTACATAATCCCATCTTTTAAAAATCACCTTTTAAAAATCAAACGCAGTTACAGATGACAACTTACAGAATTCC
This sequence comes from Hippopus hippopus, assembly GCA_946811185.2. Classification (NCBI taxonomy): domain Eukaryota; kingdom Metazoa; phylum Mollusca; class Bivalvia; order Cardiida; family Cardiidae; genus Hippopus; species Hippopus hippopus. Next base: position 35,485,889 of record OX328107.1, on the reverse strand, counting down.
CGTTGACCGGTAGAAACACTGCTGGATAAGAAGAAAATGCTGGTAACCATTATTTCCTCCTTTTCCCCCTCTGTTTACTACCCATTCAAAGACAATTCCAATCAACTGGGCTGCCCATCATTTGAGCTACTCTAAGTCTGCAAAATTAGCCCTGTGGCTGCTTAGTGCGTCTTAAGCACCTTTTGTGGACAGTGAAGATCAAGATCAAACTGCACAGAATGTGCAGTCTGATCTTGGATCAACACTGTCTGATAAGAGATTATAATTTACCCCCCCCCCCCAAAAAAAGAAAAAAAAAAAAACTTTAAAATAGCAAAATTTGGGATTTTGCTATAGGCTTAAAAGTTTCATTTCACTTATATAGCAGTTTAACCCTTTACCACACAATCCCGAGTTTTAACGACCCTGAAAAAGAAGGCTTTTGAAAACATTGTGGGAAAAAGAGAAAATGCTGATAACCAGCATTTTCTCCTTTTCCCACAATGTTTTCTACCCTATCAAAGAAATATTCCACCATTTGAGCCACATTGAAATTAACATCTACAAATACTCTCAATCTGGACAAGGCTAAAATTTTGTCATCTGGTAAAGGGTAAAGGATTATTGCTTTCAGTTTAGGCTAGGCTAAAGTTTTTTGGTTTGGTGAAAAGTTAAGTTATTACCTCCTGAAACAAACCTACAGCAAGAAACTTTTAGATTAATCCTTTTAGCTCTTTCAGCACCAAATTTACAAACCCGACCTCTTTCGACGGCTGAAAATACAATCCACTTAACCCTTTACCATACAATCCCGACTTTTAACGACCTTGAGAAAGAAAGGCTTTTGAAAACTTTGTGGGAAAAGGAGAAAATGCTGGTAACCAGCATTTTCTCCTTTTCCCACAAAGTTTTGTACCCTTCCCAAAACAATATTCAATTTTTGAGTCACATTTCTTTTTTCGTCTGCAAATGCTTTGAATTTGGGCAAGTCTAAAATTTTGTCGTTTGGTAAAGAGTTAAACCCAGAAAGATTTCAATAAATGCAAGCTTGACTAATCAAGCTGACGGTATAGATCCAACATCAGACTGCATATTCTGTGCTGTCTGATCTTGATCTATGCTGTGTGCAAAAGCCCCTGTTTTCACCTATGGTGCTGAAAGGGTTAACGATCCAGAGCTTTAATGACCCCAAAGAAGAATGCTTTTGAAAATATTGCTGAAATAGGAGAAAATGCTGGTAACAAGCATTTTCTTCTTTTCCAGCAATGTTTTCTAACTGTCAACAGGGAAATTCCGTCATTTGAGCTATATCTAATTTGTCATTTGCAATTGCTTTTAATTTTTACAAGTCACAATTTTGTCATCTGGTAAAGAGTTAACTTATGGGTAATAATCTATCATATGAATGTAAATGAAAGTACTCTGCATCAAAAAAGGGTATTGCTATTTATATACAATTCTCCAGTTGCAGCAATGTTTTCAAAAGTGTGTAACTGCTGCAAGACGAAGAAGTCATCTTTAGAAGGTAAAGTGTGAAAATACCTTTGTTTTAAAATTACAGACAATCTTTTAAATGTATTCACCATAGCAACAACATGTTATTGTTTTAGATGAGCTAGTGTTGGCAAGCTTCAGTATCAGTTAGAAAAAGATATGGTAAAATTCCTTCCTATTGTATACTAATCCCTCAAAAACATTTGCTGTAGTTTTCACTGAATGAATTTTAACACTTTGCCACACAATCCCAACTTTTTATGTCTCTGAGAAAGAAAGCTATGGAAAACATTGTTGGAAAAGGTGAAAATGCTTGTTTCTTCTTTTCCCACAATGTTTTCTACATGTTCCAAAGCAAATTTCAATTCCTGATTCACATTTATTTTGTCATCTGCAAATGCATAATAATGCTTCCATTTTGAACTTCTCTGAAATTTTGTGGTTGGGAAAGTGTCAATTGTACCTCAGTCACATCACAGCAACAGTTCTTGTCCTTTGGCCATTTTATGAGTACCAGGAAGGGGATCTGCATGTCGGATTGTCCCCTTGTGTACTTTAACAAACAATTCCATTTGAGCATTATTATGAGGCACAAAGATACTGAAAACATTGTGGAATAAGGAGAAAATGCTAGAACCTGCATTTCTTCTCTTTCCACCAAGTTTTCTACCCTATCAAAGACAAATTCTGTCATTTAAGCCAACTTTATCTTTTCGTCAGCAACTTTCAATTTGGATGACCTTAAAATTTTGTCACCTGGTATAGAGTTTTAACCCTTGTTCTACAGTCTGAGACGACAACTCACATTTGTATGCAGTGTCAGCTTAGAACACATTCACTGCTGCCTTGTACAAATTAGCCCAAAATAAAGTATACGGTAACCAAAAGTAATACCAAAGGCATATCTAAGGTGTGAAGTGCCGAGATGGGGTCTGGAGGGCCTTCCTGAGAGGGACTGATTGATTGAATTTGCGTTTATTTATCGTCGCCACTGGTTTCCCATATGGGCAAAGCCCCCTGAAGGCTGTTAGTATTGTTACTGGGGATAGTGCAGATACAGGACGAAACCCATCCTAAGTTACGCCTGGTTCTTTAACGTGCTCCGTGTATAGCACCGTCACACAGGACCTCGGTTTAATGTCTCATCTGAAAGACTGTTAGTAATTTTAGATGGCCAGCCCTGGGAATCAAACCAACAATCTCTAGCGATCCGAAACATAACGTTCACGAGTCCTACGCTCTACCAATTGAGCTATGTGGGCTAGTCCTGAGAGGGTCTGGTGGGCCTCCCCTAAAAACTGTTGAATTGTAGAAGCTATTTCATGGCCTCTGGTGACTTTTTTTGGCAATTTTTTTTCCCCCTTTCTTTTTTTTGTGCGAAGTGTACACAACTGCGCTTTTGCATGCAGGCAGCTACACCCCTGCATACTAGCAAAGTTACCATGGACTGGTTGGAAGCAAGAGAATACACGGAGTTCCATAATTCTTATGCAGGAAATGGGTTAAATAAAGGCAATAATTCATTTGGCAAAACAAACAAGTACAAAAGGTGCTTTTAACATGAAAATCAATCATTTAACAAAACACAACCTGCATTATGGTGAAAACTCTCAAATGTTTTTTATCATCTGCCATGACCCCAATTAAACCTGGCCAAAATATCATTATTATTATACCTGCCAAAGCAAAGTGGATTGCAGTGAATGAAGTTAACAGATGAAACACTGCTGTCCCGTCATAAACTCTTGTTTTCTAACCTTCCGGAACAGATATCTAAGAAAAAATACAGTCGGGGGAACAACTGGAAAAATAATTATCTGAAACCTCAATCACCCTATTATCCTTCTGTAACCCAACTTTGTTCTTTTTTTTTCTCCCCCCTTTTTTTTTCTTGTTACCTTTCATCCTGTTATGGATACCTAATAACTCAACTCAACTGTTCACCATACAATCCTGAGTTTTAACAACCCTGAAGAAGAGGCTTTGGAAAGCTTTGTGGGAAGAGAAGAAAATGCTGGTGATCAGCATTTTCTCCTTTTCCCGCAGTGTCTTCTACCCTTTCAAACACAAAATCAGTCACTTAACCCTTAGGCTGCTCAAAGCGCCACCCAAGGACCTTTTGCTGACAGTGTAGAGCAAGATCAGACTGCACAGAACATGCAGTCTAATCTTGGATCTACAGTGTTCAATAAGGAGATATTTTTCCCCAAGAAATACCTTTGAAATTGCAAAATTTTGGTTTTACCATTGGCTTGAAAGTTTAATTTCAGTTTTTTAGCAGGATAAATGATACACTTCGTTTAATTTGCAGAAAAGACAAGTCAAAATTTTGTTTTTCAGTAAAGGATTACGGACCAATCAACTATTATCCTTCTCATACTTAAACCTTTACCAAATAATCCTACTTTTTCACAACTTGGACTTGAGAACAAGGGTTGCGGGTTTGATCCCCGGCTCGGCCAATTTCTTTCCGAGGATTGATGATAGTCAGTGTGAAAGGATTCATTTTTCTCTCACTGCTGACCGTTGTTTCCATGGTGGTTATGTTGGAAAGCAGCGAGTGACTTGGAAAGAATATTGTACGGAGTACTGGTAAAAGAAACTCCAGCAAAGTATGGATAGGTGCACTGGTCTCCGTGATATAACTAAAATAATGTTGAAAATGGCGTTAAACACTATACAATCAATCATTTTCACCATCCTGAGGAAAAAGCTTCCAAAAACATTGTGGGAAAAGGAGACTGTTCTGATTACCAGCATTTTCTACAAAATGTTGTCTACCCTAACAAGGACATATTCTGTCAGTTGAGCCATATTTAGATTATCACCTGTTAACCCTTTACCAAACAATCCCTGGTTTTTACGACCCTGTGGGAGAAGCCTTCTGAAAACATTGTGGGAAAAGAAAATGCTGGTAACCACCATTTTCTCCTTTTCCCACAATGTTTTCTACTCTTCTAAAGTCAAGTTTCAATTTTTGAGTCACGCTTATTTTGTCGTCTGCAAATGCTTTCAATTTGGACAAGTCAAAAATTTTATCGTTTGGTAAAGAGTTAATGCTTTCAACTTGGTCATGTCTAAAATATTGTTGCCTGGTACACAGTGAAAGCAACCTTCACAAGCTAGTTGCCTTTGCGCCAGTAAAGATCAAGGTTAGACTGCACAAAAGGTAGTCTGATCTGATACATACTATCTGCTTTGCTGGGACATTCAGACGAAAAGCAACCTCGATAGTGTGATAGTTTGCATCTTATATCAAGACTTTGCTTAAACAGTTACCCTGGCAAATTAAACTTATTGACGATCACACAAATAGATTTCATGGAGTTTATTTCCATTTAATGACTATTGATATGACCACAACTACTGTTACAAAACCAGAGAGTGTAGAGCAAGATCAGACAACACATATGTGCAGGCTGATCTTGCTCTACACTTTCCGCGATAAAACATCTATGGTCACAAATGGCATGATTAGAGGTTAAAGCCAGGTAGCCGAGGCACAATAAAAACTTCAGACATAGATCACAGGTGGCTTGATTACCTAGATATGATATGGGACAGGTAAATAATGTAGATATTTATACTGCTCTGACACCAGCTGAATTCCTGACAAATCCATGGAGCATAAAACCCTTTCAAGTGAAGAACTCTACTTTAGTGAGTGTTTTCAGACAATGTAGATCAAGATCAGATTGCAAAGAACATGCCACACATACAAGGAACCACACATACAAGGAAATTCAACTCATAACCAAATGACACAATTTTAGACTAATCCAAAACCAAAGGCATTCGTAGAATATCAATTAAAATGTGGCTGAAAAATTGGATTTATCTTTAGAAGAGTAGAAAACACTGTGATAAAAGGAAAAAATGTGGTAAACACTGTGGTAAAAGGAAAGCAGTATTTTCTCCTTTTCCCGCAATGTTTTCAAAAGCCTTTTTTTCAAAGTCATGTTGCTTTACCAAATAGCAAAACTCATTTGCAGACAACAAAATTATGTGGTTCAAGAAATGAAATTTGATGTTTGAAGGGTAGAAAACAATTTTGAAGGAAAAGGAAAAATGCTGGTTGCCTGCATTTTTCCTTTTCCGCAATGTTTTCAAAAGCCTTCTCCTTCCAGATTGTTGAAACTTGAGATTGTGTGGTAGACTGGTTTACCCTCAGGCTTTTGTGGCAAAGGATTAATTTTGGAGATAAACTAGGGACAGGTAAATGTGGGTATTTATGTAGCTCTGACACTGCAGTCTGAATTCCTGACAAATCTGTGGCATGTAATGTACCATTACTCCTTACTGAACAATCCCATGTTTTCATGAAACTGGGGAAGACAGCTTTTAAAAACATCATGGGAAAAGGAGAAAGTGCTCATTACTGGCATTTTCTCCTTGTCCTTCAAAGGGTTTTAAATCTTTTCCCACTGTCACCAGTTTTAACACCCCTGACAATGATAGTTTTTGAAAACACTGTGGAAAAAGGAGAGAAAGCTGGTAACCAGCATTTTATCATTTTGTCACAATGTTTTCTACTCTCTCATTAACAAATCTCATAATTTGGGTCACATTTATCTTGTAGTCTGTAATTGCTCCGCACTGGTTAGTTTTGTTGATAGAGCAGATCAAGATCAGAGCGTGCAGCCTGATTCTGGATCTTCACTTTCCGCTACATTTCTTGATGTCCTGGCAAAAACCAACCTTGAAAATGGCTATATTTATTTTGTCTTTCCTAATTCAAAGGGACAGTTTCATTCATAATTAAATTAAATGACCCTGCACCACATAATCAAGAGTTTTGCAACAACCCTGAGGAAACAGCCTTTTGAAAACCTTGTGAGAAGAGGAGAAAATGCTGGTAACCTGCATTCTCTCCTTTTCCTACAAGGTTTTCTTTTGTTAAAGAGACACTTACTTTCATTTCAGCCACATTTAGTATGTCATCTGCAAATGCTTTCAATTTCGACATGTTTACAATTTTATTGTTTGGTAAAGAGTTAATTATTCAGTTTTCTGTCTAGTCAATACTCTAGACACCTACAGACTGACAACCTGGACAAGTATGTGTTCACAAAAAGAAATGAAGGAGTAACTGGAGACTAATTAACTCTTTACCAAACGACAAAATTATGGACTTGTCCAAATTCAAAGCATTTGCAGGAGACAATTAAAATGTGGCTCAAATGATGGAATTTGTCTATAATATGGTAGAAAACATTGTGGGAAAAGGAGAAAATGCTGGTTACCAGCATTTTCTCCTTTTTCCGAAAATGTTTTCAAAAGGCTTTTTCCTCAGGGTCGTTAAAACTCGGGATTGTGTGGGAAAGGGTTAAGCCTTTACCAATCAACGAGTTTTAGACTGTCCAAAAAGAAAGCATTTGAAGACGACAATTCAAATGTGGCTCAAATGACTGGATTTTTCTATGATAGGTAGTCTGCTATTTCTTGAATATGAACAAGTCTCTTTTTTTTGTCTGGTTAGACAGGTGATTGCTTTAAGATACTAGGTATACTTCAATTCCGTATACCTGTATTTGCTCCCTTTTTGAACCATAAAACTTAATACAGATTGCTGCTCAACAGAGGTGGCCACTTAGGACTGGTGTCCGTTTCATTTGTATACTGTAAAACTAGAAATGTTCCCATCATGGAAATCTCCATGATTTTCTCATGTTGATTAAAATCAAAAAAAGATATCTGCCGGTGTAAATTTAATCTACATTAAGGTATATTTTACCCTAGACACCGCATCATGAGGCCCATTTGATTGGCACCTTTGTCGCCATCAGTGAGTGCTTTTTTTTCATCAAAGTTGACCAGAATACCAGTCTAGCGGTAATACTACCAGTTCATCACGTTTCATTAAAGTAAGCATGAAGATTTATTAAACTGAATAATAAGTTAGAATTACAGTACACATACTTTATTCTCTGTGAAAAGTCTGTTGCAGTTTTTGCGGAAATTAAAACAGGGTAAGCTTCAGTATTTAGTAAGTCACCAAATATTAGACCCACAATATCCACTTTTACAGTACTCTATGGTCAGAGTGGTATTCAATTTGTTTGTACCTGAGTGCCTATATTTTATCTACCATTCCATTGTTTTATATCTTCCAACAAGAATGATGTCCCACCAGGTGGTTTCAATCTGCATCAATGCTAGCCCAAACAATCACAGTTCTGATGAAAACAATCTATGCCAAATAAAAGACATCATACTGTCTACCCACTAACAACTTCTGTGTATTCCTTATACTTTCTAGAGTATTCAGTTAACTCTTCACCAAACGACAAAATTTTACGCTTGTCCAAATTCAAAGCCGTTGCAGACAACAAATTAAATGTGGCTCAATTAATGAGACAAGACTCTAAAAGGGTAGAAAACATAGTGGGAAAAGGAGAAAATGCTGGTTACCAGCATTTTCTCCTTTTCTCACAATGTTTTCCTATGGCTTCTTCCCCAGGGTCGTTAAAACTTGGGATTGTGTAATAAAGGATTAACAGCTGTAAAGACTTACAAATGTAAAGAATTCTAGTCTGAATGGTAGGCAATCATAATTATAGGCATCTCGGAAGTAAAACGCCTTTCTAAATCACTTAGACAAAATGAAGAATTGCTCAAAATGACGAATTGTTCAAAACAAAAGAATTGCTCAGAATGAAAGATTGCTGAAAATAAACAATTCCCTTTAACCCTTTACCAAACAATCCCTGATTTTAACGACCCCAAGGAAGATGCCTTCTGAAAACACTGTGGGAAAAGGAGAAAATGCTGGTAACCAGCATTTTCTCCTTTTCCCACAATGTTTTCTACTCTTTCAAAGACAAGTTTCAATTTTTGAGTCACGTTTATTTTGGCTTCTGCAAATGCTTCCAATTTGGACAAGTCTAAAATTTTGTCATTTGGTAAAGAGTTAACTCTTTATCTAACAATCCATTGTTTTAACTCTTTACAACACAACAAAATTTTAGTCTGGTCCAAATTAGAAGCATTTGCAGACGACATATGTTACTCAAAACATAAAATTTGTCTTTCAAAGGGTAGAAAACATTGTGGGAAAAGAAGAAAATGCTATTTACCAGCATATTCTTCTTTTCCAACAATTTTTTCAGAAGGCCCTTTCCTCAAGGTCGTTAAAACGCAGGATTGTTTGGTAAAGGGCTAATGACCCTGAGAAAGAAGCCTTTTGAAAATCTTGAGGGAAAAGCAGAAAATACTGGTTACCATCATTTTCTCTTTTTCCCACAAGAGTTTTCTATCCTATCAGACAACTTAAGCTCATAAGTATCGATTCTGAATTTGTCGTCTGCTAATGTTTTGCATTTGGGACAGTTCAAATTTGTCAAGTAGGAAAGAGTTAATGCCATTTTGTTTTTCAGTCCTCTTTTCTCTACCTGCTTTCATCAGAACTTTCTACCAGACAACAAGATTTAACCCTTTACCAAACAATCCCTGGTTTTTAGAGATAGAAGGCTTTTGAAAACATTGTGGGAAAAGGAGAAAATGCTGGTAACCAGCATTTTCTCCTTTTCCCACAATGTTTTCAACCCTGCTGGAAACAAATTTCAATTTTTGAGTTACGTTTATTTTGTCGTCTGCAAGAGCTTTTAATTTGGACCAGTCTAAAATTTTGTCGTTTGGTAAAGATTTAAGTCTGTTCCAAACTCAACCCATCTTCAAATGACAAATTGTAAAACTAGTTTGAATGAGCTAAGGTCTTGTAATTGGGTGCAAAACAATGTGTGAAAAGGAAACATTGCTTGTTACAAGCAATTGTTCATGTCTTTCATGAGTTTCAAAAGTATTCAGTTGAAGCTAGGGTCGTGTCTTGCCCATGGACACTCCTACAAAATAGACCAGATCAAGAGGATTTGTGACAGGCAAGAGCTAGTGATTATTTCAAACAGGTCAGGACATTTCTACCAACCGACTGACTAAATGTATAGTGTATAATGCTGCTTTCAACATTACTTCAATTATTTTGTGGAGGCCAGTACACCTATCCATGCTTTCCTGGAGTTTTGCAGTACTTTGCACAATAATCTTCCAAAGCTGCCGGCTGCTCTCCCGACACTGTCAAAAGATTGATCAGCAGTGAAAGAGTAATGGATCTTGTTGCAGTGACTATCATCAATCCACAGAATTTGGCCCAGTTGGGGATTCGAACCAGCTACCCCCTGTTCCCAAGTTTTGTAAGCTACAGACTGCGTTACGAGGGCTTTGGGAATAAGAGACAATGCTGATAACCAGTGTTTTCCCCTTTTCCCATGATGTTTACTACCTGTCTAAAAACAAATTTCAATTATTGAGTAACATTTATTTTGTTGTCTGGAAATGCTTTCAGTTTGAACAAGTGTGATATTTATTTGCTTGGTAAAGGGTTAATCATAGTACATTTTGTTTGTTTGCTCTTTATCAAAACATTGGTTTCCAACATTGTTTTCCATATATTCTATAAGAGCAATAATTTTGTTTCCCTCCAAACAATTATGAATTGCGTCACATGCCAGGCACTAATAAGCAAACCTGCAGGATGACTGGTTAACTATGTAACTTTTTTCCATACACTTCATTACAGGTACCAATTACTGACCCTTCACCATACAATCTTACCCTTTTCTTTCCAAAGATTGATGATAGTCATAGCAACAGTATCCATTCCTCTCTCACTGCTGTCCATTATTTCGACAATGGTTATGTGGGAAAGCAGCCAGTGGCTTTGAAAGAATATCATGTGAAGTACTGGTAAAAGTAACTCTAGGAAAGCATGAACAGGTACACTGGCTGCCTGAAATAATGTTGAAAACAGCGTGAAACACCATGCAATCAATCAATCAATCAATCTTCAAAGCACTGGACTGTTTGGGAAAGGGTAAAAAAGTTGATAAGCATTATTTATCACAATGAAGTAAAGAAAGCAGGGAATGTTATCTTTCTATCATAATCCTTGTGATGATAGCATAAGCATCTATTTACACTCATATACTCTATTTAGATAATCAGAACAGATAATGGCTTATCAGTATTAGCAACATGCTTCTATATCTATGATTATATATATGATTAAAGGTTTTACGTCAGAGCAGAAATAAAGGGATGCAGATAAAAAGGAAAATGTCGAGATTAAAAAGGCAACAATATTAACTCTGTGCTTTTACAGCTCCAAGGATAGATAGATAGATAGATAGATAGATAGATAGATAGAGAGAGAGAGAGCTCCAGATAAGAGGGAGTGATGGTATTCTAAATCCATTATTTCTCTTCCAAATCCTATGTTGTGGGTACTCATTAGAATCGTCTCGATGAGTCGATTCTAATGAGTACCCATAACATAGGGTCTAGTGGAGAATAATTAACATTTCAAATTTTGAAATCAGAATCACTCCATCTATCTGGAGCTCTGTAGATAGATAGATAGATAGATAGATAGATTAGATAGATTGATTGATTGATGTTTAACACTATTTTTAACATTATTTCTGGTCTATTGTGGCAGCCAGTGTACCTATCCATACCCCCACCCCCCCCGGGTTTTTTTTCTTACCGGAACTTTGCACAATATTCTTCCCAAGCCACAGGTTGCTTTCCCAGATGACAATCATGAAAACAATGATCAGCAGGGAAGGGGGGAATCCTGTCACAATAACTATCAGCAAACCTCAGAAAGAAATTGAATGATCTTGGGGGTTTAAACAAGCGACCCCCTGTTCTCAAGTCCTGTACACTACCAATTGTGCTACCAGCAGCCTTGAGGATGAAGGCCTTAAAAACATTGTGGAAAAAGGAGAAAATGCTGGTTAAAGCATTTTCTCCTTTTTCCTCATGTTTTCTTCTGTTTCAATGGCATCTTCCAACATGTGCACCATCTTTAATTTGTAACTGCCGAGCCGAGCCCCGGTAGCTCAGTCGGTAGCGTGCAGGACTTGAGAACATGGGGTCCAGGGTTCGATCCCTGGCTATGACCCCTGGCTCGGCCAATTTCTTTCCGAGGATTGATGATAGTCACTGCGACAGGATTCATTCCTCTCCCACCGCTGACCATTGTTTCGACAATGATTATGTGGGAAAGCAGCCAGTGGCTTGGAAAGAAAAATGTGCGGAGTACTGGTAAAAGAGACTCCAGGAAAGCATGGATAGGTGCACTGGCCACCGCGATATAACTGAAATAATGTTGAAAACGGCGTTAAACACCATACAATCAATCAATCAATCAATTGTAACTGCCGAAATTTTGTAACGTTTGGCAGTGCTAGAATCTGATATCTGGTAAAGACTTAATGGTCTATACCAAGACCTATGTTGTAGGCACTCACATGGTTAACAGCACTTTCTCCTTTTCCCACCATGTTTTCAAAAGCCTTCACTTTCAGAGACGTAAAAACTCAGGATTGCGTGGTAAAGAGTTAAAGCACCTTTCAAGACTATAGTTGCCTTGCAGCCAGTATAGATTAAGAGCAGACTGCACAAAACATAAAGTCTGATCTGTAATTTATTCTGTCCGCTTGCCTGAAACACTCCAGACAAAAGCAGCTCTGAAACTGCATTTATTCTTGTCTTATTTTAGACTGAAAATGTCTGATGGGTTTATTCGGCAATCTAAGGGTCTTACCCTTACCAGACAACAAAATTTAAGACTTGTTGAAATTGAAAGCTTTTGCAGACAACAATTAAATGTAACACAAAATATGCAATTTGTCTATGATTGGGTAGAAACAAGCTTTTTCCTCAAGGTTCTAAGACTCTGGACTGTGTGGTAAGCTTTAAGGAGCTAATAACACTTGTGACAATACCTGTTCTACGCAAGAACTTTCTTTAGCAAAATGAAAGGTAATAGGCTTATTGTGTTTGCAACCTTTTCTATTTTCTTTCGCCACAGAGTGCAACATAAATTCAACAGATATTTCAAATTATAAGAATGAAGGAATTTCATTCCTTCTTTGCCGGAACATGATGACAGAGCAGACCCAAGACCAGACTGTATTATACTCTGATCTGGATCTACACTACACCTAAAAACAGCATATATTTTATGATACATAGGAAAAGGAATGCAAAACTGACATAAAATACCTGGCTTTTGTGACATCATAACCTTTATCCTGCTAAATAAGTGAAATGCAACTTTCAAGCCAACAGTAAAAACCCAAACCTTACTATATCAAAGGTATTTTTGGGGGGAAAGATATCTCATTATCGGACAGTGTAGATCCAAGATCAGACTGCACGTTCTGTGCAGTCTGATCTTGATCTGCACTGGTCGCAAAAGGTCTGTCTGTCGTGCTTAGCAGCTTAACGGATAATAAGCAGGCTACAAATGCCTTCAATTTTGACAGGTCTAAATTTTTGCTTTCTGGTACAGAGTAAATGAGACTATGTGAGAGTTTGTTTGTCGGTTTGTATAATGTTTAACACTGTTTTCAACATTATTTCAGTGTTATGGCAGCTGCCAGTGCACCTATCCTTGTTTTCCCAGAGTTTCTTACCAGTCCTTTGCACAATAACAAACTACCCAAGCCACTGGTTGCTTTCCAACATAACCATAGTGGGGGCCAATGGTCAGTGGTAACAGAAGAATGAATCCTGTCCCATGAATGACTATATCATAAAGTATCAAAAACACCAGCCCAGCAGGGGATTCGAACCAACGACCCCCTAGTTTCAAGTCCTGTACACTACAGACTGCACTACTGGGCTTGGCTTTTGAGAGGAAGGATACAGGAAACTTTCAGGGAAAACAGTTGAAACCTTCCTTATCTCAAAGTAGATCAAATCTACCCTAAATATTTTCAATCACTACCTAGAACCTAAAGGCTTGGTCAGACTGGCTAACAGATATGTAATGAAGGGAAAACAGACAAAAAACATGCAGATTTGGTTATCCGGTGACAAAATTCATCTCCTCTGCCGCTTGAGGCTTACACGATCGGTGTGTGGAGCGAAGAAGCCACACAATGACCGCACGAGTATCACATATGTTCCGGAAAAAATGCACGTTTACCGGATATGTACCAGATAATAAACGGTCTATTAACGGATATCACCTTACAAGTAACGGACTTGTACAGGATAAAACGGAAGTGCAACGCATGAGAACCAGACAAAACATTCTTCCAACGTAAGAGGAACGTACCGGTCACGTGACATGGCGAGGGTATCAATAGTCAGATGCATCCAAAGTCTGTCATTTGCACATCTCTGTCCGTTTTGTCCGGTGGAATTTTTGAAAATGCTCAAAACTTCCCATCGGACGTAACGGACATCACTGGACGTTGCCGGACAAGTAGCGGATTCACCGGATAAGAAACGGACATAAAACGGATACGAACGGACACGAACAGATAAAATGATTTTTTATCCGTTACTCGTCCGTTAGCTTGGTGTGACTAAACCTTAAAAAATGTCAATGTCATGGCTATTTTGATCAGCAGGGTAGATCCTTGATCAGATAGCACCTTTTGTAGTCTAATCTCCATTTACAATGTAGACAACAATTTTAGTTGTAAAAGGCAATTTAAATCTTTACATAATGAACAAATTTAGACTAGTCAGATATAAAATTATTTTCAGATGACAAATTTAACTTGACTCAAATGATGGAATTGTCTGCGAAAGGGTAGAAAACCTTGCGGAAAAAGGAAAAAATGATGTTAATCAGCATTTTCTCCTTTTTCCCACAATGTTTTCAAAAGCATCTTTTTCAGGGATTGTTTGGAAGAGAGTAAAGGGTAAACACCTAATATTACATTGCAATGTGTGGGCTTAATTGATTCTAAAGTTTTCTATCAGATTTCTTCTCAATCTTCTTGAACCCCTTCCCAGATATAGAACACATGCTGACAAGTATATGGATACATTTGAAAATGTTGTGGCAAAAACATTTTCTCAAATAACCAGTAATGCTGTTATCGCTTCTATGATACCCTCCTTTTTTCCCAAAACTAATTTCTTAATAATCATCAAAAAATAAAAAGAACAGGTCAAAGGACTGAAAATTCACAATGAGTGTTGGGGTAATACGTACCAGTTGTGATACAAGTCTAGAGAAATCAATAGATAATTTAAACGCTTTTAACTCTTTGCCAAACAACAAAATTTTAGACTTGTCCAATTTGGAAGCATTTGCAGATAACAAAATAAAGGTGACTCAAAAATTCTAATTTGTTTCTAGAAGGGTAGAAAACATTGTGGGAAAAGGACAAAATGCTGGTTGCCAGCATTTTCTCCTTTCCCACAATGTTTTCAAAAGGCTTCTTTCTCGGGGTTGTTAAAAGTCTGGATTGTGTGGTAAAGGGTTAATGCTCAGCACTGCCTGACTTTCTGTAGCAGACAGAGTAGATTAAGATCAGACTGCACACCCCATAAAGTCTGATCTTGGATCTACAGTCACCACCATGCTCTGAGATATCTTGACCCGTCTCAACTGCAGAAATTCAAAGAGGTGAATATAATTATGAGACAAGGAAAAACAAGACCACCACATGCAGCTTCCAATGCTCAACTGCAGCTGTCTTAGTGCAAATTCCGAGTCCAAAAAAGGGCCACAACTATGTAAAAAATATATTTTGATGGTTACCTGCCCATGTTTTATGGGTTTGCCTTTTGATAGTAAACTACTAGTCAAAGTCTGAAGCAAATATCTTCAGTAATGACATTATAAAATACTATGAATTGTGGAAGTTATTGCACGATGATGAAGACAAATCCAGAGCTATGATAATACCTTGACAGATTTTTTTTGAAAACAGCCAAGCCAAAAATGCTCAGGTTACTAGCATTTTCAATTTTTTCTATATTCCATTGCCTTTCCTTTAAGGGTCGTTAAAACATGAGATTGTTTAGTTAACTCATTACCAAACAACTAATGCCCAAATCAAAGGCATTTAAAGACAAGAAACCAAATGTGGCTGATGGGTTTTGTCTTTGAAGGGGTAACAATGTTTACCAGTATTTTCTCCTTTTGTAATACCGTTTCCAATAGACTTGATTGGTAAAGGATCAATAGCTGAAAGTGTCCAACTCATTTACTTGCCAGTTGAAGAGCTACTGTGCCCTTTTATATTCTTTACCAAGCGACAAAAATTTGGAGTCATCCAAATTGAAAGCATTTGCAGACGACAATTTAGATGTGGTTAGAATAATGCCTTTTGCATGTGAAAAGATAGAAAAACATTGTGGGAAAGGAGAAAATGCTGGTTACCAGCATTTTCTCCTTTTCCGACAAGGTTTTCAAAAGTTTTCCTAATAAAGGTCGTTAAAACTCAGGACTGTGTGCTAAGGGTAAAAGACAACAAAATTTTTGACTCCTCCAAACTACAAGCATTCGCAGACAACTAAATCATCGTGTTTTAATCATGAAATTTGCTATAGAAAGGACAGACAACAATGTAAAAAGCATTTTCTCCTTTTTCCACAAAGTTTTCCCCAGTCTCCTCCATCAGCGTAGAAAAACAAAAGGACTGCTTGAGAAAGGGTTGTACATCATTTTATCGCTTTTATCAAATGACAACACAGAGCCTCATTAAAATTGAAAGCATCAACTTGAAATCTTCAATTTCCCTGTAGAAAAGTTATACAAGCAATTTAATCCTTATCCAACAATTTTACAGACTCCAAAATAGAACCAAATACCACAATTTCAAAGTCAAGTCTGCCCAAAGTTAATAAGGTGTTGCAGATCCGAGATCAGAATGCAAGATATTTGCAGACTGATCTTAATTTACATTTCACACAAATGCACCTTACATCAATATCTATGAAACAAATTTGCAGCAGGCTTTAAAAACCTAGTATGATCAACATGAAGTCAGAATGAGTACATGCAAATATACATGTATTTTGCACATAGGAAAAATCTTTTGTTAGTCCTTTCACTTTAAAGCCCAAATAGCAGCCAGAAGTAAACCATGTGGGTGTTAAAAATGCATTTGATTTTAAATCATACCTTTTAAAAGTATGGAATCTATTGTAAAGATGACAATCTGTTATTGCATGGTCGGTCCAAGATTTAGTTGCTGGCAGAAAAATTAATTTTAAAACCAGGTATAAAGTAGAAAGATAGAACAACCTGGCAACTTTTGACCTTTTGACTTTTGACAGGGTAGATGAAGATCTGAGGCTGCACAAAACGTGCAGTCTGATTTTTTATCTACAATGTCCGCTTTACTGAAACAGTACAGACATAAGGTAGCCATGAAATTGTAATTAGGCCTAACAAAAAAAAATGTCTGTGTCTAGGGTTTTGGTCCGAGATGCTGTAGGTAGGGTAGGTGGGGATTTTTTTTACAATTTTTTTACATGGATCATGTTCCAAAATCACAGCGACAGATTTCTTTTTCAGTCGTAGCTGAAAAGTTTAGGGCTGGCAGCATTTTCTAGGTAGGGTCGGGAAACCCTAAACACAGATATTTTTTTGATAGGCCCTATCTTGGTCTTATTCTAGAACGGAACTATCCATTGAGTTTATTGGGAACTTTAAGGGTTAAGTTCAAGTTTGATGTAAATGTCTTCAGTAATAACAGATGAATAAGAATATGTCAAAGTATTTGCAAAACAGTGCTGACAAAGATTGCCAGGCTATGACAATACATGGATGTTTTTTGCCCAGCTAAAAACATAGGAGAGAAACATTTTTATGAAATAAAGTAGTTCTGAAAGTGTACAAAAAACCCTGTTGGAGAAGGAGCAAAATCCATGTTACAATCAGTAACTCCTATTCCATCAAAATTTTTTAAAGTTGTCTTCCAGCCTAAGGCCTGTATAGCAACTATTATTAACCCTGGAGCGCTTAATTTGTGAAATGGACCCATTGGATCAGGACATACAGATGTGAAATTTGTTAATTTGAAGTTGTTTTAGCCAGAATAAGTAAAAATGTGGCAGACAGTGTAGATCAACAATAAGTCTGCATGTTCTGTGCTGTCTGACCTTGATCTACACTGTCCACAAAACACTTAGTCGGTTCCAGCACTGGGTCAACTCACAATGTTTACAAGCCTTCTGCCCTAGGATTGTTAAAACAGGATTATTTAGTAACAGTTTAATTATTCTTGATGATAGCATCGAGGAATCCTGCACAAACACCAAGCTTTTGCACCTGGTGGAGATCAAAATCAGATTGCGCAGTCTGATCTTGGATCTACACAGTCATTGTCTCTATTACATCTTGTAGCCAAAACAACCTTAAAATTCCAATACTTTTTTATGTGTGTGTGTTTTATAACTGAGGAGGAAAATCATTAATTTATTAATTAATCATGAATGAAAATTGTTGATTCATTGCTCGAATGGCTCTGATAAGTACATGGATGAAGGTCAGATTATTTAGAAAAAAAATCCTGAAGTTCTACAGTTTTTCAAATTTAAGGAAATTAAAAAAAAAAAGGTGGCTTTTTGATGGCCAAACAAGCCTGTTACCAGGAACAAACCTAAGACTTTCATCCATGCAATTATGTACATGACAACCTGAATTAACCCTTTAGCACACAATCCAAACTTTCAAAGACTTCAAAAAAGAAGCCTTATGAAAACATTGTGGGAAAAGGAGAAAATACTTGTAACCAGCATTTTCTCCTTTTCCCACAATGTTTTCTAATCTTTCCAAACAAATCCCATAATTTGAGCAATATCTAAATTGTCATCTGCAAATGCTTTCAAATTGGACAAGTCTACCTTTTTGTCATGCGATAAAGAGTTAGCCCTTTACCACACAATCCCGACTTTTAACGACCCTGAGAAAGAAGCCTTTTGAAAACATAGTTGGAAAAGGAGAAAATGCTGGTAACCAGCATTTTCTCCTTTTCCAACAATGTTTTCTACCTGTCCCAAACCAAATTTCAATTTTTCAGTCACATTAAATTTGTCGTCTGCAAATGCTTTCAATTTGGACCCGTCTACAATTTTGTCATGCGATTAAAAGTTAAGTAGGAGCTTAACCCTGTACCACACAATCTTGAGTTTTAATGACCCTGAGGAAAAAGCCCTTTGAAAACAATGTGTGAAAAGGAAAAAATGCTGGTAACCAGCATTTTCTTTTCCCACAATGTTTTCTATTGTATTAAATACAGAAATTATCGTTTGAACTACATCTATTTTGTCGTCAGCAAATGCTTTCAATTTGGTCTTGTCCAAAATTTGATCATTTGGTAACGGTTTAAGGGAACACTATAAATGCATTTGCATGAAACAGTAACTGCACAGGTATATTTCAACATATTTCCCTACCAGTTGGATGTGCAATATTATGACACTTGCTAACTCTTTCCAGCACAATCCCAACTTTTAACATCCATGAGGAAGAAAGCTTTTAAAACAATGTGGGAAAAGGAGAAAATATTAATGCTGGTAACCACCATTTTCTACTTTTCCCACAATGTTTTCTACCCTAGTATGTTGGACAAATTTCATGTTTTGAGTTACATTTAATTTTTTGTTTGCAAATGCTCTCAATTTGGACAAAGCTAAGATTTTGTCGTGTGCTAAAGAGTTTATACAGGTTGCTTGCTAAATAGAGGTGACCAGTTTTTTTTTGTATTTCCAACCTCATCTTTCTGTATAATTATGTCCTTTCCTGGACTCTTTCTTCCTCCCTTATCTCTCTCCATGTATAATTTCTGACTTTACTTAATGTTCAGTATTTTGCTTGAATTATTCACATCAAATGAATATTTCAATAAGATATGCATCAATTTTATGAACGTTTTTTACAACACTGAAAACTCAGATAAAAGTTACATCATACTTGCGCTCGTATCGCCCCCAACTGCAATTTCGCAACTCGTATTTCATTTCTTTTGCGACACATGTCCTCTTGGGTCTCATAAACTTTGGCATACAGGTGATTGGCTAAATTCCTGAAAATACATATAAATAAACACAGGTAGTAAACATGCAAAAATTACCTCTAAATCATCGTGGGACCTTTCTTGCTGAACATATTTATCTTTGGAGCGCTTTTCTTTGACACTCTGAGAACGTTTAATTTTGTCACTCTTTTCCTTTGACTTGAAACTTCTTTTAGATTTTGACCCACCAGCCCCTTCTTTTCTTTCACCCTCTTTAGAAGTAGCAGGTAGTTCCTTTGGTCTTACACTCATGGTCATTTCTGTTACAATTCCACTATCTTTACTTTCTTGTTTTAACATTTCTCTACGCTTTTCACTCTCAATCGTTGATTGTTTAGTCAGTTTTTTCATACTCCCTTTTCCACTTCCTTTCCCACGACGTAAAGAAGAGCTAGGCTCTTCTGGCCCTTCATTTGAGAAATCTTCTGTTAAAGGCATTTTTGTAGTGAGTTGCTAATCACTTATGAGCCAAAAAATAAAACTTATTTTTGAACACCAGCAAAAAAAAATTATATGTTTGACAAACAGTCTTTTGGAAGCTAAATACAGCTTATTTTCATAGAAGTCTGATTATAAACATATTTAAAAGTATATTTATTTTACTTTCCTATCACAAGTGATCAGTCTACGATGTGTCAGTCAAGATAGAGACAAACAAAAACAAAAAAAGTTCACTTTGGAATTTGATGAATTCCAAGTTTGATATCATAACAAAGTAATCAAGACAAGTTATAGCCAATTTTCTGTTTTTTTTTATGATTAACTGTCTTCCTACACAGTAATAGTTCTTATATCCAATGCAGAATGCTATTCACTACAATAAAAGTCAAATCTAAATGCAACAGAAATCTAAATGCCCATGAAAAGATTGTTTTTTGGATTCTCTGTCAGGAATCATGTCATTCCATTACAAAGTTATAGCATATAGGAACTAAATCCCTGTAAAGACCAAGTATGTTTTCTATCAGAAAAGTGTAATAACAAAAAAGGCTTTCACTGATTCTCTTCGCAACAACAATAAAAGCATAACTTCACAATCCAATAGCACTGAAATCTGCCAAACAAACTCCTTGTTGACTAGAAGTACATTATTGCTCTATTTACCTGTATTAGTTTGAGTGCCATAGAGCACACACTTTTCCCATTATCTTTACATAGAACTCTTGAAAACATTGGTGCAAAAGTTGCTTCCTGTTTAACCCTTCACCAAACCATCCCGAGTTGTAACGACCTTGGGGAAGAAGACTTTTGAAGACATCAAGAGAAAAAGGAAAAAAATGCTGGATACCAGCATTTCCTCCTTTTCCCAAAATGTTTTCCACTCTTTCAAAGACATATTCTACCACAGAAGCCACACTGAATTTGTCATCTGAAAATACTAAAGAATTTGGGCAAGTTGACAATTTTGTTGTTTGGTGGAGAGATGAAATACCTGTATGCAATGCCTAGTACCTCTATTCAATGTTTAGTTTTAACTCCTAATATAAAGTTAAGATTGCTTAAAAAGTTAAAGAATGATGTAAAAAATTTCCAATTTTTATATTAACCTGTACTATCCAATCCTAAGTTTAAATGACCGACGGAAGGAAAGCTCTTGAAAACATTGTGAAAATAGAAGAAAATACTGAAAACTCCTTTTCCTGCGACATTTTTTTACCTAATCGAAGAACTTAGTCTATTCTGTACTAATTTGGAATAATTATGTGGTCTGCAGGTGTTCTTAATTTGGAAGAGTCCAAAATGTGGTGGTTTGGGGAAGCCTCAACTTTTTACCAGATGAAAAAAGTTTTGACTGGACAAATTTCAAAGTATTTGCAAGCGACTAATTAAATATAGCTCAAAATGGTGATTTCTATTTGATAGGAAAGAAAACATTGTGGGTAGCTGGTAACATGCTGGTTACCAGCAGTTTTTTCCTTTTCCAACAGTGTTTTCAAAAGCATTCTCTTTCAGGGTTGTCAAACTCTGGATTGTGATGTAAAGGGTTCAAAAAAACACCTTATATTTTAAATTACAAGATTGTTTAACCTTTAGGCTGTTAAGCAAGACTCACTGACCTTTTGTGTACTGTGTAGATCAAGATCAGACTGCACAGAATATGCAGTCTGATCTTGGATCTACACTGTCTGATAAGGAGATATTTTTCTCCAAAAAATAACTTTGAAAGAGCATCATTCAAGTTTTTGCTATGAGCTTGAAATTTTTGTTCAAAATTATTTAACAGGCTAAGGATTAACAACTTTGATCCAAAAAGGTTGCACATTCTGTGCAGTGTGAGGTAAATCTATACGGCTCACATAAGCAGTAACTGATGCCCTTGGTTGTTCTCAGGACTTTAACCTTTTACCAGACAACAAGATTTCAGCTTTGTCCAAATTGAAAGGGTTTGTTGTGAAAAGAATAGAAAACATTCTGAAACAGTGTGGGGGGGAAAAAGGAGATGCTAGTTTCAAAGCTGCTTTTGTCACATTGTTTCACAAAGTAGTTGACATTCAAGTTTCAAGATCAAACTGTATGTTAACTACAAGAGTTAAGGGTCGGAATCAAAATAGAAGGGAAAAAAATTTAAAAAGTCAGGTATAGATATTTTAATGGCAGGTAAATCCAAGAAAATACCCATGAGGCATAAGACCATTTACTTTAAATTGTCCTGAAAAATCTGTAGAAACTTTTCAATCAGGAAAATAGTTTATTATTGCTGTCAGAGGTCAACCATGATTTTCCCGTCTGTTTATCCTTTCTTTTACAATATTAGTGTATGGTGTTACTTGTGTACCATATAATTACCTAAGCTAATTACCATGACCCAAGGACATATTGTGGACAGTGTAGATCAAGATCAGACTTCACAGAATGTGCAGTCTGATCTTGGATCTATACTGTCCGATAAGGAGATATTTTTCCCCCAAAAGGGACTCTGAAATAGCAAAAGTGGTTTTTACTATTGACCTGAAACTTTGATTTCACTTATTTAGCAGGTTAAGGGTTAATGTATGATGTTACTTGCATAGGGATCTTTGATTGCTGGAAAACATGGTTTAACCCAATACCACACATGTGGGACTCGTAACCTGGAGGCCCCAGATTTGAGACTCACTGGACTCACTGGCTTTTTCGTGGGAGTGTCCTAGGCAAGATGCTCCAGAGCCCTAGCCTAGTACTAGTGAAACTCATTATTTACATGCATATGTGAACTGTTGCCTCGACATGACTGAAATGATGTTGAAAGCGGCGTAAAACACAACTAAATCCAGACCACACAATTCCGACTTTTAAAGACCCCGACAGTGAATGCTTTTGGAAATATTGGGGAAAACAGCATTTTCTAAACAGCATTCTGTCCTTTTCCCCTTGATGTCGTGCCGTCGAACAAATGTCATCACTTTGCATATGAATATTTTAACCTTGGCATTATGAATAGGGTTCACTGTGTTTCATCCTTCTTTATAAATAGATGACAATATGTTTAAATCCTTCTACAATAACCATTATCATTATTACATCAGATAGTGTCTATTTATATTATACTTCAAGACAATAAAGTGGTCTAAAGTTCCATCAAATAAAACACAATCTTTATCATGCTCTCTATTTAACTGTTTACCAGACAACAAAATCTTAGACTTGTCCAAATTTGAAAGCATCTGCAGATAATAAATTAAATATTGCTCAAATGATGGGATTTGTCTATTAAAGAGTAAAAACCATTGTGGGAAAAAGGATACCAACATTCACCCACAATGTTTTCTACAGCCGCTTTGGGGTTGTTTAAACTCCCAATATGTGGCTAAAGGTTAGTCACAAGAAAGGCCAAAAACCATGGCCACAGACAGTCTAAGACCGAGGACTATAAAAACTCTTTTAGCTAAAACTTGAAGTCAAGGTAAGCTAATAGTTATTCTTTTTTGGCTGGATTTGCCGACTTTTGACCTACACCTTTGACTATTACAAAATCAAATGAACAAAATGATGGTAATTTGTGATAGGACAAAAATGTGCACACGTTTTTTTTTCAGCTGGCCCCTTTTAGCCTGTTTGCTTCCATATTTATGACACTAATGTAGATGCGTTGTTACCATTACTTGAAACTTTTGGCCTTTATTCACACTACAGGACACTAATATGATAGGAAATTATCTTTTTCTTGTCCTATTGGTGATTTGTATTTTGTAAGTGTTACCCAATAACCCAATACTAAATGTCTACATAGGTGTAATTCAACCAACCTCGTCAGATTTCAGAACAGGCCGAATGAGTGCACATAATGTGTCATGGAGAGCGGTAATTTATCGAAATTCTTAAAGCGAAGCAAAATTAATGTTGAAGTAGCTTTCAAAGCTGTATGGTGTGATGTGCTGCTCATCTGTGAAGTCAAGCAACATACACTAAGGTTAGTGCTTGGATGGTTTAACCCTTTACAGCACAATGACGACTTTTAACAACTCTGGGAAAGAAGGCCTTTGAAAATATTGTGGGAAAAGGAGAAAATACTGGTAACCAGCATTTTCTCCTTTTCCCACAATGTTTTCTACACCATGAAAGATAAATCTTATATTTTGAGTCACGTCGAATTTGTCGTCTGCATGTGCTTTCAATTTGGACAAGGCTAAAATTTTCTTGTTCGGTAAAGAGTTAAAAAATGATGTGATTCTGATACAACTGTCCACACGATTTTTTAACTTTTCATCTTTTTCAATGATAAATGGAAGTAACTTCTTATCTTGAAATGTATGTCTAATTAAAAATTCCACTTTTCAGCAAAATGTAAAACAATGTGGAAAAAGAAACATTTGCTATCAATATTACCTTTTCACTGATCATCTTCATATTGGTCCATAAAAAAAAAGAGTTTAAATATTCACATTTTTCACTACCCTTTTTGCAATCTATCCTTTATTAAAAAGTATTTCTTGTTTTCGATTCTAATCCGACATCAGTTTGCCAAAGCGAGGAATAAACTGAATGAACTGTCATGAAAATGCATACAACAGAATGTATTTGAAAAAGTGAGTTTTACCCTATTTTACAGAGTATCTTAGTTCTATAATACAAACACCTCACTCATAATTTTCTAGGGTCTAACCCTTTGCAAAATTTTAAAATCTTAGACTTGTCAAAAATGAAATAATTTGCAGACAACAGATCAGACACAGCTGAAATGATGATAATTGTCTATGAAAGTGAAGAAAACCTTATATTATATTTCATGTGTCTATTTTTAGAAATGTTATGGGTAAAGAAATGTCGTAATTTAAGCTGGGGGGAATTATTTCCCCGTCACAGTGAATATTTTCCTCCTGCCGAAAATCTGGAACTACTTTTTTAAGTTTTTTAAGTTTTTAAGTTTTAAAAGTGGCATTCGTTGACAAAATAATCAGAGGAATTATAATATATAATTTATTTCATCAGCTTGTGGTTAATATGGGGAAATATTTGCCTCAAAAGGGAAAGGTCCGCGTAAATAATTCGTGCCTTACGGCACTCGATATTTTCACATACCTTTCCCTTTTTCGGCAAATATTTCCCAATATTAACCACAAGCTGATGAAATAAACTCTATATATGGAAAGGAGAAAATGCTAGTCAGCAGCATTTTCTCATTATTCCCTCAAGGTTTTCAAAAGGCTATTTCCTCAGGGTCCGTAAATTTCAAGATTGTGTGGTAAAGAGTTTATCAGTCACCAGGGACAATCACAAGGTTTATGTTTTGATGCACTGTATAGGAAAATGGTGGAATTCTGACAATGCTATTAGGTACAATGGCTTTCTTCTGTGCTGACTCTATTGATAGATCTGTGCATCATACTTCAGGAAACAATATGTGTGAATTTAACCCCTTCAGGCTCGTAGGTAAAAACTGGGGCTTTTCCACATGATCAGAATGCAAAGAACGCACACTCTAATCTTAGATTTATACCAGCCACTTGTTTATGTATGTCTATTAGATGAAAATCTTTCTGACTTACTGTATTTCCAGGCATCGACAGACACAGACTTAATTAATTTGGTGCAGAAAGTTAATGACACTATAATGGCATCCTAAAAATTTATACGCTTTGCGAACACCTTGTCATAAAATTTTAATCAATGAGCATAAACTAAACATCTTGATATTCATTGCTTTAAGGGCCAAATAGCTGCCAAAAAATCAAAGCAGGTGTTAAAATGCATTTAAATTCAAATTACACCATTTAAAAGTATGGAAATTATTGTGAAGATGACAATCTGTTAATGTGTGGTTGTTCCAGGTGTTAGTTGCTGGCAGAAAAATGAATTTCAAAATCAAGCAAAAAATCAAAACAAAAGATAGAGTGACCTGTCAAGTTTTATCCTAGTTTTGAAATTAATTTCTCTGCAAGCAACTAACTCTGGAACCAATCATACAATAACAGATTGTCATCTTCACAATAATTTCCAGACCTTTAAATGGTATGATTTAAATTGAAATGCATTTTAACACCCACTTTATTTACTTTTGGCAGCTACTGTATAAGTGGAAATTTTTGTGATGTGGAAAATTTTTGGATTTTGCGACTTTGAAAAATTCGCAAACTTTTCTGTTCCCGTATTTAACCACAAGTATACCAACAAATAACAAGTGTCTTGAATTCGCAAACATTTCCGCTAATAAACTGTCCATAATCCATAATTCACAATTTGGTATATATCCAGAATACAGAATTGTTACTTTAAGTTTCATGGCAAGGTGTTTTAAAACCCTGAATTAAAAGAGCCTATTTTGGTTGTTTTGCTGTAAACCAAAATTTCTAGTAAAACATCTTTATAATACACCCAGATATATTTTTCTTTGCAAACATAATGAAACAGCATGGTTACATTCAGTGAAAAGGTGCAATTTTGGCGTTTAAGTAATGGGATGGACATAATTCACACATGTATTTGATCAAGAGACGGTCTTACAAAGAATTTAGAAAACATTTAAAAAATACCCTAAGGCCGGCTACGTGGCCCATTTAAAGCCTAAATCTCCTACTAAACAACTAAAATGAAACTTTTATGTTGATGGTAAAAACCCAAATATTGCTATTTCAAAGCCATTTTTGGGGGGAGAAAACTCCTTATCAGACAGTGTTGATCAAAGATCAGACTGCATGTTCTGTGCAGTCTGATCTTGATCTGCACTGTGTCCGCAAAAGGTCCTTGAGTCGTGCTTAGCAGCTCAAGGGATAAGGTAAAAGCATTAAATTTTTTTTTCACTTTTTCCTGTCTTCTTTACTGATGATTTGCCAGTTATCACCATACCTAATTCACTGATGATACACTTTTACAGATTAGCAAGATTATAGAAATCTGAACAACCTCCTTTAAAATCAAGGCCCATATTCACCAACTATTCTTCAGAACGTTCTTGAACTTATTCTCCAGAATTTCTAAATTTGAAAGTATCGTAACTTCTCATTGGCACACTATTTGGTTTAGCCATCAGAAGTTGTGTTACTTTTAAATTTAGAAAATCTTGGAGATTAAAGGCTAAGAAAGTTCTTAAGAATGCTTGGTGAATACGGACCCAGGACTGTACAAAACTTGCAATCTACTCTTGATGTACACTGCTCAACAAAAAGTTAAGATATTCAAGCCTGAAACCATCCTTAACAGCTTTATTTCAGGCATATTTTCATGGAAAAAAACTGTCCTTTTTAATTTCTGCTAAGCAGTCCTTAGGTTTCTAGAATGTTATTTGGACAATATCTTGCAGGGCAAACATGGTATAATCAGTAAATTTAGACCAAGCTCATTTTTTTCCATGATAAATAGCTTTCCCAAGACATAAAGATGTCACAAATATTCTTGGTACCACTTAGCCCCAGTTAGAACAGGCCGACAAACTATCATTGATTTGGGTCAAGGAGCCTATTGATGTCATCTGTAGAATAAAGAGTACAATACTTGACAGACAGAGGACTATCCAACTTTTACCAAACAACAGACTTCAGACTTGTCCGAATAGAGAGCATTTACAGACGACAAAATAAATAAAACTCAAAAATTGAAATTTGTTTCGGGAAGGGAATAAAGCATTGTGAGAAAAAAGAGAAAATGCTGGTTACCAGCATTTTCTCCTTTTTCCACAATGTTTTCAAAACTCTTTTTCAGGATTGTGTAAAGGGATAACTCTTGGAAGGCCAAATATCTGAACTCCAAGGCCAAAAATATAATCCACTGAAACTCAGAAAGTTTTTTTTTTTTTTAATCATATAAGCTTGACTAAGCAAACGGTATCTATACAAGATCAGCCTGCATATTGTGTAAAGTCTGATCTTGACCTATACCTTCATCAACTTGAACCTTTCTTTGCATATGGCACTGAAAAGGCTTAAATGATGATCCAGTCAGGGAAGAAAAATCCAATTTAATATATTGCATTCCTAAGCCTAATATTAGTCAAAATATTTCACGTTTATATCATTTGAATTCATCTTCGGCTAAATTTTCAATTTCATTTTTACTACCAAGAAATCATCAAGTAAATGAAAGTAATCAATAATTGAAACCTAAGATTATAAAGACATTAATTTTTTTCAAAATGCAACGGTGTTTTAAAGACCTTGGGGTACCAACTTGGAGAACATTTTGGAAACTTGGAAACCAAAGGCCAATGAGGGCCTGAATTGCTCTACTGGCAGTGATTTTGCTGATTTTCCAGCATACATCATGAATTCAAAATGAAAAAATGAAAAAGACTTAGCACACAAAAAAATGGGGCGGTGAGGGTTGTTTCAACTAGCCTTAAGTATTTACAAAACAAGAGAGCCATGATGGCCCTGAAGTCGCTCACCTGAGCCTTTTGACCAAACATTACCCATTTTCAATCTCTTTCGAGATGTTATGACAACATTCTTGCAAGCATTCATAATTATTGGACTGAGAATTTGGTCTCTAGCTTGTACACAAGCTTTTTCAAGAGTTTCTCTAAGTGACCTACTCTTAAGCCAAACATAGCCCATTTTCCCATTGAAGATATTATCAAAACAAAGATTCTGACCACCTTTTATGAGTATTCGACAAGAAATGTGGTCTCTAGAGTGTACACAAGGTTTTTCCAAGATTTGACATGGGGCCCTAGTTTTTTACCCAACGTGACCCTTTCTCAATTTCATCTTATTGATCATTAAGAAAACCATTCTGACTAATTTTCATAAGCATTGGACAGAAAATGTTGACTCTAGAGTGACACAAGCTATTTAAAAGATTTTACCTTGTGACCTAGATTTTTACCCAATATTACCCATTTTCAAAGTCGTTTAAGATGTCATCAAGACAAACATTCTTACAAAGTTTCATATGTATTTGACTCACAATGTGGCCTCTAGAGTGTAAACAAAGTTTTTCAAAGATTTGACCCTGTGACCTAGTTTTTGAATTAACATAACTATTTTTCCAAGTCCTTTGAAACATCCTCAAGACAAATATTCTGACCTACTGAAAATGTTGACTCTAGAGTGTACTAAAGGATTTTGTAAGATTTC
Source organism: Hippopus hippopus (assembly GCA_946811185.2). NCBI lineage: Eukaryota > Metazoa > Mollusca > Bivalvia > Cardiida > Cardiidae > Hippopus > Hippopus hippopus. The sequence goes on along the minus strand of OX328107.1, from coordinate 35,457,091 downwards.
ACCTAGTGACCTAGTTTTTGACCAGACATCACTCATTTTCATCCTAGTCCTAGAGATCATCAAGACAATCATTCTGACCAACTTTCAAGAGTACTGGACTGAAAATATGGCCTCTAGAACAAGTTTTTTTTTTAAAGATTTGACCTAGTGACCAACTTTTTGACCCAATGTGAACCATTTTCAAAATCATCGGAGATATCATCGAGACAAACATTCTGACCAATTCTTCAAGAGTACTGGACTGAAAATTTGGCCTCTAGAGCATACACAAGGTTTTTCTTAGATTTTACCTAGTGACCTAGTTTTTGACCTAACATGATCCATTTTCAAAGTCGTCCAAGATATTATCAAGACAAACACTCTGACCAAGTTTAAAGAGTATTGGTGGGAAAATGTGGTCCCTATAGTGTACACAAGTTTTTTCTAAAATTTGATCTAGTGACCTAGTTTTTGACCCGACATGACCCATTTTCAAACTTATTTCAGTTATTATCAGGACAAACATCCTAAATAAGTTTTAAGAGTATTGGACTGAAAATGTGGTCTCTAGAGAGTACTCAAGGTAAAAGCTGACAATGCACATCGCACTACGCATGACGGACACAGCACGATCACAAAAGCTACATACTAAATTTTACTTAATTGATGATTTCTGTTTTTGATAGGGTAGAAAACATTGTCTGTAAAGGAGAAAATGCTGGTTATCAGCATTTTCTTGTTTTCCCTCAATATTTTCAAAAGCCTCTTCCTCCCGGGTCGTATAAAAACCCTAGATTGGTTGGTGAAGAGTTAACCCTTTACCAAACGACAAACTTTTAGACAGGTCCAAATTGAAAGCACTTGCAGACGACAAAATAAACTTAACTCAAAAACTGATATTTGTTTCCAGCAGAGTTGGAAACATTGTGGGAAAAGGAGAAAATGCTGGTTACCAGCATTTTCTCCTTTTCCCACAATGTTTTCAGAAGGCTTCTATCTCGGGGTCGTAAAAACCAGGGATTGTTTGGTAAAGGGTTAAACAAACTAAGACATCATAAAGTAGGCATGGTGAATCAAACAAAATAAAGAAATAATCAAAGTACAGTTTCAACCTAGAGGCCCTTGAGGGCACTAATTGCTCTACTGGCAGTGACTTTGCTTATTTTCTAGTTTCACAAAAGTCTGATCAGGAATGCAGACTGAAAAAGACTAACAAATGGACAGAGGGACTGAGAGATGATACTAACCATGCCATGACATAAGCTCTGCTGGCCTTTGGTCAGTACAGCAAAATAGAAAATACTGGTAACCAGCCTTTTCTCCTTTTTGCACAATGTTTCTGTCCTGTCAAAGACACATCTGATCATATTAGCCACATTTAGTTAACCAGTCTAAAATCTTGTTATCTGAGCAGTTGATTTGTTGTTTATGTTGTTGTGTATGGCCATTTTCAACATAATTTCATTTATATTGGGGCAAACAATGTACCCAAACATGCTTCCTCTGGTTTTCTTTACTAGTACTTCATACAACAGTCTTCACATGCCACTGGCTGCTTTCCCAGATAAAGATCATGTACACGATGTACAGCCATGAGAGAAGAATGAATCCTGTCACAATGACCATCATCAAGCCCTGGACAAAATTTAGGGGGGCTGAGAAATTGAACTAGGTTCTCCTGGGTTTCAAGCCCTTTGCGTCAAGGACTGAGCTACTTGGCTCAAAAATGAGCAAATGGTTGATTGATGATTGATTGATTGTGTTGTATACTCCTTTCATCATTATTTCAGGCATATTATAACAGCAAGAACTTCCTTATTCACGCCTGTCCAGCGTTTCATTAGGCATGGGTTTTGAAATGACTTGCCCAAGAACACCCCTACAAAAACCCGAATGCATAGAGTGAGGACCAACCAAGGCCTTCAGGTTAGGAATCCTACAACTTCACAACACAGGATCCTAATGTCAGTCTCCAGAATGTACCTTTGGATTAACTCTTTACCAGATGACAAAACTTGAGATTAGTTGAAATAACATCTGCAGACAACATATTGAATGTAAATTTCTCAGTGGTATTTTTCTTTGAAAGAGTAGCAAACATTGTGGAAAAAGAAAAAAATGCTGGTTACCAGTGCTAAAGTGTTAAATAACATGTTTCATGATCATGTAGATTGTTAACTGTTTTGAATTGTCTCCTCATGCTAGTATGACTCTTTTAATCCTGTTCTATGAGACCGGACCTAACGTCTTAATATCTCACTCACATCTGTAATTGTTGTTAGCTTGTTACATGAATATGGGAGTTGTTGCCATTACATGACCAAAATGATGTTGACAGTGGCGTAAAACTCCATTTAATCAATCAGCATTGAATTTAGAAAGTTTCTGCTGAAAATTAGAATGCAATTTACAATGGCTGGAACCGGGACGCTTTTTATAAATAGTTGTGCACTCATTCATGTAAAACAGGTATAAGTTTAGTCAAAACAAAAAGTTAGTATGAAAATTATGCAAGGTTTCAATAATCCTACAATCCTGATATCCCTGTCTGAAAAATCCCAGACATGTTTGATTCCACTAATATATTACCCAACCACAATATAGTGGTAAATCCTCCACCTTGACAGCAACATTCATCATTCCTAATTACCTGGCTTCACCCCTGCACACACCATAACCTAAAACACTGTTTGAAAAAATTGACAGATAAGATACCAAACTACTTACTGAAAACAATGCAGTCTTGTTCCAACAAATAATTTCCTTTCAGTCAAATAGATCTCTTAAAGTCTTTACCAAACAATAAAATTTCAGACTAGTCCAATTTGAATGTTTTTTGTTCAAACGAGAAATTAAATGTTACTCAAGAATGGAAATTCATTTTAGGTAGAAAACATTCTGGGAAAAGGAGTTAAATGCTGGTTTCCAGCATTTCTTCTTTTCCATCAATGTTTTCCAAAGCTTTCTTTCTCAGGGTTGTTAAAAGTTGGGATTGTGTAGTAAAAGGTTAAGCCTTCACCAAACAAAAACATTTCAAACTTGTCTAAATTGAAAGTGTTTGCAAATGACAAATTAAACATGGCCCAAATGATAATTTCTATCTTAGAAACGGGAAAAGGAGAAAAAGCTAGTAACCAGTATTTTCTCGTTTCTTCTCCAGAATCATTAAAACTTGGGATTGAGTGGTAAAGAGTTAGTTGTCACCTGTTCTAGTTTTCAGATTATGCTGTGTTTATATAAGCCACGATGCCCATAATTTGAGAGAAGCATGGTGAGTGTGTTGGGTTGTGGGATCAAATCGTGTTTATCTTGAGGGCACTTGGCGCTATCAAGATGATCATAAGGATCTTCAAAGAAATTTTGACGGTCGAAAATTTTGCCACCATTATGTCGGTTTAATATTAATTTTGAAAGAATGAGGTAGATCGAGGAAATCGTAGTAGAAGTAGTACAACGTAACGGATCTAAATGTGGCCCATCAGACCTTGATGATCCACAGTTGTTGACTTTGGTCAACTTGAAACACATTGCGAAACTGCACAATTTACTGTATTAATTTTCAGTATGCTTTGTAACGAGCTTCAGCAATTTGTTACGAAAACTAATACATTTTGGTAAAGATATGCATTGATTTTCATTACATTCTCTTAAGATCTCTCTAGTTTTCTAAGTGCACCAAGATCAACTACGATGGACAATCAAGGTCTGATGCCCCGCATGAAGGTCTGCTAAGTTGTACCACCTTCAACTAGGATTTCTACGTTCTGTTAGGCTTTCTCAAGACTGAAAATAAATAGGGCTAATTGTGACCAAATTTTTGATGGTCAAAAAATTTGTCACTATCCTTACAATCATTGCAACTGCACCACATTCCTTCAAGATCAATGTGATTTGGTCTCACAACCCTACACGCTCACTACACTTCTCTCGAATGGTGGACATCGTAGCTGATGTAAACGCTGCAGCTAAGTTTCACTACTTCAATAATGCAATAAATTGTAGCGTTCTGTGATGTTTTGAAACCGTGCACATCGTACATGTGGTTGTTAATGTAAATACAGCATTATCTAACGTAAGTATTAATGTAGGTATTATGGTATTTTGTAACTCAACAGTATCACTTTTAATATGTTGGCTATAATTAACCGTTGACTAGACAATCCAATGTTTCAATGACCCTGACAAAAAAGACTTTTTTTAAGCTTTGTCAGAAAAGAAGAAAAAAGTTTATAACCAGCATTTTCTCCTTGTCCCACAAGGGTTTTTTTTTTTCACTTTTTCAAAGACAAATTTCGTAACTTAAATCTGACTTAATTTGACTTTCTTTGACATGATCGAATCTTAAAACTTTACCTAAACATGATAAAGACAGATTTCTCTGACCATATTTTAGGCATCTTTGATACACCTTTCAACTCAAAGCCTAGAAAGAAAATCAAAGCACTCAAAATGCTGGAGTGGTATTTGTCAAGGAAGCCTCTGTGAGGAACTAATAATTTGAAAGAAAAAGAGAAATATTATTCAAATATTTGCTTTAAAGTCAACCTACTAAGCAAAGGAATACCTTTTTGGTTCAAGGGAGAGTACTCATGACAAAGTTAGGATTATTTGTGTATTGGTTGTCTCCCTTTGATCATTAAGAGGCGTCAGGAGTAACGTCCCTTGACAGTAGAATGCATGATGGATAGAGAGAGAAACCGTGTAAATATATCGAATAAAATTAAGTTTGTACCTGAAAACTATGAATTTGAGATATCTTTGGCCGTAAAGATTTAATTCCCAACATTACAATCAATTATTTCGATCTATAAATATTCATGCAAAATCAAATGAAGTAGCGCGCAATCATGGGGCAAACAAGCCAAGGTACGAACTGGTTTTGGAACGAAAACGCCCAGGACCAAGCGATCAGTAGACAAATTTCGTGTATATCATTGAACCATGAGAAGGCTATGAGTGGGTGAAGCTATTTTCAATCAAAAATTAGTATTTCCACCATCGATGGCCTCACCCACTGTATTTTAACATGCCATTTCCAATTACATATCTGAGTGCTACCGAAAAACTCATTTGTCTGAAAAAAATTGAGTTTAATTGGGTTTATTTCCTTCGGCTTTGCACAAAATACGATACATGGTCTTCAAAATTCAATATTGAACTCATAGTGGTATTGTCTTCGACAAATACCACAAAAATGAAAGCACTACTAAGAGAAGAGAGGACAACAGTTCAAAGCTCTTACAAACAGTATCCTGACAGTTGTAGTATGAATGATTGAACAACAACACCAAATTAAGCTTCTAAGTGGACAGGAAAATGAGGAAATAAAGCACTCCAGAAATGTTTTGTAATAACAGGCTACAATCACCTTGAGCTTTCTTACTACTTAACCTTTACCAAACAACAACATGCTAGGATTTTCCAATTTGAAAGCATTTACAGATGACAAGTGTGGCTCAAGCGTTGGAATGTTGTTGTTGAAAGGGTAGAAAACATTTTGGGAAAAGGAGAAAATGCTGGTTACCAGCATTTTCTCCGTTTCCCAAAATGTTTTCAAAAGCCTTCAACTAAAGGATCGTTTAAACTCATGACTGTATGGTAGAGAGTTAACCCTTTACCAAATGGATAAATGTTACAGTTGTCCACATCAGAAGTATTTGCAGACAAAAAATTAAACATAAATCACAATGAAGTGAGATATTTCCAAAAATTTAGAAAACAATCTCACCCATTACCACAATGTTTTCCACCTGTTTTAGGTATTACAATTTGAAACTTATAAAATTATCATTCAACCCTTTACCAGACAATCCTATGTTTTGGCAATGCTTAGATAAAGGGCTTTTGTAACATCGTGGGAAAAGGAATAAATACTGATTACCATGATTTTCTCAGTTTCCTAGAATGATTTCTTCCCTTTCACAAACAAATCACACCATTTCAGCCACATTTAACTCTTTACCAAACGACAAAATTTTAGACTCGACCAAATTCAAAGCATTTGGAGATGACAAATTAAATGCAGCTCAAAGGATGATTTTTCTCTTTGAAAGGGAAGAAAAGATTGTGGAAAACGGAGAAAATGCTGGTTACCACCATTTTCTCCCTTTTCCACAATGTTTTCAAAAGGCTTCTTTCTCAGGGTCATTAAAACACGTGGTTGTTTGGTAAAGGGTTAACTCTTTTCCACACAATCCCGAGTATTAACGACCTTGAAGAACAAGCCTTCTGAAAACATTGTGGGAAAAGGAGAAAATGCTGGTAACCAGCATTTTCCCCTTTTCCCACAATGTTTTCTACTCTTCCTAAAACAAATTTCATTTTTTGAGCCACGTTTATTTTGTCGTCTGCAAATGCTTAGAATTTGGACCAGTCTTAAATTTTGTCGTCTGGTAAAGGGTTAATTAAATTTTGTCATCTGCAAATGATTTCAAATTGGACCAGTCTAAAATTTTGTCATCTTGTAAAGAGTTAGTAAGTCTTATCCATATTCAACAAGGACGAGCCAAAGATTATGTCTGTTGTGTTTTTGTTTCAGGAGGTAGCCTCAATCAGAGTTAAGACATCTAAATCAACTTTCTTGATAAGAAGTGACAGGTGAGAGAAAGTTCTAACATTTCATATTTTTCATCTTTTGTTACATCATATTTCAAACATAACAGATGATAGCAGTTACTGGCTGGGTGGTTTGTTGTCTGTCTCAACCTTTTTTATCACCATAGACAACACATTTTTTTTTTATTTTTTTTTTAAGTTTTTATAAACAACATGGATCAAAATCACACTACACAGCTAAGCAGTCTGATCTTGGATCTACATCATCTGGCACTTGATTCCTAATGCTGACAATTAAAACTTCCTTCATGTGCAATGGAACTAGATCTACATTCTTGGAAGTAGTAATAGCGTCTCCTTGCTTGTAAACAAAGATGCTAGGTTGTTATAGAAACATACATGTTGAAACTTGTTTCACCATGAAGACTAACCTACTGTGTAGTATACGGGTTATTATGATGTCATCTATTTGAATTGTTTTTCAATAGCGCCACTCGTCTTTAAGTGCTTTTCAAATATTGGTAATTGGTACTTAATCCGCCTAAAGATACTTTGAGGTATATGAAGACTGATTAAAGATGTAATTTGATTGTGTCTTTAAAGTGAAGACAATGTATACATTATTTGAAAAACCTTATTGGTACGAAATTTGAAGCTCTGATAAATGGTAAAAACATTGTGGGAAAAAAGATGGTTGGACGAGGTATTGAGATAAAACCCACCACCTTTTAATTATTATAAACCTATTGGCTGGTAAGCGCGACTAACTGACCTTTTATGGACGATGTAGATCGAGCTTAGACTGTACAGGATATGCAGTTTGATCTTTGTTAAGGACAGTGTAGATCAAGATCAGACTACACAGAACATGCTGAGCGACCTTCTAATTATAATTAACCCTTTGTGTAGATGAAGATCAGACTGCACAGAACATTCAGTTTGATCTTTGTTGCGGCTAGTGTAGATCAAGATTAGACTGCGCAGAACATGCGGCGCGAGCCCCCCAATTATTATTAACCCTTTAGCTGTTGCGCGCGACTCACTGACCTTTTACGGGCACTGTAGATCAAAGTCTGACTGCAGAAGAACATGCGCTTTAATGTTTGTTGCGGACAGTGTAGATCAAGATCAGACTACAAAGAACATGCAGCCGTCCAATTATTATTAATCCTTTAGCTGTTGCGTGCGACTCACTGACCTTATACAGGCACTGTAGATCAAAGTCTGACTGCAGAAGAACATGCGCTTTAATGTTTGTTGCGGACAGTGTAGATCAATATTTCGGTTATTGATGTCGAATTGAAAATTTAAGTGTAGATCAAGATCATACTACACAGAACACGATAAGGTAATATTATTTCCCCCTAAATCATAACTTTGAAACAGCAATATTTGGGTTATTGGAGGTTATTGATGTAAAGGATGTGAGCAGTACGTTTAATCTCGTTCAAACGTGTCCAGTCAAGTTTCTTTTTGTCGGTTATTTCATTATATAAATTTTACTACGATGTCTTTAAACAATTATTGACTTTCCGCCCCAAATCATTATTAACCCTTTTAATTGCCAAGCGCCACTCACTGACCTTTTGAGGACAGTGTAGATCAAGATCAGACTACAAAGAACATGCAGCCGTCCAATTATTATTGTTAAGTTTCTTTTTGTCAGTTATTGCGTTATATAAATTTTACTGCGATGTCTTTAAACATTTACTGAGAGTATAACCTTTCGACATGAAAATCGACTTCAAACTTTCTACCCATACGGTTGACAAGCATTTGAATGCAAGTCATTCTCAGGCTTCTGTGTTTTTTGATAAAGGCACCATGTACGAATCGGTAGAAAGATGTTTGGAAAAACCCGACGCCTGTACGAAAATTGGAAAACGTTTCGAAGCTACAAAGACATTTATGTACAACATTAGTTTATTGGGACACAAAAAGCAACCGAGTCGTACAGTTAAAGTATTTTATTCCAGGACCAAATACAGAATCTTCGTAGTAACAGCTTACCCTGTCGCAAAGGGTACTTGTTTATACACGTCAGATGTAAGAAAAAACTGACCAATCAGAAGAAACTTTATGACTATATAACTCCGTAGTATGTGTGTAGAAGTCATTAGAGTTTTGGCACTCGAACGAACAACATGATAAGAGAAAAATTCAGTCTCGGTAACGAACGCTACGTACAAGTGAACGAATGGAGAGGTGAATTGAGAGTCGATATTAGGGAGTGGAAAGATGACAAACCCACCAAAAAAGGCATAAGCTTAACTCTGATGCATTGGAAGAACCTGGTAAATCAAATAGAGTACGTTGACAAAGCCCTCGAAAATAAGGTATCATACGGATATCACATCGGGGGCAACGTGCATTGCAGTATTGGCGAAAGCAGCGTTTGCGTAGATATTAGACAATATTGGAAACCGAATGAAGAAGTAGTGCCGACCAAAAAAGGCATTTGCTTGAGACCAAAAGAATACGAACGATTAAAAGAACTTATGCCAAACATTGGAAAAACTTTACCCGAATTGGACGGTGTGATACCCTGTTACCTGCAGAGTGATCATATGAACCAATTAGGAGCCCTTCAGTGTACAGAGTGTAACCCGAACGAGTTTATAAATAACTGGTGATCATGTTTGGACTTGTGCATATGATGATTGTATTGATTGGTGAATGGATACATTATAGACATATAAAAACAGAAATAGAAATCGAAATGGAACGATTTCTCACTTTTTTATATGCATACCAAATTAGACCTTTGTATTCAGTTTTGTTGTAATACTATATTTTGTAAGAATGTAAGTTATGTATATTTGATTAAAACATGGATGACTGGAAAACATACTTGTCTTCTATTTATTTTGATTCCAATAATCCTGCTAGTTTTAGCGGCCCCGAGAAATTGTACCAGTATGTAAAAGCACAGGGTAAATACAACATTGGTAGACATCGAATACGAAAATGGCTACAGGATCAAGAGTCCTATTTGCTTACGAGGGGGGCTAGACGCCGATTTATACGATCCAGAGTGATCGTTGAGGGGGTTGATAGTCAATGGGATATAGATCTTATGGATATGGTCAATTTACAGAAGCATAACGAAGGTGTGAAATATATTTTGATTGCTATCGATGTCTTTTCTCGTTTTCTTTATGCTCAACCCGTTAAGAGTAAGCGAGGCGCTGATTTAGTCACGGTCTTGAAACGTATACTGACAGCCCCCAAAAAACCAAAAACAATTCGTACGGACCGAGGAATGGAATTTAGAAGCAAAGAAGTAAATACGTATTTAAAAAGTCAAAACATACATCACCTGTACGCGTATAACACGGAAACAAAGGCGAATTACGCCGAAAGAGTCATTAAAACCATAAAACACAAGATTTTTCGATACCTGCTCAAGAATAGAACCCGTCGGTACATTGACATTTTACAGGATGTTGTACATAGTTACAATCATACTTCCCATAGGAGTCTCGGAGAAAATCCAGCAGCAATTTCCATGGAAAATTAGGGGGGAAAGCCGTCTTCAACAGTATCTCATTAGAACCAAGGGAAGTAAGCGGGAACAGCCCGTTATCAAAAAAATGAAATATAAAATCGGTCAGACTGTACGATTGTCGCACATCAGGTCCGTATTTGACAGAGAATACTCGCAAAAATGGACAGGGGAGATCTTCAAAATCAAAAGTAGTAATAGCGTCTCTTTGCTTGTAAACAAAGATGCTAGGTTGTTATAGAAACATACATGTTGAAACTTGTTTCACCATTAAGACTAACCTACTGTGTAGTATACGGGTTATTATGATGTCATCTATTTGAATTGTTTTTCAATAGCGCCACTCGTCTTTAAGTGCTTTTCAAATATTGGTGATTGGTACTTAATCCGCCTAAAGATACTTTGAGGTATATGAAGACTGATTAAAGATGTAATTTGATTGTGTCTTTAAAGTGAAGACAATGTATACATTATTTGAAAAACCTTATTGGTACGAAATTTGAAGCTCTGATAAATGGTAAAAACATTGTGGGAAAAAAGATGGTTGGACGAGGTATTGAGATAAAACCCACCACCTTTTAATTATTATAAACCTATTGGCTGGTAAGCGCGACTAACTGACCTTTTATGGACGATGTAGATCGAGCTTAGACTGTACAGGATATGCAGTTTGATCTTTGTTAAGGACAGTGTAGATCAAGATCAGACTACACAGAACATGCTGAGCGACCTTCTAATTATAATTAACCCTTTGTGTAGATGAAGATCAGACTGCACAGAACATTCAGTTTGATCTTTGTTGCGGCTAGTGTAGATCAAGATTAGACTGCGCAGAACATGCGGCGCGAGCCCCCCAATTATTATTAACCCTTTAGCTGTTGCGCGCGACTCACTGACCTTTTACGGGCACTGTAGATCAAAGTCTGACTGCAGAAGAACATGCGCTTTAATGTTTGTTGCGGACAGTGTAGATCAAGATCAGACTGCATAGAACACGCTAAGGAGATATTTTAATTCCCAAATCAAAACTTTGATGGAACAGCAATATTTCGGTTATTGATGTCGAATTGAAAATTAAAGAGTAGATCAAGATCATTTCGCAGGATGTGAACAGCACGTTTAATCTCGTTCAAACGTGTCCGGTCAAGTCTCTATTTGTTGTTTATTTGCGTTATATAAATATTGCTGCGATGTCTGTACACAATTACTGAGAGTATAACCTTTCGACATGAAAATCGACTTCAAACTTTCTACCCATACGGTTGACAAGCATTTGAATGCAAGTCATTCTCAGGCTTCTGTGTTGTTTGATAAAGGCACCATGTACGAATCGGTAGAAAGATGTTTGGAAAAACCCGACGCCTGTATGAAAATTGGAAAACGTTTCGAAGCTACAAAGACATTTATGTACAACATTGGTTTATTGGGACACAAAAAGCAACCGAGTCGTACAGTTAAAGTAGTTTATTCCAGGACCAAATACAGAATCTTCGTAGTAACAGCTTACCCTGTCGCAAAGGGTACTTGTTTATACACGTCAGATGTAAGAAAAAACTGACCAATCAGAAGAAACTTTATGACTATATAACTCCGTAGTATGTGTGTAGAAGTCATTAGAGTTTTGGCACTCGAACGAACAACATGATAAGAGAAAAATTCAGTCTCGGTAACGAACGCTACGTACAAGTGAACGAATGGAGAGGTGAATTGAGAGTCGATATTAGGGAGTGGAAAGATGACAAACCCACCAAAAAAGGCATAAGCTTAACTCTGATGCGTTGGAAGAACCTGGTAAATCAAATAGAGTACGTTGACAAAGCCCTCGAAAATAAGGTATCATACGGATATCACATCGGGGGCAACGTGCATTGCAGTATTGGCGAAAGCAGCGTTTGCGTAGATATTAGACAATATTGGAAACCGAATGAAGAAGTAGTGCCGACCAAAAAAGGCATTTGCTTGAGACCCAAAGAATACGAACGATTAAAAGAACTTATGCCAAACATTGGAAAAACTTTACCCGAATTGGACGGTGTGATACCCTGTTACCTGCAGAGTGATCATATGAACCAATTAGGAGCCCTTCAGTGTACAGAGTGTAACCCGAACGAGTTTATAAATAACTGGTGATCATGTTTGGACTTGTGCATATGATGATTGTATTGATTGGTGAATGGATACATTATAGACATATAAAAACAGAAATAGAAATCGAAATGGAACGATTTCTCACTTTTTTATATGCATACCAAATTAGACCTTTGTATTCAGTTTTGTTGTAATACTATATTTTGTAAGAATGTAAGTTATGTATATTTGATTAAAACATGGATGACTGGAAAACATACTTGTCTTCTATTTATTTTGATTCCAATAATCCTGCTAGTTTTAGCGGCCCCGAGAAATTGTACCAGTATGTAAAAGCACAGGGTAAATACAACATTGGTAGACATCGAATACGAAAATGGCTACAGGATCAAGAGTCCTATTCGCTTACGAGGGGGGCTAGACGCCGATTTATACGATCCAGAGTGATCGTTGAGGGGGTTGATAGTCAATGGGATATAGATCTTATGGATATGGTCAATTTACAGAAGCATAACGAAGGTGTGAAATATATTTTGATTGCTATCGATGTCTTTTCTCGTTTTCTTTATGCTCAACCTGTTAAGAGTAAGCGAGGCGCTGATTTAGTCACGGTCTTGAAACGTATACTGACAGGCCCCAAAAAACCAAAAACAATTCGTACGGACCGAGGAATGGAATTTAGAAGCAAAGAAGTAAATACATATTTAAAAAGTCAAAACATACATCACCTGTACGCGTATAACACGGAAACAAAGGCGAATTACGCCGAAAGAGTCATTAAAACCATAAAACACAAGATTTTTCGATACCTGCTCAAGAATAGAACCCGTCGGTACATTGACATTTTACAGGATGTTGTACATAGTTACAATCATACTTCTCATAGGAGTCTCGGAGAAAATCCAGCAGCAATTTCCATGGAAAATGAGGGGGAAAGCCGTCTTCAACAGTATCTCATTAGAACCAAGGGAAGTAAGCGGGAACAGCCCGTTATCAAAAAAATGAAATATAAAATCGGTCAGACTGTACGATTGTCGCACATCAGGTCCGTATTTGACAGAGAATACTCGCAAAAATGGACAGGGGAGATCTTCAAAATCAAATCACGCTTTAAAAGACAAGGAATTCCAGTTTACACCTTAGTAGACTGGGACAATGACGAAATCGACGGTACATTTTACGAGCAAGAATTGCAAGCTATAAATGTTGACGAAGGTACCGAATTTAGCATCGAAAAAATATTGAAAAGAAGGACACGCAATAAAAAGCGGGAAGTCCTGGTGCGATGGTTACACTGGCCAAAAAAGTATGACAGCTGGATACCGAAAACTGATATTACGCAATACTCGTAAACAATTGATTACATATAAAGGGTTGAACTGATTGCTCGATTGTGTGGTGTTTTACGCCGTTTTCAACATTATCTTAATTATATCACGGCGGACAGTACAGCTATCCGCGCGTTCCTCGAGTTTCTTTTGCAAGTACTTCGCGCAATTTTCTTTCCAAGCCACTGGGTGTTTTCCCACATGATTAACGTCAAAACAATGGTCAGTGGTGGGAGAGGAATGAATCCTGGCGCAGTGACTATCATCAATTTAAAGAAAAAAAAAATAGATCGAGCCAGGGGGTGGTAGTCAGGGATCGAACGCTTGACCTCGTGCATTGAAGTCCAGCACTCTATCGACTAACCTAACGGAGCTCGCTATATAAGGAATGAAAACTAGCAATATTCAATCATTCAAACGATCATGATCATCACAAACGTGGTCTACAGCGCTCAACTCAACTGCCATATTGATTTAAGACAACTCTGCTACAAAATAACGAATGTACGGTATGATCCAGCACGATTTCCCGGGTTGATATGGCAGCACAGAAAAATTGGAGGAAACTGTTTAGTGTTTTCTAACGGTATTATCAACTGTAACGGTAAAGCTTCGAGTAAAAGAGAGGGGTATAAACGGATACGAAAATATGCCAGACTGCTTCAGAATTGCGGATATCCCGTAAATTTTTCGGACGCAAAACTTTTAACCATGTCTATGAGCCATACCCTCAGTTCGAATTTGGATCTGAAGCGTTTGTCTTTCGATAGAGATGTCGTATACGAACCAGAGTTATTTCCTTCCCTTAACTTTATACGGAAAGGTGTGCATTTTTGTTGCTTTCATACGGGGAAAGTGGTTATAACGGGTGTAACCTCTCCACAACAAGAGGACGAGGTTGTTTGTCCCACACTAATTGAACTCGAACTCTATACGCGTAAGAAGGAATGAGTATTTCAACAATTCAACCATGGAACACTCTACAGTTTATTTACATTTCTCTTATTTACTACACCTACAAGAGACCGACATGGCGGAAAGGAAGAATTTACTGCAGAATTTATCAAATCGTCGACTAAAGGCTATCATCGAGGTAGCAAAACGTATCCTTAACGGAATCATTAATCCAATGAGAAGAGATGTTCAAAATTTCGAAAGAAGGAGACTATTGTTACGCACACTATGCTCAAATAACGTTTCATCTAGCCGTAAGAAGACTTTACTTCAACGATTTCATTCATTTATACCCATTTTATTACGCCCAGTTTATCTCATTCCTACCATACTTGACGAATTGAGAACGAGGAGAGAAGAATGACAGAGTTTTACCTATATTTGAATTGCGCAGAATCGATCGATATACGTAAGAATAACGCCGATTTCTTGTTCCAGTTTTCTAAAGACTATATTTTAGAAGGAAGTTGGTTATGTGCTCTCGTAGAATCGTCATTGACCTGTGACTTTACACCTCGAAGTAAGCGATTGTATTTGAATTGCGATATCATAGAGGAAGCGTTTGTCAGGAACAAGTTACAACCCGTTCTCACCAGCATAGAAATCGAAACAAGATACAAGAAATTTAAATTTACCGAATGTCTTCATCGACGTTATAGACCCGTGAGTGTCAAAAGATTTAACACTATTAGACTGTCGTTAAAAAGCGAAGATTTAAAACCCATTGATTTGAAATCGAACGATTTTCACTGCGTCCTTCATTTCAAGAAATCATGGGTTCCATAGACGTCTTTGATTCAGAACAACAGAAGTGGGTTCCGTACGAAGAAGATGTGGAGTATTGGATTAACTATTTTAAACCGAAAGACCATATCCCAGATCAAATAAGGAATTTGGAGAAAATACTAGAAGAAAAGAATAAACTGCTGCGGGATATGGAAGAAAAACTTGAAAAAGTCAAAACGCCTCAGGTAAAAATGGTGAGCCCGTTAACCGAAGCCGTTGATAGGGCAAAATCTCAGATTAAACGTAAGAATGGTGAAGACGAAGATCGTAAGAACACCAAGCGTAAGAAGACTCGCAAAACGTATCGCAAAGATCCCGACTGGGTATTTTGAAATTTACGATGAATAGTAAAATGCAACACATAGAAGAATTATCGTTATTTAACCCGATCACGAAAGATTCGTCCTTGTTATCGAAAGATTGGATCGAATTTCGACCCATTAATCCCGTAACTGATTCTTCATCGAGCTTAGAATTTAATATACCGCCACAGGCCAGCGCCTATATCAACTTGAAGGAATGTAAATTGAGGCTGAAATTAAGACTGGCTTTACAAGACGGTACCCCCGTGACCGCAGATGACACGCTAGGACTAATCAATTTACCCTTGCACACCATTTTCAGACAACTGGACATTCATTTACAACAAAAACCACTCCCGAATAGTGGAACAACTCATCCGTATAAGGCCTACATTGACACCATACTAAATACCAATCGATCTATACAGGAAGCTTTTCTGACCAGCCAATTATTTTTCAAGGATGACCCAAATCTGGACGATAGCGACCCAAAAACTGGATCAAATGGCGGTTTATTTCAAAGATATGATAGGACCAAGGGTGGTAAGATTATAGATCTAGAAGGGAGTATCCCGGTGGACTTATTTCAACAACCAAAGTTACTTATAAACGGAGTGCAAATGGCGCTTAAATTTTGGCAAGCATCCGATGCATTTCGAATCATTACAGATGCGTTAACTCCGAATTACAAGGTGCAAATCGTTGACACCCGTTTCAAGCTCTGTATTCCGCGGTTACAGAACAATTTGCTTTTGGCCCATGACAAAATGATTCAGGACACTCCGGCTATGTACCCTTATTTCCGCTCAGAGATAAAAACAACCTCGATAGCGCAGGGACAATATAGTTTTCACGCAGACGATATATTTCAAGGTAGGGTGCCAAACAAAATCATCATAGGGGCGGTTCCAAGCGTTTCGTATAACGGGGACTACAAAACAAACCCATTCAACCTGAAACATTACGACTGCAGTTACCTCGGTTTCTTCGTTGATGGACAATCCGTACCATCGCAACCATTGCAACCTAATTTTGAAGGAAATCATTTCACCGACTGTTATCAGACCCTCACTTCCTGTAGAAATGATATCAACATCACGTACACAGAGTACAAGCAAGGATACTGCCTATACGTGTTGGATATCGATCCCTACTATTCTTTTAGCATAAAAAGAAGAGGTCTTTGCCGTTTGGAAATCAAATTTGCTAAACCTTTACCAGAAAGTGTGACATTGCTACTGTACGCAACCTTTCCAGAAATACTTACGATCGATAAAGCGAGAAATGTGTATACACAATAGATTATGGAGGAAAAAAAAAATGACTCGTGGCTTCTTTCATACTTTTATTGTATTATTTTGTAAATAAAAATATTAAAAAAAATGTAAAATTGTCTTATTATTTAAAAAGAAATCCAGTCTATATCTTTCTTTCTTTTCTTCTCTCTAAGCCCCGGAGGAAAAAGTGTTAATTTTCTATTCTTCTTCTTTTTCGGGGGATCTTCCCTTCCCTCTCTCTGCCGATCATCTTGTCTCCCAGACAGTTTTTTCAATCGCTCAAACTTTTCGAAAGGCACTAATACGTATTTCTCCATTACTGTAATACGGTTTGTAAGTAGGCGGAAGCGATCTTCACCAATTTATGGATAATACGTTGTTTATGTTGAATGGCTTCCTTCTTTTGAACAAACCCAATATTACGATCTCCAAGCAAGTAAATGAAGCGTCTCTGCCGTTTTAAGCTGTTTTTTTCCGTAAGGGACAATCTGCCTTTAAACCGGATAATATTGTATGCAATTTGACTAAGTGCTCTTAATTGCTGACTGGTAATTGTTTTTAAAAGCGACTTTCTTTGGGCGGCTGTAGTGTTGGCCACTAAATATAGGAAGTGTCGTTGTTGTTTGATTAGTTCAACCATATTGTCTTCTTATAAGCTCATTATCGCCATTCTTACGTCAAACGGTACACAATAGGCTCCTCGTTGGGAAAAATAAGTGTCCTTAAACGGTACTTGTTATCGGAGTGAGGGGACATGTCCACTATGAAATAACCGTGTATCGTATTAAGGGCATCTTCGTAAGCTTGCATAAACCCTCTGGACTTACGGGGATAAAGCTGTCGTCCTAATACCGCTACCTGAGATATGTCTCGAATATTTTTCATAAGTACCAGATACCAGGTATTCAGTGCAATAGTTCTGGCATGTTTACCCCCGGGATATAAGTTTTGCGTGATCATAATCACCGATACTTTTCTGTGATGGCAACCTTGTGTGAAAAGTAGCTCCATTTCTTTACTCCGCATGACTTCGTGCATTAGGTCATCTAAAATGATTAACTTGTGTTTTTTGTCTTTTGTGAAGTCATCCAATTCTTCCGCAGTAGGCAATCCTTGCTTACTGTAAAAGTTTGGAATGGAACTCTCCATGGCATCAAACAAGTCTTGGTGGATACCGTAGCAATAGAGAATATGGGAAGGGGGGTCTCGTCCGTACATGAGGTTTACTTGTTTCAAAAAGCGATACACCCATTGGGTTTTACCGCTACCAGTTTGTCCGCTAATACACATACTAGAACATGGTTCGAAGGGAAGAGGGACGGCCATTATTTCTTAAGTTTTGGGTTAGGTAAAGCGTATCCGATACAGCTACTCAAAAGTGATACCCAGAGTTCGGTAGAACCGTTTTTTATGGATAGATTGACGATCGCTGTAATAATAATGATGTACACTATGATCATCTGACAAAAGTAGACAATCTCTGCTTGTGGGACCCGGGTACCAAGTAAATGCCACTTGTCACTCTGACTTTCTTCGTCAGGTTTAGGGAAACGTAAAAACGTTTCTTTTTCCGGAGTTTCTGTCATATTCTTACGTTGGATTAACTCAAGACGCAAAGAGAAATTCTTTCTTACTATCTTTTAATTTACAAGCAATACGATCGAATAAAATGAATAACATTTACAAGCAATACGACCATGATAGAATAAAATGAATAACAGTTAGTCTTTGGAAATATGAGTAAAACCTTTAAAGGTGGGTATTTAGATTTTCTCTCATCAAATTAAAGAATATAAGAATCATAAAATTACACACAAACCCACACCCACACCTGAAGTTTTTTTTAATGTGCTCCCATAAAGGGTTACGTAGCCTCTTAATGTATTTTTAGATTTCGCGCCAGAAATAAGAAAAAAAATACTATTGTGGGGGGATGTAAAGTGACTGGCACGAAAAAAAAAAAAATGACTAAAACTTTCTAGAAAATGAGTGACACTTTTTGAAAAATGAGTGACACTTTTTGGAAAATAAGTGGTACTTTTTGTTAATTTGAGCCTTTGAGAATTTACGTGTAAACGTACAAAAAAGTAAAATGAGTGACACTTTTTAATATTTGTTTGACAATTTTTAATATTTGTGTGACATTTTTTTGAAAATTGAGTGACATTTTTTTTTTTTTTATCTTTTTGAGAATTGAGTGACAATGAAGAAATATCTTACAGGTTTACAAATAAATGTCGTAATATCGTTGAAAGCAAATTTGACAGAGATCGACTATCAAAACCCGTATGGCTCTGTATCAAAGTGGTCTACTTTTCGTCTTTTTGTATAAACCATTTGATAACTTTTTTGTTCTTCTCTATTATACAATTTTCTTTTCCTTTTGTCCCTACAAATTTTACTAGGACTGGTCACAGTGATATTTGAACTACTTTGAGGGTCTGCGACTATATCTTTCGGTATGGAAATTAATGAGTTGACTGTTTTTATAATTTAGGGTAAATCCCCTCACTTTACAAGTTTCGTTGTTTTCATTCGTTTTGTAGGCATAATTTTTTGGCCCCCCAGACACAAACTCCACAATGTACTCTCCATTCTGAAGCTCATTCGTCAGTTCACCCAAATAATCACCTAGAGGTGGATCATACTCATTTGGACGACTCACGTATATGATGCTATCTGTGTCATAATACAGGACTCTTCTACCCAGCTGCTCAAGTACACTGTAAAGTTTAAGTCTGGCCCAGCACGTTGTAAATGTTGCCAAATATATATTGGTCTTGTTATCTTCGGGTTGACAATCGTTCTTATACTGCCATTCGACTTGTATCGTATCATTAGACAATATATGAAAATCGATGGGTTGCTTCAATGGATCGGAAAAAAGTTGAAAAAACATGTTGGCCTGACTTTCGTGAAAAAATTCCGTTTGTCGCATATTAAGTCTCTGACCAAACTTCCCCCAAAAGCTATTGAGACACAGTTTTGCCAAAGCTCTAAGTCCTGGGTTCTTTCGAATATTTTGTCGATCCAATGAGACCCCTTCTTTTTCCACATATTGTCCGATGTACTTATTCATATCATCGTAACATTTAATCCATTTGGGAGGGCCGCTTGCTTCTTGTTTAAATTTCAAAAATGTGTTAATATATTGAGCAAACAGTCCTCCTTCATGGGTTTTGGGGTCATATTGAGTGCTTTCTTCCCAGTGGTATACTTCATAAATTTTTGTGATTTTATACCCTAATCTGACAGCCGTTTCTATTTCGGGGGTGCACCACGTACCAGTCAACTCTCTTTGTTCATTTGTACATTCGCACGGGGTTTGACTTTCGGTATCCGCGCAGGTCCGACATAAAGAAAATTTTAGTTTGCCATTAGACCTGTAAGGAAGGACTGGGTGATAGAGTCCCCTGGGAGGGATAATCTTCACCTTGGCAATACCAAAATAATCCTTGATGTCCCCGAAATCTTTGGTAATGACTGTGGGGTGACCTAAGGGATATCGACAATACTTGTTTACCCATGGATACAGACTCGTAAAATCCACATATTTCACTCTCTCGTTTTCTTTTACTTTGTAATAGAGCCGGCTCGCATTGGTGCGACCCCCAAAGAAACTTTCTCTCGGGTCTAGTCGATCCATGACATCTAGCTGAGAAATGAATTGCCGAAGTTCAGGGTTTTGGTTTTGTTGTTTTTTGAAATCGTGATCCCAAATACAAATATATTTCATACCTAAATTTTCGAGGCGTGTTTGTTTTTTCAATGTCAGCGCGTACAATTCGTCCAAAGACTGGTGTGTGAGTGGGTGATACGTTTCTTCACGATTGTCAGAGAAACACACGGGGCATCCATGAAATATACATCCGTGATATTCATAGACCGTGTTGGTTTCTCTACAATATCCGTCCAATTTGTAGCGAGTGCCGGGGATCGTTTTCTCCCCTTCATTCAAAGCATGTTGGATATGAACGTTATCGAGTTTCGCCCTCCACTCTAACCATTGAATTGACGCTTTACTGTATTGATCATTGTAACCACTGGGAGGAATTTTCGCTATGGGGGAACTCACGAATTCTTTCTCGCACACTTTCTCTCCATTCAATTCGGATTCTTGGACCCACTCGTTTCCGTTTTGTATATACAATTTTTCGTCGATGACTTTTGCGGGTACCCATTGATCATTGCCTTGCAGTTTTACGCGCCATGTTTCTTCCATTTCCGCTATGGGGGTACTTACAAATTCTTTCTTGCACACTTTCACTCCTTTCAATTTGGATTCGTTGACCCATTCGTTTCCTTTTTGTATGTACAATTTTTCGTCGATGACTTTTGCGGGTACCCATTGATTATTGCCTTGCAGTTTTACGCGCCATGTTTCTTCCAAAAATTTGGTTCTAAAAACATTCATGCAAACGGAAGCTATAGTGACTGAATCGAATGGATCCACGGCTCCAACCCATTGTTTCTCTTCCTTCCCTTTTTTATTGAGAACCACTTTCTCTTCCCCCGTAGCACTCATTAATAAATGTCTAAATTTCATACAAGCTTGTCTTAAAATATCTACATCACTTCTACAATATTGTAACATTTCTTTTCTAAAATCAAATATTTCATTTTCTCTCTCACTCAACCACGCTACTAACTCGCTTCTTTCTTTCTCACTCATAAAATCGTAACCATAATCTTTAGCATCAGGGTAGGGTCCAACATAATTTTGATTCTCTCTAGTATTAAAATAATGCGGGAACCACCCTTTTTTCAATTCATGTAAGCCAAATGCTTCGGGGAGTGCTGATAATTTCATGGGTAAAAAGTTGAGACTGTCAATCACCTTCATATGTAAATCTTTCTCCACTGTCATATACATAATTTTCGAACCGTTGTAAATAATTTTGTCCGGCCTTATGGATTGATCGATCAAATATTCCAAAATAAAATAGCCATCATACCCTTTCATGTTATGGGCAACAACCTTGAAATATTCGTGTTGATCCGTAAAGAGCCACTGTCCAAACTTTTCGGCGGTATCCGCGCCCTCGAATATGACTTCTCTGAATCCGCATTTACCGGGACAAGGACCTGGGTCCTCATTCTCGTGCAGATCAGTGTTGTCACATTCTTCGCAACGAGTACCACAACCCTTACATACGGAATCGGGTGTCAGTTCTTTTTCAATGCATTTAGGGCATACTGAATGCGCTACAACAAAGTTTGGACGGTGGGTCGCTTTACCGCACCATGCTGTTTTGCAATTCTGACATTTGGAGCAAGATTTACACATCTCTGGCAATTGACAGTCCTTACAATTTAATTTTGAATCGGGTACGTATCCTTCAACGCAGTAGCTCATCTCATCCTGACTGCATTCAAAATCAAAAAATATAAATTTTGGAATGTAATATTCTTTGGCCGGTGTGGCTCTTAAATAACATTTATGATCATCCATGACATATTTGTGACAGGAGGAGCACTGGTATTCGCCACATCGATGCTCCTCCTTTTTACGTTTATCTGTTCTCAACACCTTGAAACATGTGGGGCATTTCCACCATTTTTCGCATTGTGAAGGGCCACTGGGCTGTCCTTTCTTTTTCCCTTTGGTATGTAAAGGGACCTTCTTATGTTCGTCGTAACACTCTACTGATCTACAAGTCATGTTACAGTTCGCGCATTTGACAGGCTCCTCATCATAACATAAGTTTCTCTTGCAGACAATACACTTTATTTCGCATTCATGGTATTCCCTATGATCATAATGTTTGAGGCATTTATCGCAAAAGTATATGGCGCTGAAGAACCCCGTGATGCTGGTTATGGCGTGAAAGTGCTCGTCGTCCACTAAATAAATGTAGACACACGGGCGGTCATCACTGCTTGGCGCTGTAATAAATTTATTGCCTAAACGAGCACTCACCACCATCACACGAACCCTGAGAAGCTCTTCAAACGCCCCCACATCATTGAGACTGGCCGGTCTGTCTGCGTTTACCCCGGCATACTGACATAATGCTTCTGCTAACTGTTTCTGCTGTTTAAGGTTTTTGTTCACTAGATCATTGTAATAGCTTTTTGGCACTTTCTGGTGTTCCAATACTAAATCTAAATTACTTTTACCCTGTCTCTTCTTCGTCACCTCCTTCCACTCTTCTTGACTGCATCGGCGTAACTTTGCCCAGCCGACGCCTATAGCTCTTGCCATACACATGTTGTCTTCATTCTCGATAGTAACAATTGACTTTTTTAAATGTAGAGAGTTTTTCTCACCTTTAATTTTTGTAATTCGTCTCCTCGCTCCTCCTTTGGGTAGGTCAATGGATCCAACGATAATCTCAAAACTATCATCAATGGAGAGATCTTGGTTGCTGTTAAGTACTTTCTCAATAATCTCCATCACCGTGTCGACGTGTAGGTTCTCCCAGGGTTGTAGGGGAACAATAATGGGATCGTGTAATCCATTATGGTGGATGACCACTCTTCCCAAATCATTCTCCGCTAAATAACCCCGAGCTTTTTCTAACACATCTTCAAACATCTGGTGAAGTCCTTTCTTTACGTCTTGTAACCGTAATCCATGATGCTGTTCATTCATTTTCACTTGGTAGGTCCGATCCACTGCCGCATTTTTTGCATACGTTCTTTCTGATTTCTTTTTCATCGTATAGTTTAAGTTGTACGCTGACCCCTGCTGAGATTCTCGCACTGTGCTTGGAGATTCAGGGTTCCACTCTCCATCTTCTATACAGACTCTGGCTATATTGTCCATTTCCTCGTCAAATAGAAGAGCTTTAATGGACGCCTCTATCTCCTCTTCCCTTCTTATATATTGCAGTGCCAGTTCTAAATCGTCTGTAATGGTCTCACTCGTAATGTTTATTGGCCCGTCCAAATGTTCCAACACATTTTCTATTTGTCCGTTCACAAACTCAGAATCGTATTCCAGGTTTTGTAGTTGAAATAAACGGAACCTCACTATCGGAGAATCTTGAATTCCTATCGTTGCCGCAAAATTCATTAATTCCTCAGCATTGGTAAAAGAGTTCACAATAATTTCTAAAGTAGCTTCAAAAGTATTCATGTTGACGGTTTCAATTCTAGAATTAGAATGATAAGAAACGGTCAATAGCGTCCATAAAAACTGCAGCGACAGCCTCGTTTTCAAAAAGAGGCGTGATTTTATTTTTAGAAATAACGTCATAATTCTTCATTTTGGTTAGTGGACTATTTTCAGATTAGGATCAAACAGCTATGGACATGTCGACCCTTTAGACAGAAAAATAACCAATCAGAAGGCAGGGTCAGTCTTCACAGTAAAACAAGTTTTAACATGTATGTTTCTGTAACACTCAGGGAAGGTTACAATTACTAGTTTTTATCCGAGGCCATTATTCTGTTTTGCGCAGTCTGATCTTGATCTACCCAATAAGTAACAAATATTAAACTACATGTTCTTCTGTAGTCTGATCTTGATCGACACTGTGTGCAAAAGGTCAGTGATTTGCACTAAGCTGCCAAAGGGTTAATAATATTGGGGCGGAAAGTCAATAATTGTTTAAAGACATCGCAGTAAAATTTATATAACGCAATAACTGACAAAAAGAAACTTAACAATAATAATTGGACGGCTGCATGTTCTTTGTAGTCTGATTTCGATCTACACTGTCCTCAAAAGGTCAGTGAGTGGCGCTTGGCAATTAAAAGGGGGCGGAAAGTCAATAATTGTTTAAAGACATCGTAGTAAAATTTATATAATGAAATAACCGACAAAAAGAAACTTGACTGGACACGTTTGAACGAGATTAAACGTACTGCTCACATCCTTTACATCAATAACCTCTAATAACCCAAATATTGCTGTTTCAAAGTTATGATTTAGGGGGAAATAATATTACCTTATCGTGTTCTGTGTAGTATGATCTTGATCTACACTTAAATTTTCAATTCGACATCAATAACCGAAATATTGATCTACACTGTCCGCAACAAACATTAAAGCGCATGTTCTTCTGCAGTCAGACTTTGATCTACAGTGCCTGTAAAAGGTCAGTGAGTCGCGCGCAACAGCTAAAGGATTAATAATAATTGGACGGCTGCATGTTCTTTGTAGTCTGATCTTGATCTACACTGTCCGCAACAAACATTAAAGCGCATGTTCTTCTGCAGTCAGACTTTGATCTACAGTGCCCGTAAAAGGTCAGTGAGTCGCGCACAACAGCTAAAGGGTTAATAATAATTGAGGGGCTCGCGCCGCATGTTCTGCGCAGTCTAATCTTGATCTACACTAGCCGCAACAAAGATCAAACTGAATGTTCTGTGCAGTCTGATCTTCATCTACACAAAGGGTTAATTATAATTAGAAGGTCGCTCAGCATGTTCTGTGTAGTCTGATCTTGATCTACACTGTCCTTAACAAAGATCAAACTGCATATCCTGTACAGTCTAAGCTCGATCTACATCGTCCATAAAAGGTCAGTTAGTCGCGCTTACCAGCCAATAGGTTTATAATAATTAAAAGGTGGTGGGTTTTATCTCAATACCTCGTCCAACCATCTTTTTTCCCACAATGTTTTTACCATTTATCAGAGCTTCAAATTTCGTACCAATAAGGTTTTTCAAATAATGTATACATTGTCTTCACTTTAAAGACACAATCAAATTACATCTTTAATCAGTCTTCATATACCTCAAAGTATCTTTAGGCGGATTAAGTACCAATCACCAATATTTGAAAAGCACTTAAAGACGAGTGGCGCTATTGAAAAACAATTCAAATAGATGACATCATAATAACCCGTATACTACACAGTAGGTTAGTCTTCATGGTGAAACAAGTTTCAACATGTATGTTTCTATAACAACCTAGCATCTTTGTTTACAAGCAAAGAGACGCTATTACTACTCTTGGACCTGAAGAACTCATTTCTTTTACAGTGAAGAAGTTAAACCTGTACCACACAAGCAAAAAATAGACTTGTCCACATTCAAAGCATGTGCAGACCACAATTTAAATTTGGTTCAAATGATGGAATTGTCTTTGATAGGGTAGAAAAAACATCGTGTGAAAAAGGAGAAAAATGCTGGTATCCAGTTAACATGGTACTTGAGTTCTATGGATCTGCAGGAATAAGCCTTTTTGAAAAAAATGCTGGTAGCTATCATTTTCTTCTTTTCCCGCAATGTTTTTTTTGTGTTTTTAACCCTTTACCACACAATCCTGGGTTTTAACAATCCTGAGAAATAAGACTTTTGAAAAGATTGTGGGAAAAGGAGAAAATGCTGGTAGCCAGCACTATCTCCTTTTCCCACAATCTTTTCAATACTCTCAAAGTCAAATTCCATCCATTTGTTGTCTGCAAATACTTTCAATTTGGACTATTTTGAAATTTTGTTGTCTGGCATAGGTTTAAAGACAAATTCCAATATTTGTTGCATAATTATTTGATTGTCCATTGCAAATACCTTCAACTTTGATAAATCTAAAATTTTGTTGCCAGTTGAGAAGTTAATGCCAATTTCATGGGACAAAAAAATCTAGAGAAATAACAAAAGTCTGTCCAAATTTCAGATGAATGTTACAACATACCTAAAATAATCATAAACCTAATTAAGCCCCAGACCAATTTAGAAATTCAATCCCTATTCATGAAAGAACAGTGAATCGTTCTGATATTCATAAATGAATAATTCATATCTCTGAAACTCAATGCATAGCAATGTAGCGGCATACAGATCATTTTACAGTACTGAGCATATTCCTGGTTTTGCTAAACTCCTTCATGCGCAGGCTGACTCGGGCCGAAACTTTTCGCTAATGATAAATTTTTTGTATATCAAAGGACCGGTCTACCTCAAGATTCAGTCGGTTGTCAGACAAAACTGATTTGTATGGATCCATAATTATGTGATGACTTGCATGGTATAATGCGTCATGGAGTTGTATTAAGTCCCCTTTTGCCAGAGCATGGCTCAAATAAATTGCTCTTTCTCAAAGGCTACAAATACAGTTCTGCTTCAAGATCATGAGGCAATTCGTTCATAATCTAGAATAAAGCAGTGGACAGTATATATCAGAGATCAGACTGCACATTCAGTGCAGTCTGATCTTGATCTGCACTTTCCACGAAAGCTTTGGTATGGAAAGAGTTAAACTCTTTACCAAACAACAAAATTTTAGACTCCACCAAATTAAACCTTATCCTGCTAAATAACTAAAATGAAATTTTCAAATCGATTGTAAAAACCCAAATATTGCTATTTCAAAGGTATGTTTTGGGGAATACTATCTCGTTATCGGACTGTGTAGATCCAAGATCAGACTGCACGTTCTGTGCAGTCTGATCTTGATCTACACTGTCTGCAAAAGGTCAGTGAGTCACGCTTAGCAGCCTAAGGGTTAAAAGCATTTGAAATTGACAAATCAAAATGTTACTCAAATGATGTGACTTGTCCTTGAAAGATGGAAAAAATAGTAGAAAAGGGAGAAAATTCTGATTACCAGCATTTTCCCCTTTTCCAAGAATCTTTTCAAACACCTTTCTCAAGGTCTTTAACTCTGTTCCACACTATCCCATCTTTTAATGATCTAGGAAAATTAGCCTTGTTGAAAACATTGTGGAGAAAGGAGGAAATGCTGGTTACCAGCATTTCCTCCTTTTTCCTCAATATTTTCAAACCTTTCAGAAACAAATCCAATCATATGGGCCATATTTGTTGTCTGAAAATGCTTTCAATTTGGACCAGTCTAAAATTTTGGCATTTGGTAAAGGGTTAAGTTTGACTTTCATTCCTAAGCAAAATGAAGGACCCATGATAGATTGTCCACTACAAAAAGTATCCAAGAAGGTTTGCTAAATTTTCAACAAACAGACCTGTTCCATACATTTCCACAGAAAAAGCCTTTTGCAACCATTGTAGAAAAAAGCAACATGTTTGTAGCAAGCAAATTTCTCCTATTTTCCCAGAGGTTTTCTTCCCCTGCAAAATTTCAGCTTGGCCCTGCTGGCCTACCCCTTTTGCCTTTGCTCTACTTGATTCTTACTATCAAGAACAAGAGGGCCATGATGGCCCTAGATTGCTCACTTCAGCCTGTGCACCTTTGAGAGAATAATAAAAAGTTCACTTGAAAAACATTATAAAATTGTATCATCAAGTAAACCATTCTGATTAAGATATAAAATTTCTTTACTTTAACAATCACAAACTTAAGGAAATACAAGCATACCAGTATTCAGATACTGTGATCACCATTTCAGAATCAATGTTCAACTTGTACATTGAGATATCTTCCACAGGGTCAACCTTACCAAAATTTCATGAAAATCAGACAGAAACTCTGGAAACTAAGCATGCCAAAAGATTTTCTTAGATTTGACCTTTTTTGGACCCAATATGGCCCATTTTCAAACTTGACTAAGATATCACCTAGATAAACATTGTAACAGTAATTCATAAACAATAGTTAAACAAATAGAGTCTCTAGAATGCATGAAAGATTTTTTATAAGATTTGACACAGTGACCTTTTTTTAAACCTGATGAATGCCAATTTAACACTTACCAAGACATTATCAAGGCATTCTAAGTTTCGTATTAAAAGTGCGAC
Source organism: Hippopus hippopus (assembly GCA_946811185.2). NCBI lineage: Eukaryota > Metazoa > Mollusca > Bivalvia > Cardiida > Cardiidae > Hippopus > Hippopus hippopus. The sequence continues at coordinate 35,428,713 of OX328107.1, read as the reverse complement.
CTCTAGAGTACAAACAAAGACTTTCCATTATTCGATCTTGTGACCTACTATTTGACCTTTGGTGCCCCATTTTTTAACTAATACCTGTTTTGAACTGATAGGTGGTATTATCAAGACAAATATTCTGACCAAATTTCAAAAACATAAACATTGGAGTGATATGGCCTCTAGAGTGTACTCAGGGTAAAACTTGATGCTGGACAGACACCATGTGATCACAAAACCTCATCTTGTCTACTTCTCCTCAGGTGAGCTAAAAATCAGATAGTTTATGATAAACAAAAGCTCTTTGATTTCATGGCCCATTAACTTATTAAGAGCTGCAGTTGTTCTCAAGAAGTACTTCACTCTAAACTTGCTCTAAATATTTCTAGTCCAAAAGAAAAACCCACACACTGCCCATTCAAAGTTGATTTATTTACAATATATTATAAATTATCAGACAATGTATCGATTGATTATATTGTTTGTATGGTATTTACAGCTGTTTCCAACACTATTTCAGTTATATTGCAGCGGCCAGTCCAACTATTTATGCTTTCCTAGAATTTCTTTTATCAGCACTTTTCACAATATTCTTTCCAGTCCACTAGCTGCTTTGCCAAATAACCAGGTCAAAACAATTATCAACAGTGAGTGAGGAATGAATCCTGTCACAATGGCTATCTTCAATCCTTGCGGAAAGAAATTGGCTGAGCTAAGGATTGAAACCCCAGATCTCAAGTCCTATACACTAATCACTGTGGCACCAGGGCCTGGCTCAGACATTGTAGAAGGGAAGATTGGGTTGTACTTCTGAAAAGTGTTGGGAAATTCTCCTGGTTTCAAAAAAAAAGGTTACCTGCTACAAAACAAACATTAATTGAGGTATCTCTTCTATTCCCATTAAATCTTTAACAGATGACAAAATTGTAGACTTCTCTATGTTAGAAGCATTTGCAGACTGTAAATTAAATGAACTGGCTCATATGACTGATATTTGTTTTTGGAAGAGTAGTAAAAACTTTGTTGGAAAAGAAAAAATAGGCTGTTACCATCATTTTTTCCCTTTTTCAAAATCTTTTCAAAGGACATCTTCCAACAGAATCAACAAAATATGGGCCTGTTTGGTAAAGAGTTCACCCTTCACCAAACAGTTCCAAGTGTTAACAAATCTGAGGTAGTAACCCTTTTGAAAACACTGTGGGAAAAGTAGAAAATACTGGTAACAAGCATTTTCTACTTTTCCTACCATCTTTTCTACCCTGTCAAAGAGCTTCAGTTCATTCTTACCACTTTCAGATTTGTTGTCTGCAGATGCTTTCAATTTGAAAAACCTAAATATTTGTCGTTTGGCAAGGAGTCAAATACTAATATACTAGAGTTAGGAAAATTCTTTTGGCTTGAGGAAATAAACCCAAGCTGCAACAAAAACAGACATTTATGTTAATTAATTGAGGTATCTCTCATATTCCAATTAAATGAGTCTATTTACATCATGCCAATATTGGCAAGGGCGCATATCTACTAATTCTTTGCCAAACAACATTTTGGACAAATCTAAATTCAAAGCATTTTCACAGAATTCAATTAACTTTTATAGTGTTCAATCTAGCTTTGCTTGTAAGGGGGGCCCATAGGGCCCACAGACTTTGAGTTAGGGGTCATTTGGGAAAACTCTGGCAGATATATAAAATTTCATAATTAAAGATATATAAAAGAATCATTGTATCACTTGAGTATTAACCCTTTTATCTAACAAGTGTATTTTCATGCATTAATTTTGTCCATGAATATTATGCTAATAAAACTACAACACTGCAGAAATTATCATTGTAATTGATGCAACCTTGTTTTTGCCATTAATTTAACCCTTACTAAAATGACAAAATATGCTCTCAATGGTACATGTTCGAAAATTCTGACATCCTGTAGCAAAGGATTTGAATTCTCCGATCACATAAACTATTGTTTATAAGTCTAATTTTCTCCTCATACTTACTGATTTTTAACTGATTGTCCAGAACTTGAACAGGCGGAAGCCATTTTGGTTGAAACTCGGGTTTCTGTGGGGTTTTACAATTGTTGCTTGAACTAGGGGTAGATACTGGCCCAATTGTGCTATCTGAAGTTGTATTTTCAATAGGTTATTCATTTTTCGCACCATTTAGGCTTCCAAAACACTAAGAAATCCTCTTCACTGTTGCGTTATATGATCAACGGAATGTGAAAGATTCGTAACCAAACTGGTACCAATTATATCTCCTGTAACTGACTAATCGTCCGATATGAAGATTGAAAGCAGGGTAACAGTTTGATCATAACATTCGTCAGGTAATTGATGAATTCTTACTGGAAACACAGTATTATGTTTATTTAGCAGAAGGAACAGAAATGGGCAAAAATGACCCTTTTTCATGGAATGGCTTTTTTACGATCGAGTGCGCCCAACAGGCCCAGGATTAGTTTAGAAGTGAGCCAGTTGGGACTTTAGGGGGCCTGTGGCACGATGGCTCACTCTAGATTGAACACTGCCTTTAGAGTGATGAATAAACCAAAGGAATACTTTCAATCTAAAATTGATAAAAATATTCTTCTCTCACTACTGACTGTTGTTTTGATGATGATTATGTGGAAAAGCAGACAGTTGCACAGACCGCCATAATGTAACTGAAATAACGTTGAAAACATCAATCAATCTGTATGCTTTGTTAATGCTAAGCCCTTTACCAGACTAGAAGATCTTGGACTAGTCCATACTGAAAGCACTTAAAGATGACAAACAAAAAGTGAAAGCTCAAATGATGGAATTTGTTTCTGATAGAGTAGAAAACATTGTGGAAAAAGGAGAGAATGCTGGTTACCAGCATTTCCTCCTTTTTCCACAATGTTCTCCAGAGCCCAGATTCATTGAAACCCAGATTTCCCCCTTTTTTCTCAATGTTTACTACAGCATTCTTTGTCAGGGTCATTAAAACTTGGGATTTAAATGTGTGGTTAAGGGTAAAAATTCCGTTGGCACTTGACTTTTTACAAGATGACATAGTTTTAATTTGGACTTGTCTGATGTTGAAAGCAAATCATTTGCAGTCTGAATTACAAGTTTTCTTTGAAATGGCAGAACACAAAGAAGAAAATGCTGGTTACCATAATTCCTTGCTTCATACTTAATATTTTCAAAAGCCTTCTCTCTTGGGCTTATAGAAGATGGTAACTGTTTGTTAAAAAGATTTGTTTGCATCAATAATTTCACTTGGTCCATTTTGATATGAACCTACCAGTTTATTACAAGAAAATTACGCCAATCTGAAAGGGCAAATTGCCTCTTCACATTCCAAAATAAATTAGCTATTTGTTTTATATTTTTGCATAAGTTTATTATCTTACAGTTCTACATCTTACAGTTCTACAAACTGATTCTACTAATGAGAGAAGTGATGTAACTTCAGTACAGGGAAGTTGTTTGATTCTAAGTCTATTTTTTGTCTTCTTTAACCCCTTACCAGAAGACAAAATTTTTGCCTTGTCCAAATTGAAAGCATTTGCAGACAACTATTTCAATGTGGCTTAAATGGTGCAATTCTTCATTGATAGGGTAGAAAACATTGTGCGAAAAGGAGAAAATGCTGGTTACCAGCATTTTCTCCTTTCCCACAATGTTTTCAACAGGCTTCTTTCCAAGGGTCGTCAAAATTTGGTATTGTGTAGTAAATGGTCAATCTTCTTTTTTCTGTTCTCCATTTCTGCTTTTTTTTTAACCCCAAATTTTCAGTTAGAGCTATGCTGTGGCAAAAGGGGATTAAGTACATCTCTGTGATGAATTATACCAAGCAAGTCATCACATAATAATGGACCCTTAAAAGCAACTTTGTCTAACAACCAACTAAACCTGGAGGTAGAATGGTCCTTTGGCATGCAGAAAAATTACCAAAAACAAAAAGTTTCAATCCATGTCAGTCTGCGCAGGTTGACATGGGCTGATGCTTTTTAGCCAAAACATTAAGCCCCGTTTTCACAGAGCATGGCTCATTTGTTTTTGTACTGCTTTTAAACTGACCACCTCCTGAAACAGAAATGCAGCTGACAACTTTGGAAGCAACTTTGCAAGTACTTGGATAATAAGCATGAATATAAAATAAAAAAGTATTTTACGCCACTGTCAACATTATTTCAATCACATTACAGCAACAATTAATATATTTATGTATGTCCTTTTTTCTCAGCAGTACTAGGCTAGGGGCATACCAATGAAAAACCTAGTGCTTCTGGCTAGGCTTGACTCAAGGACCTTCAGGTTAAGAGTCCTATATGCTTAACCACTGATCCATGCAGGACCCCAAATACAAATTAAAACATTACAGCAAGAAATTGCTCTTTTAACCAGAAATTGTTTTCAATAGTTGTCTCCTGTATATCAGGAAAAAGTGTTTGGCATGAAGAAATGGTTATCCTTTTTGGACCTGAACCAAAGTCATGGTCAATAACCACAGAGCACCCTCAAAGCCAAGCAAACAATAATTGGCAGAATTGATATCAATTAAACAGGAATGGTAACAATGCTTATCAAAACTATCCTTTTTCAAATCCCTCTTGAATTCTTTACTGAACAACCTAGTGTTTTAAAAAAGAAAATCTTTGAAAACATTGTGTGAAAAGAAGAAAAATGCTGGTAACCAGTATTTTCTCCTTTTCACGCAACGCTTTCTTCTCTTTCAATGACAAATCTCATCATTTCAGCCACATCTGATTTGTCCTATGCAACTGTTCTGAACCAGTTTAAAATACCATGCAACAAAAATTAGACCTGTCAAAACTGTAAGCAACTGCAGATAGCTAATTAAATATGATTCAGACAATGTGATTTGTCTTTGGGAGGGTACAACACATTGTGGGAAAAGGAGAAAATGCTTGCTACTAACATAATTTCTCCTTATCCAACAATTTTTTTCAAAAGCCTTTTTTCACTGGTACATGGTTAAAATGAAGTATACTTTCAAGATTAGATGTACATCAAACTCATTGTTGGAAGGGAGCAGGTGCTGCTATAAATAGTGGGTCTGAAAGTACATGTAGGTGTAGAATGTGCAGAAGACTATTGGGTGTATAGGCACCCAACAGGCATCAGATTACCCAAAGCAACCCTTGTGTATCAGACATGGGCCTGCAAAAAGGGCCTGCAAAGGCCCACAGAATACATATATCAACATTTTGCACCAATCACAAACTAATATTTATTCATGTGAGATTAATACCAAGAAGCCAGCTATGCCAACAAAAGTTGTCTGCTGGATCAGAATGACAAAAATCTAGTCAGAGACTGTAAGAGACAGACTGTATACATACACATGATTAATTGTTATCTGATAGACAGGCAGGTGTCAGAACTTATTTATCCCTTGAAGCGCCTATCACATCTTTAGTTGCTTTTTGGACCCACGGTAGACTGCTCAGGGCATGCAGTCTGGTATAGGCTCAACGCCAAAAAAAAAGTTAACCAAAATTTTGACCAAACCAAAATGAAATTAGATGACAAATGGCTAAAATGATAGGCTTTATCTTTGATAGGATAGAGTGCTGGTTTCCAGCATTTTGTCCATTTCTTACAAAAAAAAAAAAGTTAACCAAAATTTTAACCAAACCAAAATGAAATTAGATGACAAATGGCTAAAATGATAGGCTTTATCTTTGATAGGATAGAGTGCTGGTTTCCAGCATTTTGTCTATTTCTTACAATGTTTCTGACAGCTTTCTCCCTCCAGGTCGTTTAAACTCAGGATTTTTTGGTATAGGCTTAAATTGAAATAAATTCATATTGTATTTTCTGAACTAAAAGGAAATGACAGACTGAAGGAAAATACTCAAAGATCTGCACTGTCAAGGTTGCTTTCAGTAAGAATGTCTCTGCTTTGTGTACACCATGATCTGACATCAAATGTAGATATCAATGTCAATCATATTCTGAAGAATTTTCCAGATTTCAAATCAACTTTCTTTGGTGGGTTTGTTTACCCTCGCTATGCGGCATTGCGCCATGCGGCCAGCAGCTATTGGTTCTTTACTAAGAATGAACGACTATTTTTTTTTTGAGATCAATATGTTTTAACAGACAGCAACACCTCACGGTTTAAGAAAAAAAAGTTAAAAATATATACGTATAAGCCAAAAGGGGCTTGAGGTCAAGAACGACCCTTTTCAGGACCACATTAAAAATAGAACATTAAAAAAGCATATACATATAATACAAGGCCGTGAGGCATTACATGTCCGAACACAAAATTTAGAACTTGTCCTGAAAATTGCTATTTGGTACGCTCGACAGTGTTAATATCCTAAGTATTTAATTACTAGTATATACTATGTGTTACCACTGGTTGGAACCAAACTATTTATCTTATCTATGTTTTATTTAAGTTGACGGAGTTTTTTAAACAAAGCGTTGTGTCAAAGCCGACTAGAGAGCTCTTCAGGAAAGAAAAAAAAAAAGGAAGGGGGGGGAGAATATACACATAAAAATTGAGGGACAGCCGTCAGTCCTGCCTGCTATGCAGGGCAATCAGGACGACACCTCGCAGTAGGGGCATTAAGCCAAAACTAGTGGGGTGCCCGTTCTTTCCCTACCGCCCCTCCACAGCAGGTCCCAAAATGGGTAAAGACTAAATTAAAGAGGAAAAATCTAAACACTGAACAAAAATACAACCCTAACAGGCAGGACTACAGGGACTCAGAGCCGACATAGTAAAAGCCCCCGTGTCTCTAAATAACACCATTTCTAATTGGATTATTAAATCAAGTGGTAAAGCCAAAGCAAGTGGTTTAGCCAATCAGAAATTGTGTTACTTCCAGATATTGCTTTACTGTTTGAATTCAGAATAAAACTATGAATGCTATTTAGAATCACCGGTGAATAGGTCCAGAATTTGTGCAGCCAAACCTTGCACTGGCTGCTAAAACAACTCACATTGGTAAAAGCAATACAACAGAAGTTACTATTGCACCATCTTGGTTTCATATTCTGATATAAAGGTGTCCCATTTATTAACTTTGCATTTATTAAGTCTTTACCAAATGACAAAATTTTGGACCAGTCCAAGTTCAAAGCATTTGCAGACGACAAAATAAATGTGATTCAAGAATTGAAATTTGTTTTGGGAAAGGTAGAAAACATTGTTGAAAAAGGAGAAAATGCTGGAAACCAGCATTTTTCTCCTTTTCCAACAATGTTTTCAAAAGCTTTATTCCCCAGGGTCGTTTAAACGCGGGATTGTTTGAGTTAAGCAGCCATCGGTTACTCTTATGGGTGACACCCCTAGAAGGCTGTAAGTTATATTATAGATGCATGACACAGAATGAAACCAGTCTAAAGTTACACTTCATTCTTTAACGTACCCGATGTAGCGCTGTCACTTGGAACCTAGATTTTAAAGTCTTATCCAAAAGACTATTATTAATTTTCAGTTGGCCAACCATCGGAATTGAACTTATACCCTGAAGTATCCTAATATTTGTCGATTACGAGTTTTGTGCTCTACCACTTTCAGAGCTTAGATACAGGTGACATGTCTGTACATGTAGTTGGTTGTCCAGTTTTAAGGTTGAGAGAGATGGATGCAAACCCTTGTGCAACTCAATCCAACATAATGTCCTCTAGTAGAAAGCAGGTCAAGGTCAGACTGCAAACAACATACAGTTTTGTCTTTAATCAACACTGCCAGGTACAGTGAGACATTCCAGCAAATAGAAAAAATTAGAATCAAAAAACATTTGAGATTTTACCCCTAGTTGGAAATGTCTGTATCATCTGTAAAGCAAGTTAACCCTTTACCGAACAATCTCCTGTTTTTACAACCCTGAGGAAGACAACCAAAGAAACATTTTGGGAATAGGAGAAAATGCCTGTAACCAGCATTTTCTTCTTTTCCCTATATGTCTGCTACTCTTACAACTCTTTACCCCATAATCCAAGTTTTACCAACCCTGAAATGTTAGACTTTTGAAAAGGCAAAAAATGCTGGTAACCAGAATTTTTTCTGGCCTTTCAGAAACATATCCAATCATTTGAGCCACATTTAACCCTTTACCACACAGACGCCTTTTACCACCCCTGAAGAAAAGGCCTTTTGAAAACATTGTGGGAAAAGGAGAAAATGCTGGTAACCAGCATTTTCTCCTTTTCCCACAAAGTTTTCTACCCTATCAAAGAAAAGTTGCATCATTTGAGCCACTATGAAATTGTCATCTGCAAATGCTTTCAATTTGGATAGGTCTTAAATTTTGCCGTGTGGTAAAGGGTTAATTTGTATGTCTGTAAATGCTTTCAATTTGGACCAGTTTGAAATATTGTCATGTGGTAAAGAGTCAAAACTAAATTCCATCATTTGAGCCAGATCGAAATTTATCCATCTGCAAGTGCATTCAATTGGGAAGGGTCTAGTACAGTGTTAGGACAAAGCAGGTTTTCAATACTAATTATGATAGCAAGGATGAAATAATCTGGATCTTTCTTTACTCCATGTTCATTATGACATTGATGACTCTAAGCTATATTAATAGATGAAATGGTGCAACCTGTTTGATAAAATGCAAGATTTAGGTCAAATATATCTGATAATCGATCTATCAATGCATATACACTGATTGGTATTGTCAGAGCAAGAATCTACCATCTGTATGCATGAATCTACCGTATTTCTCCTAATAAAAGCTCCCGGAAGCTATGCAAAACAGAGATGGGGAGCCTTTATTTTGTACCCAATTTGCAAAGCAAAAAGTCTGCCTTTGTAATTCTTTGTGTTTTAGTGATTGTTAAGAGAAAATATTAATCAAATTAGAGGAAATATTCATCAAATTCTTCAAATAATGTCATTTTAATCAACTAATGTACATTTGGTTATCATGATTTAAGGGTTTTTCTGGGAGGGAGCTACTATTAGGGAGGGCGAGAAATACGGTATATGCAAAGCTTTAACCCCTGGAGTGGTGAGATATAATGTGCTTTTGTCCCCAAAGGATAGATCAAAATCAGACTGCACAGAACATGCAGTCTGATCTTGAATCTACAATGACCTATATGGTGAGACTTTTCAGCTCCAAGTACAGGAAGCATTTTGAGATTTTACCCTGTACAAGAAAGCAAAAGTTTAGACTTGTCTATTTTGAAAGCATTTCCAAACTGCTCAAAGTATTAGATGCATTTTAAGATTTTGTCCTGTAATGGCCCTGAGAAAGAAAGCATCTGAAAACATTGTGGGAAAAGAAGAAAATGCTGGTAGCCAGCATTTTCTTCTTTTCCTACAATGTTTTCTGCTCAATTAGAGGCAAAATTCATCATTTAAGCCAACCTTGAATTATCATCTGCATAATAATGGTTTGAATTAGGACAAGTCTAAAGTTTTGTTGTGTGGTATAGACTTATGCCAAAGCCAGTACAAGACAACAACATTTTCAACGTGTCCTTTTTGAGAGCGTTTGCAAACTTAAGATTAAAGAGGCCAGTGATTTGGAAAATTTATTCTTTATTTCAAGGGGAATTAAGAGCCTTAAGTCTATATAAGGAAAAAAGCCAGGTAACCTACCTCTGACATATATTTACTAATGAATGTGTGATGTCCTGATTCTGCTTGATATATGATGCTAATTCCAGAGCCTCTTTTTGGAAGGCAGCCCGTTTCTCACGCAAAACAATTTCCGATATTCTGTCTATAATTAGATGATTCACAATGGATTCCTGGAAATGTAAATAAATAAAATAATAAACATACATCAGGGCATAATAACAATCAAGCCAAAAGGGGGCTTTATGCATCTCCATGGTGCATGATATCAAGCAAGTCATCACATAATCAGGGTCCTGTGTGGCTCAGTGGTAAAGTGTAGGACTTGTGACCTGGAGGCCCCGGGTTCGAGCCTCACTGGCTCCACTGGGTTTTTCACAGGAGTGTCCTTGGGCTGGACACTTCAGAGCCCTAGCCTAGTACTGGAGAAACCCAGAAAAACATGTATAAGTGAGCTGTCACCGTGATATGACTGAAATAATGTTGCAAGCGGCGTAAAACACCATTCAAAAAAACAAACAAATCATCACATAATCATGGATCCATCATTTTGTCTAAAAACCTACTGAATCGTGAGGAAAACTGGTAGTTGGACATGCAGAAAATTGACCAAAAGCAAAAGGCATCGGCCCGAGTCAGCCTGTGTGGACTACTTTTGGCAGATGCATTAAGACCCCTTTTTTACATAGCATGGCCCAATTATTATATATGCCGAGAGCAGTGGTCATCATCAAAATGCATTGTAACCCATTACCATGCAATTCTATGTTTGAACAACCCTAAGGAATAAAGCTCTTGAAAATATTGTGGAAAAAAGAGAAAATGCTGGCATTTTCTCCTTTTCCCACAATGTTTTCCACCATTTCAAAACCAAAGTTCATCATAACAGTCATATATAATTTGTCATCTGCATTTGTTTTCAATTTGGACTAATCTAAAATCTTGTGTCTAGGTAAAGAGATCATCCAATTCTCAAGGATTTTCCAATTTTCTAAGTAACACAGTACCTAATAAGCTAGTCCAAATGGTTCAGAATGTTTTAACTTTTTTTCCACACAACAGGTTTAGACTTGTCAAAACTGAAGGCATTCAGAAACAACATATTCAATGTTGCTCAAAAGATGACACCTGTCTTTGAAATGGTAGCAAACAATGTGAGAAAAGGAGAATATGCTGGTTTCAAGCATTTCCTTTTTTTTTTTTTAGAAAACTTTTTTTTCAGGGTTGTAGAATCACTTGATTTGTTCTGGAAAAGTTAAGAGGTCATTTAGTCTACTTGTCCAAGGACAAATATAAATATTTTAAGATAATATTATTATAAATTTAATCTTCGAGAACATTATTAGATATGGCTCCAAAACCAGAAATGAACAATAGGTGGTCTGACGGCACCAAAACACAATTCACTTGCATTTGGAAAGAGATAAAAAAAAATTTCTTTCCGTAAAAAAAGAGTACATTCCTTCAACAAACTAGTAGATTACTCTAAGGAATTTATCCACTGAAAAGCAGGAAAATAATGTTTTTCGACTTCACCAGACAACAAAATTTTAGACTTGTCGAAATGGAAAGAATTTGTCAACAACACATAAAGTACAGTTTATATATTGAATTCTCCATGAAACTGCTGAAAACAATGTGGGAAAACCAGAAAATGCTGGAATTCCTCAATGTTTTTAAAAGCCTTTTTTCTCAGGGTCCTTAACTTGTTTCCAATCAATCCTATGTTTTAATGATGCTAGAGAGGAAAGCTTTTGAAACATAGTGGAAAAAAGGAGAAAATTCTGTAACCAGCATTTTCTCCTTTTCCCTCACTATGTTCTACTCTTACTTGAGCAACATTCAATGTGTTATCTGCAACTGCTTTCAATTTTGAAAGGCTAAAATTTTGTCATTTGGTAAAAAGTTAAAACACATGAATGTGGGTAAGGGGTTAGGACAATATTTGTTTGAAAGATTTTCAAAGGCAAGATAAATTTACCATGAACAACAATGTTTTATTGCTTTTCATCACAAACCCTTGAAATGAAGTGAGTGCAATTAAGCCATGCTCTGGCAAAAGGGGATTTAACTCTTTACCAAACAACAAAATTCTAGACTTGTCCAAATTGAATGCACTTGCAGACGACAAAATAAATGGGACTCAAAAATTGAAATTTGTTTTGAGAAGGGTAGAAAACATTGTGGGAAAAGGAGAAAATGCTGGTAACCAGCATTTTCTCCTTTTCCCACAATGTTTTAAAAAGGCTTCTTTCTCAGGGTCGTGAAAATCTGGGATTGTTTGGGATAGGGTTAATGCATCTCCATGATGCATTATTACCAAACAAGTCATCATACAATAATGTATCTACAAATGCCTTCTTGTCTAACAACCAGTTGAATTATATAGAGTTTACTTCATCAGCTTGTGGTTAATATGGGGAAATATTTGCCGAAAAAGGGAAAAGTATGCGAAAATAATGAGTGCTGTAAGGCACGGGTTATTTTCGCGGACCTTTCCCTTTTGAGGCAAATATTTCCCCATATTAACCACAAGCTGATGAAATAAATTATATATTATATTTCCTCTGATTATTTTGTCAACGAATGCCACTTTTAAAACTTAAAAAACTTAAAAAAGTAGTTCCAGATTTTCGGCAGGAGGAAAATATTCACTGTGACGGGGAAATAATTCCCCCCAGCTTAAATTACGACATTTCTTTACCCATAACATTTCTAAAAATAGACACATGAAATATAATATTATAGGCTTAATTCACATTTTTGAGATTACCAGAGGCGCAAAAAAATAGTTTAATGCCAAAGTGCAAAGGACCAAGGCTTTAAACCATTTTTTGGGGCCTTTGTGAATGTTTAAGACAAAAAAAAAAAAAGTTGAATTAATGCTATTATAGCATAAAACAAATGTATTTTAGCAATAATTTGCAATGAAAGCAAAAGCTATCTCCACAGAAATGCAAAGAAACAGACCTGAAGTGTACTGGACTTACACCAATCAAAACTGGAATTTGGAAAAGAAATCTTTGTAATGTGCAGTGTACGGCCATTATAGTCCTATGCAACTGTTTTGATCTCTCACTTAAATTTTGCTTCTAATGATTTTAATACAAAGTGGATTTTTGTGGGATTAACTTGCATAGGTTTGGATCGATTACAAGTAGGGTAAACTAGAACTGTTGCAAAGCAGACAAATACCCCCCCACCAGCACCTTGTCACCAAAGCAACACAGGGTGAAACCGGTGTACCCCCCCCCTCTACTTTATAGGTAGGGCGTATAATGAGTGGATATGAATTTCTGTAACTAAAAGACAAGAAAGGGATTATCAAGCCAAGAAATTGCCTACCATGTTGAAAAAGTGGGTGGGATGTTGTCAATGTAGAGTATGTTATGAGTGATTTTTTTTTAAGATCCCAATTAAACAGATTCTGCGTAAGATTTTGTATCTGGTGTACTAAAATCACCAAAGACCAGCCTTACAAAGGATCTAATAGCTTTTTATGGGTTGGTCCACAGTCTTGGTACATACTGACATGAACAAAACGTCAGCTGACATTGTTTACAACGTCGGTCTGGATCCAAGATATTGAAAATACAAAGCCGGCGCACTAATTTACTGATTAACACATGTTTTCTACTGTTAACTTCTGGTTTTTCCTGCCCAGAAACGTATGTTTTATAGAAAAATATGTAGAATGATCCTTGGACATGCAAAGAATTCACCAAAAACAAAACATTTTTTCATAGGTCAAACCTGCAGTGACTGCCAAGATGGACCTAAGTCCATACTTTTTTGCAAATGCATCACACTCCCCATTCTCAGAACATGGCTTAATCACAGGTGTCCTTGCAGCATTGATAAAATCAAGATGCACAAAAAATGCAAATTTATCTTGGATCTACACTGTCCTACCTGTATGTGTATCACCCTGATACACCCTTTACCAACTGACAACATTTTTAAACTTATCAAAATTGAAAGCATTTGAAGACAACAAATAGAATGTCTCTCACATGATGGTATTTGTCTCTGAAAGGATAGAAAACAATGTCGGAACAACGTTTTTGAAGATTGGCATGATAACAAAAATCTAATTCAGCCCCCTTTGAAAATGAAATTAAGCCTTTACCAAACAATCCCCGTTGGATTTAAGACCGTTGGGAAGAAGAGTATTTTGAAAACATTGTGGGAAAAGGAGAAAATGCTGGTAACCAGGATTTTCTCCTTTTCCCACAATGTTTTCTACTCTATCAAGGACTAATTCCGCCAATTGAGCCATCTTTGATTTTTTGTCTGCAAATGCTTTCAGTTTGGACCAGTGTAAAATTTTGTTGTTTTGTAAAGAATTAAGTAAAAATTAGTCTATCTTTCCTTAACCCTTAGGCTGCTAAGTGTGACTCACTGACCTTTTACGGACAGCGTAGATCCAGATCAGACTGCACAGAACGTGCAGTCTGATCTAGGATCTACACTATCCACTAAGGAGATATCATTCCCCGAAACATATCTTTGGAAAGGCAATATTTGGGTTTTTACTATCGAATTGAAAATTTCATTTTAGTTATTCAGCAGGATAAGGGATAAATTAGAGCTTGTAGTCTAAATCACTTTCTCTTCCAGACATCTAACCTTAACCCTTTCCCAAACAATCCCTGGTTTTCATGACCCTGAAAGAGAAACCTTTTGAAAACATTGTGGGAAAAGGAGAAAATGCTGGTAACCAGCATTTTCTCCTTTTCCCACAATGTTTTCTATCCTCCCAAAACAAATTTCAATTTTTGAGTCACATTAATTTTGTCATCTGCAAATGCTTTCAATTTGGACCAGTCTAAAATTTTGTCGTTTGGCAGAGAGTTAACTCTTTACCAACCAACAAAATCTTAGACTTGTCCAAATTTGAAGCATTTCCAGAAGACAAATTAGATATAGCTCAATTGGTCAGATTCTTCTCTGATAGGGTTGAAAACATTGTGGAACAAGAGCGGCAAATTGTCGCAAGATACGCCCGTCCCACCGCCAGTTGTCGAGGGGGTATAATAATCATAAAGGGCAGGTAATGCAACAAACATGTTTACCAAGTCTCAAGTCAATTTGACTTGAGGTGACAAAGTTCCATTCCAGACAAGCAAGAAATACTGTAAAAATGAAGATCAAAGTGGAATTACTCGAAATCCGCACTAGGTAGAGTTATTGTTCTTGCGCACTGTACTCCGTAATATTGCAACAAACATGCATACCAAGTCTGAAGTCACTCTGACTTGAGATGACAAAGTTATATTCCGGACAAGTAGAAAATGCTGTAAAGATGGCCATCAAAGGGAAATAACTCAAAGACAGCACGAGGTAGAGTTATGGTTCTTTCGCACTGCACTCCGTATTATTGCAACAAACACAAATACCAAGTTTCAAGTCAATCGGACTGGAGATGACAAGTTATATTCCAGACAAGCAGAAAATGCTGTAAAAATGACGATCAAAGGGAAATAACTCAAAGACAGCACGAGGTAGAGTAATGGTTCTTTCGCACTGCACTCCATATTATTGCAACAAACACATGCCAAGTTTCAAGTCAATCGGACTGGAGATGACAAAGTTATGCTCCGGACAAGCAGAAAATGCTGTAAAAATGACAAAGGGAAATACCTCAAAGACAGCACGAGGTAGAGTTATGGTTCTTGCGCACTGCACTCTGTATTATTGCAACAAACACAAATACCAAGTTTCAAGTCAATCGGACTGGAGATGACAAGGTTATATTCCGGACAAGCAGAAAATGCTGTAAAAATGACAATCAAAGAAAAATAACTCAAAGACAGCACAAGGTAGAGTTATGGTTCTTTCGCACTTCACTCCGTATTATTGCAACAAAGACACTTGCCAAGTTTCAAGTCAATCGGACTGGAGACGACAAAGTTATGCTCCAGACAAGCAGAAAATGCCGTAAAAATGACGATCAAAGGGAAATAACTCAAAGACAGCACGAGGTAGAGTTATGGTTCTTTTGCACTGCACTCCGTATTATTGCAACAAACACACATGCCAAGTTTCAAGTCAGTCGGACTGGAGATGACAAAGTTATGCTCCGGACAAGCAGAAAATGCTGTAAAAATGACAATCAAAGGGAAATAACTCAAAGACAGCACGAGGTAGAGTAATGGTTCTTTTGCACTGCACTCCGTATTATTGCAACAAACACACATGCCAAGTTTCAAGTCAATCGGACTGGAGATGACAAAGTTATGCTCCGGACAAAAAACTGGACACCGCCCTCCCGCCCGTACTCCATGGGTGATCCCATAATATGTCCCGTCTTCGACGGGTGTATAAAAAGGAGTAAATGCATGTTACCAGCATTTTCTTCTTTTCCCACAATGTTTAAAAAAAGCCTTTTTTTTCCAAGAGTCCTTGAAAGGTGGGATTGTTTGGAAAAGGGTTAAAAGTCGGTATTGTGTGGTCAAGCGTTGATAAATTAGTCTTTCCCTCTTTCAGTGCAAAGTATAAATTTAATCTCTTTAAATGGCAATGAGATTCAAGAGATTTCTGTCTTACACCTTGACTAAACAAGCCAAGAGATCCAAGGTCAATTGATTGATTTGAATTGTGTTTCAACATTATTTCTGTCATATCACAGCAACAGCTCATATTTTCATGTATGTCCTTCGTTTCATCAGTACTAGGCCAAGGCTCTGAATTGTCTTGCCCAAAAACACTCCAACCAAAAAACCCAGTGCTTCCAGCAAGGTTTGAACCCAGGGCCAACCGGTTATGAGTCCTACACTTTACCACTGAGCCACACAGGACCTTATAATATCAGACTGCACATTCTGATCTATGCAACCTGCAAAAGAGGTGTTTCACATTTAAAACTGAAACGGTTAAAAAAAAAATATGTGGAATATGACTTCTTCCAAGCATAAAACCCTTTCCAACTATCTTCATATAAGCCAGGCTCTGGCAAAAGGGGCTCACTAACCCTTTACCACACAATCCCGAGTTTTAATGACCCTGAAAAAACAAGATGTCTGTTTGTAAAACAGTCATGTCCCCCTACTGCCACATTGATACAGGAAGTGGCACAGTTCATAAACTGATATCAAAAGAATTGATCGGGAAATATCGATGTCATCTCAGGAAAGGATTAAGGTAATTGTAAGTGAAGCTAGAATCTGTGTGTATTAGTTTTAGGTATTTAAGTTTATAGGAGAACCAGCCCTGGCTTCAAAAATGTCTGAGCCAGACCTTGAGCCAACCTTGATAAAATTTGAGCCACATTTGAGCAACTTGAGCCAAGATAAATTATTGCATTCTAAAGTGACAACCTCATTCATTAGTCACAGTTTTGTTTAGCAATAACGGAATCTCTATTTAAAAACCATTGTGGAAAGTCAAGCTTTTGTTCTCAAAACCAATGCTTGTTTTTCTACAATGTTTTTCTGAAAGTTCAATGTATAATAGTCTATATTAAATGGGAGCAGTTTGGTGTAATTCAAAACCTGGAAAATGTTCAATACAACAATTTTCCTTTTCTTCAAAATGTTTTCTAAGGCTTTCTACTGCTTTGAAAGCTTTGAACTTAAAGGGAAGTCTAAAGGAAAAATAAATAAATCAACACAAAACAAACAAAAATCAAATTCAGTAACTTTTGTTACACCCTTTTAATCTCTTTATCATGTAACACTTTTAACTTTTGGTACTGAAACCAACTCTCAATCCCTGAAAGAAAAATAAGAAATATTTTTAGATCAAGATGAATGTATGCCGACCTTTTGATTTTGCATGTTTTGACACAGAATCTCTCTTAAGAACTGTGCATCCCACAGTGAATGTGTTTGATTTCTGCATTTTGCTACATAAGTTACAGAACATTGCTTTTGAACTTGGCTCATAACATAGCCATGGATTTCCAATTTTCCAATTTTCTTGAAATTGTCTACATGGAGATTTTGTTTCAAGCTTAGTTTTTTTAGCTGGAGGTGTGTCAAAGAAGTCTAAAGAATGTTTAGAAGCCATAGTGACAACTGATACTTTCCAGTATTTCCCCATGTTTATATACATCATCGTAGATAAATTATAAAGTTTGCAATGTTATGTTTTTCACATAAAGTCCATGAAAATCATTAGATAATTGAAGTAAAAATTCCACATACCTTTAATTATCAATCGCCGAAAAACATCCACATAATTTGATCCTTTAATTGCTGATAATTTGTTGACAAGTCCATCTTTAATTGGAGATGGGTCAAAGTACCGACATGCGTCGGCAATAATCGCTAATCAAGTAATTAACATCCTTTAATTGTCTGATTTATAGCCCACTTCAATTGTTAAACGTGATAATCTGTCAATAGTTCTCATAATTATTCACACCACCGTGTGTATACATACAAGATTGTAAACAGTCGCTGATACACAGACTGGGTTATTGATTTTCTTCTCAGCACACGCGTTCGACTTCCGCTTTTTCCCAGTCGACTTCGATGCTTAGTACGTCCCCGATAATATGTGAATAAAATGTTGGAGCCACTAGTTAAGCCACATATGATGATTGTTGAGACACTTTAATTTTTTTTTTAGCAAATGGCTCAAGTGGCGAATGGCAGCGCGGGCCCTGTATCATCTGGTGGTCACTGTGACCTTGACCTTTCACGGATTAACCTTAAAATCAATAGGGATCATTTACACTCCAAGATGAATATCTGTACAGAATTTGAAGGACCTATGTCAATTCTGTGTGTAGTTATCATCTGGACAAGGTTTGGTCTATATATCATTGAGTTGAAGGCCACTGTGACCTTGACCTTTGATGGATTAATCTCAAAATCGATAGGGATCATTTACACTCCGAGATGAATATCTGTACAGAATTTGAAGGACCTATGTCAATTCTGTGTCTAGTTATCATTTGGACAAGGTTTGGTCTATATATCATTAAGTTGAAGGCCACTGTGACCTTGACATTTGACCGATTGACCTCAAAATCGATAGGGATCATCTACACTCCGAGAAAAAATGTCTGTGCCAAATTTGACGAACCTAGGTCAATTCTGTGTCTAGTTATCATCCAGACAAGGTTTGGTCTATATATCAACATGTTGATGGTCACTGTGACCTTGACATTTGACCGATTGACCTCAAAATCAATAGGGATCATCTACACTCCGAGACAAATGTCTGTGCCAAATTTGATGAACTTAGGTCAATTCTGTGTCTAGTTATCATCCAGACAAGGTTTGGTCTATATATCAACATGTTGACGGTCACTGTGACCTTGACATTTGACCGATTGACCTCAAAATCAATAGGGATTATCTACACTCCGAGACGCATGTCTGTCCGAAATTTGACGAACTTAGGTCAATTCTGTGTCTAGTTATCATGCGGACAAGGTTTGGTCTATATATCAACATGTTGACGGTCAGTGTGACCTTGACATTTGACCGATTGACCTCAAAATCAATAGGGATCATCTACACTCCGAGACGCATGTCTGTGCCAAATTTGATGAACCTAGGTCAATTCTGTGTCTAGTTATTATCCGGACAAGGTAAGGTCTACCGACCGACCAACGGACCAACCGACATGTGCAAAGCAATATACCCCCACTTCGTTGAAGGGGGGCATAAAAAAGACTTTAGAAAATTTTGTGGGAAAGGGAAAAAATGATGGTGACCAGCATTTTCTCCTTTCCCCACAATATTTTCTACCTATTCAAGGACAAAAAATATCCTTTGAAAAACATTTGAATCATTGTCTGTAAATTTCTTCAATATGGATGTGTCAAAGATTTTCCCATGTGGTAAAGGGTTAAAGCATCTCTCTGATACACAATAGCAAGCAAGTCATCATTTAATTATAGATCCATGAAATCCATTTTGTTTAAAAACCAACTGAATGGGTAGAATGGTCCTTTGACATGCAGAAAATTGACCAGTATCAAAAAAGTTTTGACTCAGGTAAGCCTGCCCAGGCTAACCTGGGTCGGTACTTTTTGAGGTTGCAGTTGCATTAACTCTTTATCACACAATCCCGACTTTTAACAACCCTGAGAAAGAAGCCTATAGAAAACATTGTGGGAAAAGGAGAAAATGCTGGTAACCAGCATTTTCTCCATTTCCCACAATATTTTCTACCCTATCAAAGTCAGAAATCATCATTTTAACAAGAATTAATATGTTGTCTGCAGATGCTTTGAATTTGGTCCAGTCCAAAATTTTGTCGTCTGGTAAAGAGTTAAACCCTCTTTTTCACTGAGCATGTCTCAAAGTGCAAGACAGAAACTGTTGGTAAGATGGAGAAAGGATTAACCTGCCTAAAGATAAAATACTAATATACCTGGTGTTATGCATTAATTACTTGATATTTCATCAATTTTTTGGCATCAAGCAAATCAAACTGACGTCAGAAAGGGCGTAAAAAGTTTCTCTGTCTACCATTATTAGAAGAGAAGAGAAGGTCATTAATCCATCAACCCTTCACTTAGTAATCACAACTTCTAATTCTTTGCAGACAAAGTAGTTCAGAATTAGACTGCATAGAACATATAAGCCGTGCTCTGGCAAAAGGGGGCTTAATGCACCTCTGTGATGCATGATACCAGCAAGCCCGCATCACATACTTATCGATCCATAGTAGCCATCTTTTTCTTAATAACTGACTTAATAATGAGGTAGACTGGGTCTTGGATATACAGAAAATTGTCCCATAGCGAAAAGTTTTGGCCCAGGTCAGCCTGTGCAGACTGCGCAGGCTGACCTCAGTCGATACTTTTCGCAGATGCATTAAGCCCCCTTTTCACAGAGCATGCTTCATATAATTTGATCTTGATCTTTACAGTCTGCCATGTATGAATATTCAGGTGAAAAATGGCCTTGAAATACTGCAAATTTTATATCTTGTGCTGACCGAAAATAAATATATGTATTAGACATGCTCTGGCAAAAGGGGGGGCTTAATGCATCTGTAAAAAGTACTGACCCAATTTGTCAGCCTAGCCAGGCTGATGCATGTAAAAGGACCAATCTACCTCATGCCTCAATCTGCTGTCAGACAAAATGGATTTTATGGACCTATAAGTATAGACTAGCGGTGTAATGCATCACAGAGATGCATTAAGCCCTCTTGTGCACAGAGCATGGCTCATATTTCTTTTTAAACCCTTTATATCTTGAATTTTAACGACCCTCAGAAAGAAGCTTCTTTGTGGGAAAAAAACAGCATCCTGGTAACCAGCATGTGCCCATTTTCTTCCTTTTTTTTCCCTGCTCTTTCAAGCTGTTTTTTTTAGAATGTTTTAAAATATAACAGACAGCAAAGATCTTAGATCAGGCTGCATGATTTGTACAATCAAATCAATTTTTCAGCACCAAGTTTATATTTTGACAATCACAAATTTAGATTCAGTAAAGGTTTCTATCATTTACAACAGACTGGAAAGCCTTTTGCCATTCATAGAAAAGCACAGTGATACCAAAGATCAGACTGCAGTAAGTGCAGGCTTATCTGTATCTTCAGTTTTTGCAAAAATATACACAGTTGTGGCAGCAAGATAAGCGTTAAGATAAGCGTTAATGATCTTCAGCCACATTACCTAGCATGTGAGAGCTACGTCAATAATGAGCGACTAAGTAAATTATGGTGCCAAATATATCATATAAACTTTTTATGACTGCTAAAATTAGAATTGCGGTTGCACGTGAAAGGATGCTTTAGTCATAACTTTGGATGAAAAGACATGTGGTGAAAATTGAAGATCAGGCTGCATGTTTGATTCTATCTGACCTTAATCTATTCCATCAACAAAAATGTACATATTGTACTGATAGCAGCAAACGGGATACAGTATCGTCTAACTGAACTTCTGGCTGACTTACTGCCAAAACGGTTTCCTCGCCTACACACTCATGGTTTTTCTTGTCTTAACTCTTCACCATACAATCCTGCATTTTTACAAACCTTGAGATGAAACCTTTAGAAAACATCGTGGGAAAAGGAGAAAATGCTGGTAACCAGCATTTTCTCCTTTTCCCTCAATGTTTTCTGCCTCCTTTCAAAGACAAATCCCATCTTTTGAGCTATTTGTCTGCAAAGGTTTTCTAGACTTTTGTCATCGGGTAAAGAGTTACCCTTACTGTGTTGATTAAAAGAAGCAGATATCATAAGCCGAACCATAGGTTACCTAATTATCACAATTCTATGGCATTTTTCCAGAATGTCTCCGTAGATATCAGTCAGTGTAGACTGTAAGACCATTATGTTACTATCTGTGCAGTCTGATCTTGATCTTCACCAACAAAATAATATTACGTCTGGTTCTGCCTATTAACACTTTACCAAATATTCTCGTGTTTTGAAGATTCTAACAAAGAGGACTTTTGAAAAAACATTGGTGAGGAAATGAGAAAATGTTTGGAGCCAGCATTTCTTCTTATTCTCACAATTTTTTGTGACCAATTCAAGAACAAATACCATCATGTGAGTTATTTTTCTTTGCCTAAAAATGCCTCCAATTTTGATAAATCTATTAGTTTGTCATGTGATAAAGAGTTAAGGGATAACCTTTTACCACAAGATGATGACTGTTAGAGACCCTGACAAAAAGAACTTTTGAAAACAATGAAGGAAAAGGAGATATTGCCAGAAACGAGCATTTTCTCCTTTTCTGCAATGTTTTCTGCCCTATCAAGGACAAATTTTTTTCATTTAGGCCACTTTCTATTTGTCATCTGCAAATGCTTTGAATTTGAACCAGTCTAAAATTTTGTCGTTTGGTGAAGAGTTATGAACACCTGTTGATCCTTTGGGTAGAAAATGTGATTCTGATAGTAGAAATGTACAGCAACATGCACCTTGCTAAAGATAGGATCCAGTTCATAGACTCTTTACCAAACAACAATATCAAGACTTCAAGACTCATCCAATCTGGAAGCATTTGCGAATATAGGTTGCTCAAATGATTGGTTCAAATCACACAGTTCAACACAACATACCTAAACAATGATGATCTAACAATGCTTTTCTCAGAAATGAGGTTTTTTTCTTTCTCCCATAAAATTTTCAAAACATTTTCCTATTGGCCCTACAGCACTCACCTGAGTCAAGTCATCTAGGATTGACAGAGCTAAAGAGATCCTGGTTGTAATGATGCAAAACACATGAGTGTTAGTGATCTAGTTAAGACCGGCTTGATCTATTTTTGATCTAAGTTGTCAGAGATATCATCAAGGCAAACATTCTGGCAAAGTTTAATGAGTATCAGGCTGAAAATATTACCTCCAGAGTGCACACAAGGTTCTTTGTGGCCTAGTGACCTACTTTTGCGCTTGACATGACCATATTTTGAACTTGTCAAAACAAACATTCTCACCAAATTTCTTGAGTATCAGACTGAAAATGATGCCTCTAGAGTGCACACAAGGTTTCTATAAGATTTGACCCAGTGACCTACTTTTTGACCTGACATGACCCCATTTCAAACTTGTGCGAGATATTTAGACAAACATTATGACAATATTTCATAAGTATTGGTATGAAAATATGGCCTCTAGAGTGGACACAAAGTTTTTCTAAGGTTTGGCCAAGTGACCTACTTTTTGACCAAACGTGACCAAATTTTGCATTTGTCCAAGATATTATCAAGACAAACATTCTGATAAAGTTTCATGAGTAATGGGCTGAAAATGTGGCCTCTAGATTGTACACAAAGTTTTTCTAAGATTTGGCCCAGTGACCTACTTTTTGAGCTGACATGACCACATTTTGAACTAGTTCAATATATCATCAAAACAAACATTCTTATCAAGTTTCTTAAGTATTTGGCTTGAAACTTGGCTTGTAGAGTGCACATAAGGTTTTTTCTAAGATTTGGCCCAGTGACCTAATTTTAGACCCAAAATGACCCAATTTTAATCCGACATTTTATCAGGACAAACATTCTGACAAAGTTTCATGAGTATCGGACTGAAAATGTGGCCTCTAGAACACACACAACATAATTGTTGACACAAAGACTATGTACAATGGACACAACACAATCACAAAAGCTCACCTTGAGCCCTTTGTAATCAGGTGAGCTAAAAACCCAGATGGAATAGTTTCGCATGCAACCCTCATCTTTATTAGCCTAGAAAACATTGTGGGAAAAGGAGAAAATGCTGGTTATCAGCAATTTCTCCTTTTCCAATTGTTTCATAATGCTTTTTTCTCAGGGTCATTAAAACTATGGATTGATTAACAATAGATTCAAAGACCACAAAATCTTGGAATCCTCCATTCTTTAAAAATGTATATCACAAATGTTCGTGCGCATCCATACTGCGTATGTGTTTTTGTCATAAAAAGTGAATCAAAAGTCCACCTATGTATTTTTCGCACATAATTATGGTAATGCTTTTGGTTCACTGAAACAACTAGCAATTTCTCCAGGTAGTATTAGTAAAGAGAAAAAAAACGGATCTCTGAACTATTACTATGAAAAATTAAACTACTGTTGACATGGTGTTACACACGAAACAAAACAAACATTAGCAGGAAATTTAAAGCTGTGTAAGTATAGCTGTTTCCACTTTGAAAGTTGTTGTGGGAAAAAGGAGAAATTGCTCCTAATGAGCAATTTCTCCTTTTTCCACAATGTCTGTTGAGCTTTTATCCTATTTTTTTCCTTGAAAAAGTTAACTTCCACAATGACCTTCATCCCTGTTTTCTGACGTAATAGGCACAAATAGGTGCCATTTTTATTTTTTCTTATAGTTTAGATTTACAAATGCTATAAGTGTGGAAATTTTAAGAAAAATCTGTCCATTAGAAATAATGTGTTTATTAAAGATTAAATTTTTAATTCGGTCAAATTATCTCCCTTTTTAACTCAATGGTCTATATGTAACATGCGTATTTGTACATTTACCATGGTCAAAAGCAGGTTTTTATATATATTTTTGTGCAAAACTAAATCATTTTTCATGAAAATGATGTATATTTGTATATTCTTGCGGTAATTTTCATGTTTAACTGACTATAAAAGAAAAGCTCTTTAATTCAATATGAGCTGAATTTTGGAACTGTAAATACCTTTTTCAAAGGCAAATTTTTCAGAAACCAGCACGGTGACCCATATCTGTTTTTACTGTAATATCCTGAAGACATGAAGAGCTTTGTACAGGCAAAGTTTTAGAAAAATCTGTCTGTTAGCAAAATTTGTGATATATGTCGTTAAGCATTAATTCTTCAGACTAAGTAAGGCCAAAACAAAACATATGTGTGGTTCCGGTTACATGCTTTTGAGAATTAGGTTTGACACGTCAAAAAATTGTTTTGTTTCTTAAAATTGTTTAGGGTTGGGTAACCAGAACCACATATATATATTTTTTTTTTGGCCTTATCATTCCCATGTGGTTTTCTTGGTAATTTAGATATTAAAAACCTTATCCCCTTTTAATTATTTTTCTTTCCAGTTTTCCTTAATTTCAGGAACCGTTTTAGATACACTGCTGCAAATAATTTTTTCAAGACTGACAAATACTTCAAAATATACTTTTCTCTACAAACTTAATGCAACTGGGCAGTTAAATGCAGGAAAAAAGGTGCAAACTTTGTGTTCAAAGAATAAGTTGGTTGCCTTACAATAGGTAACTCCATCAATTTTTATGAGTTTGAATGTGACATCAGCTTACTTGCGTAAATGAATAGATTCCACATAATTGACCCATGTAATTGATAACATGACATTCCCACAAACCTTTGCTAAGTTCTGGCACGAAATCCAAAATTAACTTATTCCTTTGCCACATAATTCCGAGTTTTAGCGACTTTGAGTAAGACAGTTTTAAAAACACTGCAGGAAAAGAAGCAAACTCTGTTCTCTTTTGATAATAGTTCCATCCTTTGTACCACATTTAATTTGTTGTCTTTAAATTTGGTGTCTAGAAATTTGTCGTTTGGTAGAGTTAACTCTTTACCAAACTACAAAGTTTTGGACTAGATTAAAATTAAAAGCATTTGTAGACAAAAAATTAAATGTAGCTTAATCGATGATTTTGTCTTTCATAGGGTAGAAAACATTGAGGGAAAAAGAGAAAATGTTGGTTACCAGCATTTTCTTATTTTCCCACAATGTTTTCACAGAGCCTGTTCTTCAAGGTCATTAAAAGTCGCGATTGTATGGTAAGAGGGTTCAGAGGCTACCTATTCCATGAAGGAAATACTGCTAAAATATCTTTTTCCTACATTAGTGTCTCTCCTTCACTGATGGTTGCCAGCTGTTGCCTTACTTAATTCAGTGATGAATCTTTTTTTGAATTTCGGTGAGGATGTATTGAAAGAATGTCAAAGAAAGTGAAAATGTGTCTGAGATTGTTTGAAACTCACCAAAGAACTTAGTATCTTGTCTATTGGTTTGACACATCTTTTTACGATATTCCATCATTAAAATAGCTGAAGTCCTAAAAATAACCCAGGAAATGGGAACTCAACGACATGACCTTACTAGGTATTTTTGTACCTAACTACAGGTACATTTTGGCATGTAACAAAATCAACAGATCATACATTTTAACTTACCAATGAGCCACACAAGACCCCAACCTTTACTACAGCTTCCCATTTTCTGATGGAGTGCCTTTTGCTTGTCAATCTAATTGCTAATTATTCTTGAAACTTGCACCGGTAGTACAAAACACAATTCATAAAACAGCCATAAAAATCTGTCTATTCCATTAACTGGAACTATTTTCCTGTAGGTCACGGTGCTTCCATGACTTTCTTTACAGTTACATCAATCCTTTGCCAAACAGTAAAATTTTAGACTTGTCCAAATTGAAAGCGTCTTCAGACAACAAATCAAAAGTAACTCAAAGCATGAAGATTTGCCTTTCATAGAAAAAAAAAAAAGTTGGTAAAGGAGAAAATGCTGGTTACCAGCATTTTCTCCTTTTCCCTCAAAGTTTCCAAAAAACCTCTTTCTCAGGTTCATTAAAAGTTGCAGACTGTGTTGTAAAGGGCTACACTTTTGAAAGCCCAGCACATTATCCATTAAGTTACTTTGGTCAGTAATTCAGATCAAGATCAGACAGTACAGAACATGACATAGCCTGATCCTTGATAACAATGTTCACTTTTTTGTGAGATATTTTGGCAAAAATAGCTGAAACAGTTCAATAAGCGTATCCATTTGGACTGAAAGTGTCCATTTCATTCATTTGGAACTCAGACGTGAACCTTTACCAAACAGTCCTATTTTTCAACCATCTTAATCCTTTACCAAGCAATCTTAAGTTCAAGACCCTGAGAAAGAAAGCTTTTAAAAACACAGAGGGAAAAGAAGAAAATGTTAGTAACCAGCATTTTTTCACCTTTTCCAACAATGTTTTCTTCTCATTTAAAGGCAAATTCCAACATTTGAGCCACCTTTAATTTGTCCTCTGCACATGCTTTGTATATTGACAAGTCTAAAATTTTGTTGTGTGTTAAGGAGTAGAGGAAGATTTTTCGAAGCATCACAGGGAAAAGAAAAAAGAGTGTTGGTTCTCATTTTCTTTACCATAATGTTTTCTACTCTTTCAGTGATAAAATCAGCCATATCAAACATGTCAACAGCAAATACTTCTAATACAGACAAGTCTTAAGTTAAGTTATCAAGTACAGAGTTAAATGGTTTTGCAAACTTATACCAATTTGAATTATACAATCGTGTTAACCCCTAAAGAGCCAATTAAACAACATTTAAATTTTCAGCCCGGAAAACAGTCAAATACTGTAATTTTACAACCATTATATGGCCACAGTATCTCAACATAGTGGACAATGCAGGATGAAGATCAGACTCCATATCTAGTGCAGTCTGAACTTGATCTATGATGGCAAGAAAGATAACTGATGTTTCAAGAAGCACTCAAAGAGTTAATCTTTAGACTTCCAAAATAACCCTTAGGCTGCAAAGTGTGACTCACTGACCTTTTGTGGACAGTGTAAATCAAAACCAGACTGCATGGATCTACACTGTCCAATAAGATATTTTTCTCAAAAAAAAAAAAGTAAGTTTGAAATGGCAACCTTTCAGACATTTTCTATTAGCTTAACAGTTTCATTTAAGTTATCTAGAAGGATAAGGGTTAATGAAATGGATAATTTCAAACAATAAAAACAACCCAGATACTGTTGCATGAAGACTTTTTTTGTATATCACATAAAGTCAGAGTGAGACTGCACAAAACAATGCACCTTTTATGTGCTGTCTAATCTTGATCTATAAAAGCAATTCCAGTCCTGTTATGAGAGCTAAGTGATAAATGAACATGCAGACTATTACATAATTACCTCTGTTCTTAACTAATTATTGTTATTGTTCTTGGGTTCAAACAGTGCTCTATGTGAACTTGTAAGTCTATAACCTTAACATAAATGTTGCAATATATTAGAGTTTTTGTTTACCTGAGCCTAAAAATGATTCAGGTGAGCTATTGTGGATCACCATGTGTCTGTTGTCTTAAACTCTTTCCTTACTGTAGACAACACCAGAAGCCTTTTGTGGACAGTGTAGATCAAGATCAGACTGCAGAGACCATGCAGCCTGATCTCTGATCTACCCTGTCCACTACTTTACTTTAGATTAAGGCCAAACTGTCTCTTTATCTTGCAGTGGAACCATATGTATGGCCAATGAAAAAGTGTAAATCATTTACTTGGTACTGAAAGAGTTATACAGGATCTGACATGAGTTGGTGCTTGGGATAAAATCTTATTAAACAAGTCAAGGGAAAATGTTATTAAGCAAGCCTTTGGGGAGCTTAATAACATTTTTTCTTGATGAGTTTAATAATGCTGTAATATCCATAACACCAATTCACTTCTATGAAATACATACAAAATGACATCAAAAATGATGTCACACGATTGTGATATCAAATGTGTATAAGATAAGAAAATTCCTAATAGGTATATTACACTGAACGTACAGTGCTGAGACAACAATTTTGATGGTATATATTGATTTAAAAAAAAAAAAGGAAAAATAACCTTGACCTTCAAAACTCACCTCCATACTGTTTATAGAATGTTCTGCAGGGCTAAACTGATGTCGTTGTAAAGTAACAGTAGCATCTTCCTGGGGAATAGCCTTTATAAAATATGTGATGTCCAACTGGGGGTTCACTTGCCTACAGCACTTCAGTAAGTTTTCTAGTCGTCTCTGTTGTTCATTGGCCTGGAAAAACAAATGAAGAATATATAATGTTCTTTGTAAGATTTAACTTTTTATGTTAAAGATACATCTGTACAGCCAGGGAGAAAAACAGTTAAAACTTTATAGTGTGTATAATTGTTCATATATTGGTCAGCTGCGTAAACTGGGTAAATAATCGATAAATATGGTGTATGGAATAAAGAAACTCTAGGGATTTGTCCTCATTTAAAACCGGAAACGACAATAATGATAGCTTGGAAGGCCTCCAAAGCATGAAGTGCATTTTCTATCTGTCATAATCTGTAGAACCTTACAGCCATCTGGGGCAACTTTTTGCATGAAGACACAAGAATAATCATAGTTGCATAAAATAAGGATAAAATGGGTTAAAATCTGGCTGAAATGAGTATAGGTGTATCTTTAACTACTTCACTACTAAATAAATGAATTACATTTTTAGAATGGAATGGCTGCAAATACAGTTCTGTTGCAACAAGAATAGACTGGTTGATCATTGTCTAGAATAAAGTAAAGGATTGTGCAGTTCATAGATCAGACTGCAAGTTATGTGCAGTTTGATCTTGATCTACACTGTCCATAAAACTTCCTTTTTTTTTTGTCAGTGGAAAGATTTAAAACTTGAATTGTTCAGGCCCCAACAAATATCCCGCTGTCACTGGATCAGGAAGAAAGAATCAAAAGGTCATAAATTATCTACTAATCAACAAATCATAATGAAAATTGCAGGTGCACAAGTTGCCATGGTAGGATTGCTGCCAAGGTCAAAGCTCAATTTACTTTAAAGATATTTATTTTACATCGACTGAGAAACATGTTCATGCAACTTATACTAATCTCTCTCGATTCCGCTTTTTGGACAATACACCAGTAGGCCAATGAACGTTCCCAAACTTGACACCCGCTCCCATGTACCAAACTCTGGACCTTATGGTTCTGAGGCTGACATCCTACCTCACAACCATGGACACCAAAGCTCAATTTGAATTGACTGAATTTGCTTTTATTTATTGTCGCCACCGGTTGCCCATATGGGCAACACCCCCTGAAGGCTGTTAGTATTGTTACGGGGGATAGTGCAGATACAGGATGAAACCCATCCCAAGTTTCGCCTGGTTCTTTAACGTGCTCGGTGTATAGCACCATCACACGGGACCTTGGTTTAACGTCTCATCCGAAAGACTATTAGTAATTTTAGATGGCCAGCCGTGGGAATCGAACCCACACTCTCAAGTTCACGAGTCTTATGCTCTACCAACTGAGCTATTCAGGCTGGTCTAAACTCGATCTGATTCCCATCATTTGGTAAACATGCAGTTATCATATATGAATCTAATCTTTGTCTAAACTTTACATGAAAATACAGTTCAAAATATTATATAGATGCCAAACTTCCGGACTTTCTAACTAGTGTTTTACACTTCATAGAATTATTCTGAATTTCTGGAAGGTAATTAAAAGGCAGTTAACCCAATTATGTCCTCAACTTTGTTCATACATGTATTGTCTTCAGTATATTCATTATAAAGGGAGGCAACACAATGCAAGAGTATAGCTATTAAGACTGAACATGCTTAACTCCCTTACTTTAGCCATTAGACACATTAATCCTTTACGAAACAATCTTGCGTTTTATGACACTGGGAAAGAAGGGTGACAAAAAACATTATGCCAAAAGAAGAAAATGCACTTGAACAGTATTTTCTCCTTTTTCACAATTTACTCTATCTTATCAAAGAAATCCAATCACTTCATAGTTAACAAATGCTTTCAATTTGGACAAATCTATATTTTTGTCGTCTGGTAACAGTTAACCCTTTACTGCACAATCCTGACTTTTAACAACCCTGAAGATAGAAGGCTTTTAAAAACAGTGTGGGAAAAAGAGAAAATGCTGGTAGCCAGCATTTTCTCCTTTTCCCACAAAGTTTTCTACTCTGTCAGACACAAATTCCTTCATTTCAGCTATACTCAATTTGTTGTCTGCAAATGCCTTCAATTTGGATAAGTCTACATTTTTATCATCTGGTACCAGTGGAAGTGATCCTTGTGATTAAAGTAAATTGTTTTTTTTTTTGTTGAGAAATATCCACTAGTTCAGAAAGTAGCAAGTCATAATGTATTCAATCCATGAATTAGTCAATAATTCCTGGGGAAAGATTTGAATACATACCTTTGTAAGAAGTAAAAGGGAATGGCTTTCGATGGCAACATTTATTGTATTACTGGTATCTATATAAATTTCATCTAGCTCCTGCAAAAGAAAAAAAAAAATAGCTCCTTTTGCTCCACTGCATCTCAGCATCTTAATCCTTAACTCTTCATAAGTCTAACTGTGCATGAGCCTTGTTGAAATAAAACACATTAGCAGCTGTCAAATATATCTCAAATGTCGGGATTTGTCTTTGAACACGTTGATAAACATTGTGGAAAGAGAAGTAAAATAATCAGCAAGTTTTTTTTTTTCACAATTTTTATTAAGTCCGATTTTTATCCTAAGATGAGTGGAATGAAAGATAATGCTAAATATAAAATATCAATGTCCTGGGCCGTAGGTGCTTTTATCTAGAAATAATTGAAAAGAAGAGTAATTCTGCTTTATAATTTTATGCAGAACTTATCAATGGCAGTTTTCATTACAATACATTTTGTAAATTAAAGATCAGACTACATATGTTGTGCAGCCTGATCTTGATATTTTGTCAACAAAAGGAACTTTAGTTGGGTTGAGTATTCAGAAAGAGTCAAAAAAGACAATTTGGATCCAATATCGTTAACACTTCCACTGCCAATATCAATTAAAATAGCTTTTTCAAACAGCATAGACTAAGAACAAACTGCACAAAATGTGCAGCCTGATCTTGGAGCTACACAATCCACTGCCTAATGCTAATCTTCAACCAAAATCATGTTCAACTGCAATGGAAATTTGTGTTCAGATCTAGGGAAAAAATAAGTCAAATTCATTAAGTTAGAAGCAAAAGTGTAAACTCTTTACCAAATGACAAAATTTTAGTCCAGTCCAAGTTGGAAGCATTTGCAGATGAAAAAATAATTATGACTCAAAACTTGAAATTTGTTCTAGGAAGGGTAGAAAACATTGTGGGAAAAGGAGAAAATGCTGGTTACCAGCATTTTCTCCTTTTCCCACAATTTTTTTCAAAAGGCTTTTTCCTCAAGGTCCTTAAAAGTTGGCATTGTGGTAAAGGGTTAACTCTTTACCAAACAATTCCATGTTAATGACCCTCGGCATTTCTCCTTTTCCAACAATGTCTTCTACCTTATCCCAAAAAAAATCCTCCATGTTAGCAACACTAAGTCTGTTGTCAGCAAAGTCTTGCAATTTGGAAAAATCTAAAATTTTGGGGTCTGGTAAAGTGATCACTCTATTCCACAAAATCACAAGTTTTAACAAACCTGAAAAAGAGGCCTTTTGACAACAAAGTGGGAAATGAAGAAAATGACAGTAACCAGCATTTTATTCTTTTCCCACAAAGTTTTTTCACCCGTATACATTTTAAGTTTCAGTGACATTTAATATGTCATCTGCAAATGCTTTCAATTTGAAAGACAGAAACTTTGTCATGTAGTACAGAGTTAACTCTTTACAAAAAGACAATATTTTAGACTTGTTCATAGAGTAAAAAACATTATGGGAAAAGGAGAAAATGCTGGTTACCAGCATTTTCTCCTTTTCTCACAGTGTTTTCAAAAGGCTTTTTCCCCAGGGTCGTTAAAAGTTGGGACTGTGTGGTAAAGGGTTTTGGAGGATTTTATGTGAAGGTTTTGAAATTTTATCTAATTAACCTTTTCCAGTTCCACTTTTACCACTCCATTTCACACTCCAGCCTTGTTTCAAACTAATTGGCTTGTCTTACTCTGTTAGGACTGTTGCATGTTGTTGAGACATTAAACAGTAAATATGAGTGGACATAAATCCCTCTTACAACACTTTTCACTTCTTCAGTTCCGTTTTTTCAGTGGAAACCTTTACTTTTCTTGCTAACCAGCTTTGTCTTGAATAATGATTTTGTTCACTGCCTCTAGCATGTGCTTCATAGCTTTAAGCTGATGGACTGATTGATTGATTGATTAATTGAATGGTTTTTTGACACCATTTTCAACATTATTTCAGTCATATCACTGCAACAGCTCACATATTCATGTTTTCCTGGGTTATACCAGTACTACGCTAGGGCTCTGAAGTATCCTGCCCAAGGACACCCCCATGGAAAACCCAGTGGATCCAGAGCGGCTCAACCCAGGGCCTCTAGGTAACAAGTCCCACACTTTACCACTGAGCCACATAGGACCCCTAACCTGAAGCTGACTGAAGACACTTGGTCAAACACCCTACAGTAAATATGAATGTAATATCAACCCTTCACCACACAATTCCATGTTTTAACGATCCTCAGGAAAACATTGCAGGAAAAGTAGAAAATGCTGGTAATCTACCCTTTACAATAGAAATTTCAGGTTTTGAATAACTTTAAATTTGTTGTCTACAAATGCTTTCAACTTGAGCAATTCAAAAACTTTATTGTTTGGTAGAGTAAAATCCTTCTTGCAAAAGGTTTTGACATCTTTTTTCAGTATGATCGCTTTTCATGATAACTAAGCTTTTTTTATAATCATGACTGTTTATTGAGTTTACCCTGTGCTTAAGCCATAAAGGCCTGAGTAAATTTTATTTAACTCAAAAGACATTTTTACTCCAGAAATACGTCCCCAAAACATTGTAACTTCATGATTGCTTTTGTCAATAGTGTTTCAGCAGAGGGGACAGTGTAGATAAGAGATTAGACAGCACATTTTGTGCAGTCTGATCTTGATCTACACTGGCTTCAAAGGCAAGTACAGTTGTGACAGGCCCTTCAAGAGTTTATTACTTGGACACACTGTAAGCACAGTTGGTCAGATCTTACACAGTAAAGGTAATTTTACAAGAAAACAAATGAACCCAGTATAATTATGCCGGCTATGGGGGCTGGGTTTTGGCATACTCTGAAGTTTGTTGGCTTATTGTTTCAATTATTTTAACTCATTGAAGTATGTTAGCATATGCAACTTCACCCATGGAGTGTTTTGAGAAATTTTGTACATGTACCAAAATTTTTCACTCATGCTAATAAACAATTAACCAATAAGCAGTTGGTTCGTTCCATGACCACAATTCCAAGGGGTTGTTCATCCACAGTGAAACAATTTGTTACATCTACGCTGGTGTTCTTGGAACCAAACTCTTAAAATGATTCCAATGTTTAACAACCAATTTACAACATTCTTTCAATTTTCTTTTTTGCCAATTGATTCAGACTGCAGGCAAAGAGCATGTACAACTTGTAAGACACTTGTAAGCAGATTGTTGACATTAATTTTGTTTTGATGATGTTATTACTTATATACTATGAATTCGTTCTCAGGCTAATCCGAGATGGCACTTTATGACTACATTAGATTTTGTTCTACAGTAGACTTGTGTAAAACAGAAAATTAAATAAAAACGGAAAGTGTCGTTTTGGATTAACCTGCATGGACTGCACAGGCTGATCCGAGACGACACTTTACGCAAATGTCCGAATGCTCTTTTTTTGCGTGTTGCAGGCCAAATGGCAAAATTATACACATGTCCAATTTGAAAGCACTTGCAGAAAACAAATGAAACATGGTTCAAATAGTAAGTTCTGGCTCCAAAAGGTTGTAAAGCATTGTGAGAAAAGGAGAAAATGTTGGTTGCCAGCACACATTCCCTGCAGTCTGATCTCAGATCTACACTGTAAGAACATTTATCTTGATATTCAAATTCTGAAGCAAGAGTATCACTATGACATTTGAACTCTTTGCCAAATTTAAGACTTGTCCTTATTGAAACTATTTGAAGATGACAAATGTGGTTCAAATGATAAGACTTGTTTTTAGGGGCTGGGCAGAAAACTTTGAGGGAGAAGGAGAAAATGCTGGTAACCAGCATTTTCTTCTTTGCCCACAATGTTTTCAAAGGCCTTCTCCTACAAGGTCCTCAAAACTGGGGATTGTCAAAATGTGTGATACAGGGTAAAAGCAAGGTTTCAAAAAAGTTCCTGATGGCAATTAACCCTTGAGAACACAATCTTCTTACCTCTAATATCTGGGGGATGGCTATTTGAAATTCCTCGATGATCCTATTGGAAGCCCGAATTTGCAGAATGTAATCGTTATGTGCGTTGTGGAACTCATGTCTCAGCCCTTCTCGATTGTCTAAACTACCACAGTTTTTAAAAGCCCCATAACTTTCCATATATAACCGTTCTGTCTGCAAAAGGAAACAATCTAGACAGAATTAGAGACAATTTCGATGACACCTAAATGTTGGTCATACAATATTTACCATTGACAGCAATATTTTACAAAGTGTCTGGCTGTGTTACTAAGGTCTGAGATTGGACTGCAGGTCTGTCATCAATCCCAAAAGAGCGCTATTAAAACAAGAGGGCCAAGATGGCCCTGGATCGCTCACCTGAATATTTGAATAGACCATAGCCATTTTTTTTGTTATTCCAAAACTTTTTCTTCAATAAATTCAATAAAAAGAACAAGAGCACCGCATGCGGGTGCCAACAATTGGCTGTTGGGTGCTGGATATTAAGTTAAAATTGTAATTCAAAAAAGGGGCATAATTTGGCACCAAAGGATCATTTCTGTGAAATTATTTCAAAATCTGACAAGCGGTTTCATCAGAGAAGATTTTTAAAGAATTTCTTAAAAAATTCCATTTGGTTGCCATGGCAACCAGAGTTTTCGATGGAATCAAATTCTGTGAACAATTTTAAAGAGGACCTCCCAAGGAACATTCCAGCCAAGTTTGGTCCAAATTGGCCCAGCGGTTTAGGAGGAGAAGATGTTTAAAGAATTGTTGACACCACTTGATGCAACGACCCCCCCCCCCCACTGCCAAGGCCATGTTTTTCGACGTATCAAAATTTTGCGAACTCTTTTTGAGAAGGGTCACCCAAGGAACATTTCTGTGAAATTATTTCAAAATCTGACGAGCAGTTTCAGAGGAGAAGATTTTTAAAGAATTTCTTTAAAAATTCCATTTGGTGGCCATGGCAACAAGAGTTTTTGATGGAATCAAATTCTGTGAACACTTTTTAAAGAGGACCTCCCAAGGAACATTACAGCCAAGTTTGGTCCAAATCGGCCCAGTGGTTTAGGAGGAGAAGATGTTTAAAGAAATTGTTGATGAATGACGATGAACGATGGACGACGGACACAGGGTGATCCTAAAAGCTCCCCTTGAGCACGTTGTGCTCAGGTGAGCTAAAAACACAAAGGTTGTGTTTGTAGATCATGAAGGTCTAGATCAGACTTCCTTGTCTTTTGACGGTTACCTGCCCCTGTTGTATGGGTTCCCCTTTGATAGTTACAAAGTTTGCACAGAACGTATAGTTTGATCATGGCTCTGGGTTCCCCCTTTGATAGTTACAAATTCTGCACAGAATGTGTAGTCTGATCTTGGCTCTATACTGTCCACTACATGTATTTTTTTAAATACCCAGTTGCGAAAAACCCCTAAAATTACAATGTTCTGGTCTTTTTTCCAGATTGAGAAAGTCAATTTAACCCTTACCACACAAGGAAAGAGGCTTCTGAAAACATTGTGGGAAAAGGACAAAATGCTGGTAAGCAGCATTTTCTCTTATTCCACAGAGCTTTCTAC
Source organism: Hippopus hippopus (assembly GCA_946811185.2). NCBI lineage: Eukaryota > Metazoa > Mollusca > Bivalvia > Cardiida > Cardiidae > Hippopus > Hippopus hippopus. The sequence continues at coordinate 35,392,292 of OX328107.1, read as the reverse complement.
CCTATTAAAGGCAGAATAAATACTTGAGTTACATCTAATTTGTCGTCTGCGTTTGCTTTCAGTTTAGACAAGGATTAATAGTATCATGTTCGTTTGGTAAATTTTATACAGAACTTCAAGGATTCAATCTTGACCAGACGACAAAATTTTAAACTTTGCCAAATTGAAAGCATTTGCAGACGAAAAATCAAATGAAGCTCAAAGGATGATTTCTGTCTATGATAGGGTAGAAAACATTGTGGGAAAAGGAGAAAATACTGCTTACCAGCATTTTCTCCTTTTCCCACAATGTTTTCAAAAGCCTTCTCACTTGGAATTGTTAAAAGTCTGGATTGTGTGGTAATGAAGGATTTGGAGTCAAAAAGCTTTATCTGGGGAAAAACAACACTAAAAGTGCTTTGATCTTGAAAAAGAGCAGACATGAAGGTGTTTAGCTCTAATGGAAATTCTTTCCTCTATCACAATTGTTATGGATTGCTGTAGAAGATTCTATGCTTTTTTTTATAAATTCTGAAGAAGTACTGATATCTTTCAGAGCTTTTTCAAAGAGCAAACAGGCCAATCTTGAATCCAAACTGTTTGAAATTTTGTCAGGCATTTTGGTAAAAATACTGTCAAATCAACTCTGCCTTGCGACTTTTCTGACAAAAAATAAGATCAAGTGCATGTGACCGATAACCCTTCAAGGTGACCTTGACGTTTGATACTGGTATAGGAAACCTTAAAGTAACAATAAAGGCCAAATGTAAACAAAGCGGGTGCTTAAATGCATTTAAATTTATAACGAGCGACAGCGAGTTACGGGCAAAGCCCGTAAAGAGCGAAGCTCGTTTTGCGGTAACACCGTTCTAGATTTTCAAAAATGAAATTCCGGCTTCGTTCTGGGTTTTAGTCTAAATCTAAATAGGGATGACTTAAAAATTGAGTGTCTTCCGGTTAGTCGCACAGCGTCACACGTATGACAATCTTTCACACAAGTACCTGATTGGTCAAAAATGACAAAAATTATCTACCAATCGGGTGATTACTTAAAAATCATTATCAATTTAATGAGTACAGATTATCTAATTTCTTACTTAGGCCTACTTTCAGCGTGTTAACCGTCTATTTGTGTATAAACATACGCAATGATCTATATTAGAAAATAATGACGTCATTAATCATACTATTCTTACGTCATGCACGAGCCGTTTTTTGCGGAAAACATTGTGTCGAAGAAATCATGACTAAACTAGTTTTTTGGCTTTTTCAAAATGCCATTTACAGAGAAAGCCGGATTTATGATCTGTAAAAAGGGGGCTTAATGCATTTGCATAAAACTATCGACCCAGGTCGGCCTGTGCAGTCCGCGCAAGCTAACCTGGGTCAAAACTCTTTGCTAGATCTAATTTCAACATTCTACATATCAAAGGACCAGTTTGCATGCCTTTTGATTCAGTCAGTTATCATACAATATGGATGTAGACCTATAATTATGTGATGACTTGATTGGTATCATACAGAGATGCATTAAACCCTCTTTTACCGCAACATGGCTCAAATATATTTCGATCTATTTAATGTTACGAAAGCTTGTTAACAGATCGAAAAGTTTGGTGTATTTTTGCCATAAGTTGGATATCTATCCGAAAACTTGGCAAATTTCTTTCCTAGGATTGATGACAGATCTAGATGTAGTCATTACGACAGAATTCATTCCTGTCTCTAGACTGATCACTGTTTCAACGACGGATGTGTAGGAAAGCAGATGGGATGAAAAAGGAAAGCCACATAGTCTATAATCTGATTTTAGCAATCTAAGCACTCTGATTGTAAAGAAACTCTAGGTAAAACATGGGTAGACCTGTGCACTGACGATTCCTTTTGTGTGTATATTCATTGCGGCGGCAAGTGCACCTAGCATGCATTCCTGAAGTTCCTTTTACCAGTACTCTGCTCAATACTAGTATTCTTCCCAACCTACTGACGGATTCCTCGTAAAAATCAAAATCTCTCTAACATAGATCTAGATCTACATGCAGTGAGGAAGTGTTCCCATAAGATGGTCTTTACATGTTGACCAATAATCATTCCAAGATATTTTTTCTGGACATAACTTAACGAAATTGTCAAGGAACTGTCTTTATTTTGTTCCGGAAATTAGGGACAGTTCACCCTATTTCACATATATAAATCTACGAAAGAAAAATGCTTTCTGCTTTTGACAATGCTCAAAATTAGTTTTGGCAAAGACAGAATTCGAACTCAAAACCCTTTGATTTCAAGATCAAGAATCTAGCTCGTCATTCGAATAAATAGATAATTGTTCCAAAAAATCATTCACGTCGTTCGTATTGAGGCTTTGCCTTTTTCATATTATCATACCATTTAAAAGTATGGAAATTATTGTGAAGATGACAATCTGTCATTGTATGGTTGGTCCAAGTGTTAGTTGCTGACAGAGAAATTAATTTCAAAACTAGGTTAAAACCTGTCAGGTAGCTGTGTCTTTTGTTTACTTTTTGCCCGATTATAAAATTCTTTTTTTCTGCCAGCGACTAACATATGGCCCGACCACACGATAACAGAATGTCATCTCCACAATATTTTCTATACTTTTAAATGGTATGATTTAAATTTAAAGGTATTATGACACCTGCTTTGATATTTTGGACTCTACTGGGCCTTTAAATCTGCAAATCACCTCATCAAGAATGGACACATATGTGAAACATTTATTTTACCCTTTCCCACACAATCTCGACTTTTAACAACTCAAGGAAGAGGCCTTTTGAAAATATTGTGGGAAAAGGAGAAAATGGTTGAGACCAGCGTTTTCTTTTCCTTCAATGTTTTCTACCCTATTCTCATTTGAATCATATTTAAATTTGTTGTCTGCAAAATGCTTCCAATTTTGACAAGATCACATTTTTCTTGTGTTTAAAACAGAGATATGGAGCAGATAGGAAAATAAAACAGATTGACAGTCAGAAAGACACCTCAAATGAAAACAGTGTCTGCCATTTCAGTTAGGAGAAAGACATAATTACCTCAAAAAACTTGCTCTCTGATTGATGAAGAGCATCTTCGAAATTATCTCTAAAAGCTTGTAATTTCTCAGCCTGGCTCCTTTTATGTTCTGCCACTTCCTGTAGGGGCTCACAAACATTCTTCATCAAGAGTCCAGCAGCATCAACATGTGCCTTAAACAAAAAAATATCTACATGTACATTGATTGCAAGTGAAAAGCAAAAGCACCATATGGCCTAGAACACACGAAAAGGGCTTTCGGACATTTACGGAAAGTGTCATCTCGGATCAGCCTGCGCAGTCCGTGCAGGCTAATCCGAGACGGCACTTTACATCAACACTAGATTTTTGTCCTACAGTAGACTTGCGTGAAACAGAAAATCGCACACGATCGGAAAGTGTCGTCTCGGATCAGCCTGTGCAAACTGCAATTTATGCAAATGTCTGAATGCCCCTTTTAACGTGATACAGGCCATATTTGGGTGCTAATGGTTGGGTGTAGTTGCTTTTGTGAAAGTTCGAAGTCAAAAAGGGGCATAATGAGGGCCAATTCTTCAGTTATATCCCCTGATTCCTCTCCAGTACTACATTGGTCCTGATAAGTAAATTACTTGGTTTTCATCCTTGATTTTCTTGCACTATACAGATATGCTTTTGAGATAATATCTCAACTAAACCTGATCGAATTGTTTTACAAATAGAATAGAAGTTTTTCTCTGATGATTGAAAACAAAAATTGCCTCAAAATTTTATGGAGTCCTTACATATATATACGAGGGCTGTTCGATATGTAATGTGTATTGTACCACAGCGCGATAACGCTTTCAATGATTTTGTGGATGATGATACGCTTGAATAGCTCTATTCAATACCTTTCCAACGGTATAAACACAAGCCTTTAGCTCCACATAGTTTTAAACTTATAGTCATTTCATTAGAGCTAGTCGTTGACTACTGTTGTAAAAATGGTTGGGAAACGGATTAAGAATATTGAAGAAATTAGAGCTTATATAAAAGTTCGCACCAAACTCGGTCATTCGGTAATGCAGATTTTTACTGAATTGGGGCAAGTTTATGGGTCTGATAAGGTATCTTATGAGACAGTTCGTAGTTGGAGGAAGAAATTTCTGACTGGCACAGAGTCCATCAAAGATGCAGCAAAATCTGGCCGACCTGTGACTTTAACAGGCAAGGCAAATGTCTCAAAAGTCAGGGAAATAATTGAAAGTGATGGCAGATACACGATTCGTGATATTGCCAATGCTGTTGGCATATCGCTATCGCGGGTGCATTTCATTTTGAAGCGTATTTTGAAAGTACGAAAGATTGCTGCCAAATGGATACCTCATATATTGACAGATGACCAAAAACGGGTACAGTACAAACCGCTAAGCAATTGCTCAAAATGTTTCCCAAATTCAATCAAAGACAATTTGCAAACATTGTTACTAGTGACGAAACATGGGTTCACTATTTCGAACCAGTAAGAAAATTGGAAACAAAATATGGCTAACTAAACATGGTAGAAGGCCTGTATTTGCCAAAAGAAGCGTAAGCACAAAGAAAGTTCTTTATTGCATATTCTTCTCATGTGATGGTATAGCCGTACAAATTCCAGTGCCGAAGGGCAAAATTGTTACAGGTCGGTATTACCGAGATGTTATACTAAAAAAGCTCAAGAAATATTATTTTAAACGACGCCCTGTGTCAGGATTTAGGCATGTTCGTCTACTTCATGATAATGCTCCATCACATACATCTGAGCTTGTGAAGCAATTTTTGAAGTCAGAGAAGGTTACTGTCTTGCCACACCCACCATACTCTCCAGATCTAGCCCCATGCGACTTTTTCCTTTTTCCAAAACTTAAAAAATACCTATCTGGTCGTCGTTACAAGTCCCGACAAGCCCTTGGCTCAGCCATCAGTCAGTGCCTCAGAGGTCTACCTAAATCAGCGTACCGTGACGCATTTCAGAAATGGATTCAGAGATTGAAATTATGTATTTCAAACCGCGGAGAATATTTTGAAGGGATGTAATGTTCATTTCACTATTTGAGTCGAATGCTTTTGAGATATCGTACAATACACATTACATATCGAACAACCCTCGTAATAAATCAAACTATATTTCTCGCAACATCCCCAATGGAATCAAGGATAAAAACAAAGGAATACAGGTAAAAGGACCAATGTGTTATTTGGTTACCTTTAGTTTTTATCTGGCAAGGGAGACAATTCGACTAACAACAATGGCCCCTATTGTGTCAAAAAAGGTTTGTGACAAAGCCACAAGGTTTTCTTGGAAAGCAGCCCTGCTAAAAATGGGGGTTGAGGCTTTTTCACCTTTTTAAAGGGATTTCTTCCTGTTGAAGCTAAAAGTTAAAATTCAAAACTGTTCTGGAAATAATCTTGTAGAAAGTAGTCATAGTAGAAACTCCAAGAAAGCACTGATAGGTATATGGGATGCCATGATAGAACAGAAATAATGTTGAAAATTGGTGTTAAACATCAAACAAACAAGCAAACAAAACTTAAAGTGATCCAACTGCACTCAGATTTATTACATAAACCGCTGATGAGTTGCTAATGGAAATGCATACACCATCAATGGGTATAATATACACTTAGCACTATGATTTTACTTCCGAACATGGAAACCATTTATTCATTAACCACCTGGAAGAATTTTGCAGTCGACAAATCCTGTAGCATCTTTTTATAGAATGAATGACCAACATGAATTACATTTCATACTGAAATACATTTGGGAACATTATGTTGCTAAAAGAACAAATTGTTTGTGAAATGCAATCCATCATTTTCCTACAATGGTTTCAAATGTCTGCTGTAAGTTCAAAATAGTTCTTTGCAGGTGGTAATGTGTTTATTCTTCACCATACAGTCCTGTGATTTAACGACCTTGAGGAAGACAGCTTTACAAAACATTGTGAGAAAAGGAGAAAATGCTGGAAACCAGCATTTTCTCCTTTTCACACAATGTTTTCTAACCTTTCATAGAAATATTCAATCATACATTTTAGCCACATTTAATTTGTCATCTGCAAATGCTTACAGTTTAACTAGTCTAAAAGTTAGTTGGTTGGTACAGAGTTAAATGAGTTATCGAACTGTGGGGGAGGGCATTTTATTTTCAGACAGCCATAAATAGAGCAGGGTTTTTTTAATCCATTATACCCAGAAGTTATTAAGATGCCGTCTGAAAGGTATTGGGTAACAAGATTTAGCTGACAGTCTACCAAACAACAAAAATTTGAAATGGACCAAATTGAAAGCACTTCCAGACGACAAAATCAATGTGCGTCAAAAGATGATTACGGTCTTTAATAGGGTAGAAAACATTGTGGGAAAAGAAGAAAATACTGATTACCAGCATTTTCTGCTTTTTCCTCAATGTTTTCAGAGGTCTTCTTCTTCTGGGTCATTAAAACTCTGGATTGTGTGGTAAAGGGTTAGTTAAAGAAACAATAGCTGCCAAAAGTAAACGGTGTTAAAATGCATTTAGATTTAATCATATCATTTAAAAGTATGAAAATTATTGTGAAGATGACAATCTGCTATTGCATGGTTGGTCCAAGTGTTAGTTACTGGAAGAGAAATTTATATCAAAACTGGGTTGAAAGTTGCCCAGTCACTTTATCTTTTGTTTACTTTTTGCACGATTTTAAAATTTATTTTTCTGCTAGCGACAAATGCTTGGACCGACCACACAATAACACTTTGTCATGTTCACAATATTTTCCATAGAAAATAGAATAAGACCCAGGCAATTGCAATTTTGTGGTTACTTTTTGTTTGTGTTATTTAAGCAAAGTAGACTATAAATCAAAGATCAGAATGAACAGAATGTGCAGTCTGATCTTGATCTACACTGGCCATGAAAGCAACTATAGTAATGAAAGACACTTTAAGAGTTAATTCTAGACAACAAAATTTAGGACCCATTCATATTGAAAGTATTTTATTGATAAGTGTTAACCCTTTACCACACAAACCCAAGCTTCAACGACTCTGAAAAAGAAGGCTTTTGCAAAACATAGTGGGAAAAGGAGTAAATACTGGTAACCAGCATTTTCACCTGTCCCCACATTGTATTCTATCCTTTCAAAGATCTTAAGTTCATTTGTATCACCTTTCATTGTCCTCTGCAGAAGCTTTCAATTTGGCTGATTCTAAAATTTTACATTTAGTAAAAAGTTAAAGATACATCTCTACAGCCAGAGAGAAAAAATGCAGTTAAAACTTTATAGTGTGTATAATGATTTAGATATTTGTCAGCTGCATGAACATAGGTAAATAATCGATAAATATGGTGTACAGGACAAAGAAACTCAATGGATTTGTCTTTGTTTAAAACCAGACAACAATAGCGATAGTTTGGAAGGCCTCCAAAGCATGAAATACATTTTTTATCCGTATTAATCTGTGTAACTTTGCAGCTGACATTTACCAAAGTTCTTTCAGTTTTACTTTTAACTACCAGTACACAAAATTTACAGGCTCATTTACCATGTACCACAAAATCCTGAGTTTTAACGACCCTAATAACAAGGCCATTTGAAAGCATTTTCTTCTTTTCCCACCATGTTTTTACACTTCCAAAAGCAAGTTTCAATTACTGAGTCATGTTAATTATGTTGTCTGCAAATGCTTTAAAGTTCTGCAAGCCTAAAATTTTGTGGTTTGGTAAAAAGTTAAATTGACAGCATTTTGCAGACAAAATAAAATGATAAACCCTGCATAAACCCTTTCTGATGAAACATGCATTCCAATTTCAACGAGTTTTTCCAATACATTTTTTTAAAACCCTCAATACCTGCAGTACATCACTTCTACAAAATATAATAATTATTGAACCACAAGTGCATTCTAGAAATATGAGAAAAATACTGACCAATGATTGTGCGTCATGTTCAGCACTTAACCCTTACCAAATGACAAAATTTTGGACTCAACTAAATTGAAAACATTTGCAAATGACATAATAAACGTAGCTCAAATGCTGATTTCTGTCTCTGATATGTTAGAGAAAATTGTGAGAAATGGAGAAAATGCCAGTAACCAGCATTTTCTCATTTTCCCACAATGTTCTCAGAAGCTTCTTCTTCAGGGTCATTAAAACTGGGGATTGTGTGGTAAAGGGTTAATACAGACGGACACTTTGTCCTATAGTTTAGATTGCAGAGGGTAAATTTGGTCAAAAAACAGCACCTTTGCTGACAACCTTTAATTACAAGCCATTGAGCCAATGAGAAGGTTCTGAATCAATCTAAAATCTATGATAATGTGAAAGAGAACAAATTCCAACTCTATGATGATATGAAAGAGAACAATAATTGTATTTCATACCGATAGGGACCTCAAAAATTGAAATCTGATGTTTGACTTTTTCAATAACTGAACTCCGAGCACCTTTCACTACTTTTGTTGCCTTTGTAGCCAGTGTAGATCAAGAAAATACTGCACATGTACAGCCTGATTCTTGATCTATTCTGTTATGCTGAGATATTTTTGACAAAGGCAACCCTAATATTGCACCAATTAGGTGACTCGACTAAAAAAGGATGTTGGGTTTATTTGGCAATTTCTTCAGTGTTAAGATGGAGAAAGTTTTTATATGAGGAAAAACAGTCCCAACAAATGGCAGCTTTAAGTATTGTTTTCTTATTTTAGACTCTTTGTTTGTATGGTGTATAACGCAATTTTCAACATCATTTCAGATATACTGTGGCAGCTAATGCACCTACCCATGCTTAAAATCTGGCAGTTTCTTTTACCAATATTTCACACAATGTTGCTCCCAATCCACTGGCTGCTTTCCCACATAACCATCAAGGAAATAACAATCAGGTAAGAGAGGAATGAATCCTGTCACAAGAACTATTATCAATCCTCTAAAAAAAATTCGCCAAGCTGGGGATCTGATCTTCTTTTAGAATACCAGTTTTTAAGACAAGCTCCAAAAATTTAAGATATCCTAAAAGACTTGAAAACATTTGGTGAAATGCAATTATCTCGACTTTAAAACATTCGGTGAAATGCAATTATCTTTTTATCTCTTTAGCTTTAAGATTTTCAGAAATATCTTCTAATTTTAGGTCATGTGACAGTAAATCCACTTTGCCAAACCAGAGTGTGGGGGCTAATCAGATTTTAATATGCAAAGGAAATAGCCTGAAATACATAATCTGAGGCATCCAACTTTCACAGTGACCTTGACCTTTGGCTTTGCCTACCCAAATTCAATCTACCTTTTCTTTTGGTCATATATATTTTGATATTTGAAACTAAAATCATGCTTCTTAAGATCTTCAAATCCTCCTTTGTCATCTGTTTATGCTTTCAATTTGGACAAGAATAAATTTTTTTCATATGGCAAAGAGTTAACCCTTTACTAATGATGGTTGGTAGATACGAACTCTGGTCTGTCCATTGGGTAAATTAGGCACTCTCCGGGTTAAAACCAAATGTTGGGTTTTTCAATCATCCATCAAAAAGGTAACAAAAACAGCTGATTTATCTCTTTGGCACTCAAATTAATTACCCTTACACATAACTTCATTATCCACAACATTCTACTCCAGGACATGATTTATTATAGCAATCCCGAGGTTACAGTGGCTGTAGTTGAGCTCATGATGTTATAAAATATAGGTAAGTCTAAGTAACTTCCCTTGGGTTCCGCAAAAATAATATGGACTGGAAATGGCTGCAACCAATGCAAAACTGACTGATCACATGGTTAAAATACCATGGCATTGCCAAGATGGAGCACTAAACGCACTTATAGAACGAAGGCATTTTAACCCTTTACCAAACAATCTCAACTTTAAACAACCTACAGGAAGAGGCCTTTTGAAAACACTGTGGGAAAAGGAGAAAATGCTGGTAACCAGCATTTTCTCCTTTTTCCACAACATTTTTTACCCTTTTATAGACAAATTGCACAATTTGAGCCACATATAATTTGCCATCAGCAAAAGCTTTTGTTTCAATTTCAAGGAGTCTAATATTTTGTCGTTTGGTAAAGAGTTAAGAAATTTCAGTATAGAACTTATGCTTCAACCTCAACAATTATATAAATCCCTTGAACTTGCTTGTCTGATTTGAAGAGTGTGAAGCCAGGTAGCTCAGTTGTTTGCATATAGGGCTTGAAGCTCAGGGGTTGCAGAAATGACTTCTAGCTTGGCCAAAATCTTTCAAAGGCTCAATTTTTGAGTCACATTTTGTCTTGTTGCCTACAACTGCTTTCAATTTGGAAAAGTCTGATATTTTGTCTCTAGGTAGACATTTAAGAAACTTTACAGGAGGCAAATTATACTTGTGACAGAAAAAATACAGAACAGATTAATATCCCATTTGTGGCCATTATTCGTTCATCTATCATTCATGTTATTTTGGTATCATTACTGCTTTTGAGTATAAATAATATCTATCTGTAAAGCATCTTTCACAACAAAAGTTGCCTTGTGTGTAGATCATGATCAAACTGCACAAAATGGGCAGTCTGGTCTTTGATCTAGATTGTTGGATTTTACTGTAAAATTCTGGTCAACAGCAACCTTTAAGTTGTAAACATTTGGGACTTATTTACAGAACGAAAGTGCCTGCTTGGTTTATTCCGTTATTCAACACTCTAAGGGTTAAGGACAGTCTGTCCAATATGATAGCAGAAATATCAGAATCTATCTGTTAAGCTTACAAGAAACAGAAATATGCTATAGGGAAGTGTCAGTCATCAACAACCAAAATTCTATGCATGCTAAACACAAACATAAGACTGATTTTAAGAACTTTGTAGATCAAGATCAGACTATGTAGGATATGGAGTCTAGTCAATTATCTTCACAGTCAAATGTCTTTAGGAACATTCTGATCAAAATAGCCTGATATTGCTACAGTAGTGTTGACTGAATTTATTTAATTCTTTACCACACAATCACGTGTTTTAATGACTCTGAAAGAGAAGGCTCTTGAAAACCTTGTGGGAAAGGAGAAAATGCTAGTAACCAGCATTTTCTCCTTTTCCCACAGTGTTTTGTACCCTTTCTAAAAGAATTTTTAATTTTTGTCATCAGACAAGCAGATTTGCAGACTTTTCTAAGAGCAAGTAACATAAACAAAAGTGTCATCATGGCCCTGTATTGCTCACCTGCCTTATAGATAAATGTGCCATACATGTAATTGGCATCAACAGAGATATTTTACCTTAAGAAACCTGTATTAGAATATAATTTCAAAGAAAGTGAGCCTGATGATAAAAACCTTGCTCCATCAAAATATTCAAAACTTCAGAATATAATGACTGAAGCTAACACTAAAATAAATCATTAGGAATGAAAACTGAACATTTCCAATCCAGAAAACTAGAATATAAAGTTTGACTGTTATAGTACTGCTATGGAATTCAAGGAATATAAATGATAACATACTGTCATGAGGAAACAAGAGTTACTTCCCTTAAACATAGTAAGCTTACCTATAGCTTGTTATGACCTATACTCAAGCCAAACCAAAAGTAGCTCCATATCATACAGGATCAAAACTAAATTAAAAAATTAAAAAAGAGGTCAACCTTGGGATAATTTTGAGCAACTTGTTCAGAATTGAAAATGGAGATGTTTAAAGATATTCAATATTTTTCAGTATTGTTTTCATGCTAAGAACTGTTTTTAATTGAATCATTTTTTTGGACATTCTAAAGAGGACCACAGCAATGTTGATTTGAAGATTTGTGAAAAATGGATGGGTAGTTTCTGAGAGGAAGATGTTTAAAATAATGATTAAGGCACACACATGGATGGATGATACATAGTTACACGACAGATGGCTGCCATAGATTGTATTTCATATATGATGCCATTGTTGTTTTTATATGTGGTCCTGGAGAACTAAACATGCCTTTATCTTGAAGTGTTCCTTTAACGGAATTAAGAACATGATGCCATTGATTTTATTTTTCCGTGTGGTCCTGGTAGTAAGTCTAAACACGCCTTTATCATGAAGTGATCCTCTAATGGAAATAAACAGTACTAGTTCAGTCCAAGATTGTGACCTACCTGTGCATCAACCTCTGTTTCCTTCAGAAGAATCTCCCAAACATTGCAAATTGTACTGACTGTATCAACATATCTGTAATAGAAATAAAACAGCAGCTGCAATAGGAGTTAACCTTCTACCCGCTGAAATAGAATAATCAACAAAACCAACCTTTCTCTTTACTCTTTACCACACAATCCAAACTTTTGACCACACTGAGAAAGAGAGCTTTGGAAAAAATTGTGGGAAAAGGAGAAAACCTTGAAACAAGCATTTTCTCCTTTTCCCACAGTGTTTTCTACCCTTCCCAAAACAAATTTCTTTTCTTGAGTCACATTTTTTTTGTCATCTCCAAGTTCTTTCAATTTGGACTGGTCTCAAATTTTGTTGTAAGGTAAAGAGTTAACTCTTTACCAAACGACAAATTTTGGACATGTCCAAATTGAAAGCATTTGCAGACGACAAATTTAAGGTGGCTCAAATGATGAAAATAGTCCTCAATAGGGTAGAAAACATTGTGGGAAAAGGAGAAAATGCTGGTTACCAGCATTTTCTCCTTTTCCCACAATGTTTTCAAAAGGCTTCTTTCAGAATGTCGTTAAAAGTCGGGATTGTGTGGTAAAGGGTTAAACCTCATAGTGCTAAAATATAAAATGGACATTCTCCAAAGATGCACTCGAGCCATAGCCTGTGAAAAAGGGGCTTAATGCATCTGCAAACAGTATCGACCATGTTATCCTGCACACTGTGCACATGACTTTTTGCTATTTGTCAATTTTCTGTATGTCAAAGGACCATTTTATCTCAATATTCAGCCAGTTGTTTGACAAAATGGATTTTATGGATCTATAATTATGTGATGACTCGCTTGGTATCATGCATCATGGCAATACATTAAACCCCTCTTTTGCCAGAACATGGCTCATATGGTTTAGCATATGTATTTCACAGCTGTTCTTGTCGGAGTATCTAGCAAAGAAAGAGATGATGTAGATCTACCATCAGGCATGTTCTAAGCTGTCTGCTTTTCATTTACACTGTGTGCAAAAGCAATTAAATAAAAGTTAAGCTCCATACAGGTTAATTCTTCTACAGTTAACCAATTTCCCAAACGACAAATTTTCAAATCATCCAAATCAAAATCATTTGGAGACAACAAATTTTACATTTTACATTATGACCTGAAGTTATCTGATAATGTAGTAAACATTGTGGGAAACAATTTCCTCTTTACCCAGAATGTTTTCAGAAGCTATCTTCCTGATAATTGTTAAAGCATTGATTGTTTGGTAAAGGGTTAAAGTTGCTTATTGCAATAAATAGATACAGTGAGGATATAGCAATCAATTGGTTTCAAAAAAACACAGACCATGATCTAACTTAATAGATTCAATGGCTGTTCTTGGTTTTCACCCCCAGCAAAGAACATTAGATGCTTGTGATCAGTAGCATAGAGGTAATGAAAATAGCACCTATCCACAGAGAATGACAGGTATTTAGAAAAAGTTGTTAAAGTCACCTTGTTTCTGTCTATCATGTTTCTGCTTATAAAATACTCACAGATCCTGGTAGCTCATTCAAAAGCATTTAGATCTACTAAAATTTCTGCTTCCATAGCCTAATATGAAGGACAAGGTGTCAAACTGTACTAATTGCCATGCATGACCCCCCCCTCATTTGTCAGTATGTTTTTCACATTTCTAAACTGTCATTCATTTAAAGAGGCCCTTATACTCATTTTCAGCCAGTTTTAACTCATTTTGTCTTTATTTTATCAAACTATAGTCATTCTTATATCTTCATGCCAAATATTGCGCCTGACGGTTGCAAGGCTGCTGAGATTACGGTCGATAGAAAATTCATTTCGCTGAGTTGCGGCCTTCCATGTAAACAGACTCGTCGTTCCCAGTTTTTGAATCGAAGATTTTCGATATATCCCTTATACACTCAGGTAGATTCGTATGATGATCATGCATTCTGTCACGTGACTGTATTTGACCTTCGCCCTGCGTCTAATGAGGTAAACAAAGGAAAATGGAGGCTTCTCTGTTGCAGCCTCGGTTTTCAGACGGAGGTAGCGACCTATATGTAAATTACACCGTATCCGACTCTAGGCAGAAACCAACGAGAAATTTCCGTGACGCACCGCCATTGTTTACAACTTCGATCGTCAGCCAGTTTTCTTCTGGCCAATGTTCGGTTTCTAATACAAATCTCCGTGTTTCTTTTTTTCAGTTACACCATGTATGTCAGTAATTTATCCATGTTTACACAAAGGACTGATTTCTGTACCATTCTAAATTGTTTGAAATTTAACAGCGTTTTTGCTCACCGGCTGTAGACGGGCATCTTTAATGTAATTTATCATTGATCTAACAAATGGAATTGAACAAATTATTAAGTAATATATATCAGAGCTCCAGACAGAGAGTGTGATTTTGATTTCAAAATTGACAATATTAATTATTCTCCACTAAACCCTACATTAAGGGTACTCATGAGAATCGTCTCATCGAGATGAATCTAATGAGTACCCACAACATTGGGTTTGGAAGTGAAATAATGGATTTAGAATGCCATCACTCCCTCTTATCTGGAACTCTGTATATTCAGGTTGAAACCTTGGTGATGGTCACATTTTTTTGTTCCCACAATGAGATGGAAATTTTAATATTACTGTGACTATACTGAACAAATCTGATTGGTTAATTAAACCGAATTTAAGCTTCAAAATATTGGTATGATGCTGAAAATAGTTTTAATTCATGCAATATGCCATTTTTGCTGTTATTTTAGTCAAATGATGTTATTTTGATGTTTAAATGACCTAAAGGTTGTTCTGCAATCTGTAACTCTATCAATTTTTACATGAGATCAAATATGAGGTCATCTTACTTATATGAATACTATCCCACATACTGAAAGCATCTTTTTGATCATGTAACATTCCCACAAGGAAGGTTCTGGCAGGAAATCTAAATATATCTTTAGTCTTTGTACCCCATTAAGAGAAATCCCATTAGGAAAAGATCTTTAAAGGTCTGTTAGAGTCAAAAAATCTGAATAGACCCCTTTGGAATTAAGTTTTATTATATACCTGAAAGTTTTCCAGAGAAAATACGTGTCCCACACAGATAAAATATTACACAAGACTGAAAAAAAATCCATATCTATACACTGTGAAATATGGTTCCAAATATGGTATAATGATGTCATAATGACGTAACTCACGGCGGTATACGTATATATTCATTTGCAAATTCATTGGTCAAAACTTGCACTGTAATATTCATTGGCCATTCATAAAAACAAAGTTACTGGCTACTACACCATTATTTGTTTTATTTTGCTTACCGTTTTTTAATAAAATGTCAATAATTTGCAATATTTTGTCGTTAAAAAGGTGCAGGTATATAATAAAAGGAATGTTGTGCTGTAGTGGCTTTCCTGGTGCTTGTGTTTACCTCGCTGCATAAGAAAATTTTGGCATCTCGCTCGACCTTCAGTCTCCCACGGTACCAAATTTTCTCACGCTGCTCGAAGTAAATACAAGCACCAGGAAAGTCACTACAGCATAATATTCTGTATGTATTGGCATGGGTAGAGAAAACTTGTTATTAGTTTTAACTGCCTCATTTCCATAGATATTTCCCTCATTGAATACAATTTCGTTTCTTAATCACTTTAAACGATTTACGAATGATTTACTCAATTTTGTCAATTATTCTTACTCGCCTTTCAGGAAATTTATAGGAAACTCAAAATTTAGTTAAGATGTGATTAGGACAATGAAATAATACATGAAACTCTTTGAAAAATGAAATATGTTAGCACTAGTTCAATGAAAAATACACTGGCAATAAATTAACCCTTTACAACACAATCTCAACTTGAAATTAATGTACCTAAAAGATAAAGCCTTTGAAAACATGTGCAAAAAGGAGAAAATGTCAGGAATAGCATTTTCTCCTTTTGCCACAATGTTTTCTACCTTATAAAGAATAAGTTTTGTGGTTTCAGCCACCTTCATTTTTGTCGTCTGCAAATGTTGTATGGTACATAGTTAACTCTGTACTTTAGGACAGAGTCATGTCCTAGACTTAATTTTTGAGTTAATAGCATTTGCAAAACAAAATTCAAAGGTGCCTCAAAAAGTGGGACTTCGTTTCTGGATGGGGTGATAACATTGTTGGAAAAAGGAAAAATGCTGGTTACAGCAATTTTTTCCTATCCCTACAATGACTTCAAAACCTTTATTCCTCAGGGTCTATACCAGACTACAAAATTTTAGCCATGTCCAAATTGAAAGCATTTGCAGACGACAATTTCAATGAGGCTCAAATGGTGCAATTTTTCTTTGATGGGGTAGAAAACATTGTGGCAATAGAAGGAAATGCTGGTTACCTGTGTTTTCTCCTTTTCAACCAATGTTTTCAAAAGGCTTCTTTCCCCGGTTGTTAAAAGTCGGCATAGTGTGGTAAAGGATTAAAGCAAAGGATTGTTTCGTAAAGGATGAAGGCAAACAACAGAAAAAAAATGGTAGAATAAGCTACACAATATTTCTTAAAATGTTCTAACTTTGTACTACAAGACAACAAAAATTTCAGACTTATCCAATTTGAAAGCATTTGCAGACAAATAAAAATGGGGCTCAATTGTAAGAATTTGCCTTTGAAAGAGCAGACACCACTCTGGGAAAAGAAGAAAATGCTGTTCACTAGCATTTTTTTTTTTCTCTTTTTTCACGATGTTTTAAAGGGATATCTTTTTCGGGGTAGTTAAAATACAGGGGTTAATTGGTGAAGGGTTAAGCCATGGAAAAAAATTACAATCTCTTGCTGCAATGTTAACATTAATTTTGTTGGCCCAAACCCCAGTTTAACTCTTAAAGTACAGGATAAACCAGAGACATTTTCAGTCCAGTTGTCAGAACCAAATTTTTGCAATTTCGGAGGGTCAATTTTTGTCCAACATGGTCAAAGAAAGCAGTGTAGATAAAAGTTCAGACTGCATGTTTTGTGCAGTCTGATCTTGTAATCTACACTGGCCGCCAAGGCATCTTATATATAGTCGTGAAAGGTGCTGTAAGGGCTAATTGCTCATGCAAACAATGTAGATTAAGATTAAGCTGCACACAACATGCTGTCTGATCTTGACTCCACACTTTCAGTTTCTTTAGCTTGAACATACACTGCTGAACTAAAGTTAAGGGCCAGAAGAAGAATCATCTCTCATAATTCAAAAAATGACAGCAACACCTTCAACTCTTGACATGTTTTAATACAACATGTAACCTTTCAATTCATATAAACAAAATCACTAACAAAGAAATTTCATTCACGCAGCAAGCGTCGGAAGTACCCCATCCCCCTTTGGAATAGTTGCATGAAAGTTCTTTCAGTTTGGTCAAGTTCAGTAACGGGTGTGCCCACCCCGGGCTGCAAGGCATTCACCGATCCCTGAGCGCATTGAGTTAACATGGTTCTGGAGCATCTGTTGAGGGATTGCCATCCACTCCTGCTACAGGAATAGGAAGAGCTTGTCGACATTAGCAGGTGGGGGGTGATTGTCCCTCACCCGGCGCCCAAGGATGTCCCAGAGGTGTTCTATGGGGGCCAAGTCGGGTGATCGGGCTGGCCAGTTCATCCTCACAATCTGGTGACACTGCAAGACATCTTGGACCACCCTAGCGCGATGAGGGGTCGTGTTATCATCTTGGAGTATAGCGCCAGCACGCATGGCTTGCAGTGTAGGGATGATTCGAGGTGTCACGATTTCATCTCTGTACCGCACCCCAGTGAGATTGCCTCCAATACGGTACAGTGGGGTCCTCCTTAATAATGCAGATGGAAGCCAGCCCATACCATAACTGAACCACCTCTGTACCTGTCATGTTACTGGACAGAGGTGTCGATAAAACGTTCACCCGAATGTCTCCAAGCGCGTATGCGGGCATCACAGGAAGTCAGAGTAAACTGGGACTTGTCTGTAAAGAGTACCTTGCCCCACTGATGTCTGTTCCAACACCGATGATTTTGGCAGAACGTCATCCTGGCCCGGCAATGACGTGTTGTGAGGGGCACACGGACAACAGTTCTCATTGAGTACAGGCGCACCTCACGCAGACGACGGGTCACAGTCATGCGACTTATTGTGATGTTGGTAGCGGCCCTGAGGTTGCCTTTCAATGTCCTGCAGGTGATGGTTCAGTTACGTAAAGCCATGAGCTGGAGGTAGCGATCGTCTCTTCGATTTGTACATCTTGGCCGCACAGACCGAGGTCGCTCATCAGTACTTCTGGTAGTCTGGAAGCATTGGTGGAGCCGCTGAGTAACAGAGTGGCTCACACCCAACCGTCTGGAAACTTCTGCGCCGGAAACGCTGTCCTGCAGCCTTCCCAGCGCCCATCCTCGATCCAATGTTGTCAATTTCGTTCTTGGAGGCATGCTTAATCAGAGCTCTGGTTCACGCCCCTAAATACCTATTCATGTGCAACCTTCGTTGAAAAGTGTTCAGTATAACCATGGTTTTCTCGTGCAAAATGCCAAAAACCTATTGCAATAGTGCTTCTTCAGCTAAAGTCGAGCAAAGTTTCAACGAAATTCTCGTGTTTTAACAACCTTTTCACTGCCCCTAAAAACGGTGTTGCTGACCTGCAATTCTTGTAAAACAAGGTCAGAAACGTGCAGCTGTGAGAAAGACTTCAGGAAAACCCAAGTTGACTATTATTTCGTCACACGATGTTGGCATAAAAAATACAAACGGAAAGCTGCTGAAATCAGAGGCTGGCTCATAACTTTAGTTCCGCAGTATATTTATATTACATTGAAAAACAAGCTCTTACTACTTATACTAATCTCTCTCGATTCTGCTTCCTGGGAACTACACCAGTACTAAGTGTGCTGAATGTGTGGGCCAATGAAAAATCCCAATGTTGATACCCGCTTCCGGGTATCCAGCTCTGGACCTTATGGACGAAGCCAATGCTCTACCTCATAACCAGAGACACCAAATATCAGTTTCTTTGCCGGATATTCTAAAAGAAACACCTTTGAAATTGCACTATCAGTATTTATGTCACTGATTGAGAATGCATGTCCATTTTCATGTCAGCCATGCTCTGGCAAAAGGGGGCTTAATGCATCTCCATGATACATTATACCATGTAAGTCATCACATAACTTTGGACCCATTATATCCATTTTCTCTAACAAAATGACTAAGCCCTGATGTTAAATGTTTTCAACATGCAGAAAATTGATCAAAAGCTAAAAGTTTTGGACCAGGTAGTCAGCGCAGGCTGACCTGGGTTGATGCTTTTTGCAGATGCATTAAGCCTCCTTTTCACAGAGCATAACTCATATATTTTGCATCACAAGACTTGACAGTTTTCTTTATGATGTTCCCTCCCAGTTTTCAAAACAAACAACCCACATCCATGAAATAAACTTCCTTGTCTTTATCGTTTTACCATACAATCCGGTGTTTTAATGACCTTGAGGACGGAGACATTTTAAAACATTGTCCAAAAAGGACAAAATGCTGGTTGTTTATATTTCTACTTTTCCCACAATGTTTCCTACTCTATCAAAGACAGATTTCATCATTAGAGCCACTTTTATTTTGTAATCTGCTATTTTTTTTTAATTTGGACTGGTTTTCAATTTTGTCCTCAGATGAAGGATTAAGCAAAGTCTGGAAGAGATAAAACAGCCTGTATTCCAGTGAAAATAAACTATCCAATCATCAGTTCAGATCAGGACAATCAGGTAACCCCTTAACTATTTAACTCTTTACCAAACGACAAAATTTTGGTCTTGACCAACTTGGAAGCATTTGCAGACGGCTAATTGAATATTGATCAAATGGTAAAATCTTTCTCTGATAGGGTAGAAAACATTGTGAAAAAAGGAGAAAATGCTGGTTACCAGCATTTTCTCCTTTTTCAAAAATGTTTTCAAAAGCTTCCTTTCTCAGGGATAATTCACAACTGGGCATCTACAAAACCTCATCAACCAGATGTTAGTGTTTTACCATGGTACAAGCAATTTTTCCTTTCATCATAATGTTTCATTAGTATCAAACCACAATTAAAGTTGATTTAACCCTTTGGACACCATAGGCAAAAAACAGGGACTTTTGTGGATGGCATAGCT
The DNA here is from genome assembly GCA_946811185.2 of Hippopus hippopus. Classification (NCBI taxonomy): domain Eukaryota; kingdom Metazoa; phylum Mollusca; class Bivalvia; order Cardiida; family Cardiidae; genus Hippopus; species Hippopus hippopus. Next base: position 35,372,070 of record OX328107.1, on the reverse strand, counting down.
CAAGATCAGACCGCACAGAATATGGAACTATACCATCTGCTTGTGTAGTCAAACCTATGAGACGTAAATCTTTCTTAGTCTCCGAGGATTCTATTTCATGTCATGGACAAGGATCGAATCAATTTATTTGGCCTTGAAAGAGTAAACTGTTTTTCATAGTTGCCCTTTTAATATTATCTACTTCATTCTCACCAGGGTTTTGAGTTAACCTTAAAGTTTGTAGTGCTAAATAAATCAAAAAGACATTCTCACTGCAGTCAGTACTTGACCCTGTACCAAATCATTGCTAGTTTAAATGATCCAGAGAAAAAAACCGTTTGAAAATATTGTGGGAAAAGGAGAAAATGCTGGTAACCAGCATTTTCTCCTTTTCCGACAATGTTTTCTATCCTTTCATAGGCAAAATTTTATCATTTGAGATGCATTTGATTTGTCATCTGCAACTGCTTTCAATTCTGACAAGTCTAAAAATTTGGGGTATGAGAAAGAGTTAAAGATGTGTGCACATAATGCAATTTCAAAGCTGTGTTTGTTAGAAAACAGGGAAGAGAAGCTGACGAGGTAGATTCAGGATCAGACTGCACATTTTGTCTACACTGTCTGCAATTTATTCTGGATTCAGTACAACAACAGTTAAAAGGTAAATGGTAGAATATATCTATTGGCCAAAGACAAATGTCACGCTGACAACTTTTGTAGGGTATCTGTCCTTACCTCTGGCAAAGAGACTGAATTATTGATGGTTTTTTGCACCAATTATTTGGGAAAGTTTTCGCCATGTTGTAACTCTGTACCAGTCTCAGGATAAATGTTTTGAATTTGTGAAAATCCTAAGCATTTGTAGAGGACTAATCAAATGCTGCTAAAATGAGGTTTGTCTATGAACTGATAGAAAACATTGTGAGAAAAGAGAAAATGCTGATTACCAGCATTTCCTTCTTTTTCCACAATGTTTTCAAAAGCTGTCTTTCTAGTTGTCATTATAAAAACAGAGGCTTGTATGTTAAAGTGTTAAACTTAAGGATGCCAAGTAAGTGAACTACTGGTAGACCTTTTCTTTCTTTGTTTCAAGACAGTTATAAAATATTCAAATCTATTTTGTTCAGAATAAGTCACAAAATATTGGTGAGTATCTGCTGATCCAACTTTGATGCAAGACAAAAAATTTAAATATACACAAATGGAAACATCAACTTACTTTATGAATAGAAAATTTAACCTCTAGGCTGCTAAGCGTGGCTCACTGACCTTTAGCAGACAGTGCAGATCAAGATCAGACTGCACAGAATTCTTGGATCTACACTGTCCAAAAAGGAGATATTATTCCCAAATAATTAAGTTTGTAATAGCATTATTCAGGTTTTTACTATCCTCTTGACTGTTTCATTCAACTTATTTAGCAGGATAAGGGTTAATACTTACCCATACTGTGCTAAGTAGTCGGTACTTAAGATGCAGATTTGCAATTTCAAAGCTGTGTTTGGCAGAATGCCTGGCACTGCGGTAGACAGTGTAGATCCAAGATTAGAATCCATATTCTGTGTAGTCTGATCTTGATAAACACTGTCTGCATAAATAATTACATCCAGATTCAAGCAACAGGGTTGAAATATACATCAAGAGAGAATAACCATAGATCTAAATTTATACATAAAATGTAACAGCCATTTTTATAAGGAAAGAAATAGTAACTTTATCTGGAAGAAAAACAAGAGTACCGCATGTGAGTGCCAACACTCGGCTGCAAGTACTTGATTTTCAGTTGAAATTCTGATTCAAAAAAGGGGACATAACTGTGTCCGAATTATCAAATTGCTTTGATAGTTACCTGCCCTTGTATAGATTCCCCTTTTGATAGTTAAAAACTTGTCAAAGTCTCAAGTAAATATCTTCAGTAATAACAGAGATCTTACAAAATGTCAAGGTTTTGGCATGACAACACAGAAGACGACGATCCCGGGGTACAACTCCTCTCTGTTTTCTTCAAAACCAGCCAAGCTAAAAAAGGAACTTACTATATTGAAAAAAACATTACAATAATTATACTGGTACCTTTCTTTCTTCATGTCTTTGCTCTTGTTTCTGAAAGTGGACACAATCTTTTGTATCTCCTGTGCAAAATGTTCATGGGCAGTGGCCATCTCCTGGGCAAATCCTGCCACTGAAAAAAAAGATCAACTCATAGACCTTCAAGGATAACATATGTGGGTAGTTTTGCAGGCAGTATAGATCAAGATCAGCCTTCAAGCTGTCTTGTCTTTGATTCACATTTCTGTCATTGAGATAGCTGCTTTGTATAAACACTTGAAACAAACATTGCTGTTAAGCAGTCTTTTAATGTAACGCAGTTTAGTACATTTCTTTCAACATCAGTTAACTCTAAAAATTACCGAACCACAAAATTTCAGACTGGTAAAAACTGAAAGCATTTGCAGTATGACATCTAAATTATTGATTGAAAAGGTCTGTGATAGGATAGAAAACGTTATGGGAAAAGAAGAAAATGCTGGTTACCAGCATTTTCTTCTTTTCCCACAATGTTTTCAAGAGCCTCCTTTTTCAGATCTCAATTTAACGGTTGCTTTTGTCTATAGGGTTCAACCTAAGCGGAAAGTGTAGATCAAAGATCAGACTACACAATTTGTGCTGTCTGATCTTGATCTAAACTGGCCACAAAAGCAGCTATAGTTGTGAAAGGGGCTGTTAGGGTTAATCAAACAATGATTTCTCCAAAGACAGCTTTTGATCAAAATCTATAAACCCATGCTCTGTGAAAAGGGGGTTTAATGCACCTGCAAAAAGTATCAATCTAAGTCTGTGCAGGATGATCTGGGTCGGAACTTTTAGCTTTTTGTAAATTTCTACATTTCAAATTACCAATCTATCTCAAGACTCAGTCAGTTAATAAGACATGGATTTTAGGGATCCATAATCATAATCATTTCCTTTGTATAATGCATCACAAAGATGCAATAAACCCCCTTTTGCCAGAGCATGGCTCAATTCTATGACACTCAAATCTTACTGCACATACATCATAACTAAGTCAAAGATTCTATAAAGCATTTCAAACTTCAACAAAAGGTACTGTGTAAAACCTTGAAAGAAGGCTAAAACAGGAAACATCTATCGTCAGACCTAAACAGTTTTCTCTGTTCCTTGAGTTATCTAATTATGACATTGAGACGTCATCACAAATTTCAGAGGGGAGCAATAAATGTGTGCTTCAACTCTTTTCTAGATGACAAATTTTAGTCCATTCTGAAACCTTGTGCAGGGTACAAGCTCAATGTGGCCAAATAATGAGTTTGGCTTTGAAAGGGATGAAAACAAGCTGTTCTTTGTCATAGCTTTTTATAAAATGATACTTTCTGACTTTTCTTGTACGAATGCAGCCAGCAGAGGTGTGCAGTTTTTCAATTTTCCCACTTGTCCACGGACAAGTTGGACTGACTATTCTACTTGTCCGCAATTAAAGTTTACTTGTCCAAATAAATAGAGTAAATCAGTGGTGTATTGAAAATTTGTTTCGATGAATCTCAGTCTGCAGTCATCTGCTCTAAAAAACAATATGGGTAAAAAAGATGTTGCTTGTAATTTTTTCTTATTTACGGGACCAAGTTCAGAGCACCAACTTTCAACCTGATGGCCGACAGAATTACCATTTCACTGTCACTTTCAGACACTTATTAGCTGTCACTTCTTGTTTTACAGAGAGATTTGTGTAAAAAGTCATTATTAAAGCCTATAAGACAGTTTAAAATGCCTTTGATTGGACGATGTCAAACCCACCATTATTGTGTCATGGGTTTTCGCATTTTTTGTAGCGATCTGTGTTTCATGCCAGTTAATTTTTGGAGTGGTATTTCTGCATGATTTGACTTAAATTTGTCAATTAGGGTTGCATTTTATTTCAAATCTATAATTTTCACACTAGATATGCGGATTAATACCATTAATTAGTTTACATAAACAACATACCACCTTGATTAGCTGTGAGAAAGAGCGACTCATGCAGCCTTCACACTTGATATTTTCTGTGTTGGCCTATGTCAGAGTTTTGATCTTTCAAATATAATGCATAGACATGACTTGCTACCTGTAGATTGATTCTCTAGTGCTTCAGTTTTGGAGCCATTTCTTTCTAACTTGTGCCAATTGGCGCCACTGGCAATCAACAACGGGAGCCATGAAACCTGTGTGTGCTTGCACGTTTCACTTCATATTTCTGTGTGTGATTATTAGTGGTGGGCTAATGATCGACTATAGTCGAAAGTCAGTTGGCTTCGGCTTCCAATTGCAATAATTGATTGAGAAACCCTGGAATCGACTGTAGTCGGTACCCAACTCACTCGATCCCGAAACGTGAATACTGGTTTTTAGCGCTTGGTTTTGCGACTAAATATTAATCACATTCTTGGATTCCAGATGGTTGATAATAAACATGAAAAGTGGCCGAAAAATGAGCAAGAAATTTTTGTCCATGGTTTTCATGACAAAACTTGACAAATCAGCAAGCTTCTCATTTGACCCCTGACCCCGGGTTTTGACGCTTGGGAATTTGAAATGACCCGTCCCTGACGCACAAAAATATCTGCCTAAATGTCAATCTGACACATGAAACTATCGTCTGAAGCTTCACATAACTTAGCTCGTGTGCATCCGGCAGATATATGGGCTTTAATAAATGTGATTCGTATCAAATGCAAAGGACAAGCGCGGCTTTGTTTATCACAGGTAATCAAGCTGGCGAGTCATTAATATGAAAACATAATAAAGGTGTTGATCCTCTTATCTAGTGTAAAGTGACAGATTTTAAAGTTACCTGCAATTCAAAATGACAAATTCATGTCAAATCATGCAGTAATACTTCTCCAAAAATTAATTGACATGAAAAATAGATCGCCAAGAAAAACCGTGAAAACCCAAGACACTGCAATGATCAGCGTGGCATCGTCCGATCAGAGGCACTTCAAACTATCTTCTCATCTTTAACAATGAATTTAAACAGTGAATTTACACAAATGTCTGACTAAAACAATAAGTGGATGTTAAAATCTCTGTTCATGAGTGAAAAAAAGTGAAAAAATGGTTATTTCATGAAATGAAAAAATAGATCTAAAACAGACGGGGGGGGGGGGAAGTGTCAAGCTGCAAATGCTTGAAAAATGAACAAGTCTGAATTTTTTTTAACAAGTTTAGAAATTAAGATTTAAGGACCAAAATAAATGGTTTTAAAATAAAACAAAGAATTTAATAGTAATGTATTTCCTTTGATTTTTAAAGTACAAAACATAACATCTTTTTAAACTTAATATCATGTAGACAAATTTCTACAGTAGGCTATTTAAAGCAAAAGGGCATTCTCAGTTCAACAGAGAAACTGATTGCACAACCGATAGCTAGTAGGTTTGCTCTTCCGATTATAAAGCGATAATCGATTGTGATTTTAAACCGATTGCCCAAAACTAGTGATTATTCAATTAACTGCATGAATAATGCACGTATGTATGTGACTTGGAAGGCTGAGATTTTCCAAAGAACAGATCAAGCTGAGATCGTATCCGCGGACTACTGAAACATTCTACAAATATGACAGTGGCGTATTGTACTTTCGGCGCCAAAAAAAGGCAGCAAATCAGCTATCCTTAAACACAAGCTTGCACTTTGCGTCACATTCCCTCTCTCTCTGCCCTTCAGAGTTATGCTTTTCAGGATCTTTGAACCACCAGATCTGACGGCGAATTCGTCTGTTTGGTGCAAAAAAAATGCTTCGTAACTATTTTACCAGGCATCATATTTACTACAACACCGCATATTTGCCATCGATATGATAGCTTGTTTTTCTGTAACAACTGCCTCAAACGATAGGTGTCCCACAGATAAAATAGTTTGTAAAGTAAGAGTGTATATTTCTATGAAGTACAGACATGGATTATGCAAAAGATTGAATAAATAGAGCATTTGAGGATCGTAATTGATATAAATATGGCATTATCCTATTATGTACAGCTCGGAATTTCACTTGTTTGTGGACAAGCACTCTGGAAAAATCTACTTGTCCACCTGCACAAAGTCCCAAGACGGACAAGTCGGGCATTCTAAGGAATTCCGCACCCCTGTCAGCCAGTTACTTTAACCCTTTACCACACAACAAAATTTTTTACTCAATAAAAGCGATGATAGAGGAAAAACTAACCATGATTCAAATGATGAGCTTTGTCTTTGAAAGGACAGAAAACATTTTGGGAAAAGGAGAAAATGCTGGTTACCAGCATTCTCTCCTTTTCCCTAAATGTTTTCAAAAGCCTCTTTTCCCAGGGTCGCTAAAAGTCGGGATTGTGTTAAACAGTGTGATGAATTGTGTGGAAAAAGAACAAAAGGGTCTGTGTTAACCAACTGGGGGTTTAATGCAGTGTCCCACTATCCAAAGTACACCAAAATTTTGGAAAGGACACCTAAAATTTAGCATATTTCACAATGTGGTTCTCTGAATTTTAATAAAAAATTACTTCCAGAAACTTGCCCAAAAACTAAGTGTTAAACAATTCTAACTTACAATTCTGATTTGCAGGTATATTCTTTCTCAACTAATCAGATGGTTAGTCTAGGAATTAAAGATACATTGTTACAGCCAGAGAAAAAAAAACCACTGTACAATGTTATAGACTGCAGATTGGTTCAAAATTTAGTCAGCTGTGTAAACAAGTATAAATTACAGGTATGCTTATATACAAGTTTCGGATAAATATTGGAAATCATTGATTTAAACCCTGAAACGTCTCAACAGTGTTTTCTTTGATGGCCCCGAGAAAATGAAATGCATTTCCTATCAGTTGTAATGTATGCAACCTTGTAACCGTCTGGGGCAACAAATGGCATGAAGATACAAGGAAGATTATAGTTTGATAAAATAAAGATACAAGAGGACCATGATGGTCCTATATCGCTCACCTGAGTAGGCCCTGATCTATTGATGTGGGGCAGAAAATGCAACAATTTGAAATTTGATCAGTCTTGAATTTTGTCATTATTACCATGGATACGAGTTACAGACTAATCCAAATGGAAAGTTGTAGCAATAGCTGATCATATCATCAAAAGGGCAACATAAATCTAATTTGAGTAAAAAAGGGTACAAAACATTGATTGTAATTGATTACGTTACCAGCATTTACAACTTTTTCTTTTACCTTATTTCCATACTATGGCCAAAATTTTAAGTATTTTGGTAAAGGGCCACTAGATGATTCTACATGTCAAATATGAAAGCTCTAGCCCTTACGGTCTGCAACAAGGAGATTTTTAAAGATTTCCTTCTTTATCTCTATGTGAAATCCGAGAACCCACAACATAGGGCCAAATTCGACACTAGGGCCATAATTTGAAGTATTTTGGTAAAGGGCCACTAGATGATGCTACATGCCAAATATGAAAGCTCTAGCCCTTACAGTTTGGGACAAGGAGATTTTTAAAGATTTCCTTCTTTATCTCTATGTGAAATCCGAGAACCCACAGCATAGGGCCAATTTCCACACTAGGGCCATAATTTGAAGTCTTTTGGTAAAGGGCCACTAGATGATGCTACATGCCAAATATGAAAGCTCTAGCCCTTACAGTTTGGGACAAGAAGATTTTTAAAGTTTTTTCTTTCGGTTGCCATGGCAACCAGAGTTCTTCATGGAATTCAAATCTTTGAAGTATTCTGAAAGTGAATCACCTAAGGATCATTTCTGTGAAGTTTCATTAAAATCTGATTGGCAATTTAGGAGGAGAAGATTTTTTTGTAATTGTGAACGGACGGACGGACAGATGGACGACAGACATTGACCGATCACAATAGCTCAACTTGAGCACTTCGTGCTCAGGTGATCTAAAAATGGATTAAAAGTTAACTTAAAACAAGTACAGATATATCTTTAAGAAATAGAATTATATTTAAAATGGTTACTTACAGCCCCAGAAAAACCTGGATTACGATGTACTGGCACTGAAATATTACAGGTTGGTGACAGAGGCATAAACCCGTTAACCCTTTTCCCAAACAACAGGTTTTAGACTCTGAAACTGAAAGTGTCCTCAGGCGGCCACAACAAAGTTGATAGAAATGAGCCTTAGTTCTCTAACAGGGTGGAAGACATTGTGGGAAAAGGAGAAAATGCTGATGACGGACATTTTCTCCTCTTCCTAACATGTTTTTTAAGGTCTTCTTTAAACTTCAGATTGTATGGAAAAGGGTTAATGTCTGGTAAATGAGAGTTAGATGATGTCTAGAGGGCCAAGAAAGGAGAGTACCATTAGATATCTAGTCTGTAAATAAGGAGAGTGCCATTACATATCCAGTCTGTAAATAAGGAAAGTACCACTACATATCCAGTCTGTAAATTATGGTATTAGACAACACTGCCTATACCTGTACCTTAATACAGACGTCCTAGGACACCTCTGCCAACAGAAAGACTTTGGAAAATATGAGGACAAATGGAGAAAATTCTTAATATTCAGTCGCACAACTCAGATATTTCTATTTCTCTTTAAGCCTTTGTACGAAAGCCTACAAGGGTCAAAATGAAGATAAAATGTTTTTCAAAAACATGTAATAACATGAATTTAAAACACGTAATAATGCAAAAAAAGTTGCACTGATGCGAAAAATCTCTTAATAACGTGTTTTAAAACACATAATAACATGTATAAAAGTCGTAGTAATGCGAAAAATCTTGTTATGAATTTAAAACACGTAATAACGCAGAATAGTTGCACTTACGTGAAAAAATCTCGCAGTAACATGTTTTAAAACACGTGTTAACGCGTTTAAAAGTCGTAGTAACACAAATCGAAAACTCGCAATAACACTTTTTTTTTCCTACTGTTTTCGCTTTGATTGAGTTTCATGAAGTCCAGTCCAATCTCCCAATGCAAATTTGTGTGTTTTGATGGTGCATTACGCCGTTTTCAATGATATTTAGATCACATCACAGCTATAAGTATTTTATTCGCGATCTTCCTAGGATTTGTCAGTATAAGTCTGCAGCTTCTCTGTTCCCTGCCATCATACGTGACTATTGCCAGCAGCATAGATCGAACCAGAGTTTCTCATTACAAGCTAATAATCCAGATCACTCAACTACGGAAGATTATTCTATGAAAGCTACATTATGAAACAAACAGTGCAACTTTTATAATGTCTGAGTGTTATTTGTTTCTTTTGAATTTACTCCATTTTCATCAGTGTTTAAATCATTGAAAATGCATTATTTTCTGCTGATTTTTCCTTTAATGAATACCAACTCGATAAACATCTGGTCGAGACCTCGCTGAGCTTGGTAGGTCAGTTTGTAACATACAAGGTTGAAACATGCTGGGGTGGGGGGTTGGGGGGTTTCGATGGCTCGATTCAACAGCTCAGCGAAATTCTTTCCGGAGATTGATGATCGTCCTTGCGAAAGGTTTCATTCCTGTTTCACCGTTTGTCATCTTTTGAAGATGTTGATGTAGGACAGCAACCAGTGGCTCGCAAATAATGGAAGTATTGGAAGTTACTGGCAAGTTTTTGGTGAAAAAAAGAAACCAGCTAAGTAAAGATAAGGGCACTCCTGCCGCCAAATTACTGAAACAATGTTAGAAAGGATGTGAAACATCAATTGAACAAAACATTTTCAACAATCTTGTAAAGATCAAGGATAATGATAGAGAAATTCTATTATCACTGCTGGAATCCATGTTTGATCTCCGCTGCCATTGCTAACCTCATCTAACAGTTGCAAGGCATAGTAAAGATGCAGACTTTATACTAGTGAATCCTAGAAAGGTCATGAATAGGAAAGTGGTTGCTGTGATTGACTGAAATAACACTGAAACCAACAAAAAACACGACTGACACAATTCAATATTTATTGGGAAATTCAAATGCATGTCAATGAACTTATTTCACATACATGTAAACTGCTCTCATGTAATGTTGATAAAGTGAAAAAACATGTTACTACAAGTTTTCCATTCGCATTACTACCACTTTTAAACGCGTTATAAAGTGTTTTAAAACACGATATTGAGAGATTTTTTATACGTTAGTGCGACTTTTTTGAGTTATTATGTGTTTAAGATGAGATTTTTCGCGTTACTACGACTTTTAAACACGTTATTACGTGTTTTAAAACACGTCATTACGAGATTTTTCGCGTTAGTGTGACTATTTTTTGCATTTTAACGTGTTTTAAATTCACGTTATAACAAGATTTTTTGCATTACTACAACTTTTAAACATGTTATTATGTGTTTTAAAACATGCTATTACGAGATTTTTTGCATTAGTGCCATATTTTTTCCCATTATGTGTTTTAAATTCACATTATAACGAGGTTTTTCCCGTTAGTACAACCTTTAAACACGTTTTTACGTGTTTTAAAACACATTATTACGAGATTTTTTTGCATTAGTGTGACTTTTTTTGCGTTATAACGTGTTTTAAATTCACCTTATTATGTGTTTTTGAAAAACATTTTATCTTCATTATGACCCTTGTAGGCTTTCGTACCTTTGAATTCTTTAAATGAACAATAAATCTTGAGTATGAGGTCCTTAGTAAACTCTTTACCACACAGTCCATACTTTTCATGACCCTTAGCTGTTTTATTTGAAAACACTGTGGGAAAAGGAAAAAATGCTGGAAAACACTATTCTCTCGTTTTCTCACAATGTCTTCCATGCTTTCAAAGAGAAAATTCCATCAATTTATTCTGACCTTTAATTGGATGTCTGCAAACTCTTTTGATTTCGATGAGCCATAAATTTTGCTGTGTAGTTAAGTATACTTGAACACTTGTTACCAGCAATTTCTCCTTTTCTCCAATTTTTCTACTCTTTAAAAAAAGACTCCAACCATTCAAGCCATATTTATCTTATTTGTAGTCTGCAGACCCTTTCAATATGGAAAAATATAGTTATATCATGCTTTTCTGTAGTTTATCGAGAAATAAGGGTAAAATATTGTTCAATATTTCATGGTTACAACCAGTGAAAAATACCAATTTTATTTTCTAACTCTTCAATTGAAGGCGGAAACAGTAGCTCCAGCACACTACATGTACTTACCTAGGTAAACAGCACTTGCCATTCAACCAAATGGAAATACAATGTAATTTACCCAACTTTTCATGCACTTTATGTTATATTGTAATGCATTGTTACGCGGAGAGGGTACACCATTGGAAATTACAGAAAACAACAGAACTGGATTTTGACCTAAGTCCCCCCAAAAAAGGGGTTAGAAGCATGAAATAAATAGAATTTTTTTTTTTTTTTTTTTTTTGGGGGGGGGGGGGGGGGGGGGGGTGAAAATCAAAATTTATTTCATTGAGTGAACATCACAGGTAATATTTTCACAAATAGTGCAGCCACACCTGAAAATATTACCTATGATGAAATAATTTTGATCTTTCACTGAAAAAAACCAAATATCGTCTATCTAATTATTCAAGTAATTGTTAAATTTGATGTAGCTCATAAGCCAGGGATGAATGTTGGAGACCAAAGTATGATCCTGGCATTCAGAGCTACATATATGGTTAGGCAGTGGTGTCATAACGAAGCTATCCCCATGGCAGGTTTGTTTTTTTGAGCTTTGCATTATTGTTGTCCGAGTCAAAATATAGCTTGTGTGCAGCCTTCTGCACTGTGGCTGACCTGGTACTATATCCACAGAGTACAGGAAAGTACCAAGTCCAAAGCCAAGTCTAGTAGTATATTTTTCTCAACTTATGGCCTAAATTGCTTTGTTTTTGTTCTCTAAGCTATTTCCGGGTGAAAAATTACTAAAATTATTCTCCCAAGAAGTATGTTTTCCCCATCTTTCAATCTGATACATTGTTTCTTACAGAATTGAAGAGTAAATTACCGAGTCTATTAGACAGTTCATGTCCTAAGGAGAGAGGAAGGAAAGATTTATCCCATTTCTTTCCTAACCCAGAAAGCACCTTTCACAACTGTAGTTGCCTTAGTGGCCAATGTAGATCAAGTTCAGACTGCACAGAATGTGCAGTCTGATCTTTTATCTACACTGTCCACTTTGCTGAGATTCTGGGCCAGAATAACTATGAATATTGCACTAATTTGGGTGTTATTTCTAGTCTGAAATTATCGTTCAGATTTATTCAGGCTCTAAGGGATAACACTGTAATTAGTACACCTCCTGCAAAAATCAATTTCCACAACTGTGACAAGACCACAGAATTTTGGCCTAGTACAGACCCTCTTCTTAAAACCCTTAAGCTGCTAAGCCCGACTCGCTGACCTTTTGCGGACAGTGTAGATCAAGATCAGACTGCACAGAACATGCAGTCTGATCTTGGATCTACTCTGTCCGAGAAGGAGATATTATTCCCCCAAACATATTTTTGATATAGCAATGTTAGGGTTTTTGCTATCGAACTGAAAATTTCATTTTAGATATTTAGCAGTATAAAGGTTAGGATTTTCTTTACATTCAAAATGCTTTGAATGTAAGGCAAAGTTTGAACTCTTTACAGGGTTTTCCCTGGAGTTCATCATCTAGGGGTCATTTGAACCCCTTCAAATACTTAACCCTTATCCTGCTAAATAACTAAAATGAAATTTTTCAGTTCGGTAGTAAAAACCGAAATATTTCTATTTAAAAAATATGCTTTGGGTAATAATATCTCCTTCTCGGACAGTGTAGATCCAAGATCAGACTGCACGTTCTGTGCAGTCTGATCTTGATCTACACTGTCCGCAAAAGGTCAGTGAGTCGCGCTTAGCAGCCTCAGGGTTAAAAGGAGGCTAAAATTAACCCTCGTCCTAGATCTATATAATTTCAATGAAACTTTCAAGCAGATAGCAAAATCCTGAATAAAGCTATTTCAAACATATTTATTGGAGAAAAGTATCTCTGTATCGGACAGTGTAGATACAAGATCAGACTGCACTGATCTACACTGTCTGCAAAAGGTCAGCGAGTAGCTCTTAATAGCAGCTAAGGATTAACTTTTGGGGAAAATTTAGAAAATCTGGGGGTCCATATACAAAACTTTTGGAATAAAGAAATCTATTTCCTTGACTGTTGGAAATTTTTGCAATTTGAATCATTACCTTTTGAAGAAAATTGCAGCAGATGACCTCAAAAGCCCTCTTTGTATAAATGAGCCATGCTTTAAGAAGAGGGGGCTTAATGCATCTCCCTGATACATTGTATCAAGGAAGTCATCACATAATTATGGATCCCTAAAATCCATTCTGTCTAACAACCAACTGAATCATGTGGTAGAATGGTCCTTGGACACGCAGAAAAATAAAACAAAGCAAAAAGTTTCAACTCAAGTCAGCCTGTACGTATTCACCATCCATTCTTAAGAACGTTCTCAGTCTTATTCTCTAGAATTTTCTAAAATTGAAAGTAACACAACTTCTGACTGGCTAAACCAAATGGTTTAGCCAATCAGAAGTTTTGTTACTTTTAAATTTTTAAAATCTTGGAGAATAGGACAAAGAATGTTCTTAAGAATGGTTGGTGAATATGTACCCAGTGTTCGGGACATAAGGAGAAAAGAGCTAGAGAAACCAGTCTGACCCAAAGTTTCCCAGTGTATTACCATGGGATTGCTTCTGATTGAAAGCTTTAATTCACTGATTAATGTCAAATACCATTTCCAAATCTGTCAGCAATGAGATCTGAATCAGAGATGTGCTTTTTTTCTTCAGCTTAACCCCTTACCACACAATCCTAAGTTTAAACGACCCTGAGAAAAAAAGCTTTTGAAAACACAGAAAAAGGAGAAAATGCTGGTAACCAGCCTTTTCTCCTTTTTCCCACAACTTTTTCTACCCTTTCCAAAACAAATGTCAATAGGTGAGTCACATTTATTATGTTGTCTGCACTGAATCTGGATTTGTCTAAAATTTTGTCATTTTGGTAAGAGTCAACCCTTTACCAGAGAGCAAAATTTTGGCCTTGTCCAAACTAAAAGAATTTGCAGATATCAAATTAAATATCAATTAAATCATAAAATTTGTCATTCAAAAGGTAGAAAACACTATGTAAAGGAAAAAATGCTGTTAACCAATATTTTCTCCTTTTCCCACCATGTTTTCTAACCTTTCACAGACAAATCCCATTTATTTTGCCACAGTTGTTATTTTGTCTGCAAATTCATGCCTTCAATTTGGACAAGTCTAACATTTTGTAAAGACTCAAATCATTTGCTTCATATTCAGTATTGGAGCTAAACTGAGTAACAAAACACAATTTGAGCCACATACAATTTGCAGTCTGCAAAAGCTTTCAATTTTAACATATCTTAATTTTGTCATTTCAAACAAAGGGTTAAAATTTTAGCCTTGTCCAAACTGAAAGCATTTGCAGAGAACAATTTCAACGTGGCCAAAATGGTTCAACTTTTCTTTGACTGGGTAGAAAACATTGTGGGAAAAGGAGAAAATGCTGGCTTTCAGCATTTTCTCCTTTTCCCACAATGTTTTTAAAAGGCTTCTTTCCCAGAGTTGTTAAAAGTCGCATTGTGCGTTAAAGAGTGAAGTCGGTTGCTTCAGATTCAGTATTGGAGCTCCACAAAAAGACAACAAAATATTCTTTCAAATACTTCCTGACATGAAATTAAAGAACTTCTGATTCTGGAAGTCATTTTCAAATCCTTGTCTCATATCTTCCATACAAAAGAAGTAAAGTGTAAACTAGTCAACAAATGGTAATAACTACAAAGGTATTGAAGACAGAGTTATGGATCTTGTGCACAACACCTGTCATCAATGTGATCTGTGTTTGAAGTATGGAGTCAACAGCTTCCATACTCTGGAAACTAACTCTTAAAGCCCCTTTCACCACTATAGTTAGTTTTGCTACTACTGTAGATCAAGATGAGATTGCATCTTTGATTTACATTGTCTGCTTTGCTGAAACACTATTATACGAAAGCAACAATGAAATTGAGCTTAGTGTGTTTTATTACTAGACTGAAGATGGCAGATGAGTTTATTTAGCACTCAAGGGGTTGACAAGAGGTAAATAGTCCAAGAGTTATAATGGAAAAGTTATGGGTCTTTAGTACAGCACCTGTCTTCAATGTGATCAATCAATATTTGAAGTTTTGAGTCAATTATCTTTCAGTATTTGTCTCTGGATGTTATGCTTACAAAAAAGTGTAAAATAACAATAGACAATAACTCAAACAGTAAAAAGACAGACTAACAGATCTTGTGCACTGCATTAATTAACAGTCTTGTCCTCAATGTGATCTGTCTGTTTGGAGTCAAAAGCATTTATACCTTGAAAGATATGTCCAGGACAAAAGCAAAGGTGTAAATTAACCAGCAGAGCACAATACAAACCCAGCAGACATTTTGAATCTAGAAGTATGACCGAATGTCAAGGTTGATTTCATCTAGAATGTCTTGACAAAGCACAGAGTCTAGATCAAGGATCAGACTGCAAATTTTGTGGAGTCTGATCTTAATCTACACTGGCATCAAAAGCAACTATAGCTGTGAAAGGCATTTTAAGGGTGTACAAAGAGCAGTAACTCCAAAAATAAGGTAGAGTTACTGATCTTTTGCATTGCACTTTCCTCAATGTAATCTGTCTGCATTTTAAAGTTTAAAGTAGACAGCTGTATTTCAAACTTAATATGCTCATGATGAAAAAGAAGTGTAAAATAATAAGGGCAATAAGTCAGGCAATGTGTAACACAGAATCGAAACTCTTATGCACTGGATTTGTCCTTAGTTTGATCTATCTGTATTAAATTTTGTCGTCTTGAGATTTAGCTTTAGAAGTTATGCTCTAGATAAGATGGATGGATGGAAAGGCATAATGCTCATACTGTATACACCCAAGGGTTTTCCCACACATGGTCTGAGACTTTGAAAAATGTTTTTCAGACCCAAAAAAAAGAAACATGCATCCACCTGGAATTGCAAAATTGTGTTAGAGTGAAAACAAACAACCAAAATCATTATTTTAACTTGTTCTTTGGTGATTTTGATCCAGATTTTTACTGACATTCTTTTACTTTTGTGTGATTTTCACAATCTTTTTATAAAACAAGATAAAATCAACATTGTTTGATGATCAGTAACCTTTGTAATTCAATCACTGTTCTCTTTCGTAAGCATCTTAAGCTGTACCTTAACTTACAAGAACAGCTGATTGAAAACAGACTAATTACCATTTTTTACTGCATCCACTTGCAGGCTATGTACTGAATGGGAATCCAGTATTTGCTTTATTTATCTCTAGTCTATTTTTAAAACCACACACTCTAATGAGTCGGTGAAAAAGCCTTAATACTCATGCATTATTAATGGCGTGAAAAGTTATTATGATCATTATCAAATGGATAATTTTATGAACTTATAGCTTTTTATTCATGCTTATGTTCAATTCTTGTTGAAGTGGCAGTTTTGGTTAGTTAAAGAAATGAGCATTTTCATGCATCATTTAAATAGTGGACTCTTGATTTTTGCTACTGGACCCTCAAATTACTAAGGCAAGAGTCCACAGACTCCCAGACCTCAAAGCTTATAGAAATTCTTACACCCCAAAACTATATGGGGGTAGAATGACAATGTCTGCTCGCTGTATAAAAACAATCATCTAATTGCTTGTGGTGAAAGAGGATTATGCATGGAGCGATTAGCTTTTAACTTAGAGGTTTTCTTTACAATTTTGTGATGGTAAAATAAATTCTCCCCCTGACGGCAATATCAGTCATCAATATTGCATGAATAATTACTGTTTGCACAAATTAGGTTGAAGTCATAGGACTACATATAGTATTAGCATTTTCTTGTTAAGCCTTTCCCAAACAATCCCAAGCTTTGACAACCCTGAAAAAGAAAGCCTTTTGAAAACAATGTAGGAAACAGAGAAAATGCTTGTGACTAGAAAAGGGCTAACCCTTACCAAAAAGTTCTGTTTCAATGACATTTCATCATCATTTTTACCTTTCATTGTTTTCTTCCCTTCAAAAGACAAATTCTCTGAGTTCTTTTCTCCTCTTTGTTGGTAACTTATAATGTGATAAAAGGTCTTCACTCTTTACTAAATGACAAAATTTTAGACTAGTGTAAATGAAATGTGTTTGCAGACACCTAAATAAATGTGGCTGAAAAAGTGGAATTAATTTTGGGAAGGATAGAAAACATTGTGGGAAAAGGAGAAAATGCTGGAAACCAGCATTTTCTTCTTTTCCCACAATGTTTTCTGAAGGTTTCTTTCTCAGGGTCGTTAAAAGTCGGTATTGTGTGGTAAAAGGTTAATCTAAATTTCAATGTTGAAAATCTATCCAGGAGAGTACAGATATAAATACAAAATATTTCAAGATTGGACGACTTATATATTTCATAAAGTAGTAACACTTTCCCCTTCTACTGTATTCAACACCATGGGAAAAAAAGAGAATAAAAATAATAAGAAAAAAAGATAAACATTGTGGAAAGGGGTGAAATTGCTCATAAAGATTAATTTCACACTTTCCCGCACTGTTTTTTTTTTTCCATAAAATCAACAATTTACAATCATATTTCAGCTAGTTTGGAATTGTCGTCTGCAGGTTCTTTCAGTTTCAGGCTGTCTCAAAATAGTATCTCAAAGACAATTGTCAAATCACTCACAATCTAGGGCTGCACATAAGATTGAACCACAAAACCTTATCTGGATCTCTGAATAGTTCATGTATTTGATTAACTCTTATCCTGCAACTTGTCATCATAGCGAACAGTGAAATCCAAAATTAGTCTACACATCAGTACACTCGAATCTTGATCTGCACTGTTCGCAAGACACAAATTTCAATATAGTACACTTTTATTTGCATTAGAGAAAAAAACAACTTCAAATAGAGAAAATACACTGTTTTAGACTTTTAGGCAGCAGGATAAGATGAAACAAGATGATTGATGAAAATAGCGATTATTGTAAGGATAGAGGGAGGATGGCCACGACCTCCCCTATCCAATATACGTGGCTAATAAAGTTTAAAAAAAAAAAGTAGTAGCATATTTCCAAGATCAGACTGCACATTCTGTGCATACCCTGTCGGCAAAACTTATTAGCCCTGCTTCGAGCTGTAACGATCAATAGGGGCCATGCTCTCTAAAATGGGGGTTTAATTCATCTGCAGAAAGTATCCACCCAGGTCAACCAGCGCCGTCCATGCAGGCTGACCTGAGTCGATGTCAAGGACCATTCTAACTTTTTGCTATTGGTCGATTTTCTCCAAGTCTACGGACAATCTACCTCATGATTCAGTTGCTTGTTAAACAAATGAAACAAAATGGATTTTACAGATCCAGAATCATAATGATGACTTGCTTGGTACAATGTATCATGGAGTTACATGAAATCGTGTTTTGCTACAGCATGGCCCATGTATAGAACAATAGTACGATTGTTCCACATGCTTTACAGATTTTTAATTTCCGTTCCATAACTTTCAATTAAGTAATACTTTCCTGGGATGAAATTCTATTGATTTTTAGTATGTGTTTAATAACATTACCCCTGATTTATTTTCTCTTTACCCTTTACCAAACAGTCCTGTGTTTCAAAGATCCAGAGAAAGAAGGCTTTTTGAAAACATTGTGGGAAAAGGAGAAAATGCTGGTAACCAGCATTTTCTTCTTTTCCCACAAAGTTTTCTACCCTTTCAAAGCCAAATTCAGTCTTTTAAGCCACATTTGATTTGTCATCTGCATTAATGCTTCCAATATATACAATTTGTATGTAAAATTTTGTTGTCTGGTAGAGAGTTAACCCTTTACCAAACTACAATATCTGGACTTGATTAAGGTATTAGACCCCTTACGCTTCGAGTGCAACATGGAATAAAATTTCTTGTTAGTTGATAAATAAGGTTTTATACTGATATAATACTTTTGCACATTTCTAACTGACCAGAAATTCCTTTGATGTCTATCTTGAAATTATTTGTTGATACTTTTGGTAGTTTCCTGGAAAGGGAGGTAATTATTATCTCCCTTTGTAGTGAGAATATAGTGCTTTTAGATTTATAAATGATAACTCTAAGAAGGAAAAAAAGGAAAAAATGGCTACGGTAAAGTAGTACAATAATACTCATTTTTAATCGTAGCAAATTTTGTAGGATAATGTTATAGTGGAAGTAGCTGTTTTCCTTTAGGGGTCTAATACCTTAATTTGAAAGAACCTGCAGAGGACAAATTACATTTGACTAAAATGATAGGGTTTGCTTCTGTAAGGGTAGAAAACATGAAAGAAGAAGAAAATGCTGGTTTTTATTTTCTCCTTTTCCCATTATGTATTCAAGTCTTTTCCTTTGGGGTCATTAATCCTTTACAGCACATTTTAAGCCAACTTTAAATGACCCTGGGAAAGAAGCCTTTTGAAAAACATTGTGGAAAAAAATTGCACCATTTGAGCCACAACTGAAATTCTTGTCTGCAAATGCTTTTAATTAGGTCAAGGTTAAAATTTTGTTGTCTGGTAAAGGGTTAAAACATGAAATTGTTTGGTAAAGGGTGAACCAACACCACAACTCCTCGGCATTGAAAACAAATGAGCGTCGCTCTGGCAAAAGGGGAGCGGGGGCATATAATGCATCTTTGTGATGCATTACACTAAGCAAGTCATCATAATAACAATTATAGATCCATAAAATCCATTTGTCAAACAACCGACCAAATCATAAGGTAGGATGGTCCTTTGACATGCAAAAAATTGACCAATAGCGAAATGTTTTGAGTCAGGTGAGTCTGCACGGTCCCTGGTTGAAACTTTCTGCAGATTCATTAAACCCCCTTTTTGTAGAGCATGGCTCATACATATAAATGGTAATTCATAAATTTTGTCTTTGGCATCAATAGTAAAGCTATTTCTATTTTCAGGATCTATTTTAAAACGTTGTCTTGCATAAGCAAGGAGTGCATTTCTTTATAAATGGTAATTCATAAATTTTGTCTTTGGCATCAATAGTAAAGCTATTTCTATTTTCAGGATCTATTTTAAAACGTTGTCTTGCATAAGCAAGGAGTGCATTTCTTCATAGAAAGGTAATGCAATATTTCTTGATGATTCAACAGTGAACACCGTGCACACAAAGAGAAAACCATAAGGAGAAGAAACAAGATTGATTGATTGAAAGGTGTTTTATGCCGCTTTCAACAGTATACTAGTTAAATCACAGAAAAAGCTCACTTATTTATGTACGTCCTGGGTTTCACAGTTAGGCTAAGGCTCTAAGGTGTCCTGCCCAGGCTACTCTAACAAAAACCTAGTGCTCACAGGGAGGTTTAAACACAGAGCCCCTAGGTTTTGAGTCTTAAATTGTACCACAGAGCCATACAGTACCCTTGGAAAGAACTTTAAGACAAAAAAATCTTTCTTTTAACAAGCTTTATCTCAATTGCCAGTCAATTGCCAGCTCATATCAATTGGCTGCACTTCTTTACCCCCTGCTTATATTTGCCTCATTTGGTGTTAAATGCCATTTTCAAGATTAATGTAGTCATATCCTGGTGGCCAGTGCAGCTATCTGTGCATTTCTAGAGTTTCTATTCCCGTAACCTAGTACGATACTCTTTCCAATCCACTGGCTGCTTTCACACGTAAACATTTTCAAAACAATGTTCAGGGTTGTGAGAGGAATGAGAGGGCTTTCTCAAAGACATTCACAATTTACCACACAGTCCCGAGAAGAAACCTTTTAAAAACAACATGGGAAAGAAAGAAAATGCTGGTTACCAGCATTTTCTCCTTTTCCCTCAATGTCTTCTATCCTTCAAATAACATTCAATATTTGAGTCATGTGTATCTTGTCATCTGCAGATGATTACAATTTGGATAAGTCTGTAATTTTGTCATTTTGTAATGAGTTAATCCTTGGAAAGGATTTGGTCAAGCTTGGATTAAAATTCTAGACTCCTGGGCTACAGTCTCAAAGAAAAACAAAATCATTAGACATCAAAGTGGCATACAACCAGATTTTGTTTCACAAGCTTCGAGAAAAGCCTAGCAAAAACTGACCTATCTTTTTCCAGCAAAGATGTTTTTAAAAGTGATATACAGACAGAAATGCTTTCAAATAGAAAACATTTGGAATATCCCATTATTTGTCTTTAAAATTCCTTTTGCTGTCTGTCATATGGTAGCCATAAATGCATAACAAAGGAGTAGATATCGTGCTTCCTCTACTCATTACCAAACAATTACATTTTTAGACTTGCCAAATTCAAAGTATTTGCAGATGACAAAATAAATATCACTCAAACATTGAAATTCGTGCCTGGAATGGTAGAAAACATTGTGGGAAAGGAGAAAATGCTGGTTACCAGCATTTTCTCCTTTCCCACAATGTTTTCAAAAGCTTTATTTAACAGGGTGGTTAAAACTTGGGGTTGTGTGGTATAGGGTTATGCGAGTACAGCTCAGTCAGTACAAGACTGTGGTCCCTGGAGGTAGCTGGTGCTATCCCAGCAGCGGCAGATAACTTTCTGTGCTATTTTTTGGGGTTTTTTTAGCTAAGAATAATCAATGACATCCTGATAAATTTTTCTTGCAAAACACCAGCTTTCTTCAAGGTTTTTTTTTTCACAGTCACAATCTAGTTTGATGCTGCTTTAAAAAGTTACATAAAGTATCTTTAAAGCAAACCATTACTTTAACCCTTTACTACATAATCCCATGTTTTAACAACCCTGAGGAAAAAGGGTTTTTAAAACACTGTGGGAAAAGGAAAAAATGCTGGTAACCAGCATTTTCTTCATTTCTCGCAATGTTTTCGACCCTTTTGAAGACAAATCCCATCATTTGAACAATATTTAATGTGCCACCAGTCCTGCACATGCTTTTGCCCCGCCCGGGTGGCTCAGTGGTGAGAGTGTCGGACTCATGACCTGGTGGTTGTGAGTTCGATACCCGGTTGAGGCGAACTTTCTTTCCGGCGTATTTTCACCTCTCACTTGTGCTGAAGCATGTGAGAAAAGTAGTCGGTGGCTTTGGAAAGAAAGTTGTGTTAGTACTGGTGTGAGAAAGCCAGAAAACGCATGTGCGTCACCGACCGCCCTGACATGACCTTAGCTGTTAAAGTGGTGTTAAACCCCAATACAACCAACCAACCTGCACATGCTTTTAATTCAGTTGGACAAGTGCAACATAATTATTGTCTCTTGATAAAGAGTTAAAGACCCTGTTGAGAAAATGCAGCAGAAAATTTGTTACAATGCACAAGAAATAATCTATACTCAGTCATCAGAGCAGAATAAATTTCAAGAGCATCAAAAGATCTATTGAGTCACTAATTGCTTTTAGCTTTTTTCATAATCTTCCACATTATTCAAGCTTAGTGAGTTGTAATCCTTTCTGTTACATGAGCAACACAACAAAATTAAGCATATGAAATAGATCAAGAACAGACTGTGAACAGCATGCAGTCTGATCTTGGATAGATCTAGATCAGCCTCTATTTCATTCTAAACAATGACAAGAATGTCATTTGCAAAAGAATTATGACTTAAAACTTGTTTAAAAAAAAGACAAATTGATTTATTGATTTATTTGACAAGAAAGAACCCTTTTCCATAATATCCATTTTTTTTAAAAGACTGAGGAAGAAAGCTTTTGAAAACATTGTGGGACAAACATTTTTTCCTTTTCCAAAAATGTTTTTTACCCTTTTAAGAAATCAATTCATTTGTGCCATATTGGATAAGTAATCAGCAAATGCTTTCAGTTTGGACAAGTCTAAGATTTTGTCTACCGGTAAAGAACTGACCCTTAGGCTGCTAAGCGTGGCTCACTGACCTTTTGCGGACACTGTAGATCAAGATCAGACTGCACAAAACATGCAGTCTGATCTTGTATCCGCACTGTTCGATATAGAGATTCTTTTCTCTACGAAATAAGTTCCAAATAGCATTAATCGGGTTCAAACTATGGACTTGAAAGTTTCATTTAACTTATTTAGCAGTATTAAGGTTAATAAGAGATTAATTGTTACATAACATAGCTTAAGGCTGCTGGGATAACATGGAATTTGCTTTCAGTACAACTAACAGTGAATCATACTATTGATTATGACAAAAAAAGCATGTGAGGAAAAAATACTGCAGTTAGACTAAGCCTTTATTCAATTTGAGACTGGATAAACTTGAGACTTACATTAATTTAACCCTTACCAAACAATCTGGAGTTTTAAGAAAAAAGAAGAAACTGAACAAGTTGATCAATCACTGTCATGAATACAAATTTTTAGAACTTGGGTTAATCACAAAATCAGCAGAGACATGATAGATAGAGAATAGATTGTAGAGTTAGAAAATAGTTTATTGGACAAGATGTACAAATTTTATCCAGTGAGCCGAGGGGATAAACTTTCCCAACCCAAGACACCAACCATCTATTCTATCTGTCCAGTTTCTCACTGATAATCCATATCATACTAAATTAAATATTTGACTTGAAAAAAACGCACACATATCGACATCTTTTAAACTATGAATAAAGACTCAATGATTTCTTTGCGACACACTAAAATTCGTCATGTGTGTCTTTTCTAACGTGACCAAAAAATATCAGTTCAATCAAAACAATAGTTTATAATGCTCACCATGATGTTGAGCCCAAATATTGAAGGGCAAAATAAGGTTTGTATATGCAAAGAGAGATTTCATACACCATGATTATTTATATTGAGAGTTTATGATACAGCGCTCAGTGTCTGAAACCGATCTTATTATTAATTACCAAAAAATACCTGCCCATACTGCACAAAAAGAGGATTAAAGAACACAAATTGCTACCAACTGGCTTCTTTCTGACACAGTCACAGATTTGAAGCTCTGTTTAGTAATAAATAACTAGGTACCAAATAACTATAGGAAGGTCCATTTGTTGCCGCACTTTAAATGTGTACGGTCTGTGTATTCTAGACGTTTTCCGAAATAGAATAGCAAATAAATCGAAAAAGAAAAATAGAAAGGACTTGCAGACTGTTTTGCTGTCCCTTCCACAAGTCAACACCTCATAACATGAAAATGGAAAAATCAACAAATGCAACAAATATCCAGGTCTTCTCAGACTAAGTTCCAGTTTCGAGTCGGCAGAGTCACAGGGAAAAGTCCAAAAACATGAATTTAAGTAGGTTTAAAAAGGCATTTGAAAAGGTGACCCTCGAGTTTTTTGTATGAACCCCAAAAATTAGGAATAGGGGTCACAAATGACCCCTTAAAAATTTGAAGCTGGCATAAACACTGGTTGTCTCAAATGAAGACAAAAATTTCTTTATTTTGGTGTTTCGGCAAGTTAATAATATAAAAAAAAATCGAGCAAATGATCCGTGAATGTAACAAAAAAGTTATTACTTAGGTGATGATGGCCGGAGAGTGATATCGGCCAGCCTTATCAAAATCTGCCCTTCAGTTAAAGCCCTCGGGGCAGGTATCAAGGTGGCGGGCCAATATCACTCTCTGGACCTCATCAGCTGTGAATAACCTCTATGTATTTAATGCAGTCTATGGATTTTATCTCCAATCATAATTCATTTGGACATTGAAAAGTATTTGCGAGGTACATTAATCTTGAACACTTTCTTTTTTTTAAAGCACTGTCTGTGCTTGTCATATTCATAGAAGATTCGACCTGTCTGCTATGACGCATCACTATCCTGTACAGGATAAATATTAATATGCAGTGTGTAAACTAAAACTTGCCACTAATAAATTAGCAATGCAGAAAATGGCTGTAAACAATATATCTCTTGAAAATGTAGCCTGTTTTTCCCTCCAAATTTCTTAACTCTTTACCACACAATTCCCAGTTTTAACCACCCTGAAATAGAAGGCTATTGAAAACATTGTGGGAAAAGGAGAAAATACTGGTAATCAGCATTTTCTCCTTTGCCCACAATGTTTTGCACCCTATCAGAGACAGAAATCATCACTTGAAATCATTTATTTTTGTTGCCTGCAAAAGCTTTCTAATTCGTTGAGTCCAAAATTTGGTTGTTTGGTAAAGAGTTAAAGAATTAAATATTTAAAAAAGAAAAAATAATTTTTACAAATACTATTGTTTTACTGCACATCTTTGAATACAGTTTCAAAATATAGACTTTAGGGAAATCAGGATTCGTGCAGTGTTTTACAGACCTATCAACAACAAAGTCTGGGCTTATACCGAAGCTATTACCCAAGCCTGTATGGGCTATATATGTGTGTGTGTGTGTGTGTGTGTGTGTGTTACATGCTAGCTGACCATAGCTGAATTAATCATACCAGGTAGGTTTTTATTAAGTAAACTTTTATTTCATTTTGAAATTCAAAGTAACAGCTGTTGTTAAAAGAAAAAACGTCCGGTTCTGTACCCAGAATGCTCAAATCAGATAGGTCTGTATTTGATAAATACCACCTAGCAGAAGATAATGTTTTTAAAGTTCTTACAAGTCAGTTTGTAAATTTCAAAAGTTTAAAATGTTATCTAAAGTGTTTGTATATTCAGATAGTCAAGCAATAATAGCATCGATTTTTGATGACAATAAGATTATAATGTTGATGCTGTTAGTTACCTTCCCACCTATTTCTTTCAATTTTATCTTGAACTGGCCGTCTATTAAGTCCTTTTCAGTAAAAGAGCTGGGGCAGCATTAATTAGAAAGACTGAGCGTCAATAAGGAACATTACTGTACTATAAATTTTTGTTTTCTGGAAGAGGGTCAGCTAAAACAGTACAAACTTACCCAGGGTAGCAAGCTGGATGGTTGAAAGACAGTTTTTGTTGATGGCATGTTTGAGGTCTGGATTAGTGATGTCAGCATATGAAGCATATTTGGTCTGTGACATGCCGACTAGAGTTCCACAGAGACATCAAAGCCTTTCCAGACTCTCACTTTGTTGGCTGAAATTAGAAAGCAGGGGTACAATTAAAGGGATTCCTTTATGTTCCCGGAAAAATGTTCTCTAAAACCTTAGTTGTGGATACTCACTAACTCTTTACCAAGAACAAAATTTTAGACTTTTCTGAACTAAAAGCATTTGCAGGTGACAAATAAAACGTGGCTCAATTTGGTTGAAATTGATTTTGAAGAGGTAGAAAACATTGTGGGAAATGGAGAAAATGCTGGTTACCACCATTTTCTCCTTTTCCCATAATGTTTTCAAGTCTTCTTCCTAAATGTTTTTCAAACTCGGGATTGTGTGGTAAAGTCTTAAAATTATTACAATTCATCAGGTACAGACATTCAAGTTAACACATTTCTATGTGCTCAAATCTTTCTGGCTTCCAGTGGATCGTACTTTCTGCCTTCCAGAGAGGTCATGTTTATATTTTTGGTGATGAAAGAGTCAACTGTTCTCTAAAACCTATATTGTGCATATTCATTGAGATGGCTCAGCTAAGAATTCCGGTGAATTCTGTATTCCATCTAGAATTTATGACAATCATCAATTCACAAAAAGGGCTTGGTGCAATTAGGATTGAACTCTCTACCCTGGTTTACTAGCCTAAACTTAGGTACTGAGCTTGGTTGGAAATATGTTAGGGACTTGATAAGTGAACGGAACAAAGACTTACAATCTTGCTTGTACAGTAAGTGGCCATCATTTCATCAATGTCCAAATCCCCATTGACTTACATGGCTTTCCAACTTTACCTTTTATTTTATTGTGGCTTAAAAACTGAAGCTATAATTATGAAACTTGTATGAAAGTAATGCTAAATGAATTCCACAATGAAATATATATTTTCACTCCATACATTATAAAAATGCACCTGTTAAAAAAGTGGCCAATCTTTTCCAAATTTTTTTTTTTACATTGACATCAATGTCAATGTTGCCAAAATTAAGCCATCAAAATAACACCACTCTGTTATAGTGAGCTACAACTTTGATGTTAGGCCAGGAGCACAAAGCGCATATTAATATAAATTGCTCCAGTAACCTCACTTTCAACCGGTATCATTTTTCTTCTGATTTCATGATCAGAAGCAGAGTAATTAATTTTCTCGCTCACCGAAAAATACATGTAAGTCAATGGAAATTCGGAATTTGATGAAATATATGTGGCCACTTTCTGTATGTATTTCAGTGACTTCCAGAACTCGGCATGTCTCATACAATTACTTCAGATTTCTTAAAGAAATTACAACTCGGCCATTTAGTTCCTCGTAAATAAAGTGCACCATTCCAATTTGTCTTAATGCAATCACAGATATTTGAAACAAAAATAATAGGAGATTAATTCGGGATATGTGAACACCTGCCATGAATTCTGAAAGTGGGAAACATTTCAGGTCGGAAAACAGAATGAGAAATACAATTGTAAACAAGACAATTTACAATAATCATTATCAAATTATAACAGCTCATACCTCTGTCACTGGTATATCACTGTTCACCGATAAATCGATGTTGAATTCGGAGATCTGAAGGAAAAGTTTTGTAAACCTTCATGAATTTCGTCTGCAGCAACCATTTTGATGGATCACGTGATTCATTTGCATATCCGTGGTTTCACCATCTATAAATTTCGACCCTATTCGTATCCAACTTGTACTGAAAGACTCTTCTTCCGATCAAAAACATTCTAAGACAGCATACCTCAATTATGCAACCGAAAACTGAGAGGATGAATTTTGAAATTGTTGTATTATTCCAAGCAACACATTTGAACCCTTGTCGGAGATTTCCGATTTGGCAGACGAATGCACATACTAAGTGTTTTTTAACGCATCTCAATGTATTATATACTGTAAATTGGGAACAGTCGGTACAATTCACATGGTTATATTTTGTAACTTGATCTTGATCTACACGCTAATTGAGTCTCGCATAGCAGCCGTCCTTCGGTTAGATTTAAATAATAATGGAGTTCGTCTTAACTTGTAGAACTCTACTTTCATTCTTCTCACTGAATTACATGTAACACTAACAGCGCCGTTAGCGGTAACAGGTTCGTTTACGAAGCTGATCAGGCTGCACAGGCTGCACAGAAAGTAGCATGATCTTGGATCTAAACGTCCGCTTGTTTGGTGAAGCATATAAGCCTCCGCTTGTTTGGTCAAGCATATAGAAAACAAATCTTTCTGAAGATTCAGTGTATTGTATTTTCAGCCGTCAAATTAACCCTTATCCTGCTAAATAACTAAAAAGGAATTTTTTTATTTCGATATTAAAAACTCAAATATTGCAGTTTCAAAGTTCTCTTGGGGAATAATATCTCCTTATCGGACAGTGTAGATCCAAGATCAGACTGCACGTTCTGTGATCTTGATCTACACTGTCCGTGAAAGGTCAGTGTGTCGCGCTTAGCAGCCTTAGGGCTCAGAACATTTTTTGTCTAATTCGCAAGAATTTTCCATTTTTGAAAAAAAAAAACACAAAAAAAACCCCAACTTCTAACTGGCTAAAACAAATGGTTCAGCCAATCATAAATTGTGTTACTTTCAAATTTTGAAAATTCTTCAGCATAGGACAAAGAATATTCTTAAGAACGGTTTGCAAATACAGAACTGGGTTCACATATTTGGCACTAAAGGAATTATTTGAAGTTATATTTTCTTTTTTAAACGGGAGCCGTAACTTATATTGATTGATCGATTGTAAGGTGATTAACGCCGTTTACAACATTATTTCAGTCATATCACGACGGCCAGCGCACCTATCTATGCTTTCCTGGAGTTTCTTTTACCAGTACTCCGCACAATATTCTTTCCAAACCATTGGCTGCTTTCCCACTTCACCATCGTCGAAACATTGGTCAGCGGTGAGAAAGGAATGAATCCTGACGCAATGACTATCATCAATCCTCGGAAAGAGATTGGCCGAGCCGGGGATCGTACCAGCAACCCCCTGTTCTCAAGTCTTTCACGCTAGCGACTGAGCTACGGGGTTCGGTCCATAACTTACATCACGGGCTTTGGACTGTCGCTACCTACATGTAGCTGGATTGACTGTTAAAGATTTTCGTCCGGCTAACTCCCTATCGATCTGTAATACCTGTCAATTCCACGATAGCTAAGCCTTCCGGAGAGTTTGTGGTCAACCGCAATTTCTCTGTCTCAAGAAGGGATTACTCCGTTTATACATAAAACTAAGACGACTTGACTGGGTCGAAGACAAACTAATGCATAAATTAACTCTAAACCAAACAGTCAAGTGTTTTAGTGCCCCGAGTCGAAATGCTGTTTAAAGTATTGTGAGAAAAGGCTAAAATTCTGGTAACTGCAATGTTCTCTACCATTCAAAAGAGAAGTTCAATCGTGACGCACATAAAAGTGAGCCATGCTCAGGAAAAATGGGATTTAGTACATCTTCGCGATGCATTTTATCAACTTGCGGCAAGTCATCACAAAATTATGGATCAATAAAATCCATTTTGCCTAACAAACGACTGAATCATGAGGTAGAATAGCCATTGGACATGCAAAATAATACCAAAAGCAAATAATTTCGACTCGGGTCAGCCTGCGCAGTCCGCGCAGGCTGACCTTAGTCGATATTTTTTTTTGCAGATGTATTAAGCCCCTTTTCACACAGCATGACTCATATATAATTTGTGTTAAAATGCTTGGAATTTGGACTAGTCAAAAGTTTCGTCAACTGGTAAAGAGTGGAGCATGAATGAAATTGAAAAAAAAAAAAGAGTTATAATCACGAACCAAGGGTTACCACTTACTGAAATGTGATAGGATTTGCTTTGCAAGGCTACAAATTCAAAGCAATTTCTTTCGTCTAACTCCCTTATGGATCTGGGCTCCTGCATGGCTCAGTGGTAAAGTGTAGGACTCGAGCTCGAGCCACACTGGAAGTATTGGGCTTTTCGTGCTTGGACAAGACACCTCAGAGCCCCAGCCTAGTACTAGTGAAACCAGGGAAATACATGAATAATTTGAGCTGTCGTCTTGATATGACAAAATGATACTGAAAGAAGCGTAAAACGCCATTCAGTCAATCAATCCTTATCGATCTGTAAATACATATACCTGTCAATTTTACGATAGCTAATTCTTCAAGGTGAACTGCACAACTTCATCTGTCTCAAGAACGGATTACTTTGCTTTTACAAAAAAATTAGTAGATGATACAGTATTGAGGATAAAGTAGTACGTCAAACCTTTTACAGACAACCCCCTTAGGAAAAAGATTTTTTTAAAAATATTGTGGGAAAAGGAGAAAATGCTGGTTACCAGCATTTTCTCCTTTTCCCACAATGTTTTCTACCGTAGAGAATTTACCCTCATTTTTACCAATTACAAAATTTGTCGACTGCAGATGTTTTAAATTTGGAACAGTTTAAAGTTTGTTTTTTGGGAAAGGATAGGGGGGTTTTTTGCATAGTGTTGCACGCCCTTTTCAACATTGTTTCAGTTGTTTTGCGGGGTCCATTATACATATCCATGCTTTCCTAGGGTTTCTTTTATCAGTACGCTGTGAAATATTCTTCCCAAGCCACTGGCTGCTTTCCCACATTCCCATTGTCGAAACAATGATCAGCAGAGAGAGAGAGAGGAATGAATCCTGCCGCAAACACTATCATCAGTCCTCGGACAGAAATTGGCCGAGCGGGTTTGAACCAGCGACTCGCTGGTATCAAGTGGTATCAAGTCCTGCACGCTACCGACTACGCTACTGGACTCGGCTTGACAGGTTAAAGGTCCAATAGCGACAAAAAAAATCAATGTAGTTTTTAAAATACATTCGAATTTAAATCATACCATCTAAAAGTGTGGAAAATACAATGAAAGATGACAAACTGTTATTGTGTGGTTGGTACAAGTGTTAGTCGTTGGTAGAAAGAATTCTAAAATTAGCCAAAAAGTAAACAAAAGATACAGCGACCTGGCAACTTTTTACTTAGTTTTGAAATTAATTTCTCTGCCAGCGATTAACACTTGGACCGACTGTACAATAACAGATTATCATCTTCACAATAATTTCCATACTTTTCTATGGTATGATTTAAATTTAAATGCATTTTAACACCCGGGTTGAATACTTTTTGCAGCTATTGCTCCTTTAAGGGGAAACTGAACTGAAGCTGGATGCAACCTAATCTAGTATAGCAAAATCTTAATTTTTTTCAGGCAGACGCTGATGAATTAGTTCTTGGTGAACGTTGATGTCTTCCAAACATCCACCTTTGATGAAAGTCCCAGGATAGACCCCCATAAGTCTTGCACCGAAAAAATAGTTCTAAGTTAGGTTGTTATATATATCTAGTCTATCTCTCGTAAATCGTGCCAAAAATACACGTTTCTATTCTAAGCAATTGTAATTTAACACAAATATATGAGCATCTAGTATACCTGCAAAAAAGTTTCGACCCTGGCAAGCCTGCCAATGGTCAATTTTTTGCTTGTCTGACTACCAGGCTAGTGAGGCTACCTCGGGATTCAGTGGGTGCAGTCTGATCTTGATCCGAAATTCTGAATCACCACTTGAAAGCTGTAAAAATTGTGTACCCATTTGCACTCAATCAGTCGGTTCTAGGGAAAGTTTGTTCTAGTCTCGTCAATCATTTTAACCCTTTACAAGACGACAAAATTTTAGCCTTGTCCAATTTGAAAGCATTTGCAGACGACAATTTCATTGTGGTTCAAATGGTGCAATTATCCTTTGATAGAGAAGAAAACATTGTGGGAAAAGAAGAAAATGCTGGTTACCAGCATTTTCTTCTTTTCACACAATGTTTTCAAAAGGCTTCTTCTTCAGGGCCGTTAAAAGTTGTGATTGTTTGGTAAAGGGTTAATTCTTTTCCAAACGACAAAATTGTAGACTGGTCCAAACTGAAAGGAATTGCAGACGACAAATTTAACAGGACTCAGTTAAGTGAAATTAACATTTTGATTTACATTTTGATGGGTTAGAAACATTGTGTGAAAAGAAGAAAACTGTGGTTACCAGCATTTTCTCCTTTACTTACAATGTTTTCCAAAGCCTTCTTCATCATGGTCGTTAAAGCTGGGTAGGCCTAATGTGTGATAAAGGGTTGATTAAAAAATATTTGAGTGAACAATTAACATTTTGGCTGTTAAGCGCTACTCAGCGTGCTTTGGTGGACAGCGTTGATCAAGATCAGACTGCACAAAACGTGCAGTCTGATCTTGGATCTACACTGTCCGTAACTTTGTCACTTTGGACATTCTGGCCAAAACAAGATCTAAATTGCAATATTTTGGCTGTTTTTCCTTACCGGTCCGTTTCAGTTATACAGTGCACCAAGGGTGAACAACTGACAAGTAGAGTCTGTCTTGACAGTTCTTGGTGCAAGATCGCACAGGGGGATTGTTTTTATAGAAAGATCTAATATATTTTGAAATTCGGCCAGGAATTTCAGACAAGAATGAGCCATCATATTTTGTCGAATATTATTATTGGCAATGCAAAATAGCTTGAATTATAACATCTGATTACAAAAACATGTCCATGAGAAAGATCTTTGATAGTCTATTCCAAAATAAATTCCGTTTCTCTAACTAACTGATGAAAGAATCGCCATCTTCATTGCAAATGAACGAATGATTTTAGCCATGCTCTGTGAAAAGGGGGTTTAATCCATCTGCAAAAAGTATCGACAACAATCAGCCTGCGCAGTCCGCGCAGGCTGATTGTCGTCGATACTTTTTGTTTTTGGTAAATTTTCTGCAAGTCAAAAAACCGGTGGTTGGACAAGATGGATTTTTTATGGATCCATAATTATTTAATGACTTGCTTGGTATAATGCATCACGGAGGTGCATTAACGTCGTTTTGCTTGAGCACGGCTCATTTATTTTCATAGTACATCAACGACTTTAACCCTTAGCCAGACGACAAAAATTTAACCTCGTCCAAAATGAAAGCGTCCCTGATTGGCTTACGTTTATCTATCGTTCTACCGGTTGCCCATGTGGGCGACGCCCCGGATAGCTGCTAGGTATGTAATAGGGGAAAGTGAAAGATACAGGACGAAACCCATCCAAAGTTATGCCGAGTTCTTTCACGTGCTCAGTATACAGCCCCATCATACGAGACCTATGTATCATATGGAAGGCTTTTTCGTAACATTAGGTCGCCAGGTTTGGCAGTCGAACCCACATATTCAAG
The DNA here is from genome assembly GCA_946811185.2 of Hippopus hippopus. Taxonomy (NCBI): domain Eukaryota; kingdom Metazoa; phylum Mollusca; class Bivalvia; order Cardiida; family Cardiidae; genus Hippopus; species Hippopus hippopus. The sequence goes on along the minus strand of OX328107.1, from coordinate 35,338,991 downwards.
TGACCTGAGATCTGACGTTTACAGGTCTCATGCTCTACCAACTTAGTTATCGGGGTCGGTCCAATATTTACTTGGTGTAATTTACTGGGTGTAACTTTAATTGCTCTAAATGTTTCTATCATCACTTTTTTCGTCTGCTTCCGGTGCAAATAACGATGTTCAAAATTACAATATTTGATAGTGTGATTATGTGGTTACCAGCATTTTCTCATTTTCCCATAATGTTTTTATTTTGCTTATTTCTCTGCAGTCCTTGAAAGCAAGGAATAAACAAAGGGTTAAGTCGTTTAGGGCAGATGATTTGAGAGATTTTTAGGGGGTTTAAAGGAAAATAATGGGCAGTTCCGAAGGAAAAGAGAACTCTGAAATTTGTACGATGGTATTAAAAACATCATCACAAATGCATAAAAGTTTCGGATGAAGAAATATGTTTGAACAAATACTTAAGGAAAGCACCATTGTCGACACATGCATTCTTAATTGCAATGAAATATGTCAGAAAGAATCCGGCTCAAATCTTTGCCAAGCGAAAAAATGTTTAGACTTGTACACATTGAAGGCATTTACAGACGACAATTCAAATGTGTTCCAAATGGTTCGATTTGTGTTTAATAGGACAGAAAACATTTAGGAAAATGGAGAAAATGCTGGTTACCAGCATTTTCTCCTTTTTCCTCAATGTTTTCAAGGCCATCTCCGACAGGATCGTTAAAATCGGAGTTATGTAGTAAAGGGTTAACGTTTTACCCTCTTGCACAAAGTTGAAGCAGGCGACTTTGAGAACTTTCTTCAAGTAAAAAATGGACAGTTATCACGAATAAAAGTTTCAAATACACGAGTGCTTGTAAACTTATTTGATAGAATGAGGAAATGCTCAGTAAGATAAATTGCTCCTTTTACCGTAATTTTACAAATGGTCCACTGGTATATTAGAAAAAAGGTAAATAAGAACGTAATAATAATAATAATACGGAAATATATGTATATCCCAAGTTGCCAAAAAAAGAACATGGTTTTCCCTCCACCTACTTTTTTCATCTGCAAACTGGGTCCGTACTCACCAACCATTCGTAAGACCATTCTTAGTCCTATTCTCAAGAATTTTCTAAATTTAAAAGTACATCTTCCGAGTCCGTATTCACATGGCAACCATTCTTAAGAACATTCGTAGTCTTATTCTCCATGATTTTCTTAATTTGAAAGTAATACAACTTCTGAATGGCTAGACCAAATGGTTTAGCCAATCAGAAGTTGTGTTACTTTCAAATTTAGAAAATTCTGGAGAAAAAGCCTAACAATAGTCTGAACAATAATTAGTGAGTATGCCCCCTGATTTGATAAACAAAATGGTTTAGCTATTCAGAACTTGTGTTAGAATGAAAATAAGAATGATTGGTGAGTACGGATTTGCTGTTTTTGTGGCATTTGTCGAAGACAATGCCACTCTGAGTTCAATATTCAATATCAATATGTTCAATATTGAATTTTGAAGACCATGTATCGTATTTTGTGCAAAACCGAAGGAAATAAACCCAATTAAACTCAATTTTTCTCAGATAAATGAGTTTTTCGATAGAACTCAGATATGTATTTGGAAATCGCGTATTAAAATAAACTGGATTAGGCCATCGATCGTGGAAATACTTCTTTTGATAGAAAATTGCTTCACCCGGTCTTAGCCCTCTATTGGCGCAATGATATACACAAAATTTGTCTACTGACCGCTTTGGTTCCTGGCTTGTTCGTTCCAAAACTAGTTCGTCCCTGGGCTTGCTCGTCCCATGATTGCACACTATTCCATTTGATTGTGCATGAATATTTACAGATCGAAATAATTGATTGTAATGTTGGTAATTAGATCTTGACGGCCAAAGATATCTCGAAATCATAGTTTTCAGGTATAAACTTAATTTCATTCAATATATATGAATGGATTCTCTCTCTACCCATCATGCGTCCTACCATCAAGGGATATTACTCCTGACTTCTCTTGTGAATGATCAAAGGGAGATCATCAATACACAAATAATCCAAACTTTGGAACCAGTATCTCTCTTTAACCAAAAAGAGGTATTAATTTGCTTAGTAGGTTGACTTTCAAGTTAATATTTGAATAATATTTCTCTTTTTTTTCCAAATTATTAATTCCACACAATGGCTCTCTCGACAAATGCCACACCAGTGTTTTCAACGCTTTGATTAATTTAGACTACTAGTATTTTAAAATCTTGTCGCCTAGTAACGACTGAAGGCCAAATTACGGTATTTCGAGAAAGAAATACCGAAAACATCTTAATATCAAATACTTTTTATTATGGTACCCCGTCTGTTTGTGTCTTTGCAGCATGGCCTCGATCCAACCTCTTTGCCAGAGCAGCAAGGCTTTACGGGCTAACCACCAACTTACAAAAATAAGAATCTATTTCAGCTATGCTCCGGCAAAAAGGGGGGGGGGGTGCTTAATTCATCTCCGTGATCTATGGTACCTTGCAAGCCATGACATACTTATAGATCTATAATATCCATTTTTTTTTTACAACCAATTTAATCATTAGATAGAAGGGTCCTTGGACATACAGAAAATTGACCGATAGCTAAAAGTTTAGGCCCAGGTCAGCCTGCGCGGAGTGGGCATGCTGACCTGGGTCGATACTTTTCGCAGATGCATTAAACCCCCTTTTCACAGAACATGGCTCATTTGTACTTTCTATATACGCATTGTTCCCCTTTATTTTGGTCCCACCTACGCATTGACGTTGTTTTCTCTATTGTCAAAAAATTAACCAATAATTATCCGAAAGCAGAGAACAAAAGAACCGTCACTATATGGCTTGCAACACGCGAAAAGGGGCATTCGGACATTTGCGTAAAGTGTCGTCTCAGATCAGCCTGCGCAGTCCGCGCAGGCTAATCCGAGACGGCACTTTACGACTACATTAGATTTTGTGCTACAGTAGACTTGCGCAAAACAGAAAATTACATAAAAACGGAAGTGTCGTTTCGGATTAGCCTGCGCGGACTGCGCAAGCTGATCCGAGACGACACTTTACGCAAATGTCCGAATGCCCCTTTTCGCGTGTTGCAAGCCAATTATTGTAGTCGTCTTCTGGTTTAATGATCTATATGCATTAATTACTCTGACAACGGTGAAAACAGTACAAAAAAACGCATGGAAAACAAGGGACCTATATCTTGATTGTGTAAAATCTTATTTTCAGCCGCAAAATTCTCTTTGCTTCATATGGGCAAACGTGAACATTTTTTTCAGAACGAAGCAACCTGAGGTCAGGAACGCCACTTGTATTAGGTAGGCAAAGCCTTGGTACATGTATTTGAACCGTGTTCTGAGAAAAGGGGGTTTGATGCATCTCTGTGATGCAATATACCAAGCAACTCACAACATAACTATGGTTCCATAACATAAAATTCATTTTGTCTGACCACCGACTAAATCATGAGGTATTATACTCTTTTGACATGCAGAAAGTCAAACAATAGCAAGGAGTTTCGTCCAACGTCAGCGTGTACAGACTGCGCAGGCTGATATGGGTCGATACTTTTTTTGCTGATGCAGAGTCACTTTTTCACAGAACATGGCTAATTTCGATGTATAGGGAGGGATTGTTGTTATTACCATGCTGCGAGTCACCCTTTTAAAATTGTGTCTAAATCTGCAATCTAAATCTGCTACGCACAGGGTTTCTTAGTAGAAAGGACCAGCCATGCTCCCATCTTTTTTCCTTCACGTGGGTGGATGAGGAACAAAGGCTCTTTGGACCAACAGGCCCTTTTGTCACCCTTTCTCCCTTTTTGAACCACGTGGACTGTTACATGTACTACATGTCCAACTTCTGTACTGAAATGATCTGCTTCGTGTGCGGAAAAAAACAGGATTGAATTTGAACCGGCGCAATATAACACTCCTTCCTATACATAATGGTACAATATTAATCATTAACCTGCTAAATATATTAAATTTCAAGCCGATAGTGAAAGTCCAAATGTAGTAATTTCAAAGTTACTTTGTGAGGGAAAATTTCTCCTTATCGGACGGTGTAGATCCAGGATCAGACTGCACGTTCTGTGTAGTCTGATCTTGATCTACGCTGTCGGCAAAGGGTCCTTTTGTTTCGCTAGGTGGCCTAATGGTTAACAGTTTACTGGGTGTAAGTTTCTGTCAAGGCACTTTTTTACGTCAGCTTCCGGTACGCGTAACAATGTTCAACATTACAGCATTTGATTATGTGATAGTAACGGTGGAATTTGTTCGGTGTGATCGAATCCAATATCCGGATGTAAAATATGTTATGATTACCAATTAACCCTTATGCTGTCGTGAGACAATTATTACTCTGGATGCCTTAAGCACGATATAGAATAGAGTTATACTACATATTATGTCCAGTCTGATATTAGAACAATCTGTCCGAAAATTTTTAAGGAGGTAATACATGTAATTCTAAAAGGTCGACTTGTAGCATGGTGAGGGGAATTTAAAGAGCTTTTGTGGACAGATTCATTTCAGCCAATACAACAGAGATTCCAGTCTGATATGGGATCGTCGGGACTAATGTTATGTGCTATATTCTCCCCAAAACAATCTTACGTGGCCATTGTACCTTGTTTCCCAACTACATGTATATTGTGGCAAAAAGGTATAAAAATATTGACCTTTTCCGTCTTTTTCTATCCACTTCATCTTGTCATTTAATTTGTAGCACTAATGTTATTGTTAATGAAAAGGACTGGGTCAACTGAAAGGGATTAGTCAGCGGAGCGAGTGATTTTCGAAGGTAGGATTGATAAGAAAGCTTTACCTTGGCAAAAGGGCTATTCTGATGTTATAAGATATAGTTTCTTCAATATGAGTCATGCTCTGGCAAAAGGGGGTTTAATGCGTCACCGTGATGCATTATATCAAGCAAGTCATCACAAAATTATGGATCCATAAAATCCATTTTGCCTGACGACAGAATCATGAGGTAGACTGGTTCATTTACATGTAGAAAATTGACACAGAGCAAAAAGTCTCGAACCATGTCAGCGAGAGCGAACTGCGCATTTAGTATTACGGACAACTTACGAACCAAGTTTGAACAGAGACCTTACTCGTAAATCTATCCGTTCCGCATTTTTTCAAAGAAAATTCCGTTCTTGTACCACACAGTCCTGAATTTGAACGACCCAGGGTTAGAAGCCTCATCAACTCCAGCCGCAACTAATTTATCGTCTGCAATATCTTTTAATTTGGACGAGTGCAAAATTTTGTCATTTGGTGAAGAGTTACAATGATGCGTTTATCACATATGGAAAATTCGCGAACTTCATATATCGTATTTCCGTTAAATTATCGCTTAATTAGGCACAGCTATCGATTTACAGAGCTTACCTTCGTCATATAATGTCTGATAGCTTGCAACGTGTCTCAGAATAAAAAGTACAAACATTTTGATTGATCCGGAAGATCCACAGACTTATTCTAATCTGCAGTGGGCGCGTTCATTTGCCTTTTTGTCATTGTCTGCATAGCCGAGTCGTCATATTAACCGCCAACGTTTACAACATGTTCGCAGCAGTCATGGCAGCCCTGTTTCTGACAGCCATGGACAAAACGGGATTGACGTAATACAACGCAGAGGAACGGGACAAGCAAACTTGATGGTATCAGAATTTACCAGCACGTAACAAGACTCAGATACGATTCGTGTTTGGACGTGGAAGCCCTTTTTTCACGGTATCGATCGATCAGGCCGTGGAAGAACGCAACGGGCAAATGTTTTAATAGAAAAAAAATCTGGCAAGGCAACCCCGGCGATCACGGTCTGACAAGTTTGCTTATCCCGTTCCTCTGCGTTGTATTACGTCAATCCCGTTTTGTCCACGGTTGTCAGAAACGTGGCTGTGGCTGCAGGGAACACGGTGTAAACCTGGGGTGCCCTCCACGGCTTGTCACGGATACCGTGAGGTACCGTAAAGAGACTTAACTAAACTTGGTAAATGGAGAAAAAACGAACAAAATCTCACGGCACACCACGTTTCGGAAAAACGGGGCTGCTGTGGCTTCCGGGAATATGGTGTAAACGTAGGGTTAGAGGAGTCTTCAATGTGTGTACCTGTCAACTTAACGGGAATTTAGTGTATACCCGTCGGCATTTCAAGGTTCCATACATTTTGTACATCTTATCTGAAAGGGGTCTTTCTTTTGTATGCTCCTCGGCTTACCGGAGTCCTCACTGTTTACACCATTCGGCATACTTCGGGTGATGGGAGCCATCAAATCCTTCGGCTGTATCTGGTGGATTGATATGCACCAGATCGGTACATTTCATCGCCCGGAAATACGCCGGTTTACCGTTCTGAAAATTGTAAGGCTCCTCTTAAAAAAGAAAACTTGAGTTTCAATTTTCTATCGAAATCTTTCTAACTATATTTCAGTTGACAAACAGTTCGTACATTCATTTTTGAACGTGGTATATCAATTCCGATTGAAGTTTTCACCAACAGATAGATAAATGTGAATAACTTCATCGAGCTTGTTTATGTCGTTGCTAAACGACTTACAGTGGCGCCGCCATGTATAAGATCACGTGATTGGCAGTTCAAATGGAAATGACCGTTATACGGACGAGGTTAGATGTAGGTACGGAATCGGCCGAGTTGTGACGAGTGCGTTTACACATGTGCATCTATCGAGGGTCTCTATATTGAACACTTTCGGGCTAATCTGCATCGCAATGACACTTTGAATTCCTTAGGGAATAATTAAAACACTATGAAAAATAACACTCTAATGTTCAATATTTCGGCTATTGCCTTTTTCAAGAGTCAGAAACACTAACTCTTGAAAAAGGCAATAGCCGAAATATTGAACATTAGAGTGCTATTTTTCATAATCTGCATCGGTTACAATCGTCGGCCTTGCGAGGTTTTCGTTGTATGTAATGGTCAGCTTATCGAATTTAAATACTTTGTACATCTTAAAGGCCCAGTAAAGGCCAAAATATCAAAGCAGGTGTCATAATACATTTAAATTTAAATCATACCATTTAAAAGTATGAAAAATATTGTGGTGATGTCAGTCTGTTATCGTGTGGTCGGGCCATATGTTAGTCGCTGGTAGAAAAAAGAATTTTTAAATCCGGCAAAAAGTAAACAAAAGACACAACTACCAGGCAGGTTTAACCTAGTTTTAAAATTGAATCTCTGTCAGCGACTAACACTTGGACCAATCGGACAATGACAGATTGTCATCTTCACAATAATTTCTATACTTTAATACTGTATAATTTAAATTCAAATGCATTTAAACACCCGCGTTGTTTACATTTGGCCTTTATTGTCACTTTAACATATCTAGGCCTCCAGTGTGTATGCTTAAGGCTTCAATGTGTATGCCCGAAGGCTTATCTGGGTCTACGTTTTTCACACGTGTTGACTCAAAGGTTTCGTCATGTTGTTCACTTTTCGGCTACTCAAAGGCTTCAGTGTAAACATTCATATAGGCTTGTACGCTGTTTATCGAGGTAATCGTTGTATGTTCCTTGGCTTATTGGCTGTTTAAACCTATAAGACATCACAAAATCCTATACTGGTCCAAACTAAGGCATTTGTAGACGATTAATCAAAGAGGGTAAACGATTGGATTTACATGTACCTGCAACGGGGTAGAAAACATTGTGGGAAAAGGATGAAATGCTGGTTACCAGCATTTCATCCTTTTACCACAATTTTTAAAAGGCTTCTTTTGCAGGGTCGTTAAAACCCGGGATTATGTAGTAAAGGATGAACTGTCCATACTCGTCATCTCAACTTATACCCCCGTCACACCAAACTCGTTTTCACTCCGTTCCGAAAATTTATGCCAAACGGACTTAAACTCTGTTCTGACGGAGCAGACGTATTAGCAAGCTTTTGTGATCTTTTTACGAACTTAATGGACGGGCTAGGAAGGGAAGGGTGCTCCAGAACTTTGAGCCTGCTCAAAATTTTTTGCCGTCCATCCCGTCCTGTAATTAGACGGAGTGACAACGTACTTAAAACGGGATGGACGTACTAGAAACGGAACAGCCGTACTTCGATCCCATTAGAGAAGCGGTGCAGTCTGGCATCAATTGGCAGTGCGTTTGCACTTTACCGTCCGAAATTACACGTCATATCCCGACCGCAACCCGTTTTCCGATTATGTCAGGACGGGTAAGACGTTCTAAGAACTAGTTTGGTGTGACGGGGGCTTTAACGCGGCTTATCGGTATCCTCATGGTGCACGATACTCGTCCGCTTATCTGGGTATAGTGTTAATTTCACACCCTTCGCCTTTCGGGCTTACCTCGCGCACTCTCGTCGTCATATCGATATTTACCATGCTGCACAAATGTCGACGTGTAGAGATTTAATTTCTTTTTGCAGGTGCAGTTCTGTAGAATGTCAACGAACTTGTCCAGTGTTCAGTCGCTAAAATGGGGTTAACCAGGAAGTCAGCATAAAACAGGGGTCGATTCAAAAATACAAAATGGGATAGAATCCTTAAATTTGTCATCAAGAAAATCATTTAACTGTTCCCCACGCATCCTATTTTCAGAGATACCAGTACAAGTAACGTAAAGGAGAATCATTTGGCAAAAAGATTTTTTTCTGAATAACAATACGTTAACCCGTATCCTCCTAAATAACTAAAATCAAATTTTCAATTCGATTGTAAAATACCAAATATTGCTATTTCAAAGTTATGTTTTGAGGAATAATATCTCCTTATCGGACAGTGTAGATCCAAGATCAGACTACACGTTCTGTGTAGTCTGATCTTGATCTACACTGTCCGCAAGAGGTCAGTGACTCGCGCACAGCAGCCGAGGGATTAAAAGCAATAAACAGATAATGACTTAAAGCTTTTTTCCATAAGCCGTAAGTTAAATCTGTCTGGATCAAACTTTCCTTTTCATCCTGAAGCTGTTTCGAAATTAACGGCATTTCAAACCAATACAAAAAGTGCATTGGTTGCAGTGTTCTAACTTCTTTTTCCCTAAATCTATACCCGTATCGGACAGTGTAGAGTCAAGATCAGACTGCACAGACCGTGCAGCCTGATCTTGATTTACACTGTCTGAAACGATGCATTAAGTTGCGCTTAGGAGCCTGGGGATAAATTAATCCTTTATTACACCCGAGTTTTAACAACCCTGAAGAAGGCTTTTGAAAACATTGTGGGAAAAGCAGAAAATGCTGGTAAACAGCATTTTCTCCTTTTCCCAAAATGTTTTCTTCCTCATCAAAGACAGAAATCATTATTCGAGATACACTAATTTTGTCGTCTACAAATACTTTCGATTTGGTGGAGCTCAAAGTTTCGTCGTTTAGTAAAGAGTTACAATAATATTAGGGCTTCCTTGCATGTCTGCCTGTCTGTCTAGCCAAAAAATGCTTCTGGATTTAACCTAATACAATAAATAGAAATTCTAAATATGAGGTGAGGACATTTGTTAAATATATTTTATTGAATTATTTTAACATTTCGCTTACTGTTGTTTCACTGATAGCAGTAAAATATGGTTGAAATTTCAATTTCTCAATGAATCATTCAATCATTCGAAAATTTAAATCATGCAATTAAAAAAAGATACCCTTCACTACTTATGTTTTATTTTATGAAGACGTAATGGGGGGTGGGGGGGGGGGCTTCGTGGCTCATTGGTGGGGTGAAAGACTCATAACCTGGAGACCCCGGGTTCCAGCCTCACTAGAGGCACAGGGCCTATCGTTGTAGATCTAGTGTCCTTGGGCAAGACACCTCAGAGTCCCAGCCTATAGTACTGGTGAAACCCAGGACATATATGAATATGTGAGGTGTCGCAATGATATGACTGAAATATTGTTGAAAGCGGATTTAAACACCATTTAATCATAAATCAACACAGAAGCAATGACCTTTGGCAAGAAGCTCCGATCTTACCAGCTATTTGCCTACGGTAAAATACCGTACTTGAATTGCAGACTAGTTCTGAAGTGCCGAACGATTTGACAACGATATACTATATAGTTCCGTGCTTTAACGGCCTGAGAAACACAGGGTCTGAAACGTTGCATTAAAAAAAAAGAAAATTGCTGGTACCCCGGATTTTCTACATTTCCCACAATGTTTCCTACTCAATAAGGGACAAAGTCTATTTAGGTAACGCTTAGATTTTCGTCTGCAATTACTTCTAATATTATGGACTATGCTCTCGAAACAAATCTTATCATATTTAAGTTGTCGTCTGCAACCGCCTTTGATTTGGACATGTCTATAATTTTGTTGTCTGTTAAGGTGTAAAACTAACATTTATTGTTAAGAAATAAGCAAAGTTCCTGTTTATTAACCCTCTCAGTGCAATTTTATGAAAACAGGTGCTTTTGTGAAAAGCAAAGATCAATATCAGACTGCAAAGAACGTGCAGATCTTGGATCTATACCGTCCGCCTGGTTAATCAAGTCTATGAGATAAGAAAAAAAGTCCTTCGAAGTTTCAATGGATTGTATTTCTAGCTGTCGAAAGAGGCCGAGTTTATATGAGCCATGCTGTGTGAAAAGGGGGCCTAATGCATCTGCAAAGAGTATCGACCCATGTCAGCCTGCGCAGTCCGCGCAGTCTGACATGAGTCGAAACTTTTTGTTTGTATTGGAGTTTAACCCCGCTTTAAGAGCTTAGGTCATATCATGGCGGTCAGTGCACCTACGCATGTGTTTTCTGGCTTTCTCACACCAGTACTCTGACACAAATTTCTGTTTAAGTCACTGATTTCTTTTCTCCCCTGCATCAGAGGTGAGAGGCGAAAAATCGCCGGAAAAAAAAATGTAGCAGTTTTGATTGATAACCTTCCAAAGAAGGGATTGAGCCCAAGGCCTCCAGATCCCAAGGCGAACGCTCTACCACATCGCTGCAAAAGCTAGCTCTATTGCAAGGCAGTATTTATAAGTGCCCCCTTATACAAACACAAGCTATACATTTATATCTGTTTGTGGGATAGACCAGTATACTACAGAAAGTTTGCTACAACCGGGTATTGAACCAGCAAACATCAAGTCACGAGTCAGATACGCTAACTACTGAGCTACCCGGCCGGGTTGAAACTTTTTGCCATTGGTCGATTTTCTGCTTGACAAAGGGCCATTTTACTGGCTTTAGATCCAGTCGATTGTCAGAAAAAAAAAATATGGATCTTTAATTATGTGATGACTTGTTTTGTATAATGCATCAGGGAGATGCAATAAGCCCCCGTTGCCAGAACATGGCTCTGGCAAAATGGGGCTTAAAGGCCCTATAGCTGCCAAAAGTGAGCAATGCGGATGTTAAAATGCATTTAACTTAAAATCATACGGTTTTAAAGTATGTACACTAATTGGTATGGTTTAAATTTAGACGCATTTTACCACATTGCTTACTTTTGGCAGTTACAGGGTCCTTAAAAATACCCGTCTGAGTTTCAGTGGAGAGGCTGAAATTATAATATTATACTTGGTGTTTAAAGGGTCAGTTAAATCAGAAAAGATATTTTTAGAAACTGCACTACTTATCCGTTACCATTAATGCGTAAAAACGCTAGCTTAATCTGCTGTAACAATTTGAGCGAACCAATTATCGTCCAAGCAGACATTATAGAATTAATATTTTACATAGCAACCATTCTGTACTCGTGCATGACGTCATTATTTCTTAATATACACATACAGTCCCTGTGAACTGATCTAAATGATATTTCCATGTCTGACGGCGTTAACCCTTTCCCTCATATACAAGTATTATTCGGCACGTTTTTAGACGAAGCAAAAGCATTGTAGACAACGGAAAAGTAGCTTAAAAGAATGTTTTGCCACTGTTTTCTCAACAATCTTTAAACTAATTTTAGTGTAGATTTTAAAAATGATTGTTTTTGTAAATCTGTCTCTATTTCTGCGGTATTCCAAAATAAACGATAATATCACAAGAGTTATAGGAAAATACTGAAATGTGCATGGAATTGGATAAACCCTTTACCAGATGACAAAATTTTAGACTTGTTCAAATTGCAAATACGGTAGTTGCAGATGAAATATCAAATTTGGCTCAGATAATAAGGTTTGTCTTCGGTAGAAAACATTGTGGGAAAAGAAGAAAATGCTGGTTACCAGCATTTTCTCCTTTTCCCACGATGTTTTCAGTAGCCATCATCCTTCAGGGTCGTTCAAACTCGGGGTCGTGTGGTAAAGAGTTAAGCGAAAATAACCCGTAAGCCAATTAGGTTTTGTCTTAATGCATTCGTTAGATTCCCGAGGATTATTCCTAAATACCGAATTCAATTCTGAATTCGTATTGGTTATTATAACTTAATGCCAAACAATCCGGAGCTTTAACGATACTTTGGAGGAAGCCCTTTAAAAACATTGTGTGAAAAGGAGAAAATGCCGGTAACAGCATTTTCTCCTTTTCACACAATGTTTTCTGCCCTGTAAAAGACAAAGTCTAGCGTTTGAGATTTATTTCATTTGTCGTCTAAATTGATTCATTGATTGATTGGTTGGTGTTTAACGCCGTTTTCAATATTATTTCAGTTATATCGCGGCGGCCAGTGCACCTTTCGTGGAGTCTCTTTTACCAGTACTCCGCACAATTTTCTTTCCATGCCACTGGCTGCTTTCCCACATAATCATTGTCGTAACAATGGTCAGCGGTGGGAGAGGAATGAATCCTGTCGCAATGACTATCATCAGTCCTCGGAAAGAAATTGGCCGAGCCAGGGATCGAACCCACGACCCCCTGTTCTCAAGTCCTGCACGCTACCGACTAAGCTACCGGGGCTCGGCTTGTCGTCTACAATGCTTTTAGAAATAGACAAGGTTAAAATTTCATCACCTGATAAAGATCTAGAAATGAGCCATGCTCTGGCAGAAGGGGGCTTAATGCATCTCCGTGATGCATGATATCAAGCAAGTCACTACATAATTATGGATCTATAAAATCAATTTTGTATAACAACCGACTTAATAATAAGATACACTGGTCTTTTGACATACAGAAAATTTTTGAAAAGCAAAACGTTTTGACTCAGGTCAGCCTGCCCTGACTGCGAAGGCTGATCTGGGTCGATACTTTTTGTAGATACATTAAGTCCCTTTTTCACAGAGCATGATAAAATGTTTTCTAGATGCAAAATTTGACAGAAAAAAAAACGTGTCTTACATCGTTTTCAACAGAATCGCATTCATATTACAGCTCTGTTATTTACTCTTAATTAAACGACACAAAGTCAGACTATTCCAAATTATAAGCATTTGCAGACGACAAATTAAAGTAACAATAAAGGCCAAATGTAAACAAAGCGGGTGTTTAAATGTATTTGAATTTATATCATACCATTTAAAAGGATGGAAATTATTGTGAAGATGACAATCTGTCATTGTACGGTCGGTCCAAGTATTAGTCGCTGACAGAGAAATTAATTTCAAAACTAGGTTAAAACCTGCCAAGTAGCTGTGTTTTTTGTTTACTTTTTGCCTGCTTTTAAAATTCTTTTTTTCTGCCAGCGACTAACATATTGCCCGACCACACTATAACAGACTGTCATCTCCGCAATATTTTCCATACTTTTAAATGGTATGATTTAAATTTAAATGCATCATGACACCTGCTTTGATATTTTGGCCTTTACTGGGCCTTTGAGGTGGCTCAAATGATAAAAATTTTCAATGATATAGTTGGAAGCATTTTCTCCTCTGTCCACCATGTTTTCTACATTTACTGAAAAAAATCTAGTAACTTTTGCCACAATTTATTTGTCGTCTGCAAACTCTTTCAACTTGAACACGAGTCTAACATTGTGTGGCTGGGTAAAGAGTTAACTAACGATACCTGGTTCAAAACATTTAATCTTTATCCTGCTATATAAATGCAATGAAACTTTTAACTCATTACCAAACGACAAAATTTTTGACTGGACGAAATTGAAAGCATTTGCAGACGACAAATTAAATGTTGCTTAATTAGTGATTTCTATCCTTGACAGTGTAGAAAACATTGTGGGAAAAGGAGAAAATGCTGGTTACCAGCATTTTCTCCTTTTCCCTCAATGTTTTCAAAAGGCTTTTCTTTCAGGGTCGCTAAAAGTCGGGATTGTGTGGTAAAGAGTTAAACCGATAGTAAAAACCCGTATTTTATTATTTCAAAGGTATTTTCGGGGGAAAATATGTCCCTTATCGGACAGTATAGATCCAAGATCAGACTGCAGGTTCTCTGCAGTCTGATCTTGATTTAAACTGTCCGCTTAAGTTCGCACTTAGCAGCCTAAGGGTTAAGCCATGCTCTGTGAAAAGGGGGCTTAATGCATCTGCAAAAAATATTAATCCAGGTCAGCCTGCGCAGTCCGCGCAGGCTGACCTGGGTCGAAACTTTTTGCAACTTTTCTGCTTTTCAAAGGACCATTCTACCTCTCAATATAGTTGGTTGTTAAACAAAATGGATTTTATAGACCCATAATTCTGTGGCTACTTGCTTCGTATAATGCATCACGGAGATGTATTAAACCCCCTTTTGTCAAAGTATGGCACACTTAATAGTACTATTATAACTGTATAATACGAACATCAATACCATAAAAGGAATAAAGTCTGGAAATATCCTTGTCATCATATGTAATTGTTTGGCAATTATGAAAAAACGCGAGCGGTTTATTAGATCTGCCGTTCTTATTGTACCAAACGAGTAATTTTATTTACCGTATTAATTATGAGTTTGCTAGGGAAAGGATCGATACTAAAAATGCTTAAACAACAACAACAGCAGCAGCAACAACAACAACAACAACAACAACCCTTCCTTTTTCTATTTTCCTGTCCCCAGTGTCCGTATTTACCCACCATTCTCAAGAAAGTTCTTAGTATTGTTCTCCAACATTTTCTAAATTTTAAAGTAAAACAACTTCTGATTGGCTAAACCAAATCAGTTGTGTTGCTTTAAATTTAGAAAATTCTGAAGAGCAAGACTAAGAGCATTTTTAAGAATGGTTGGTGAATATGGGCCCAGATGTCTGTCCGTCCGCCCGTCTTTCAGTCTGCCTGCAGAGTCTGTTTGTAGAAAATTTCTCTTTTCGCCAAATTGTTTACAAAAGCGATCATATACAACATGCAAAAATGTCGCTAAAATATAGAAAATTTCGGAATTTGCAGAAAGTACGTTTGTCCCGTATTGCGGCAGTTTGTAAATAATGCATCTCTATCCTGTCTGTTTGTATTTTTGCACCCGAAGATGTAATTAACGAGGACAAGATAGCTGACTTATCAAGCCAATCAGTAATATATCAGAATGAGGTTACGTCATGCATTATGTAATTACTACAGTATGTCTAAGAATACTTTCTGTGTGGGATGTTACAGCCTTAGAGCACCAAATAAACCCAACAATCATTTTTCAGTCTAGAAATAAAACCTAAATAAGGACGATTTCATGGTGGCTTTTGTTCGGAATGTCTCAGCAAAGCGGACTGTGTAGATCCAAGATCAGACTGCACGTTTTGTGCAGTCTGATCTTGATCTACACTGGCCGCAAATGCAAATACAGTCGCGAAAGGCGCTTAAAGGGTTCATTGTATTGGTACCAGGACTGTCAATATTGTTTAGAGAATGAGGACATAGATGTAAGAGGGCCAGAGAGACATAGAGAAACCAGGGGAAAATGGTTTGGAAAAAGAATAAAGGGGAAAAACAGAGACACAAAAAATCATAGACGAAGTTTTATAGGGATAGGTAGATTGAGAGAGAGAGAGAGAGAGAGACAGACAGACAGACAGAAAGACACGAGAGCTACATGTAACCATGATCAGACTATACTGAACTCTCGGACTGATCTTGGTCTCTTCTCTACGAAAAGGTTTGCTAGTTACCAGTATTTTCTCCTCTTCCAACAATGTTTTCAACTGTCTTCTCCATAAGAGTCGTTAAAACTCGGGATTGTGTGTAAAAGGAGTAAATAAACAGAAAAGGGAAAAATCTAAGACAATATCTATATTTAGACTCCTAAGATCACATGAATGCATGAACCAATCAAAATTTGTATCACATTTTTCACTCGTTATTTTGGTTGTATTACTTAATTGAACATTATTTGCCAGCCAATGGAAATAGTGTCATGTTAACCGTAAGGCTGCTAAGCCTGAAGTACCTCACTGAGCTTAATGCGGACAGTGTAGATCAAGATCAGACCGCAACAAAAAGTGCTGTTTGATCTTAGATCTAATCTGTCCGTTTTGCTGAAAATTTTCCAGCTGAAAGCAGTTTCAAATCTCAATATTTGAGTTTTCATCTAAATTTAAAGCATTTGCCGTGTTAAAAGTCAATTTTTGGAAGTTATTGCAATTGCAAATTAACATACGCTTTGTCCGCGCGAACAGAAAATTTCATGAAACACTAAAGCAGATAGAAAGAAGACTAGGTTGGAAAATTGACGGGCAGATAAAGAGGCAGGCGGGAAAACAAAATTAATTGCAACATTGCAACTGGATCGAGGAATGCAAATTATTGCGTATATCAGTGTGTATGATTGACGTATTTCACAAGGCGAACAATAAGCGTAAATGAATTACAGGTGTTTACCGCATTCTAGACTATACATCATAGACTTCTGTAAGTAGGTGAAAGGAGAGAGAGAGAGAGAGAGAGAGAGAGAGAGAGATGGGGAAGGTGGAGAGAGAGAGAGAGAGAGAGAGAGAGAGAGAGAGAGAGAGAGAGCACCTCCTTCAACGATTAATAGTATGATTATGACACAGGGTGTTGCTAAAACTCTTTTCCAGATGACAAAAATTTCAGATTTGTCCAATTTGAAAGTATTTGGTGACGACGAATTAAATGAAGCTGAAATAATCAAATTGTCATTAAATGGGTATAAAACTACGTTTTCAAAAGCTTAGTTGTCATGATCGGTAAAACACGAGACTGTATGGTAAAGGATTAACCATTACAAATGCTAGAAATAACTATAAGTCATTTTTGTGACAATAGAACAGGATGATCACTTCTCCAAGTGTACTTTACCGCATTCTACATCATACGTCATAGATATTAACGACCTTGTGGAAGAAGAGCGTCAAGAGGAAAGAAGATACCTATCTGTTTATATCATATGACTTGTTGTAGGTAAATCCTCAGGGATGCTAAGAATTATATATGAGATCTGTGAAAAAAGGTTTAATGCATCTGCAAAAAGTACCAACTCATGTCAGCCTGCGCAGGCCGCGCAGGCTGACCTGAGCCGAAACTTTTTACCATCGGTCCATTTTCTGTACGCCTGTGGACCAATATACCCCATGATTTAGCTAGATGTTGGACAAAATCGATTTTTATGGATCCATCATTGTATGATGACTTGTTTGTTATAATGCATCACTGAGATGCTTAAAGCACTCTTTTGTTACAGTATGGCTCAAATGTGTACTTCTGCAGACATTGTAGATCAAGATCAGACGGCACAGAACGTATAAGAATGGGGTGGGCGTAAATAAATTATATTTAAACTTATAACGTAGATAAGACTTCTTGAAATGCAGCAAGTCGGTCTTCATATTAGGTCGAGGCAGAATGAAAACCCGTTCTTGAATGATCCGACACAATGTTTTCATAGGCATTTATGTATTGTACCTCAGCCCTTAGAGGACTAAGTAAGTCAAAGGTCTTATTCAAATCTGTGAAAGATGCTGATTAAAAACCCTGAGACGAGATTTGGATATCACTTATAACATGCACGAAGACTCTTCGCAGACGACCAAAAACTACCACTTTACGAAATTAACACGCTGAAACTTCAGTATATTTGTTTTCCTTCCCGATTTCCCGGAACAGTGAGGAAATCCAAAGGCACTATTTTTTTTTATTATTGAAAGGCACATAAATCCGCATTTAAGAGATGTTGGAACGAGAGAGATATCGATTTTCTGTGCTGTTTGGGACTACTTTCACAAGGTGATACAGTTAATAAACGGGACAGGACGAGTGATGTCGTTGATGAGAGGTGACGTTTTCAAAAACGGAAATTTGTCGGTTCACCTGAACAAGAACTTTTGATATTCATGAGCCCGCCGTCTTGGAGTCAATATCTATTTCATTATGTTTTCACTATATCATAGGAAACTTTTTTTACTAAATGCAGTGATATGCAGGCCTATATTAATTAGTTCTAAGGTCAAAATTCAGTACAAGATTTCATTTCGCTCATGATGCAATATTTTTCAATATCTCAAGGACAAAAAAATAGTCGATACGTTTACCTAAATAATATCCTGCGTCCGTATTCACCGAACATTCTTAGAAGTATTCTTTGTCTTTTTCTCCAACATTTTCTAAATGTGGAAGTAACACAAATTCTGATTGGCTAAACCAAGTGGTTAAACCAATCAGGAGTGGTGTTACTTTCACATTTAGAAAATTCTGGATGACATGACTAAGAAGGTTCTTAAGAATTGTTGATGAATACGGACCCTGAATGTATTCGAGAGAAAAAAAATGTCACACCAGTCCAGAGCTCACATCAATACCCCAACCGTAATGAAAATTTGTCAAAATGTTTGTCTTGATAAGATCTGGTAATATAGGTGGGGTGTTAAATACAAAGTCAACATATGAAGTCTTAGAAAAACCTGGGTATCACTCTAGACGCCACTTTTTTTTTTTAATCTATTATCGATTATAGGTGGTCAGCGTTCCGGATTTAACACTTTATTACACAATCCCGACTTTAGACAACACTGTCTATAGGAGAAGGCTTTTGAAAACTTTGTGGGAAAAGGAGAAAATGACGTATCTCTTTTTTCCACAGTTTTTTTGCTTACAGATTGAGCATAAAACCGCTTGCAGATTCCGCACGGGCATAAAACCGCTTGCAGATTCCGCACGAGCATAAAACCACTTGCAGATTCCGCACGAGCATAAAACCGCTTGCAGAATCCGCACGGGCATAAAACCGTTTGCAGATTCCGCACGGGCATAAAACCGTTTGCAGATTCCGCACGGGCATAAAACCGTTTGCAGATTCCGCACGGGCATAAAACCGTTTGCAGATTCCGCACGGGCATAAAACCGTTTGCAGATTCTGCATGGGCATAAAACCGTTTGTAGATTCCGCATTAGCATAAAACAACTTGCACATTCCGCATGCTTATAAAACCGCTTTTATACCTGTCAGACATACTGCTTTGATAGCTCCACTACAATGATATTTAAAACAATGTTTTAACCGTTAGGCTGCTAAGTTTGACGTGCGGACAGTGTAGATCAAGATCAGACTGCACAGAACCCGCAGTCTGCTCTTGGATCTACATTGTCCGATTAGGAGATATTCTTCTCTAAAAAAGAATTAAAAAAAAAAACCTCTGAAGTAACAATATTTTGCGTTTTTACTGTGGGCTTAAAAGTTTCATTTCACTTCTTTGGCAGGTTGAAGGTTAGCCGAATGTATGGTTCAGAAAGCCGTCTGTTCACTGGAAAAACAACTTAAAAAGGATGAATTAAGAATTGAACAACGCTTTGCAATTTGAAAGAAAAGCTTGCAATTTAAAAGAAAAGCTAACATTGAAATTTGAAAACATATTAGCATAAAAATCGGGTAAAATGAATCATGGTTTGGGTTAGATTGCTGCATGATATATCGCAAAATCTTGAAGGGTTCGGGGGGAAGGGAGAGAGAGAGGGGGGAGAGGGGGCGTGAGAGCCACAGAGAGAGAGAGAGAGAGAAAGAGAGGGAAGGAGGGGGTGGGGGAGAGAGAGGGGTGAGAGCCAGAGAGAAAGAGAGAGAGAGAGTGAGGGTTTTGACATGGACAGCTCTTCCAAACCTGGGGAAGTGACTTCAAAAAGTGAAAAGAATCGTTGTCCATGCGATGACAGAAAATTGCATTATTGCCAGTAATATTTTCTCAAGAATTTCCGTCAGCTTTCATTCACGTCAAGCGCAATTAGAATTGTTTTTAACAGAATTCGATAATTTCCGCTTAACACAAAAATTATTTCTGGATTTGCGAATATTTATAATATATACAGTCCCAAGCTTTCATGGCCCCAGAGAGAGAAGGCTTAAAAACATCGTGGGCGAAAAAGGAGAAAATGTTGGCAACCAGCTGAACATAGTGCACAGTCTAACCTTGAATTTATTCGGTCCTCCATTTTGGGAAGATGGTCAGGCAGAGATACCCTTGAGATTTTAGTGTCTGGATTTTTGTCAATGTTTTATCCAGTGCTCTCTTGGTTCGTGTCGTAAAACGGACGGCTTAACAGGCTCGTACATTGTAATCCGGCTGCGCTGAAGATCGTTTCGGCTATGTTTATGTGGGACAGTAGAGCGGCCCTTGACTTGGGAAAAATGTTGTTTGAAGTATTGGTAAAAGAAAAGTGAGAATATCCCAGGATAGCATTTACATGTGCAATGGCCACCGCAATAGAGCTGATATAATGCTGAAAACGCCATACATTAACTTTTTATCAAACAATCCCTCGTTTTAACGACAATGGGGGAAATAGCTATGTTGAAAATATTGTGAGAAAAGGAGAAAACGCTGATGATCAGCATTTTCTTCTTTCTCCACATTTTATTTTTCGTCGTTTCATTGACAAAAAATCATCATTTTAACCAGGTTTCACTTGTCATCTACAACTGTTTTGAATTTGGACAAGTCTAAAATTTTGTAGTCTGGCAAATGGTTCAAAGATACTATACAAACAAAACGTGCTGTCAGAAATTAGGAATTACAGACAAATCTGATGAAAGTCAAAGGGTATATTGTTGGCAACAATAGATAGTAACAGTGAGTAATAAATGTCACGTAGGGTAAGCTGTCATGTTTTGACGTAACAATTAGATGTAACAGCTAAAGTAGATGCATGGACCATGTACTAGTATACATATACAATTTTTGCTCTGTATTCAAACAGGTGTGCCAACAAGATAGAGACCTGGGACCACCACTATCGCTATAACCATTCTAAATTCAACTTTAACCTTTTCCCAAACAACACACTTTAGACTCTTCCAAATTGAGACTACCTGAAGGCAACAAATCTCAAAGTTGAACAAAGAAGCCTAAGTTCTTTGACAGAGTAAAAACATTGTGGGAAAAGGTCTCTTCCCAAGGATCTTGAAAACCCTGGATTGTGTAGCAAAGAGTTAATTCCAGGAACGTACCTTGGCAAAAGCTCATGCGCCCGGGCTTACCTTTCAAATCTCTTTTATTCCTTTAAAAGCAAATAAAGGGAAAAAGGAAATGATAAAAATTCTTAAAGATGCCCGTCTACAGCCGGTGAGCAAAAACGCTGTTAAATTTCAAACAATTTAGAATGGTACAGAAATCAGCCCTTTGTGTAAACATGGATAAATTACTGACATATATGGTGTAATTGAAAAAAAGAAACACGGAGATTTGTATTAGAAACCGAACATAGGTCAGAAGAAAACTGGCTGACGATCGAAGCTGTAAACAATGGCGGTGCGTCTCGGAAATTTATCGTTGGTTTCCGCCTAGAATCGGACACGGTGTAATTTGCATATAGGCCGCGACCTCCGTCTGAAAATCGAGGCTGCAACAGAGAACCCTCCATTTTCCTTTGTTTACCTCATTAGACGCAGGGCGAAGGTCAAATATAGTCACGTTACAGAATGCATGATCATCATACGAATCTACCCGAGTGTATAACGGATATATCGAAAATCTTCGATTCAAAAACCGGAAACGACAAGTGTGTTTACATGGAGGGCCGCAACTCAGCGAAATGCATTTTCTATCGTCCGTAATCTAAGCAACCTTGCAACCGTCAGGCGCAACATTTGTCATGAAGATATAAGAATGACTATATTTTGATAAAATGAAGACAAAATGAGTTAAAACTGGCTTAAAATGAGTATAAGGGCTTCTTTAAGGGAAAATGCTTGTTGCTAAAACAACAACGGATTTTCAGGGTAGGAAGAGGAAGGCTGAAGGTTGAGTGAAGGTTTGACTTCCCCCAACCAGGAATTTCAAGCGTAAGGGGTTTTTCTCTCTTAAGACTCACTAGGGCGTACTCTAGACTCATCTGGGCGTACTCTAGTTTTCAATCAAGGAAAGCCCATTAGTTCTAAATTCCAAGATTAGTTATCTGATTGGTCGAAACATTCTGTCTCGACCAATCACACAACTAATCTTGGAATCTGGAGCTAGAGCCGTATGTGCAGTTGTTGGTAATTTTCAAGAGCGAGATCTAGAACGCATATGAGATACAAAATTTGTCGCCATATGTATAGTAATGTGTCGTTTTTAGCTAAAGAAAAAACAGTACCTCTTACGGGTAATACAAGTGTTACGGTGCCCAGTTACGCGCCTCAGATAATACCTTCGATAGTACTTTTGCGTATTCTTTATTTTTGGCTAGCTACGCCTATGCTGATTATAGGCATTGCAGCATTATTCATACCACTCTTACCTCTGACCATTACTTCGACAATGTCTATGTAAGACAGAAGCCAGTGGTTTGGAATTGTGTTCAGGTGAAAAGTTCTGGTGAAAGAAACACCAGAAAACCATGAATAGGTTTACTAACTGCAGCGAGATAAACAAAATGATGTTGAAGGCGATGTTAAACACCAAACAAAAAATATATAATTATTATACTGCAAAGAATTTTCTCGCGATCTGATTGGATAATATGCCCAGAACATTATTAGTTGGACGGTCAGGTGGCCGGGGACTTGGAAACTTGTTCACGGCTGTGGCGAATCATGTCGCCCCGAGACAAAGGCGAGGTGGCGACATGATTCGCTACAGCCGTGAACAAGTTTCTAAGTCCCCTGCCACTGACCGTACAACGAATTTATTATGCTGCAAAGTATTACCATTCCAATGTGTATTCAGAGAAATTTTCTTGTTATATGTTCTCACGAATTGAGTACGCTGACGACATAGAATTTCCCTTCTGAGTGCCCCAATTCAATGGAAACTGACGTCACTTAAACCTTGGTAAAACGTGCAGTTTGGCGGATGAACTTGATGATGTCACTGCGATAGACATTCGTCATATTTTTATTTAAACATGGATTTAAACAGTTTCAAGGTAAGTTACTATGCATTTTGACGATTTGTTGTCAAAAGTAAACGACCATTAACTTATCCTTTTAACGTTACTATGAATGAGTTTCGACACTTCACAATTTGCTTACCTGACGAAGGGATTGCTCGTTTAAGGGTTCTAACCCCGTGTATTTGTTTTAGAATGATAACAAACGATAATAATGTTTTTATGTTCATTTATTTTCAAAAATTATCCATTCTTTACGCTTTAATGACAACGATCAAGGGAAACTAAAAATAGTATGGTGCAAGCAACTCAGTATGTTTGTCTTGTGGGCGGCTCGTATCGGTCGACGCCGCCATTTTGGATGTTGTGTTAAAAGAGTAGTCATGTATACGGGGCTCCCAAAAGGGAAATTGCTTTTACGTGGATTTAGCTAGTGTACATGACTGTATGTACGGGGCATATTATCCAATCAGATCGCAAGAAATTTCTTTGCAGTATAATAACTATTGCTGTACACTGGCAAAATCCACTTAACAGCAGTTTCACTTTCGCGAGCCCCGTATACATAACTACACTTTCAACTCAACATCAAAAATGGCGGCGTCGATCGGTACGAGCAGCCCACAAGACATACATACTGAGTAGCCTGCACCACGTTATTACTACATAATTTCCCTTGATGGTTGTCATTAAAACGGAAACAATGGATTATTTTTTTTTTAAATAAATGAATAGCGATTTAGTTACATTATCGTTTGTTGTCATTCTAAAACAAATACACGGGGTTAAACGAGCCATCCCTTCGTCAAATAAAATTGGGAAGTGTCAAAACCCATACGTTGTAACGTTAAAAGGATAAACTAATGGTCGTTTGAGGCAATAATGGTCGTTTACTTTTGCCAACAAATCATTAAAATGCATAGTTACTTACTTTAAAGTTGTTGAAATCCATGTTTGAATAAAAATACGTCGATTGTCTATCGCAGTCTATCATCAAGTTTATGCACCACGTTTTACCAAGGTTTTAGTGACGTCAGTATTTAGTAAAAAATGGTGTAATAAAGTTAAAAGCTTGTTAGAATCAACGGGATTTTTTTATATTTGGCTTTACCCCGAGTCTGTTGACATAGAAAAATTCATTCCCATTTTTAAAGTACGGGTAAAAGATATGTATATAAGCAACTGGCGAGCAGGTCTACAGTTCAATCCATCCAAGGAACTCTTTTACAATTTAAAAGATAGCTACGAAATGTCTAGTTACATTTCAATTCTCGAAAACAGAAAACAAAGGAATACCATCGGTAAAATCAGACTCTCCTCTCATGATCTGAAGATAGAAACTGGAAGACATAATAATACACCAAGAAACATTAGATATTGCGAACTTTGCTCGTTACAACATATAGAGGACGAATACCACTTTACACTTATAAGCCCATTTTTCAAAAATCTAAGATCTCAATACATTGCTAAATATTATATAAAACACCCAAGTATGCATAAATTTATAGAACTTTTAAACATAAGTAGGAAACGAGAATTAACGAAACTGTCGGTATATTTCGAAAAGGCATTTCGAATGAGACAAAATCACTACCTAGTCATGCAGTAGTCTTTTAGACTAAAGGATTGTATTTCTCTTCCACAATGATCATAGTCATTATCCCTCAGTTACTGACTTTATATCAGCAAAAAAAATAATGTTTTAAGTTAGCACGGTTGTATGTTAACTTTGTAGTAAGACTACCTATCAAATTACCTTTAATCCTTTGCCACACAATGCCGAGTTTTGACGACCCTGAAAGAAAAGGCTTTAGAAAACTTGGTGTAAAAAGGAGAAAATCTTGGTAACCAGCATTTGCTCCTTTTTACACAATGTTTTCCACCCTACCTAAGACAGAAATCATCATTTTCGCAACATTTCATTTGTTGTCTGCATATGCTTTCAGGTTGGCCTTATCCAAAATTTTGTCGTCTGGTAAACGGTTAAGGAGCGGTTATTTACAGGAACATAAAAAATGTTATCCACACTGTAGTGGGTTTGTAAATAATATTTTTTTTATCATTATCCTTCGTATGTAGTACTTCCGATATTACTTCATGTTAATACTTAGACGGAGTGCCATGTTTTGTCACAACGCCTTTGAAAGCTTGTCCAATACAGGTATACGAGCACATAAAATCTAATTCATGATTTAATGAGTCTGTGAAAACACGGGTACTAAATATTTGGTATAATGTTATCTTGTACCATAATTTTTTCAAAATCTTGGTAATGAATGTATAAACAAAGATGGTTAATATTTATTTATAATTAGCTTTTCTATGTTATTTTGTCATCTGTCGCAATGCTTTCCAAACCAGTTGTTGCAGATTTTTAATCGTACAATTAGCCGGTCCTTTTTGTGACCGTTTTCAAACGCTTTTAACTACCTCATGCTGAGTCAGAACCCCAGAGTAATGGGTTAATAACTAGTTTTATTAATTAGTAAATACGTTTCTGTGTTGATCTGTTGTTTTATTGAACTTGAATTTAATGTTTCTTTTCTGTCACAATATTGTCAAGAAATTTCAACTTCCAGGCATATTAAAATCTTAAAACTTATAGCAATGGGTTAATAGATAAAGAGTGTGAATAATAATGATATATGTATAGCAACTTTAGGTACAATGTAGTCTGCTGATACAATGTTTCCAAAAGTTATCAAATCCGAAAAACATTTAACAACGTACTGACGCAGAAATGGAGTCCTAACTATAATATTGATTAAAGTTAGTTGTTACATTGCCGTATTCATCTTCACGTGTATTGTAACAGCCATTATCATAATGTTTTCAAAGGTATAAATTACAAGAACAGAATTAGTACAGTTATGTGTGATAACAAAATGTATTATAATTGCCTGTTACATTTCGTTGATTACTTTTTGTAAAATGATACAATTTGCCACAATGTTTTCAGAAGCCCCAAAGTTGCTAAAACAAAAAGGTCGTATCTTTGCAGTAATGGGTTAACAAAACACCTACATATTATTGTCTGATAAGTTATCTAGCTTTTGTTATGTGTATGTAAATATGTATTATGGTTGTTACTACATTTCTTTGTTTACCTTTTATAAATTGTTGCAATTAGCCACAATGTTTTCAAAAGCCTTAAACTTGCAAAAACAAAAAGTCGTATCTTCACAGGAACGGGTATATTAATCTCTATTGTTAAATCAACCTGAAATGCAGTGTATCAGTTTTTGTCATAGTGCTACCAAGGAACATGGGTATTAGTTAAGATACAATTATGTTAGTCTTTTATACAGCGTTCAATCTTGTCAAAACTTGTCGAAAGCTCTCAATTAAATTTGAGAACTCTCACATTGTAAGATACCTAAAAAAATGTTCACTTAATCACTAAAATAATTCATCTTCTTCAATATTTGTATATTGAAATATGTCATGTATATTACATGCTTTGTAATTAATTGTTATGACCATTAAGCTTGTATGCTTATGTGTCAAAATAAAATTTCTGTTCTGTTCTGTTCTGTTCGTGAGACCATAAAAACAGGTAAATTTCGCTGAATACACATTGGGATGGTAAAACTTTGCAGCATAATAAATTAGTTGTACGGTCAGGTGACAGGACTTGGAAACTTGTTCATGGCTGTGGCGGCTCGGGGCGACATCGCCACAGCCGCGAACAAGTTTCCAAGTCCCCAGCCACCTGACCGTACAACTAATGATGTTCACATCCGAGAGCAAATACACATATTAAACCCAATTTTTTCTAAAATCAGATTGAATCCTGGGGTAGAATTGTCCTTTGACATGCAGAAAACTGACCAATAACAAAGAGTTTCGACCAAGGTCACCCTGCGCGGACTGGACAGGCTGACCTGGGTCGATACTTTTTGCAGATGCGTTAAGCCCAAATATCACAGAGCATGGCTTATGTGTAGATTGAGTATAATGAATAAATACTAGAAGAAAATTTTCTCTGTACGTTGGTGCCGAGCCCCTGTGGCTCAGTCGGTAGCGTGCAGGACTTGAGAACAGGGGGTCGTGGGTTCGATCCCCGGCTCGGTCAATTTCCTTCCAAGGATTGAGGATAATCATTGCGACAGGATTCATTCCTCTCCCACCGCTGATCATTGTTTCAACAAATGGTTATGTGGGAAAGCAGCCAGTGGCTTGGAAGTTAAAGAGACTCCAGGAAAGCATGGATAGGTGCACTGGCCGCCGCGATATAACTGAAATAATGTTGAAAACGGCGTTAAACACCAAACAACCAAACAATCAAACTGTACCTTGGTAGTCATGTTTCGGGCTCATTCATTCACCTGCTTTTCACAAACCAATTACGTCTCTCTATTGAAGGGAAGATGAGGCTGTAAATGAATCGAAGACAATTACTAGTCTCTAAGGTAACGAAATTATCGCCATTGCCTCGAGTCCCGTATCCCCTAGCGTCCAAATCTATCAATTCTTTATTAAATTAATCAAATATACATTGGTCATATTTTTTCCCGTTGATTTCTTTTTCTTTTCACGATCCGTACTGATAAAGATTAAACTTTTTCAGTTTAAGGCAAAGGTTCTGGTTGGCTGAGCTGTTTTGAAGGTTGACTACCTATATTATATTTCTACGCGTACACATAAAATATGAGTATGGTGTCCTTTGAAGCTCCATTAGTTTATTACGAAACACCGAAATATTCATTGCTCGATCATCGGACACCGCTTCTGAAAAAAGCACTTTTGCGCATCGCTTTTATATGGCATATAAAAAGAGAATAAGTACATAGTGTTGTCCTATATCAAAAATGTCAAACAAGGTGTGGAGAATTGATAATTGTCGAGCCTTGGCGAGACAATTATCAAATCTCAGAACCGAGTTAGATACATCTGATATACGACAACACTATGTACGTATTCTATTAATCTTTTAACGACTTATTTGTTGGTGTTTATGATATCGTTAACATGTCGCTGACAAATACAAGTTGAAAGTTCATTTCTATCGGAACTCCCGTTTTAAAATTACCCGCATATACGGGGCTGTTCGGAAATTATTGAGACAACATTTATAATATGAGAATGATATGGCTTACAAACGAAATATCTCATCACAGATGATAAATACTTTATTACTTAATACAAATGAAGGCCAAATATCAGGCCGCTGGTCGTCTGTGTAAGTGTCGGGGCCCGACGAAATATACCACCTCGCTCGGTCTGGAGCACAACGGCGTTTTGAATGTGAAGACCTATCAACATTACTGCGCGTTTACACTAGTGCATGTCTTTCCTTTTCAAAATAAACACTATTCAATCTAACTTCGTATGTCGCTGCACCCGTTTGTCGTACAGTTTTACATCATTCACTATCTGATTACCTGACTACATTTAGTGCCGCAGTCTTCAATTCACTGAATTTACGTCGTTATCCATTTTGTCGCTGTTTCTAGCAGGAAATAGTAAGTTTAATGACGTAGGTTGACACACTTACAAGTAATTAGTAGACGTGCTTTTTTCAGGTGAAATACGGGTAACCTTTTTTTTTTTAACACTTACTTTTATATAGTACAATGTACACGGATTTCCTGTCGTGCTTTCGTCGTATAGGTCTCATACGATAAACCTTTCATTATCAGTTTCTATTTTTGTTTGTGTTTGGGATAACAGGTCTAAAATCACGGACCGTGACGAGATGATTTATAAGCCCCACTCGATTGTGTTTATATTATCTCGTCACGATTTGTGGTTTTAAATTTGTATTCCAAAAAAAAACTTTCCGGGGATTTTTTGTCTCTCACCTCTGCATGTGAGAAAAGTAGTCAGTGGCTTTGGAAAGTTGTGTCAGTACTGGTGTGAGAAAGCCAGGAAACACATATGTGCATCACTGACAGCCATGATATGACCTAAGCTGTTAAAATGGCATTAAATTCCCATACAAACCAAACCAAACCAAACCAAACCAAAAAATAAATAATACTATTAAACTGTTAATTACAGGTTTATCAAGTTGGAGTTATAGTATCATGTCATTCCATATCTACATGTATATATAAACTGAATGCGATAAATTTGACATCTCCCTGGATTAATCGATATTCATAGAGGAATGGTACGAGTGAATTATTTGACACACTTCTAAAGATATAAGTAGTTTGAAGTTCATAGGGACACCCTGAATTTTGAAGTATCTTGGAAAATCGCGTATCAATTTTTATGAATCTTTTCATTGACCTTAATAATTCTCACAGCGAAAATTAGAATTTTTCCTTCGCAAGAAAAAGCATTTTGCTCGTTCCAGTAGAATTTTTTTTGAAATTTTTGTTCTGAAGCTTAACTTTCTTCGACGTTTTCACACAAAGACCAGTACAGCAAACATAACTGGACAAGTGCATGACTTCAGTACCTCACTTCAGCCACTGAATATGGGGCCCTGAATTTTTTTTTCTACAAATAATATACGAGTTCTATATCTTACCTTAGATAGCGCTTTCGTCACTTTCATTCAAATCTTCGAATTCTAAAATGATTTTTCCAATGCTCTCTTATATGTTGTCTGTTCTCTAATATTTGGTCTCAATTTTATTTTTTGCATGGCTTCATGTTTTATACCACTTCTGTTCAGATATGTTTTGGAAACTACCCGACACTTAGACTTAGGTCTTTCATGGTTTGTTTTGAATTGTTTTTGCTATGATTTTTTCAGTTCGCACAAAATTAGCTCAACTGTAATTTGGTCACACTCATAGAGTGGTAATCATAAAGACACTGTGTTTGACCGTAAAAATTCATCTGTAAAAATGCTTTGGAGCTTGTTTATGGAATTTAACCGGGTCATACAATTTACCTTTCTTCATTCTTTTGTATGCTATACCACATGATGTAAGCCAAAAGTTGACTGGGTTTGACGAAAATATCTATGGTTTGGCGTGGAATAGAAAACAAAGTGTAAACAAGTGCGTGCAAGTCTCCGATATTGAATAATTAAAATAAAAGCCGCCCCCCCCCCAAAAAAAAAAAAAATCAAGATAAGGACCAAACATACTGAGTAGCCTTAACCACATTATTAGTTGTTTCCCTTCATGGTTGTCATTAAAGCGGAAAGGATCGTTTTTTTTTTAAAATAAACGAATTTATTATATACCTGAGGTTTTCCGTAGAAAATACATGCGTCGCACGCGGATAATATATCACACAGGACAAAAAAAAAATCCGTATCTACACACTGTGAGAAATGTGGTTCCAAATATGATATGATGACGGCATGATGACGTAACTCACGAGCGGTATAGGCATGTATTCACATGCAATCTGATTGGTCAAAATATTACGTCGTAATATTCATGCGCCATTCATAAGAACGAAGTTACTGGCCACTAAACCATTAGTATTTTATTTGGCTTTCCGTTTTCCAATAAAATGTCAACAATTGCGATATTTTTTCGTTGAAATGTGTAGGTATACGAGGGTTGTTCGATATGTAATGTGTATTGTACGATATCTCAAAAGCATTCGACTCAAATAGTGAAATGAACATTACATCCCTTCAAAGTATTCTCCGCGGTTTGAAATACATAATTTCAATCTCTGAATCCATTTCTGAAATGCGTCACGGTACGCTGATTTAGGTAGACCTCTGAGGCACTGACTGATGGCTGAGCCAAGGGCTTGTCGGGACTTGTAACGACGACCAGATAAGAACTTTTTTAGTTTTGGAAAAAGGAAAAAGTCGCATGGGGCTATATCTGGAGAGTATGGTGGGTGTGGCAAGACGGTAACCTTCTCCGACTTCAAAAATTGCTTCACAAGCTCAGTTGTATGTGGTGGAGCATTATCATGAAGTAGACGAACATGCCTAAATCCTGACACAGGGCGTCGTTTAAGATAATATTTCTTGACCTTTTTTAATATAACATCTCGGTAATACCGACCTGTAACTCGGTAATACCGACCTGTAACACTTTTGCCCTTCAGCACCGGAATTTGTACGGCTATACCATCACATGAGAAGAATATGCAATACAGAACCTTCTTTGTGCTTATGCTTCTTTTGGCAACTATAGGCCTTCTACCGTGTTTAGTTAGCCATATTTTGTTTCCAAATTTTCTTACTGGTTCGAAATAGTGAACCCATGTTTCGTCACCAGTAACAATGTTTGCAAATTGTCTTTGATTGAATTTGGGAAACATTTTGAGCAATTGCTTAGCGGTTTGTACTCGTACCCGTTTTTGGTCATTTGTCAATATATGAGGTATCCATCTGGCAGAAATCTTTCGTACTTTCAAAATACGCTTCAAAATGAAATGCACCCACGATAGCGATATGCCAACAGCGTTGGCACTATCACGAATCGTGTATCTGCCATCACTTTCAATTATTTCCCTGACTTTTGAGACATTTGCCTTGCCTGTTAAAGTCACAGGTCGGCCAGATTTTGCTGCATCTTTGAAGGACTCTGTGCCAGTCAGAAATTTCTTTCTCCAACTACGACCTGTCTTATAAGATATCTTATCAGACCCATAAACTTCCCCCAATTCAGTAAAAATCTGCATTACCGAATGACCGAGTTTTGTGCGAACTTTTATATAAGCTCTAATTTCTTCAATATTCTTAATCCGTTTCCCAACCATTTTTACAACAGTGGTCAACGACTAGCTCTGTTGAAATGACTGTAAGTTTAAAACTATGTGGAGCTGAAGGCTCGTGTTTATACCGTTGGAAAGGTATTGAATAGAGCTATTCAAGCGTATCATCATCCACGAAATCGTGCAAAGCGTTATTGCGCTATGGTACAATACACATTAGATATCGAACAGCCCTCGTGTAATAAAAGGAAAATTATGCTGTAGTAACTTTCCTGACGCTTGTATTTGCTTCTTGCCGCACAAGAAACTTTTGACATATCGCTCGACCTTCGGTCTCGCGCGATATCAAATTTTCTCACGCGGCTCGAATCAAATACATGCACTAGGGAAGTCACTACAGCATAATATTTCATATTTATTATATACCTGAAAAATTTCTGGCTAAAATACATGCGTCGCACGCGGATAAAATATCACACAGGACAGAAAAAAAAAAAATCCGTATTTACACACTGTGAAATACGGTTCGAAACATGGTATAATGACGTAATGATGACGTCACTCACGCGCTGTATAAGTATGCTGTGATATTCATCCGCCATTCATAAAAACGAAGTTACTAGCTACTACACCTTTATTTGTTTTGTTTTGCTTACCGTTTTCGGATAGAATTTCAATAACTGCAATATTTTTTCGTAGGAAGGTGTGGGTATATAACAGAAGGAATATTATGTTGTGGTAACTTTCCTGGCGCTAATATTTGCTTCTCGCCGCGCAAGAAAATTTTGACATCTCGTTGGACCTTCGGTCTCGCGTGATATCAAATTTTCTCACACTGCTCGAATCAAATACAAGCACCAAGAAAGTCACTGCAGTATAATATTCCGTATATAGTTAATGCATACATATATTATCGTTTGTTGTCATTCTAAAACAAATAGAGGGCGTTGAACGATCTCTTCGTCAGGTAAGCAAATTGTATAGTGTCAAAACTCATTCATTGTAATGTTAAAAGATTAATCTAATGGTTGTTTGAGGCAAGTAATGGTCGTTTACTTTTGCCAACAAATCATTAAAATGCATAGTTACTTACCTTGAAGTTGTTTAAATCCATGTTTAAATAAAAATACGTCGAATGTCTATCGCAGTGACATCATCAAGTTCATGCACCAAACTGCAAGTTTTACCAAGGTTTCAGTGACGTCAGCTCTCAGTGACATCAGTTTTCATTGAATTGGGGCACCCAGAATGGAATTTCTATTCCGTCCGCGTATTTAATTTGTGAGACCATAAAACAAGGAAATTTCGCTGGATACATGTTGGAATTGTAAAACTTTGTAGTATAATAAATTAGTTGTACATGATTCGCCTCAGCCGCGAACAAATTTCTAAGTCCCCTGCCACCTGACCATACAACTAATAATGTGTAGGTTTTGTTTGAAAGGTGGATTTACGCCGCTTTCGTAACCATTTGTAATATGTCGGCAGCATCTTATTTATTCAAACCTTTCCCACTTTTTTCCTGTGCTTGACCGATTCTCTGCACTACCATGTTCAAACCAGCACCCCGGGGATCAAATCAGCTTTTCCCCAAAACAAACCCAGCACCTGAAGTTACCACTGTACAATGGATTACCTAAGCCTAAAATGATAATTATGATATACTCCATGTTCGTATACATTTTGACGTCCAGTTCACGTGACTGGGTTGATTAATTAAATTTTTGTCACAGATATTTCACGGTATCATAATCTGGTATGTATTTCCATGAGTCATATGTATATAATATCTGTGAAAATGGGGCTTAATGCATCTGCGAAAAGTATCGACCCAGGTCAGCCTGCGCAGGCTGACCTGGGACGAAACTTTTCGCTATTGGTCAATTTTCTGTATATCCAATGACCGGTCTATCTCATTATTCAACCGGTTGTTAGACAAACTGGATTTTATAGATCCGTAATTATGTGACGTCTTGCTTGGTACAATGCACCACGAAGATGCATTAAGCCCCCTTTTCACAGAACATGACTCACATATTTTGACATTATAAAAAGATCGAGTCAAAGTCCGCTATTAGCTAATACGTGCGCACGCAATAGTATTACGTGCGCACGTATTAGTTATTACTTGCGCACGTATTAGCTACTGCGTGCGCACGTAATACTACTGCGTGCGCACGTATTACTTATTACGTGCGCACGTATTAGCTACTGCGTGCGCACGTAGTATAAAATATATCTTCCATGTCACTTTTGTGCCACCGTATCAATTTCTCCACCGAGTAAATTTAGATGCTGGATCAAACTGCACGCAAATAAGCTTTAAGTTCCATTAACTCTCTGTCATTTGCGACTTAAACAGCCAGCTTTTGCAGACGGCGTAGATCAAGGTCAGACTGCACAGAACGAGCAGACTGATCGTGGATCTACGCCATCCGCTACCTTTATTTGCAGTGGAAACAAAAACTGAAAGAATCTTATTTAGTGGGGAGTGAAAGAGTAAACTCATCCTTCTATCCATGCGGCAAATAAATAAATATGATGCAGCAGTAAACAATTATTTATTTCCCTTTTCAAAAGAAAAAATCAAAGCGCTGAAGGCCTTGGCATCAGAAGGGGTGAAGAAATAGGAAGAAGAGGCCAACCAGAGCTCAAGGTCAAAATTGCTTTCACAATTGTACAGGCTTGAAATTGCTGTCACATTTGTACATACTAATAAATTATGTACACAGTCTCACACTGACAGTCTGTGAAGTTGACAACAGAATGGAAAAACATAAATTTGTACAAGAGTAACTTTGTAAAGTCTTGGCCTCTTTGTCTTTATGGATTCAAAGGAAATAATTTTAGAAGGATTTTCGGAGGATTTTATTTTTTGTTCATTGAGTTGCCGTGGCAAAATATCAAATTGCCGGGTTGTAAAAAAATGTGGCTGACAGAGTACAACTCAAGGAACATTTCTGGAAATGTGCAAAAATACATAATATCTGAGCAATGAATATTATTCATCTTCCATTTTTTCTATTTTCAGTCTTTGGCAACTTTGACGTTGCCATATCAACCACCCATGACTTTTGAGCAATGACAAGGAAAAACACAAAATCTATAAAGGCTAATGCCATATGATGAATAATTCCATAAAGTCTCAGCCTCACAGGGCATATGGTTTCTGAGATGATAATTTTCTAAGTATTTTCTTCTACTTTTGCATTTTTGTTTCTATGGCAACGAATAAAAAAAAAACTTCGAGTGCCAGCGCTCAGCAGTATTTGCTTATAGACAAGATTAAGTCGAAAAAGGGACATAACATTGTCTTGATGGTAACCTGCCACTGTCGCTTAAGTTCCCCTCTTGATAACAAAAAGTCCAAGTTTGAAGTTAATATCTTCATTAATGATAGAGATATGATAAAATGTCGGAGGTTTTGAAAATTCAAAGTCAAAAAGAGGATAACTGTGTAAAGAATATATTGATGATTACCTGCCCCTGCCGTATGGGAACAACTGTTGATGGTCAACAACTAGTCCAAGTCCAACATAAATAGAAATAACAGAGATATCATAAAATGCCAAAGTTTTTGCATAACGACAACGACGCAGGGGCTATAAAAGTACCTCGAAGTTTTCATCAAAACCAGCCAAGCTTAAGATCACCAGTGGAATAGATTTGAGCCATGCTCTGGCAAAAGGGGGCTTAATGCATCTCCGTGATTCATTATACCACGCAAGCCATCACATAATCATGGATCTATAAAATTCATTTTGTCCAACAACCAATTGAATCATGAGGTAGAGTGATCCTTGGACATACAGAAAATTCATCCATAGCGAAAAGTTTCGGTCCAGGTCACCCTTTCGCAGACTGCGCAGGCTGACCTGGGTCGACACTTTTCGCAGATGCATTAAGCCCCCTTTTTACGGAGCTTGGCTCATTTATATGTGGATGATACAAGATCGCTCAAGGAACATTTCTATCAAAGATTTCTTTTTCAAAATATCTGCCGTGGCTTGGCAGTAAGTACATTCTTTTCAGTTTTCCCCATTATAAGTCTATGGAAACCTTTAGTTGCCATAACAGACCAAATTCAAGAGCCGATTTTCATACACAAGAGGACCATTGGACCTAACAGGCTCTGAGTAAAGTCATCTAGAAAAAGTTCCTGTTGTGATGATGTAAAACATACGTGTGTTGACCAGTTCAAATATGTATTAGACAGAAAATGTGGTCTCTAGGGTACGCACAAGGTTTTCCTAGAAATTGCCTCTGTGACCATCTTTTTTGACCGTACTTGACCAAATAACAAGTTGTCCAAGATATCATCTAGACAAATATTCAACAATTTCAATCCTGTGCGAGATATCATTAAGACAAACATTCTGACAAACTTTCATTATGACTAGGCTGAAAATGTGGCCTCTAGAGTGCACACAAAGTTTTTCTGATATTTGACCAAATAACCTACTTTTTGCTCCTACGTGACCCAATGTCAAACTTGTCAGAGATATCATTAAGATAAGCACTCTGACCAGTTTTCATGAGTATCCCACTCAAGACTTGGTCCCTTGAGCGCACACAAGGTTTTTCTACGATTTGTCTCAGTGAACTACTTTTTGACCCAATGTGACCCAATTTCAAGCTTCTTTGAGATATCATCAAGAGAAACATTCTGACCAACGTTCATTCATAATCAACTAAAATTGTGGCATTGGAAGTGCACACAAGGTTTTTCCAAGACTTGACCCAGTGACCTTCTTTTTGACCCGAAGTGACCAAATTTTAACCATGTCCGAGATATTATCAAGAAAAACATTCTGACGAATTTTCATGAATATCCGACTGAAAATGTTGTCTTTGGAGTGCACACAAGGTTATCGTTTGTAACCGATGCACTTCGCACTAGGGACACAGCGCATTCACAAAGCTCACCTTGACTACTTTGTGCTTAGGTAAGCTTTAAAAAAAAAAAAAAAATTTCTGGGAAGGCTTATATAGTGAATATTTCTATACAAACTCTCAGCCTCACAGACCATATGGTATCTGAGAATATAACTTTTAACTTTTTTTTTGTTTTTTTGCATTTTTATTTCTGTGGCAATTAGTACGAAAAGATTCATGTTCATGAAACCAATAGGACTGAAAAACATCTGGTTAAAAAAGTGCTATTCTAAATCTGGGGTAGTTTTAGCTTTCAGCATAATGTTTCCTACCAAGATAAATGAATAATATGAGAAAGAGTTGATTAAAAGATATATATGAAACGAAAATATGATGCAATAAGTCACATGTACATTGTTCAGTTGATCAGTAATTGTCGCTTTCTTGAATATTCTAGGACAATTTCAGTTCAAAGTCAAAGCTACCCTGTAACACAGTATTACACTAAAAATGTTTTATTGCATGAAGTCTAACATATTGACCAAGTTTCATATAGGCTGAGGCAGGAAGGTAACCTGGTTTGAAATTGTTTTCGGATTTGCCATGGTTATAGAGCTTTTAATGTACACAAATAGACCTCAAGTCAAAAAAATTATATAGGTAAAATTCTTGCCATACAACTTTTTAGTAAATTTGGAGGAAAACTAGTTTGACATGATTTTCAATATTGGTTTAACTAGATCTATGTTGCAGTGGCCAGTGCACCTGTCCATCCACAGTCACCGTGTGGATTTATACAGTTGAGTACTAATATTGATGGTCTTGAATTGCCCTGCACTCCAACACCTTAAAAATTTACCAGCTTTGAAATATGTTTCCATCATTTTGGATGGTGCGGTTCATCTGCATGCAGTACTAAACTTTATTAGGGAAATAACACCAACTTTGTCTTCAAAATCTGGAAATGAAATACCCGTAAGCAATCTCTTTAAAACCTAGCTCTTTCAATGACTATTAACACTTAAATATCCTGTATTGACAACGTAGATCAAGATCAGATTGCATTCAGTAAGAAGTCTGTATCAAACCACGACGTATAGGTAGAAACTTTTTGTTATTGCCATAATGAATTATCTGCCTGTCATGCAACAGTTCTAATTCATAATTTGGTCGTTTTTCAGTCGGAATGGATCCATATATGGCCTGCAACACGCGAAAAGGGACATTCGGACATTTGCGTAAAGTGTCGTCTCGGGTCAGCCTGCGCAGTCCGCGCAGGCTAATCCGAAACCACACTTTCCGCTTTTATGTAATTTTCTGTTTCACGCAAGTCTACTGTTAGACAAAATCTAATGTAGTCGTAAAGTGCCGTCTCGGATTAGCGTGCGCGGACTGCGCAGGCTGATCCGAGACGACACTTTACGCAAATGTCCGAATGCCCCTTTTCGCGTGTTGCAGGCCATATTATGCGACGGCTCCCTTGGTATACTACAGTTACGAAGATATATTAGACCCCCTTTTGCCCGAGCCGCTTATATGTAATCATGTACCTAATTGTTTGCGAAAATGTTCTCAGACCATTTATTGGATTAAAACACGTGTCTTGTACGTGTCATGACGTCAACATTTTGACAGACCTATCTCGTACTGTATGATACATTAGCGCAGTACCGTATTGATTTCCAGTGGTACTTTTACTGGCTGAATTATTACCTCTTCTAAATTAGACGAGAACCTGAGAACTAAGACATATGAGTAGCAGAGTATAGCCAGGTTATTAGTCCATGTAATGCGATGAGAAAACTGTCATTTAGTTTTGAAGGGAAAGAAAGAAAGAACGAACGCACGAAAGAAAGAAAGAAAGAAAGAAGGAAGGAAAGAAAGAAATACTTTATTGACTACTAAAGTTGCAAAATTGCATAGGACTCAGCACGGACTATACTTTCTATGAATTATAACTTCAGAATTGCTGCATAAATGAAACGTATACATGTATACATATAGATCTAAATTAATCTTAGGCTGCTTATCGCAAGCTCAATGCGTTTCTGCGGACCGTGCAGATAAAGATTAGACAGGATAGAACGTGACCGAGAGATCAGAAGCCTTATCCACCAACAGTCTGTTCTAATTTTTAATCAGAACACATCCATCTCAGAATGTCTCAGGTTATCGAATGCCTTTTCTTAAAGAATCAGTACTACGTGAAGACGGTAAAGATATCTGTTGCAGATTCGAGCCTTACGACCGGTCCCGCAGTACAAAGATAACCTGACTGGTCGAGCACTGGTTCAAGATTGTCTTGGACACATGGTTAGTGGAGCTGCCGACGTGAAACAGTAGAAACAGTGTTGATGCGATGTGAAGAAAAAAACACGAAAAACGAAAGCGCAAAAACAAATGAGCCATGCACTGGCAAAAGAGGGTTTAATACATTTCAAAACATATCAATCCATGTCAGCCTGCGCAATCCGCACTGGCTGACATGGGCCGAGACTTTATGTTGTTTTTTCTTTTAACATAAGGAACAATCTACCGCATGGTTCAGTCAAAGTGGATTTTAGAGATTCATCATTATGTAATAACTTACTGCGTATAATGCATCACGGAGATGCACTGAACACCCCCCCCCCTTTGCTCTGTTGTAGAATTTAGAAACAGTGCTTGGTGAAGACGGTGTAAGATTTCTGTTGTAGATTCGAGCATCACGACCGGTCCGTCAGTACCATGATAACCTGACTGGTCAAATACTGGTTCAAAGTTGTCTTGGACACATGAACAGTGGAACTGCCAACGTGAAACAATAGAAACAATATTGATGCATTGTAAAACAGTCACGAAAAAAATAGCGCATGAACGAATGAGCCATGCTCTGTGAAAAGGAGGTGTAATGTATCTGCGTGATGTATAATACCAAACAAGTCATCACATAATTATGGATCCATAAAATCCATTATGTCTCGCAACAAACTGATTCATGAGGTACCCTGGTCCTATGACACGCAGGAAATTGACCTTCAGCAAAAAGTATCGACCCAGGTCAGCCTGCGCGGAATGCGCAGGCTGACCTGGGTCGATACTTTTTGCAAATGCATCATACCCCTTTTTCACAGAGCATAGCTCAAATCGAATTGATTCTAAATGCGTTAGAAAGAACCGTCTGGTATAATTCACCATCTGTAAAAAGCGCCGTGAAATCAATTACAACATTTGGAATATAATTCCCGTTTCATTGTATAACAATCCATTCAAATCCCCGTGTGTAGAAGGTCTTTCACTACTTCAATAAACTGACTTATTTATTAATTTTTCATGGCTATTGATGTTGAATAGATGCGTTGCATCGCTATCGTATACAAAAGCCTTGGCGGGTTCTCTTTTCGTTGTTCGCTTTGTTCTTTGACCTTGACATTCGTCGTTGTGTGTGCAGTAATGCTTTGAGCAAATAAATCATTGTTTTCGATTTTTTACCGCTTTGAAATCAAGTGCGTGGGATTTACTGCTATTGTTATTTTCTGTAACATGACTTGTTTTTCAATAGAAAAAGTCGATATTACCAGGTTTTCAAGCACAGTCATTTTCACACAATTATCAGACGATATGGTCATAAGGGCATTTATTTACAATTTAATAATACCAAGATCATTTCTATGAAGCTTTCTATAGACAAAATCAGCCTTGAACTGAGAAGCCCCAGACGCTCAACGGCGAGGTACGTTAGTCAGTGGGGTGCGAGTTTGAATCCAGTCTCGCTCGAAAGTCGTAACGAGGATCCATAAAAGTTTTTACCTACATGAGTCATTTTCTCCTACATTTTGATTTCGCTGTTTCTGTGTAAAGCAGCCAGTTGCTTTAGATAGAGAGCTGTACCTAAATACCGAAGGAAGCAAACTCGAGAAATGCGCGAAAAGGCGGGTTGATGACTGTGTCATAGCCTTACTGAAATACTGTCTAAAACCACTCTTAAAACCTGAGGTTTTACACATATATAAATATGAATCGTGAACGCACATAGAAAAAGGCGTCTAAAGCATCTCGGTGATGCATTATAGCAGCAAGTTATCAAAGTTTATCAAATTGGTTAAAAAAATCCATTTTGTTTTACTCATGATCGACTGAATCATGAGGCTGGTCTTTTGTCTTTCAGAAAATCGACCAATAGCAAAAAGCTTCGACCCATGAAAGCCTGGGCCGGCTGACATGAATCGATACTTTTTGCAAATGCACGAATCCCCCTTTTCACAGAGAAAGACTTATAGCTATCAAATCGAAAACGTTAAATTTTTCTTACAGTTGTTTGTCAAAATGTTATCAAAAGCGTTCTGATATAGGACAACAACAGACGTCGACGGGAGGTAATCCGTAAATGGTGGGCAGCCTAAAAGCCACTAAGACCAACAAATAACGAAAGGCAATTCGAGGGTAAAGAACTCAACAGGCTACTAAACTCAACATCTGATTGACTTTGACGAAAGGCCAGTTTTTCTTAAGTGGTGGAAGAAAAAAATATATATATTTATGATCCAATCCATTCACTAATGACTGGCAATGACCAAATTACAGAAATGGCTAGGTTACTGAAAGTAATATCCGGTATAGACATCTTTTAAGCACTGGTTCTTGGCAATACTGCTTTCACCAAGACCCGCTGTCATCGAAAAACAACTCTTAAGCAAAATAAACAACAACAACAACAACACCTAAAAAAAAAAAAAGAAAATGAGCCGTTACCTGGCTAAAAGGAGCTTAATACATCTCCCTAATGCATTATACCAAGCAAGTCATCATACATGTATAATTATGGATCTATAAAATCCATTTCGTCTAGCAACCGACTAAATCATGACGTAGAATGGTTCTCTGAAAATCACAACTTGAACTGATAGCAAAAAGTATCGACTAAGGCCAGCCTGCGCAGTCTGCGCAGGCTGGCCTTAGTCGATACCTTTTGCATATGCGTCAAACCCGCTTTTCAAAGAACATGGCACCAATGTTTTTTCTCCCAAACCGGAAGTTAACATAAAAGGTTTTTACGTATCAAATAAAGAATCCATTACTAACAATGACCTACTTAAAGGAACTAGCTTTTGAACGTAATTTCCGGTTGGGACACGTTTCAAGCTTTGGTTCTTTGCATTTCTGCTCTCAGGTATTTAGAGTCTTATTTGATCTAATTCCTTAACCTTTTACCATATGACAAGATTTTAGGCTTGTCCAAATTTCAAGTACTTATGCAGGAAAAGTTACAGCAGATTCGTCTTTGGCTAAAACAGCAGATTCATCTTTGACAGAGTTGACAATATTGTGGTAAAAGGGGTACAATGTATATGCTGGCTACCATAATTATTTCCCCAACAATGTTTTCAAAATCTTTCTCGGAGTTCTTAAATCTCGACACTATTTGGCAAAAAGACTCTCTAAGCAATTGAGGACCTCTCAATGCGCATTCTTAAGAATATTCTTGGTCTTATTCACAAGAATTTTCCAAATATGAAAGTAACACAACTTCTGATTGGCTAAACCAAAGAGTTGAGCCATTAAGAAGTTGGTTTACATTATATCCCAGAATTAGACTTTGACTCTTAATAAGAGTGATCGATGAATACGGACGCAGATTCCATTCTCTCTGATCTTGATTGCCATTTGCAGCCCATGAAAAAACTTTGCTCCCCCTTTCCACAAAAATGATCCGTTTTACTATTTCATTGTTATATGTAACAGGATCTGCTCGATATCAAACACGGAATTCTATCAAAAGTATAGTGCTATTATATTACGAGTCGCAGCGGACATGTAACATTCTCAAAGTTTCGTTGATTTTAATTGGCTTTTAAAGATACATCCTTACAACTAGAGGGAAAAATAACACTGTTAAAATTTGAAAATGTGAAGAATGGCTCGGCTGTGTAAACATAGATGAATTACTAATACAGAAACGATGTCTGGGTTAGATAAACTCAAGAGATTTGTACTCATTTAAAACCGGAAAAGACAAATACCGATTGCTTTGAAGGCCACCAAAACATGAATTCATTTCTATCCGTCGTAATCTGCAATTTTGCAGCCGTTAGGGGCAACATTTGGCATGAAGATACAAGAATGGTTAAAGTTTCATAACAAAATGATGAAATGGGTTGAAAACTGGCTGAAAACGAGTAAAGA
The DNA here is from genome assembly GCA_946811185.2 of Hippopus hippopus. Classification (NCBI taxonomy): domain Eukaryota; kingdom Metazoa; phylum Mollusca; class Bivalvia; order Cardiida; family Cardiidae; genus Hippopus; species Hippopus hippopus. The sequence continues at coordinate 35,296,337 of OX328107.1, read as the reverse complement.
TGTATCTTTAAAATCGAAATTTTCATACAGTAGGCTATTGGTAAACTTTACACAAAGCTGAATCGCGCTAAACTTGAATCCATAAATTTACAACAAAGTAGTCACTTTCTGTTCTTCAATTTAGCCTATAGAAGCGTGCTTTATACTTGATATTTGACAGTAAATTGAAAGATCATTAATTATAAGTTAATTTTTTGGCAAGTCATTGATAATGGAATCATTCGAATTCAAGTGCTTAGGAGAATCCACGACTTTATAAGAATCTGAGACTTTTTATAAAATATGATATTCTCATGAAGTAGTGTAGTCTAATAAATTCACGACTTCACGAGAATCCAAGCGTTTATGAGAATCCAAGACTTCATGAGAACTTAAGATTTTATCAGAATCTATGACCGAGCTTTTTGAAAATCCACGACTTTAGGATAGTCTGCGGCTTTATGGAAATTCAAGATTTTAGGATAATTGACCCCGACTGATAATTCGAATAGTTTTCCAAGTCCATTCTCTATTGTGTATTTTCGAAGTATATATTATTTCCTACAAGAACATTTGACTGACAGTACTTCAAAATGGAAACCACCTTGATACGAACGAGGTTAGATGTTGTAACGGAGACGGCCGAGCTGTGACGAGAGCACGTTCTGGTGACTCCACTGTTCTTACGTTTCATGTGTACTCATTAGAGGAGCCCTGCATGGTTCTGTGGTGAAGGTATACGATTTGGAATCTGGAGGTCTCTAGTTCGATACTCACTAGAAGCTCTTGGCTTTTTCGTGGATGTGTACTTGGGCAAGACAGACCTAGCCTGGCACTGGTGAAACTGAGGACAAACATGCATAAGTGAGCGGTCGCCATGATATAACTGAAATAATGTTGAAAGCATAAAATACCATTCAATCAATCATTTAACATCTAACAACAACAAAAGAAAAAGGTGTAGAATAAAGGTCAGACTTCACGTTCTTGTGTTGCAATGCCCGTGTATAAGCACAAGCACTTTAGTCACAGTAATTGTAATTATGTCATGTACATAGCAATATCAATTTGAGTCATAGTTTGTGAAAAGAAATTGTTTAATACATCTGCGAAAAGTATCAACCAATGTCAGCCTGCGCTGTCCGCGCAGACTTTCTATTATTTTTTTTTTACATGCAAAAGGACCATTCTACCTCATGATTCAGCAAGTTTATAAAAAAAAAAAAAAAATGGATCCGTATTATGCGACGACATGCTTTGTGTGATGCATTACTTAGATGTGTTAAGCCCTCTTTTTACAGAACGCGGCTCATCTGTAGTCTAATCAATAATCCATAAAACACAATATCTAAACGTAATCAAGGGATCAAAAGTTCCCCGAGATTGCCGGAAGGGTTACTAGAATTTATACAACGTAACTTGATGATTGTATACAGTGATACAGATTTTTAACCGGAAGGCTTCTAAACGCGACTCGAGGACCTTTTGAGAACAGAACGTGCAGTCTGATCTTGGATCTACACTGCCCAATAAGAAGATATCTTACACCATTCTCCCCCCATAAAAAAATGGAATAGAAATACTTGGGTTTTTACTATCGACTTGAAAGTTTCATTTGACTTATTGAGCAGGTTAATGGTTAACCCTTAGGCTGTTAAGTACGACTCACGGGCCCTTTAGGGACAGTGTAGATCAAGATCAGACTGAATAGAACGTGCAGTATGATCTTGGATCTACACTGACCGGTACGGATATAATTTTCACCAAAAGTAAGTATGAAATAGCGTAATTAGGGTTTTTACTATCGGCTTGAAAATTTCATTTTGACTTATTTACCAGGTGAAGGGATACAGGAAATGCGAAAACCGCTTTTCAGCACTGTTTGGCTGAGCAATCTGTAATGCATAAACAGATCGCACATTGTGCGGATGTTGGTGAAAAATAAATTGAAATCAAAGCACGGACAGTACTGAGGGTCACATTTTGTCATTTAGCAAAACATAATGTGCGGTTTGAAAGTAAACACTGAAGACTACAACATATAAAATGTGTCACATTAGTTCAAAACTATACTTTTTTTCTAAGTATCTAAATTCAAGATCATCAATTTTACAGATTTAATTTTGTGTTTCACTTCAGCTCAGAACAAGAGTTTTCAAAAATATCTCATCCCACAATAATGGGTTTTACACATTTACCTTTATTGCAGCGATACGTTTTGTAGAAGTCTAGACTTTCGGTATAACACAGAAACTGGAACAAGCGAAAGCCCAGCCACTCTCCAACTAAAATATTTACATTAATTTGAGTGATAATATGCTGATATTGTAGGTTTAACCCTTCACTGCACAATGCCGACTTTTAACGACCCTTGGAAAGAAGCCTTTTGAAAGTATTTTGGCAAAAGGAGAAAATACTGGAACCGGCATTTTCTCCTTTTCCCATAATGTTTTCTACCCTATCAAAGAAAAAATGCAACGTTTGAGCCACACTGGAATTGTCGTCTGCAAATGTTTTCAATTTGAACAAGGCTATAATTTTGTTGTCTGGTAAAGGGTTAAAGACAGCGGAGATAATAAAAATTGTTGTTGGTCAAATACCTTAACTCTTGACCAAATGACAGAATTTTAGACTGGTCAAAACTGAAAGTATTTGCACAGGACAAAATAAATTTTGCTTAAATGGTGAGATTTGTCCGTGATATGATAGAAAACACTGTGGGGTAAATAGAAAATAGTGGTTAACAGCGTTTTCTCCTTTTCCCACAATTTTTTCAAGAGCTTTGTACCAAGGGTAGTTAAGATTCGGGACTGTTTGGTAAAGGGCTAACACTTTTTTGAGCGTGCTTATGGTAAAGTATAATATGTTGAAGACAATGTACCAAGTAGTATAGTTTGTTGCGATATGATGTCACTCCAACTCGCCACTTCCTGAAAGAAACATGCTGCAGAAGACTGAAACTTTTATTGTAAAATAGGGGTAGTTGACAGTATTCGGGTGGATTCAACATGAATTTGATTTATGACATGAAATACATGAAAATTTTGTGAAAAGAGATATTGAACAAGCAATTTTCCTTTTTTCACAATGTTGTTCAACAACGTGTTCAAAAGTGATTTGCTGGAGCGTTGCCACTTAAAATCTTAAACCGTTTAGTGAACTGAAAACTTATAAGTAAATAGAGAAAAAATGCAGGTAGCAATTTTTACACAGTTTTGAATAGCGCATAAAACAATACAGACTACTGATCAGACTGCAAATGCTTTATTCTGCTCGTAATCTACACTGTCAGCCAAAAGGAGCTTAGGTTGCCTTTTAAATGCTAAAAGGTCACATGGAATTGACAAATTCAAAAGTGATGTTTACGGGGGGGAGGCGATGTCCACTCACATTCACTGTATAATGTCTGAGCAGTAGGCCTTCACTGTGCTTGAAATTATGGACATGTTCTGGACAATGAACAAAGTCATTATCATGGACAAAACTTCTTAACAAGAAAAGTAAAGGTATTTACAGAAATGGAGTGGACAAAGTGAAAAGTGTTGTAAGAGGGATTTATGTCCACTCATATTTACTGTTTAATGTCTCAACAACACGCAACAACCTAACGGAGTAAGACAAGCCAATTAGTTTGAAACAAGGCGGGAGTGTGAAATGAACTGGTAAAAAATGGAACTTGGAAAGGTTAATTACGTAGCTAATATGAAAGAGAAAAGTTTTTCACCGTTGCTTTTGGGTGGTTACACGTGAAACAAATTTGCAGCCGATGACTTAAAATATTCTGTTGAAAATATGGACTTTCAGAGGAATAAATTTAAATACAAATAAAAATAATGATGATGATGATATCAATTATAACAAGGACGTATAAAAATATTGTGGCCAACAGAAAAATTTGGTCGCCAGGATCAGTTTCATCTCTCACCATAATGTTTTCATCGGGAACATAATGTAGCATCTGAGTCCATAGAGAAACACTCTGATACTGCAGTTTCAAAGTTATTCATGACTGTGCATTTCATAAAATACCGAACATTGTGGACACAAGATCAGACAGCCCGTTCCGAGCAGTCTTGATCTTTATTGTCTGCATACTGTCCCAAAAGTAAGACTTTTCCCAAGACTCAATGCTCAGCCTGGCAGTTAAATTAGTTGAAAACGTCCAGCAAACATATTCAGCTAAATACAGTTGGGCACCAATATTTTCTCACAGCTGAGTTGTGGGTACTTATAAGACTTGTCTTGGTAAAAGCGATTCCAACCCTTGGGCTCCTTAGCGCCACTATCTGGGCTTTCTAGGAGAGTCTAGATCAAGATAATGCTGCACAGAGCGTGCAAAATCTTAGATCTACGCTGTCAGATACGAAGAGATCTTTGTTTTTTTAAAGTATTTTGAAAACGCACAAGATCTTGTGTTACTGTTGGCGGTAATCCTAATCAAAGTTAAGATTGTTTGTCCTTTTGATCTGGATCTACATTGCTCGAAAAAGCTCTCATGCTGGTAGAATGATAAGAGTGTAAGAAAAAGGGAAACACCAAACATGACCTCTTTTATAGACGGCAAAATTTTAGACCTACATGTATCAAAATTTTCGGATGATAACTAAGATGGGTCTCAAATCATTAGAGTCTTCTTTTATCGGATAGAAAACATCGAAAGAAAAGGAGAAAATGCTGGTTACCGGCATTGTTTGATAGAAAACATTGTAGGAAAAGGAGAAAATGCTGGTTACCAGCATTTTCTCCTTTTCCCACAATGTTTTCAATATCCTTTTTCTTCACCATCGTCAAAAAATTGCACTGTTTGGTATAAGGCTTAAAAACCAGGTAAGCGAGGTACAGTCATTAATTATGGAGATATTAATTTACGGAAGACATAAAATGATGCTAAACACATGTTTGAAGCTCAGTTAGTTGTTTCTTGTCCTAGTAATTAGATCTTTCAGAGAGTGTCGTTTTCTTCCGTTCTGAATTTCTCACGAAATTAAAAGGAGAGCGTAGTTCCAAGATTAGAGGATAAATTTTGTAAAGTCTGATCTTGATCGACACTGTTGCCAAACGCGCATTGAGTCGCGGTGTTAGCTACGGGTTGAATTAGTAGCGCAGTCATCCAGCCGAGTCCAGGTAAACGAAAGTTCGCTGAAGACGGAAAGAAAATAATTGAGCGATGATCTGTGAAAAGGGGGTTTAATGCATCTGCAAAAAATTATCGATTTATGTCAGCCTGCACATTCTGCGCAGGCTGACATGGGTAGAAACTTTATGCAATCAGTCAATTTTCTGCATGTCTAAGTACTATTCTACCTCCATCACCGGTTAAGTGTAGGATAAATTGGATTTTATGGATCCATAATGATGTGATGGCTTGCTTGGTAGAGTGCATAACGGAGAGGTATTAACATCCCCCCCCCCCAACTGCTAGAACGTGGCTCAAACATATTTGTGAAGGACTTGACCTACTTTACATCCCGGAAATAACTGTTGTTAAAGGCGTAGCGTCCGTCACTTCCTGTTAAATAACCTCACAGGTGCGATAGATATGAGCCATGCACTGTGAAAAGGGGCTTAATACTTCTGCAAAAATTATGGACCCTGGTCAGCCTGTGCAGTCCGCGCAGGCTGAACTGAGTCAAAACTTTTTGCCATTGGTCAATTTTCCGCGTGTCAATGGACCGGTATACCTCATGATTCAGTCGGTTGTTAGACAAAATAGATTATATGGATCCATAATGATGTAATGATTTGCTTGGTATAATGCATCACGGAGATCCATTAGGTCCTTTTTTCACAAAGCATGGCTTATATACTGGACTATTTAGCAAAAGAGCTTTGTCCAAAATCCCAGTTTTTATGACTTCGCTAAGTGTAAAAGGACTAAATATTAAAGAACTAAAAATACAGAGATATGGACTATTTTCATCTTGAAGCACAGAATGGGATGAAGGCTTCTGAAATATATATGCATCAAAAATAACTGTAAAATTTTCTTCTTATTAAAAACTTAAGTTTGTAATGAAAAAAAAACATGACAAATGATGTACTACAAACTTAAGATGACAATGGATGCATGAATACAGCGAATATCGTGAGAGGTTAACCCTTTAACTGCAAAATAAATTAATCGAAAATTTCCACTCAATTGTGAAAATCCAAATATTGCGGTTTCAAAGTTGATTTCACCGGAAAGAAATTACCGTATCGGACAGAGTAGATCAAAGATCAGACTGCACTTTTTGTGCAGTCTGATCTTGATCTACACTGTCCGCAAAAGCGCTCCGATTCGCACTTACCAGCCTAAGGGTAAAATCTTCGTTACGGTAAGCATCTTTTCATGGCAGTAATGCGGTCAGCACTTCCGGTTTAAGTCACGTGACAACGGTAGGCTGAAGAGACTGGCTAAACCCTTAGGCAGTTAAGCGGGACTCAATGAACTTATGCAGACAGCGTAGATCAAGATCAGATTGCACAGACCGTGTATTGTGATCTTGGATCTTCACTCTCCGCAAACGGAGTGATTATTTCAGGGTTAAGGAGTTAGAAATAGCAATCAGTTGGTCTTCAGTACCGGCTGATTTTTTTTTTCCATTTTATTTTTTTAGAAGTTTAAACGTTAAATGGATCAAAGACAGTATTCTAAATCGTACAAAAGAAAAACCCGCTGCCAGTATTTTTAAAGTCATGGATTGGCAGATCGACACTTTGTGAGTGTTTTGTTAAAAGCTTTAACATTGATTTATCATTGAGTGGCATTGACGGTTACAAGATGGCTTTTCATGCTTCTCCGATTTTACAAACCTTGATTGAAACTGCAGATATTTACCTATAACAAACATTGTATACCCTGATCCCAATACCCCCTGGGGATGACCTTTTCTCCCTTTCTCCTTGTGCACCAGACCATTTTTACATCATCGTCGCAAAAGGAAAATTTCCTTGTTGTCAGCATTTTTTTCCTTTTCCCTATATGTTGTCATTGTCATATTTATAAATGCACTAAACAGTTTAACCACCATCCTGCTAAGTAAAAGAAATAAAACTTTCAAGCCGATAGTAAAAACCAAAATTTTCCTATTTTAAAAGTATTTTTGAAGGAAAGATATCTCCTTATCGGACAGTGTAGATCTAAGATCAGACTGCACGTTCTGTGCAGTCTGATCTTGATCTACGATGTCCGCAGAAGCTCAGTGAGTCATGCTAAGCAGCCAAAGGTTTAACCCCTGTTGATGATTCCTATTTGTAAGGATATGTTCTCATTCGTCTGCTGCAAATTTGTTTTATAGGTAAAGAGTTAAACTGTAACTCTTTAACCCTTTACTAACTGAAACAGTTTTTTTTTACAGTCCTGTAAAAGATAGTTTTCAAACAAAAAAAAAGTTGGAGAAGCAGAAAATGCTAGTAAATATTCCGAAATAATACCCACTATTTCTGCCGCATTTAACTCTTTCACTACTGAATAAATAAACTGCATTTTCTCAAAGGCTTAAAATGCTTTCCCTCTGCAAGAGCAAGAGACAGATCTGTCATCAGCAAGAATATAGCAGTGGACAGTGCAGATCAGAGATCAGACTGCACGTTCTGTGCATAAGCAAGAATATAGCAGGGGACAGTGCAGATCAGAGATCAGTCTGCACGCTCTGTGCAGTCTGATCTTGATCTGCACTGTCCACAAAAGCTTCTGGTGTCATCAATAGTATGGAAAGAGTTAACTTCGCCGCTTCACGGTCGAAAGTTCGATCGGGGAAATGCCTGCTTAATTTGCTGTGCAGTCAGACGGCTATTAAAGTAACCCATAACTCTTTACAAAGCGACAAAATTTTGGACTCAAACGAAACTGAAAGCATTGGCAAACCAGAAATTAAATGCAGCTCAAATGCCGATTTCTGTCTTTGATAGGGTAGAACACATTGTGGGTAAAGGAGAAAATGCTGGTTACCAGCATTATTTTTTCCTTTTCCTAAAATGTTTTCAAAAGCTTTCTTTTACATGGTCCTTAAAACTCGGGATTGTGTGGAAAACTGCTAAAATAAATGAAATTGAAAATTCACAGCCTGTTGTAAACCCACATACTGCAGTTTCAAAAACTCTCTGTACCGGAAAATCTCACCAAATCGAACCGTTAAGGTCCAAGATCAGAATGCACGTGGTGTGCAGTCTGATCTTGATCTATGCTGTAAAAAAAAGCGCATTGAGGCGAGCTCAACTGCCTAAGGATTAATAGAAAGTATGACAGACAAGGCATTTGTTCAATAAACTCAGTAGAGTCTACCCATGAAACAAAACTGACGACTTACACCTTCACAAAACGATCTCATACATTAACAACACTGTGAAAGAAGGCTTTCGAGTTTTAATGACCCTGAGAAATAAAGCTTTTGAAAACATCGTGGGAAAAGGAGAAAATGCTGGTAACCAGCATTTTCTCCTTTTCCCACAACGTTTTCTACCCTTTCGAAGACAAATCCCTTCATTGCAGCAATACTGTCTTTGTCGTCTGCAATGTTTCTACTGCAGATGAGCCTAAAATTTTGTCGTGTGATAAAGGGTTAACAACCCTGTGAAAGAAGGCCTCAGTTTGAAAGCATTTTGGGAAACGGAGGAAATGTTGTGCTATCCTTCAAAAGACAAATACCATCATTTGAACTACATTAAATGTTCATCTGCGAATGCCTTCAATGTGGATTAGTATAACACTTTGTCGTCTGCTGAAGAGTTAGAATCAGAGAAATCTCATAACTATCTCGAACTTTCAATCGCAAACAATCCCTAGTGTTTTAAATAGCGCTTTGATTGAAGCAGTGTTCGGTTGCTACCAATAGTCGTTAGGTTCGATTAGTGCTCTCTTCTTGTGGTGTCCTTTTGCAAGGCAGTTCAAACCCCAGCCTATCAATGGTGAAACCTTGGAAACACGCGATTAGGTGAAATGTCGTCGTGTGGTAATTGAAATTATCATGAAAACAGCATGTAACACCATTCATTCAATCCATAAGTCATAAGGAAACCATTGCCAGGTTTTGTAATTGGATTTATAGTGCAACAAAAGTGACGATCTTCACCAATAGTTGTGGGGTACTTTAATCGCCCAAAAGTTTTACGATGGCTTGTGTACTTAGATAAAAAATCTCATTGATTTTGATTCCGTGACAACATTCTGAATCTTCTTGCATGCAAACACAGGAAAATTAGAGAGAAACTGTTCACTGATACCGTCGGAGGAAAAGGTCTAAAACGCAAGCAATTCATCATATCACGACACCTAACGTGTCGTCCTTAGTTAGTGTATTGTGAGATTTACACAATAATTTAGACCTAACCTCGCCGATCAATTCAATCGATATTCATCAGTTTCAAAGGATAGAGTAAAAAAGAAGTAAATCTTGATTTGTTTGGGGTTTGACGCCGTTTTTTTTTAACGGTATTTCAGTTTTATTTTGACAGCGAGTGCACCTATCGATACGTCCTTTAACTCTTTCGATGGCGATAGCAACTAAAGTATTTTTGATGTTGTTGTTGTTTTTTTTTCCTGGACGATGTAGATCAAAGATCAGACTGCACAGAGCGTGCTATCTGATCTTCGATCTACACCATCTTCTTCTGGTGCTTTACTATGACTCAATCATCTTCAGTCATATTCATGGGTCATGCGTGGCTCATCGGTAAAGTGTAGGATTCGTAACTTGGAGGCCCCTGGTTTGAGCCTCACCGGATCCGCTGGGCCTTTCGCGGATGTGTCCTTGGGAAAGACACTTCATAGCCATAGCTTAGTACTGGTGAGACCCAGGAAATGTATGAGTGTGTGAGCTGTCGCCTTGATATGACTGAAATAAATGAGCCGTGCTCTGGCAAAAGGGGGCTTAATGCATCTCCGTAATCCATCATACCAAGAAAGCCATCACATACTTATAGATCCATAATAGCCACTTTTTTTAACAACCGACTCAATCATGAGGTAGACTGATCCTTTGACATGCAGAAAATCGACCAATAGCGAAAAGTTTCGGCCCAGGTCAGCCTGCGCGGACTGCGCAGGCTGACCTGGGTCGAAACTTTTCGCAGATGCATTAAGCCCCCTTTTCACAGAGCGCGGCTCAAATACTGAAAGCGACGTAAAACACTATTCAATCAATCAATCAGCCATCTTCAATTTATTATGTGATGATGACCTGTACAGGTTAAATCAATAAAAATGTTCTGTTCTCTGCTTTTCAATCTCTGTGTAAATGTACTATTAGACCTCGCAAAACAAAGTTTTCTAGTCATGGACAGAGTTAATTCTTTACCAAACAACAAAATTTTGGACTAGACCAAATTCAAAGCATTTGCAGACGACAAATTAAATGAAGCTCAAATGATTATTTCTGTATTTGATAGGATAGAAAAGAAGGTTCTCAGTCTTATTCTCCAGAGTTTTCTAAATTTGAAAGTAACGCAACTTCTGATTGACTTAAACATTTGGTTTAGCTAATCAAAAGTTGTGTTACTTTCAAATTTAGAAAATTCTGGAGAATAAGACTAAGAGTGTCCTTAAGAACGGTTGGTGAGTACTTTACCACTGAGCCACACAGGACCCCTAGACAGAGTCAAACCTCACTCCGACAAAAGAAGCCTAAATGCACATGGCATGCACTAAGATCAGGCTGCAGAGAACATGCAATCTGATCTCGAATCTACACTGTCATGTAACTTAATATAGATGTTGGCTATTTAACCTTTTTCCACACGATCCCGACTGATAACTAGTATTTTCTCCTTTTTCCAAAATGTTATCTACTCTTACTGCCAAATTTCATGGTTCCAGCCACCTTTAAATTTTCGTCTAAAAATGCTTTCAATTTGGACAAGTTTAAAATTTGGTCATCTGGCAAAGATTGAAAAAAAAAAACTTTTTGTACGCTGTTGAATCATAATGGAATCATAAAAGTACGTCCTGGAATGAGGACGAATCCATTTAACCATTGATTATAAAAATGTGACTTTAACTCCCCTGTACGTAGTTGATAGCCTTAGGAAAAAAGAAAAATCCGGACCAATAAGATCCCTTGTAACAAGCAATTTCTCCTTTTCCTACAATGTTTTTCTTTCCACGAAAAAAATTTCCTGTCTGTTGATGTTTGTCATCTGCGTATTTTATTGTTCCTGCGGTCTAGATCTAAAAGCTGCGCAGTAACAAGTTTAAGCGGTTGTAGCTGAGTAGACACTTTTAGCGCCATAGGCGAAAACGAGGGCCCTTTGCAGACGGCATAGATCCAAGATCAGACTGCACAGAACGTGCAGTCTGATCTTGGGTCTATACCGTCCGTCTGTATAGTCAAGCCTTTTCATAGATAAAAATCTTTCTGAGTTTCAGCGGAATGTATTTTCATGCCGCCGAAAAAGGTCGAGTATATAATTATATTTGGCGCTGAGAATGTGTGAAATGAGATCGATATTAATTCTTAGGCTGCTAAGCGCGACTCACTGACCTTTTGCGCACAGTGTAGATAAAGATCAGACTGCACAGAACGTGCAGTCTGATCTTGGATCTACACTGTCCGATAAGAAGATTTTTTTTCCCCAAAAAAATAAGTGTGAAGTAAAATTATTCGGGTTTTAACTATAGGCTTGACAGTTTCATTTAAGTTATTCAGCAAGATAAGGGATAATTTCTGTGATATACATGTTCCATATTGTCGCAGTTGACAATGGTATAGAAAATGTCAGTGGCTGGCTTCATCTGTCTGTCAACGCTATCAAACTCTCTAGCCCTGAAACAAAACCTGTCTTCCTGTCTTCATACTTCTTTTTTCGCTGTCACTCGCCGAATCCCGGTAGCTCAGTCGTTAGCGTGCAGGACTTGAGAACAGGGGGGTCGTGGGTTCGATCCCTAGCTCGGCCAATTTCCTTCCGAGGATTGATGATAGTCATTGCGACAGGATTCATTCCTCTCTCACCGCTGAGCATTGTTTCGACGATGGTTATGTGGGAAAGCAGCAAGTGGCTTGGAAAGAAAATTGTGCGGAGTACTGGTAAAAGAGACTCCAGGAAAGCATGGATAGGTGCACTGGCCGCCGCGATATAACTGAAATAATGTTGAAAACGGCGTTAAACACCATACAATCAATCAATCTGTCACTCTCACTAGTTTTCAATATCAATTCATAGTTTTGGTGTATATTCATTTTATTTGATTTATTGCAATTGTTACACTGTATACATGGATACATGTATATACGCGTGTCGAAAAATTTGCGAATAACCGATTACGGACATTTTGCGTGCGGAAATGTTTGCGAATTCAAGACATTCATTATTTGTTGGTATACTTGCGGTGAAATATGCGAACAGAAAAGTTTGCGAGTTTTTCAAATCGCGAAATCGCAAAAATTTTCACGTCGCAAAAATTTCTGCTTATACAGTACCATGTGACTGGTTTTTAGGAAGAAGAACTATATAAGCTTGTATGCTTCCGTTCCAGTCCTTTTCGTAATGTTTTGTTGTAATTGATTAACATATGTTAATATATTGAATAAAATATGTTTACCCTTTATCTTGCTAAATAACTTAGATGAAACTTTCAAGGCGACAGTATAAACCCGAATAATGCTATTTCAGACTTAATTTTTTTGGAGATTAATATCATTATCGGACAGTGTAGATCCAAGATCAGACTGCACGTTCTGTGCAGTCTGATCTTGATCTACATTGTCCGCAAAAGGCCAGTGAGTTGCGCTCAGCAGCGTAAATATTAAACTAAATCGGCAGCGTGCAACTTCAAAATATCTTACGTCCATGAAGCTGGAGTTTTTTCATTAAATCTACACCAAACAGCAAAGTTTTAGTCTTTGCCAAATCCAAAGCATTTGCTGAAGACAAATCAAATGTTGTTTAGATGGTAGATATATCTTTAAAAGGTTAGAAAACATTGCGGGAAAAGGAGAAAATGCTGGTTACCAGCATTTTCTCCTTTTTCCCACAATGTTTTAATGAGCTTTCTTTCTCAAGGTAGTCAAAACACAGGATTGTATGGTTCCCATTTCTTCAACATTACGAACTTGCGTATTGTGGGTTACTGACACTACGCCTTTGACATTTTCTTTTTCTGAAACTTGCCAACAAAGGGTTTGTATTTACCCGCCATTCTACATTCAATTTCTAATTCTAAAATGCAAAATTGGTAATCTGTTTGTCTAATGCTTTTTGGTTGGGATCGAGGATTTGAGTTCACAAGATGGTCAGTCCTGAAATTTAGAATTTTTCAAAGTTACTGGGCTGCGTTTTGAACAACAACCAGCTTAGATTTACGAAAATTATTTGGGATTGTATATACACACATACGACTCCTGCTTTACCCAAAGGTATGAGCAGACGTAAAGTTATGCAAATTAGTCAAAACGTAAAGTTATGTAGTTCAGTGAAACTTATTTTCAGACTTGATGCTTGCTGACCTAAACATACCGAGAAAAAACTTTAGTCAGTCTCAGACAGATTGTCTTAGCCAATCACAAGTTTAGCTTTGGAATTAAGAATTGAAATATTGTTTTAGAATTAGTGGAGTTTATTTCATGCTTTCCGGTAGGTTATCGAGAAATATCGGTGAAATATTTTTCGATATTTCATGGTTACGACCAGTGAAAATACCGATTTTTATATTCTAACTCTTCAATTGAAGGCGGAAACAGTTGTTCCCGCGCTCTAGTTACCCAGGTAAAATGCGCGTGCCTCACAACCAGATGGAAATATGACGTAATTTACCTTACATTTCTCGCGCTTGACGTAATATTGTAATGCGTTGCTACGCGGAGGGGTACGCCACGGGGAATAACCGAAAAGAACTGTACTGGATTTTGATTAAGTTCCCCCCAGAAAGGGTTAAAAGCATGAAATAAATAAAATATTTGTTTTTTTAGGTGAAAGATCGAAATTTATTTCATCTTATGAACATCATCGGTGATATTTTCACCCGTGGCTGCGCCACTCGTGAAAATATTACCGATGATGTTCACTCGATGAAATAAATTTCGATCTTTGACCGTAAAAAACAAATATCCTCTATATAGGCTTATTAACACTCGAAAATTTCTCAGAACATTTGAGTCATGCTCTGCGAAAAGGGGACTTAATACATCTGCAAAAAAGTATCGACCGACCCCTTTCAGCCTGCGCAGTCCGCGGGATCGAAACTTTTTACTCTTGGTCAATTTTCTGCATAATGAAAGACCAGTCTACCTCATGATTTAGTCGGTTGTTAGACAAAATCAATTTTATGGATCCATAATAACGAGACGTTTTACTTGGTATAATGCTGCACGGACATGCATGAAAGCCCCTTTTGCCAGAGCATGGCTCAATTGTAAGAATAGAAGCGAAAAATCTGTCGTCTGTGTTAAACAGAAGGCCTCAGCAAATCAGATATTTAGATTTGAAATTAAGCATTTGACCAATATTACTAAGTAATTGGTTTGTCTGACTTCTCGAAAATTACTCTAAACATTGGTTTTTGTTTGTTTGTGTGGTGTTTACCGCCGTTTTCCAAAATCATTTCAGCTATATCGAGGCAGACAGTGCACCTATCTACGCTTTTCTGGGGTTTCTTTTATATTCTTCCGAAGCCGCTGTCTGCTTTCCCATGTAACCATCGTTGTAAGAATGATTAGCCATGAGGGAGGAATGAATCCTGTCGCAATGACTACCATCAACCCTCGGAAAAAAAATCGCCTTAGCCGGGGATTCGAACAAGAGACTCCCAGTTTCAAGCACGGTGCGCTACCGACTGGAGTACCGGGCATGGCTCAAAAAATTGGTAAGTAAGAATATCAGATATAAGAAATATCTTTAAATCAAGAAATATCTTTAAAAAAGATAGACGGTGTAAATTTGCCCGAAAATTGGCAGGGGCCCTTAGAATAAACAAGTCTAAATTTTTGACCAATTACAAATTTCTATTTATTCATTTTTTATCATTACCAAATAGTAGGTCAAAAGCCAGCACATTCAGCAACACACACAAGAATATAAATAGATGGCGTAAGAAGTACTGAAATATGGAAATTATAAGTGTTTTGTGATTCGATAATAAGAGAATTAATGAAAAGTAATCACGTCCGCAATTGCCCGAAAACAGGTCTGCAGAATATACATGTCCTTATTTTTGACCAATCGCAAATTATTATTCATTCATTCGGTTATAGCATACACAGAAGTAGGTCAAAAGCCAGCGAAATCAGCTACGCCGAAAAAAAAATCGTCTGCGTTCAATACTAGACGAATATCGAGCGGAATAATTATCAGGAAGATCTGGTATTTCGATTATAAGTATTATGTGCACAGCAAAAACCAACGGAGATAGAAAGCTTGGTGCAACCCTTTATTATACAATAGCGTGTTTTAACGACCCTAAGGTGGAAGAAGGCTTAGGAAAACATTGTGGGAAAAGGAGAAAATGTTGGTAACCAGCATTTTCTCCTTTTCCAACAATGTTTTCTATCATTTCAAGGACATATTCCATGATTTAAGCAACATTCGATTTGTCGTCTGCAAGTGCTTTCAATACAGACCAGTCTAACATTTTGTCGTCTGGTAAAGAGTTAAAACGATGAAGTCTCGCATAATCCAAAGCAATTAATGTAAAATACAATAACCATTTTCTAAGTATTACAATCTGTGATGCTCTATAAACCCCCATCAAACAATCACGACCCCGAGATAGAAGGCTTTGGGAAACACTGTGGAAGAGCAGAAAATGATGGCAACCAGCATTTTCTCTTCTCCTTTTCCCACAAATATTTTCTACCAATTCAAAGGCGAATCCCATGATTCGAGCAACATTCAAGTTGTCGTCTGCAAATGTTTTCAATTTGGACGATTCTTAAATATTTTCGTCTGGTACTCGTATAGAGTTGAAATGACGAAACCTCACATTAGCAGAAGTAATTAATGTAAAATGCATTCTTTCATATCAGTTTCTAAGTATAATGTTCTATGATACTCATAACTACCTGTTCTGTTGCAAGCAGATTCCCCATATCTACGACTAAATTGATTTGTGTTGTCAATAAAACTCAGAAATCTAGACTAATAAGTATACCATGCATCCCGACGGGTGCTATATCCGCCATTGGCGGTTGGTAGTACCCGGAAAATGCAACTCGTACTTGAAGTTAACTGTTGAATCTAGGTTGGTTACGCATTAATTGATTGATTTACCGTTTATTTATAGTTGCCACCGGTTGTTCATATGGTCGACGACCTCTACAGGCTTTCAGTTATGTTACGGGCAATAGTGCAAGATACAGGACGAACTCACCCTATGTTACGCCTGCTTCTTTAACGCACATCGGTGTATAGCACCGTCACACGGTACCTCGGTTTAATGTCTCATCCGAAAGACTATTAGATGGCGAGCCGTGGGGCTTGAACCCACATCCTCATGTGGCCCGAGACTTGACGTTTACGAGTCCTACTCTCTACCGCTTGAGCTTTTGTGACTGGTCAGAGACATCTACCTATGGCACGCGGACGCCTTGTAGCCGGAACCTAGGCCTAACCAATCAGATCATCGGACAATATGAAAACGGCCTATGCCCGACGAAGGCGATATATAATGTATAGTATCAGACAATCGGAATCCAGTCGACCAATCCGGGCTTGAATTCCCAATTTCCTTCAAGTGCCCCGCTTATTACCGCCCGACAACAAATGGGTTCGATCCGCTTAGTGGCCATCCAGTCTTAGCATACACCCGGCACAGCCTAACGTTTTAGCTCTTTACCACACAATCCCGAGTTTTAACGACCCAAATGGTTAAAAGTGGACGAAACTACGAAACAACGAAAGTACATCTGCTAAAACGAATTACCCGTTAACTGCTTTTTGACTCCAGAAATGCGGCAAATCTTTTATAATTCATATATAACCCCATATTTTTGGACTATGGGTGTATGACATGGAGTTACTGCAAATCTGCATTTGTAAGTAGAATAACGAAAATTCAAAAAAGAACTGCAATAATAATTCTAAACAAACCCAGAAGATCCTGTTCAAAGTTAAATTTTGCCTCATTAAAATGGCTAACATTTAAATTCGTGGCATATACTTTAATCAATTTTTGTCATCTGCAATACTTTGCAATTTCGGCAAGTCTTAAAATTTTTCTGTGTGGTAAACGGATAACCAAAAATACAATAATCTTATAGTACTAGCCAACGGGTATCAGCTTACGCCGGCTAACTTCCGCTCGGTTTATAAAAGCTGTATAAAACTCTAGCAGATACTGCTTCAGCTCTGGCGGAAGTCCCCCCGCCCGTCCAATCAGGAACTTGTGGGTATTCTGCAGCCCGACATAACCTTTTATCAAACAACAGAACTTTAGGCCTACCCAAATTGAAAACGTTGGCAGACGACAAAATAATTTTGACTCAAAAATAGAAATATACTTTTGAAGAGATAGAAAACATTTTGGAAAAGGAGAAAATGCTGGTTAACAGCATTTTCTCCTTTTCTCACAATGTTTTCAAAAGGCCTTTTCATTAGAGTCGTAAAAATTCAGGATTGTTTGGTAATGGGTCAAACGATTTTTCAGGGCTGTTTGCACTCGATCCATTTAAGATATTGTTCCAGTTTTGAATTGCAGCAGTAGCTATATGACCGGCTGATATGAAGCGTTCTAAATATTGTTCTTATTCTTGATTCAGACTCGAAAATCTGATTGGATAAAGCAAAATATCTCAGCAACTCAGATGGTTTGTCTTTAGCTCTCTACCAAACGACAAAATCCTAGACTTGTCCAAACTTAAAGCATTTTCAGACGACAAAATAAATGTGACTCAAAAACTGGCATTTGATTTTAGAAGGGTACAACATATTGTGGGAAAAACAGAAAATGCGGGTTTTCATAATTTTCTCCTTTTTCAACAATGTTTCAAAAAGTCCTCTTCGGTTTGTAAAAGCTCGGAAAAGTTTGGTACAGTGTTAAATATATAGAACCAGAACTCAAAACAGAACTCGACCAATTCCTTAGCACGAGAAAAACTCTGTCCGTATTCACCAATCCTTCCTATAAAATTTGAAAGTAACACAACTTCTGATTGGCTAAAACAAATGGTCTACTCAAGCAAAAGTTGTATTACGTCCATATTTAGAAAATTCCTGAGAATAAGGCTAGGAATGTGCCCAAGAATGGTTGCTGAATACGAACCCAGATCTCTCACATAGACCAGTTCTATCTTCCTTGTATACACAGAAATTTCCGAGAAAACACTCTGGTTCCTCTAATAACAGCTAGCGGCTATTTTTTCCCACACAGTATAATGACGCAGATAAACTACTTCGGTATGGCCGTCAGATTCAAACGAGAAATAAACTGTCGTCTAGACAATGTGTTAGCGTTTTGGTATCAAATTTATCTCTGATACTTGAATATGTCTTTTGAAACGGTAGAAATTTTTAACTGCTGGGATTCCTTTAACGAGAAAAAGACAAGAAACTTTTCACTGAGCTGCAATCCGTAGAATCATTAGAAAATATACATGGACCATGCTCTGTGAAAAAAAAAGTGGTTTGATTAATCTGCAAAAAGTATCGACCCAGGTCAGCCTGCGCAGTCTGCGCAGGCTGAAGACTGCGCAGGCTGACCTGGATCGAATCTTTTTTGCTATTGGTCAATCTGCTGCATGTCAAAAGACCAGGCTACCGCATAATCCAGTCGGTTGTTAGACAAAATGGAGTTGATGAGTCGATAATTATATAAAGGCTTGCTTGCTATAATGCATCACGGAGATGTGCTAATTCCCTTTTACCGGAACGCCGCTCACATGTATGTATGTATGTATGTATGTATTTATGTATGTATATGAACCCTTGGACCGGTAAAAGGACTTTTCAAAGAAAAAAAAATCAGTTGATATATTGCTATGTTAAGGTTGCTTTGGCAATAAGTTGTGTGAAAGCAGTAGCAGTGTAGATTCAAGATCATACTGCACGCTCAAATGCAGGGCCAAGCCTTTAAATGGTTAAATATTTAAATAAATTACAGTATTCTGTCTCACAAGTTATGGGACAGAGTGCATGTGAGGCACAATGCGCCTACTGCGCAGTCAGATGTTGACTTAAAGCCCCCATGGCCTCTTTGATTTAAAAAAAAAAATGGGCATATAAATTAAATTAAGCCCTTAATTAGGTAGACAGTAACTTCAGAAAAGAAACAGTAACTCTGAATGCTTGATGCGAGCTTGAATTAATCAGATAATTACGGATTCTTTTTATGCATATTTCGAGGCAAGACCCAAAATATGGTAATGAGGTGTGAGTTAATTTGCATACTGCAGGGATATCTTAAAATAATACTAAAACTGCACGTAGAACTTATCTTTAAAACGGAGTGTTTCATTTGCTCGGTTGATGCTGCTTCTTAACTCCGTTTTTGGTACTGACGCCTTGTTTACTTTCTACTATGCGCGCGCTTCTCTCCGTCTCCTCTTCTTCTTTTTCGTTTTGGCGTGGATATTTTTACCAAGGAATTTCCGAAGATAAAAATACACCTTATCAGGTTGCTGATACCGATTTCTTCGATTTTTCCCACTTAATTGTGATAATTTTTACCCTCTTTGAAAAAATAGCAAAAGAAAAAAAGAGAGACAAATATGAAAAGGCCACGGGGCTTTACATAATATCTATAATTATTGATGATACAATATACTAGTATGCATACATCATTTTAATTTTCAATGAAGTAAAGGAGAAGAAAGCTTCTAGCTTTCTTAAATTCTCTCTCCGTTGCCATGAATTTTTATACCCAAAATAGAAAGATATATAAAACACATAACGATACAGAGATTTATAGAGTACATACAGGTATATGTTAACTGTTTACCAAACAAAAAAACTTTGGACTAGATCTTGTCAAAACCCAAAGCGATTGCAAACCATGAATTTAAGCGTGGCTCAAATGGATAAAATTGTCTTTGAAGGGTAAAAAACATTGTGGGGAAAGGAGAAAATGCTGGTTACCTTTTCCCACAATGTTTTCCACAACCTCCTTTGTTAGGGTCGTGAAAACTCGGCATTGTGTGGTAAAGGGTTAAAGGACAAAGAAAAAGTCATCTAAAAATTTTCTCAAGCATCGGAAAGGTTGACACATTTGCAGTGCAACTTTATAGATTACACCCGAAACGTTCTGCCTGGAAAATTCAAATATCTCTAAAACATAACGCTATATGATTGTATTGTATTATATATTTACTTGCAAAAGAAACGATACATACATTTGAAAGCAAAAAGCTTTTTGTAAATGCTAGAAGGAAACTTATTTGTTACATATCCTGAACCTGTAATAGTCTGTGGTAAATTTTATTAGCACTACGTCAAATTTAACTTGCACCCACTGACGTAATACTGTTTGAAATCACGCAGGGGTCACAACACAACGTCACACGGATTATTTTCATGGTTTATGGCCATTATTTGCATCTTTCACAACTACAGAATGACGCGACATATACTTGGCATGTGCCTGAACTTCATCCTAAAGGATTGGGGTCTATCCTGTTCCATAATGTGATCTAATTAGTCTAACATTGCTTACTGACGACGTCTAACGTAACAAACCAACGTCCCATCTATAGAAGCTCTAAACATGAGAGATCTAGCGATTCTGTGCGACAAAGAGGAACGACTATTTGTGCCTTTGGAGAAGTTCCACCCAAATTTGAACTGTGCGACATCCGAAGATGACGTGATCGAACGACGTTAGCTGTGAAATGGCGCCCATCAACGGAACATCAACTGGTAAAAGAAAATTATCCGAAAACAAACCAATGTCGGGTTTCGTCGTGCAACAGTGAGCCATTGCAAGATGGTTGAAGGACTAACACCCCGATTTTATAGGACGCCTTCTCAATTACACGGCCACGTGCGTAAGCAAAAGGTTCTACGCAATGTTGGTGAACCAACTCACGTTGACTCTTGCGTTCCAAATGAAAACTTAATTCCAGCTTTAACACTCAATGATGGGTCTAAAGATTGTGTTGCCAGGCTCAACGTGTCTTATTGGGTCGAGGTTGTAAAGTAAACGTTTGTACGTTGTACTGACGTATGGCTGTGAAGTCATACTGAGCGGAATTATCTGACAAAATGCATTTTCACAAATTCTGTTGTTCTTGAACCTTCATGTATTAGCAGCTGTTGCTGAAGCTGTCAAGAGCCATTTACGTAAATGTGACTTCCGTAAGTAGCTATCCTGAGCACGTGTAGTCGGTGAGGTATGTCTGAGAGGATTCAATGAGCAAATTATCATAGTGTTCTTTAGCGTAACGTATAACAGGTATACGCGACACACTAAAATGAGCTGTGACGTAACAATGACGTTGACCAGATTCATGCACCTTTTACGCTTACAATCGCCGTCATTGATTTAGCTGCAATATTTCTGCTTCGAATCTTTTCTTCGCTTTTGTGTGTTTTTCTTTTGTTTTGGTATGAGCCCTGTAAAACACACTAAGCATTAATCCTAAACATGCAGTCGGTCTTGTTCAATTCGGGTTGAACGTCTCAACCTTAAAAAACGACGTTACTGAGAAACAGATCACCCGATATATAAATCAAAATCAACCGAAGCCATGCGAAACGACGAACAGAACAATACTTCATACGATTTTAATCATTTGTAAACCTGTTTTGAAAATTTACAATTTCAAAGTATGTATCGTTTCTTTTGGAAGTAAGTATATATATTATGCAGGTTCTATATACCTCATCGGTCCATGACTCTCGGGTTTTGCATTAATAAAGTTATCCATGCAAATGATTATTGAACAGAACAGAACAGAACAGAACATCGTATATTTGACAAAAAACTACATACATGTAGTTCATAGTCATACATATTGTAAATAAAGTATAAAATATGTGCATTAAAGTTACGCGATTTCTTTCAGTATACTATTTACAATTCCAAACGGTCTATGATCAATATTTAAATAAGGGAATAAATGAATGGGCGACATGGGAATATTCAGTAATGAAAATATAGATCTCTTATTACGCCACTGAATTACGCATACGTTAATTTTGAACCGGTATTTTCTTCTCTTTTCTTATTCCAGTAATGATGACTTTTCTGAAAAATTCTTTCCTTTTACCAGACAGTCTCGAGTTTTAACTGCCTTGAGGAAAACGACTTTGAAAACATTGTTGGAAAAAAGAGAAAATTCTGTTAACCAGCATATTCTCCTTTTCTCACAATGTTTCCTACCGTCTCATAGACAATTTCTACTGTTTCAGCCACCTTTGATAAGTCGTCTGCAAATCATCATGTGCGTTGGATTTGTACAAGTCCAAAATTTTGTCCTATGGTAAAGAGTTATACAGCAATTTCCTGTTTGGTCACAATGCTTTTCAAAAGTAGTTTTTTGAAAAACGAAAATGTCGTAAGCATGGGGGTGATGCCGTAAGTGTTTTTACGATCTTGTATGACATATTTGGAGACGTCATTTCCAATTCTATTACTAGTATTCTGTGCCAATTTTGTCTAAATCAGACCCTTGTACGCTGACCAAAAGAGGCTTCGAAAAGGGTCATAAGTAAAAGGTTTTACCTATTACAGAAATAAAAATGTTTTTCTTTTAAAGTTTTTCGAAACAGTGCTTTTTCACCTACGAACTTGTTATTTTAAGGCATTGACATGTAGATAACTACTAGTATATGAACATGTCTTTACTTTTGATTTAAAAAAATGCACGTAATTAAGTATGTTTTCTTACCTTTCGCGTTTTCTTCGACCAGAAGGTTCCAAATCTTCGAACTGACTTACTTCGTTTCCTTTTAAACTTAGAGAAGTATATCCAAAACTTGATGCCTCGAATATTCAATAATCTTTTAAAAACACCGCTGTACAAACAGGAGTTTAGTTATAAACGGTATATACTCTTTTCAGTTTTTAAATTTTAATGGTAACTATTCTACACACCGATTCTAGAACGATGCTCGAATTTCAATGCAGTCACCAAACGTAAAACACAAGAATTATATAAAGTTATAATCAGTATATACTTTTTTTTTAAATCCAGTAATGGTGACTATTCTGCACACCGTTTATAGAACAGTGCCCGAATTCCAAGGATGGTAACTAGTCTGCACACCGTTAAGTTTAACGGTGCCCGAATTCCAGTGCAGTCGCCAAACGTAATGATAGAAAATACCTTTACCGTTGTTGGAGAGCACTAAAAAAAGCACGAGTTAGCTCGTGTGGCGAATACTGACGTCGTCAGTCGCTCGCAAGGTCCTCTCCGGTAAAAATATCGGATGAGTGACGGAATGGTGTGAATATTGGTTAGAGTTAGAGAGGCCGGGGCTCTCCGATAACATCATTTTTTTTAACCCTTAACCTGCTAAATAAAATAGATGAAATTTTCAAGTCGATAGTTTAAACCCAAGTGGTTGCTATGTTAAAGACTTTTTTTTTTTGGGGGGGGGGGGGTGGGGTGAGGGCTATCTCCTTAACGGACAGTGTAGATCCAAGATCAGACTGCACATTCTGTGCAGTCTGATCTTGGATCTACACTGTCCGCAAAAGGTCTCAGCAGCCTAAGAGTTAACAACTCGTTACAGACGAGAAATATTGTCATCTGCTTGTCTGTGATTTCCGGGAAACAGTCTATCATTCGGTGATTTGGGGGGGGGGGGAACTCTCTCCTAGTTTCAACCCTGTGCCAGATGTGAAAGTTTAACCCTTTACCACACAATCCCGAGTTTTAATGATGCTGAAAAAGAAGACTTTTGAAAACATTGTGGGAAAAGGAGAAAATGCTGGTATCCAGCATTTTCTCCTTTTCACACAATGGTTTCTACCCTATCAACGACAGGAATCATCTTTTGAGCCACATTTAATTTGTCGTCTGCAAATACTTTCAGTTTGGTCTAGTCGAAAATTTTGTCGTTTGGTAATGAGTTTAAACCTGTCCATACTTGGGCAACTCAAGACAAAAAAAATAAATAATTATGGAAAAAGATAAAATGAGGATAACAAACAATTTCTCATTTTCACATAGTGTTTTGAAAAGCCTTCAATTCCCCCGAGGGTCGTAAGGTGCTGGACAAATTGGTGCAAGATTAATTCTGCGTGAACGTTCTCGATTTTTTTTACTCTTTCATAGACATATCCCAATCCAGGAGCAAACTATGAACCCGGTTCAAGTTTGTAAATGATAGTGTGATTAAAAGGCCCAATAGCCACCAAAATAAACAATGCGGATGTTCAAGAGCATTCAAACACATATAATACCATTTGAAAGTATGGAACTCATTGTGAAAACAACAATCTGTTATGGTATGGTCGGTCTAAGAGTTAGTCGCTGACAGAAAAATGAATTTCAAAACTAGGTTAAAAATTGCCAGGTCGCCCTGTCATTTGTTCACTTTTTACGCGGTTTTAAATTTCATTTTTCTGCCAGGGACTAGTTCTTGGACTGACCATACATTAACAGATTGTCATCTTTACAATAGTTTCCATCTTCATTAAATGGTATGATCTGTATTTAAATGCATTTTGTTTAATTTTGGCCGCTGCTGGAACTTTAACTATAACTGGTGGAAAAGTATGGAGAAAAGGAACATTTTTTTCTTTGAAAAAAAAAAAGAAAGTTTATGCAAATCAGCCATGAAATTTTCTGTCTTTGCTCAAAATCAGACACTTATATCTCGAGAGATGTACACAGCAGCCCGAAAGTTACCACACCATCACGAGTTATAACAAACCTACGCAAAAAAGCTCCTGAAAATGTAGTAGGAAAGGAGAAAATGCTGGTAATCAGCATTTTACTCCTTTTCCCGCAATGTTTTCAAAAGCGTTCCTCCTTAGGATCATTAAAACTCAGGAATGTGTGGTAAAAAGTTAACCATAGGCTACATGTGGCGATTATATAGCGAGGTCGGGTAGAATTACTATGAGCAGAAAGTGAAATGCATTCGGCGCATGCGTATCTTAGTAGGGAACGATCATATAGTAATGATTTGCTTTACGTTTTTTTTTTTTCTTTTTCTTTTTTGTATTGTAGTTTAACGTTGTTTTAACAGCTTAGGTCATATCACGGTGGTCAGTGCACCTACTAAAATGTAATCTTGTGCAAAATGTGTAGGCTACGCATGTTTATAATCATTCGGATCCGAATGCTCCGTTCGCTAATATCATCAGCGGAATTATGTCGTTCATATAGGATGAATTCTATAGGTTTTTATTCATAAGTAGTAATTATATCAAACCAAACATTGTGCCTGTATACGGCGGTAATCGGATTGAACGGCTCCGGATAAATTCTATAAGAAACCTCACGAGACCTAGAGTGACGTCCCTTTCCTCAATGCTGTTTCGATCAGGCCGTCGACTCTCAGCGCATCCTTTTCAATCTGGGCATAGCCTTCTTTACAAAATAATCGCTTGTTTGAACTACTCAGAGGAAAACGGGTTTTGAAAATATTGGGAGAGAAGGAGAAAATGCTTTCTTCACGACGTTTTCTATCAATTTAAAGATAAACATAATTGACCCATGCTCTGTGAAAAGGTCCTAATTATACATCTGCAAAATATATTGATCTAGGTCAGTCTGCGCAGTTTGCTTGGGTTGATCGGAGTCGAAAATTTTTGCTATTTTTAAATTTTCTGCATGTCCAAGGACCAACCAATCTCATGACTCAGATGGCTGTTAGACAAAAAAGGATTTTATGCATAAGGAATTATGCGATGACTTGCTTGGTATAATGCATCACGCTGATGCATTAAGCCCCTTTTTAACAGAGCATGGCTCAATTTTCTTATCAATGTTAAATTTGTCGTCTGCAAATTTTAACCCTTATCCTGACTAGATAAATGAAATAAAACTTTTAAACCGATAGTGAAC
This sequence comes from Hippopus hippopus, assembly GCA_946811185.2. NCBI lineage: Eukaryota > Metazoa > Mollusca > Bivalvia > Cardiida > Cardiidae > Hippopus > Hippopus hippopus. The sequence continues at coordinate 35,270,496 of OX328107.1, read as the reverse complement.
ACACAAGTTTTGCAATTTCAAAGGTAATTCTTTGGGGAAAATGTGTCCTTATCGGACAGTGTAGATCAAAGATCAGACTGCACGTTCTGTGCAGTCTGATCTTGATCTACACTGTCCGCAAAAGGTCAGTAGTCGCGCTTAGCAGCCTAAGGGTTAATTTGGATCAGGCTAAAGTTTTCTCTTCAGGTATAGGATTTAGGTAAACAAATGAATACACATGAAACCAGAATGTAAATAGTAATGGGGGAATTGCTCGTCAGGAATAATTTCTCCTTTTTTCACGACTGTTTTCAAAAGTGATAGGCTGCAAGTCGCAAACGGTCGTCTGCAAGAGAAATGATGTTTCACATCATCACATTATCACTATCACCTATGGAGGAAAGGGTCTCATATTGAACTGCGTTATTGCTATAAACATTTTTTTCATACACCTTATTGAGTGAAAAAAAAAAAATGTTTGTTCTAGAACATGTAACAAAACTGGTAGTGTCCAAACGCATTTTTTTTTTTAAACTCTGTACTATACAATAAAACGCTAGAATCGACCGAATTGAAAGCCTTAGCAGACGAAAAGTTAAGAGTAATTAATATATCTAGTGGAATATTTCTAAGAAAGGGCAGAAAACATTGTGGGAAAAGGAGAAAATGCTGGTTACCAGCATTTTCTCCTTTTCCCTCATTGTTTTCAAAAGTCTCCTTTTTTAGCATCGCCAAATTATCTGATTGTTTGGTAAAAGGTAATTGAGAAAATTGAAGGCTTTGGAATTCCCTGTTATGGAGGGAAGCGCCAAGGTCCTAGGTCTTGTCTCGTGGGTGGGGTAAATTAGATAAAAGTCATAATCCGGTGTCTATATACCAGTGTCTCCCAGAGACTTATTTCTTGGTATTTCTGTGTACATATAGTCTGCTATTCTCACAGTTATGTGTAATTACGTCGTACATTTTCGTATATATACTTATTTTGGTTCTTTTCTTCCCGTGATATCAGTTTCTAGATTTGCGAATTAGTATAGATTTCATTGCTCACTCCTGAAAATCAAAGTACTGAAAGTACTGTTAGACTAGCGAATGTGAAATAAGCGGCCTTGGTATTTATAAAGATAGAATTTGGTTGTTCCATACTAAATTGTAGAACATTAGTCAAATACGGTTATTAAGGCCGATCTGGTTTGCTCCGGTGACTTTACCCTCCGCTTATACAAGTCATTTACTTGTCACGATAGGAAATGTTATGATAAAAGTCTGGATCTTTAATTGAAAAAAGCAAATGAAAAAAATATCAATTTGATTATAAAGCTTTTAAATACTTTCCATGCCTTTTCGCTTTGTCATCGGTTGGACGAACTAATGGCTTGACGAGACCTAGAACACCCGCGAAAAATTAGAGGATGAAAAAGTTTGCTTTGGAAGATGTAGAGCCTAGCCTAATTTGCATTTGCCACTTACTTTATTTGCATATTTATAAGCAAACATCTTGTATCTTATCTTTGACATCTTGTTTAGTATGACTTTGTAAGAAGACATAGTTAAAAATGCAGTGGTAGAGATTTTGAAGTTCATGTCAACATTGTCAAATTTAACGTAACGAGTTTCTATGCTCTTCCATATTGAAATCATTTGCAGACGACATTATAAAACGTTGCTCAAATGACTGGATATGTCTTGTAAAGGGTTGAATACATTGTGGGAAAAGGAGAGAATGCTGATAACCACCGTTTTCTCCTTTTCCCACAATGTTTTCTACCCTTTCAAAGACATATCCTATCATTTGAGCCACAGTTTTGTCGTCTACCAAAGCTTTCAAATTGCACCAGTCGAAAACATTTTTCTTTGGTAAGAAAGATAAATTAGAAAAAACAAATAACAGAAGTATATTTGTAAAATAAAACCTTATCGCACAAGGAAACAATGATACTTACAAACCATTTGTCCGTCTGCCTAAATGGTATTCAACGCAGTCACGTGCTAAATTGGTTTTAAAAAAACCTCAAACTATTTCAGTCCGAAGCCTCGGTTTGATGTTACTTAACTTTAACTTCAGCCGGCAATCTATTCTCTTACATCCTGGATCCCGTCTCCTTGATGGGATAACTCTTTACCGCTCTTTACTGTTCGTCAAAATTTCAGGTTTGTCAAATCCAAAGCAGTAGTAGACGACAAATTCAATGTTGCTCAGATGCCAGAATTTGTCTTTGTAAAGTTAAAAACATAGTAGAAAAAGGAGAAGCTGCTGGGTTCCAGCATCTATGAAAGGCTCTTTTCCTCAGGGTCATTAAAACACAAGGTTGTATGATAAAAGAAAAATAATTAGATAAAATCATAACACTGTGTCTTGGAGTCAGTGTCTACGGGGAACACTTTGTGTGGTATTTCTGCACAGATATACAGTTTGCTATTTTCATACCCTTTTCCCCGAAGGCGAAAGCTCACTAACCATGCCTTTCTCAAACAGGCAGAAGCCAGATATTGTCTTGTCCAAGGATACTTCCCTGTAGGATCGAGTCTGGATTACGTGATCACAAGGCAAACGCCTTAGAGGGGCCCGTTTAGATTTTATGTCGTGAGCCTTTTTTTTTCTCCTAAACTGCACTGATAAATATATTATCAACAAAATGTATATTTCTCTGCAAGCCTAAATAATTTTGGACGGTTGCTTTCAATGAAAGGTACATAAAGTGTATTTGTTAACATCGGTAAAAGATCGAAATTTATTTCATCTCGTGAACATTATCGGTAACATTTCCATGAGTGGCGCAGCTATTTTTCCCAAAATTGTTTTCTAACTCTTTCAAAAAATAACATCTTTTGAATCATATTTATTTTGTTGTCTGTAAATGCTTTCAACCTAACTGTGTCTAAAATTTTTGTTGTCTGGAAGAGTTAAACCTTTATCAAACGGCAAAGTTTTAGTCTTTTTCGAATTGAACGCGCTTGCAGACCACAAAGTAAATGTGTTTTGAGTAATTAGCTTTGTGTCTGACTTGATTTAAAAAAAAAAAACTTGTAGAAAGAGAAGAAAATGCTGGTTACCAGCATTTTCTTCATTTCCCACAATATTTTTAAAATGTCTTTTTCCTTAAGGGCGTTTGAATACGGTATCTTTTGGTAAACAGTTGATGGTCAATAGAAGTGGGGGTGGGGAATAATGGAACCATAATTGTAACTTTCTTACCCAATTTCCGCCTGATATTGTTGTAGTTCGTCTGTATCTTTGCAATCATGTCTGGAACTTAGCCTACCTCATCTGTCATTCCATTAATTCTCTCAAAATTACTCACGATTTGTTTGTTTTGGATTTAACGTTGTTTTCATTTTTTTTTTTCAGTTATATTGTGGTGGTCACTTCCTCTATCCATTCGTTTCCAGATTATATTAGGGTGGCCATTTCACCTATCCGTGCGTTTCCGGATTATATTAGGGTGGCCTCACTTATCAATGCTTTTCCCGGTTATATTGTGGTGCCTTCACCTAGCCATGCTTTACCCGGTTATATTGTGTTGGTCACTTCACCTACCAATGCGTTTCCCGATTATATTAGGGTGGCCACTTCACTTACCCATGCGTTTCCGGATTATATTAGGTGGCCACTTCATCTACCCATGCGTTTCCCGATTATATTATGGTGGCCACTTCACTTTTCGATGCTTTTCCCGGTTATATTGTGGTGACTTCACCTAGCCGTGCTTTAACCGGTTATATTGTGTTGGTCACTTTACCTACCAATGCGTTTCCCGATTTTATTATGGAGGCCACTTCACTTATCTATGCTTTTCCCGGTTATATTGTGGTGACTTCACCTATTCCTGCTTTTCCCGGTAATGTTGTGATGACTTAACCTATACATGCTTTTCATGGTTATGTTGTGATGGCCACTTCAGCTATCCATGCTTTCATGGACTTTCTTTTACAAATTACTTCTAATTGTATTTTTTCGAAGGCACTGGCTAATTTTACCTGTAAACATAGTCGACTGTTCAGTGGTGAGAAAGGAATGAATCCTGTCGGAAAAAAAAATAGTCACCAATCCCCGGAAAGAATTTGGTGGAGCCAGGCATCAAACTGGCGATGTCGTGGCCCGGATTTACGAAAAAACTTAAGTCTCTTATTTTGCTCAAATCCCCAATCAGACTCATTTTACGATTAAAGTTGAGTTTGTTATTCGAGACGCATTTCACAAACATTAACAGACATTAGTAAGGTTCTCAAATCCTGCGGCTCTGTAACGTTTCTCAGCTCAGCGAAATAGTGAAGTTAGTCTGTTGAGTCTGTTAATGAGTTGAGTCCGTTTATTTTGCTGAGTTGAGTTTGAAACATTTTGTCAATTCCGGATTTGAGCGTGTTCCTAAAGGCTGTTAATGTTAGTGAAATACGTCTCAAACATTGAACTCAACATAAGTCCGAAACAGAGTCTGTCAGCAGGTTTTGACAATAGACTTAAGTGTTTTCGTGAAACCGGGCCCTGGTTTTCAAGCTCTGTACGCTACCACGCACCACAACCATACACAAGAACAAGAAGACGAAAAGTTAGATTTTTTTCTATTAGTTGCATCAAACTCATTCTGTATAACTGAAATGACGTGCTCGTTTAAATCGGGCACAAAACAGCTAAATAAGAACAATGCCGAAGAATTTATATTTATCATTTCTGATTCTCCACGGCTTATATTGACCAATCATTCTTAAGAATATTCTTTGTATCAATCTAAGTTGAGAAAGTAACGCAAGTTCTGATTGGCTGAACCATTTGTTTTAGCCAATCAGAACTTATGTTGCTTTTAAATTTAGAAAATTCTTGAGAATAAGACTAAGAATATTCTTTAGAATGGTTGGTGAGGACGGACCCAGGTCGAAAAAAGTTTTCGCAGAGATATCAAGGTCGTTTCGTTCGGACTCAATGATACAGTAGACAAGTTGGCTTCTTTACAAAAGAAGCCAGGAGAGGTCAGCATCAATGTTTTCAAATAGTTTATTGGCTTTTAATTTCAATATATTTTGGTACATGCAAAAAACCAAGTAAAAAAGCCGCCGCGTAGAAACGTCATGAATATGCTTTACATGACGGTCATTTGAACTTCTTGCCGCCTTTTCAAGTCGCATGATCTTGTCCAGCGGTCTTCTTTCTCTTTTTTAACGAAATTCTTCTTATTTTTTCTTCTGCCTAGATTTATTTGCTTAATGAAAAATTACAATTATTTGAGAGGTCATTAGCAGCCATGGCAAATTAATATAACAAATCTTTTCTGAAATTCGTCATATAAAAATAAACCACGTCTATTTCCTATTTCGGTTTTTTGATTTCGCTTTATTTACAAAACCATGACGAAACAGGCTATGTATCGGAACATTTTCGCAAGAAAAATGGATTTAGATAGCAAATTCTGTGGCAGTCTGCCTTTTAAACTCACCACTGTTGGGGAGGTCTGATGACCTCTCCAATGAATTGAACTCCTCACCAATCAGGAAAATTTTCGAGTCGTCAATATTGAAAGCATTTGCAGACGACAAATTAGATGCGGCTCAAAGTGAAATTTGTTTGAATGGTGTTTTACGCCGCTTTCAACATTATTTCAGTCATATCTGGGCGACAGCTCACATATTCATGTCTTTCCTGGTTTCACGAGTACTAGGCTGGGGCTCTGAAGTGTCTTGCCCAAGGATACTCCTGTGAAAAACCCAATAGATCAAGTGAGACTCGAACCTTGGGCCTCCAGGTCACGAGTCCTACACTTTACCAATGAGCCACAGGATCCCTTCAAAGTGAAATAATTGCATTAAAATAGAAAGAAAACATTTTGGGGAACGGAGAAAGTGCCTTCAAATCTGATTTCGACTATACTGTCCAAAAAGGTGCGCTGAATTACGCTTATCAGTTTAAGGATTAAATCTTTACCGAATGATCCCGAATTTAAACGACCCCAGGAAAGACGTTAGCATTTTGTCCTTTTCCAGCAATGTTTTCAAAAAGCTTTCTTTCTTTGGGTCGTTAACACTCGGGATTGTGTCGTAAAGGCTAGTCATTTTTTCCATATTTAGTCACCCCGATCGGGAGGGCTACTTGTCTGAACAAACAAGGAAAATTGAAACGAGCGCTTGAGTCAATAGACATGAACGCCGGTGTCAACCGGTGTCAGTTATTTAACTCGATTTTTTTCCCATTCAATAACAGAGTGGCGTTCCGGCAAAAGGGGATGTAACGCATCTCCGTGATGCATTACACCAAGTACGACGTCACATCGTTCTGGATCCATTAATCCATTCTGTTTGACAACTGACTAAATCTTGAGGTAGAATGGTCTTTGGATATGCAGAAAATTGACAAATAGCAAAATTTTTCGGTCCATGCAAACCTTTGCAGGCTGACATGGTCAATACTTTTTGCAGATGCATTAAACCAAGCCCCTTTTTCACAGGGCATGGCTCATACTATATGGCCTGCAATACGCGAAAAGGGGCATTAGGACTAATCCAAAACGACACTTTCCGTTTTTATGTATTTTTTTGTTTTGCGCAAGTCTACTGTAGCACAAAATCTAATGTAGTAGTAAAGTGCCGTCTCGGATTAGCCTGCGCGGACTGCGCAGGCTGATCCGGGACGACACTTTACGCAATTGTCCGAATGTCCCTTTTCGCGTGTTGCAAGCCAATATTATAAGAATTACACTCGAACCGAATGAGTTGTTAAAAGTAGTGCCATTTCAAATTTTGGTATCAAGCATTTCTTCTGCACTGATTTGTAAGAACAGTTAAATAAAACGGTCTTAATGTGACTTGATGGTACCGCTAGAATCTCTTTCTGAGGCACAGTTTTTTCATTTCTGCGGAAGTTGTAGCTGTATGTAATGTCATTGTAGAACTCTATCAATTAAGTTGTCTTATTTAAATCTATTTTTTCCATGGGCAGTTGTGTGTCAGGATAAGCTAAAAAAACGGAATCTGTTTCTTTGTTATTTGATTAAAAGTTTTGTATGTATTTGGGGGGGGGGGGGGGGGGCGGCGTTGGGACACAAGCAGCAAAGTTCCGTGTTTGAGACAGCGAAATGGAAAGTCAAAAAAATGATTTTCACTTTCAACTTTGGAAAAAGATAGTGGTATGACACCTTTTGCACACCTACAGTTATATAACCCGGTATCTTTCGCCAAAGCACCAGAAAAGAAATTTTAATAGTACATGTAATTTCTGTTACCGAAAATAAATAAAATGGGTATTCATATACGAGCAAGAGTTTTTTTTCCCCCGAAAAATAATTCGTACGATTACCAGTAACATAGGGATTTTGGAGTCAACATGGACATCGTTGCCTTTCAGTCCGAGCAATTACAAATGAAGCATGCTCTGTGAAAAATAATTTCAATGCAGCTGCAAAAAGTCTCGACCGTGCATGCTGACCTGTGTCGAGATTTTTTGTTTTGGTAATTTTTCCGCGTGTGCAAGGACCATTCTACCTCATAGCTCAGTCGGTTGTGAGAAAAAATGTATTTTATCGATCAATAATTGAGCCACGCTCTGTGAAAAGGGGGCTTAAAGCATCTGCGAAAAGTATCGACCCAGATCAGCCTGCGCAGTCCGCGCAGGCTGACCTGGGCCGTAACATTTCGCTATTGGTCAATTTTCTGTATGGTCATGGCCCAGTCTACCTAATGACTAAGTTAATTGTTAAAAAATATGACTATTATGGATGCATAAGTATGTGATTGCTTGCTTTGGTATCATGCATCGCGGACATGCATTAAGCCCCTTTTGCCAGAGCTTGGCTCAATTATATGATGACTTGCCTGGTACAATGCATCAGAGGTGCCATGAAATCCCCTTTTGTCAGAGCATGACTGAAATGTATCTGTTGCCTTTTTGCTTTACGAAATGTATTCACAACTTACCAAAAATACAACTCAAATTCGAAATTCCAAGACAGAAAATGTGATTGGCTAAGATGGTCTGTCCGTTAGCCAGTAAGATTGCTAGTAGTGTAGGAATAAAGCCTGGCTATATATGAAAGGTTTCGAGACATGAAAATCGAGATGAGCGGAGCAACCTTTCGAAATACATTGGTGTTAAAGTTACCTAAAAACTAAACAAAATAAGAAATCAAAGTACCGTAAGTACCGAGACTATTGTCAGGCGTGACGTGTGCAAATGCTGCATCGTGTAAATTTATGCATTACTGAGAAGCTAACCTTTCACCAACCCTTTTTCTGCATGGTTTGTTGGCTTGGACGCCGGATTGTTCTGCAGATGGTTATGTAACCGAACCTCAGACGGCTCATACCAAAGATCCATTGACCCTTTAGGAAACAATCCTGTGTTTTAAAGAAACGGGGGAAAAAACGAGAAAAAATTAAGAGGCAAAATGTGCGAGTACCCCATATAATCCAAAATAATTCAAATAACAAACTTACTAATACAGATTTATCCTATGAAATGAAGGAAGGGGTGAACCGTAGGTGTGTAATATATGAAATAATGTTTTGAGCAGCGTGAAAAAAGAATATCTTGGGTCGTATTCAGAGTTCTAGATTGCATTCTTAGTCTAATTCTAGATTTAGAAAGTTACACAATTTCTGATTGGCTAAACCCTTTGGTTTAGCCAATCAGAAATTGCGTTACTTTATAAATTAGAAAATTCTTATGAATAAGACTTTGCTTTGGAATGGTTTGTGAATTCTGACACGGAATAACCATTAAACAATAGAATCAGAAACGAAAAATGTACCGAAAAAAAAAAATAATTATAAACGCAATAGTATACGGAGACCCAGAAAGTAATTACTCTTAACAAAATATTGATTATAATACTACGTGTATCAAATATTCATGTTATTTTACGCGTTTAAACAATAAATTAACAGAACGTGTCATAAAGGGACGGAACGTAGAATAGATTTATGTTTCTCAGTTCCATTTCTTATTATCTATTTCTATTTTTTCATATATTTCTTTGAGCTTGCCCTCCACACACCTCTCTCTCTATCTTTGTCTCTCCCTCTCTCTTCCTCTCTCTCTCTCTCTCTCTCTCTCTCTCTCTCTCCTCTCTAACTCTCTGTCTCTTTCTCTCACTCTCACTCTCTCTTTCTCTCTCTCTCTGCTGTCCTGTCTGTCTCTCTAACTCTCTGTCTCTTCTCTCCATGTGGCTCTCTCTGTCTCTTCTGTCTCTATCTCTCTTCTCTCTCTCTCTCTCTCTCTCTCTCTCTCTCTCTCTGTCTCTCTCTGTCTCTCTTTCTCTCTTCTTCTCTCCCCCGGAAACGTTGACATAGAGGGTAATTGTTTGTTTCAAGCAATCGTTCATATTTCCTCAAAGTTTTAAAAAAGCAACCACCAAAGGATCACAAAAAAGTTGTTTTCGCACAGCAATACGTTAATGGGCACCAATACCATCACACCACGACCAGCACTATCACTATCAACAATAACAACGAAGAGGACAACAACAACAACTGCAGCAGGAACAACATTACAACAAAAACAACATCAACACATCGACAACAACAACAAAGACGACGACAACCACAACAACAGCAGCAGTAACAACAACTTTAGCAACAACAACAAATACAACAAAACAACAACGCCGCATAGAAATTGCAAAATTCTTCGAAGTCGGAGGAGAGAAGGGGAAACTGACGTTCTCTGTCAAATACGCAGATAATTATTGCGGTTTTATTTCGGGCACGCAGTAACGTTATTTTCTGAGAGTGATCTTCGGAATTACCTCGCATGGATAAATCGCTCTCTCTCTCTTTCCTCCCAGCGCGAGACTTCGAAATTGGTCGTCTGCATCTCTGTTAAGCATGTTAACAGACTGCAGTAGAAAGTTTATAACAATTTCTTTTACATTTTAGACTAGTTTTTTTTATTTATCTGGTGGATAATAGTTACTCTTTACCAAACGGCAAAATTTTACACTTGTCCAAATTGACAGCATTTGCAGACGACAAAATTAATTGCGATTCGCCTTTGGAAGGCTAGAAGAGATTGTTGGAAAAGTGGGAAAAGGAGAAAATGGTGGTTACCAGCATTTTCTCCTTTTCCCACAATGTTTTCGAAAACTTTATTTTTAGGGGTCATTAAAACTCTAGACTGGTTGTAAGCCCCTTACAGTGTTATATGAATCAGATGTACATTCTCTATCAGTTCGGTACAAATATTGCAGTTTCAACGCAGTTTTGTCAGGAAAGTAGCGGACATTATAGATCAAAGATCAGATTGCAATGTTCTGTTGAGTCTGATCTTGATCTACACTGTCTGCATGAATAATTAAATCAAGGTTTAGCGCTTCATGGATTCATTTAAAGAATACAGGAAAAAATTGCTGAATTTACTGAAATCTCGTCGATTCTCGTTTTTCAGTGACGAGACAGGATAATGAGGTAAACCGTTAATACGCCTATTTCCTGTCATAGTGTAAGCGTGTGGTTGTCAATAATTTTCAAGACAAATCGATAATCTTTTGGTAGACTGTGATTTTACAATTATTGTTCTTCGTTCCTATGGAATTGTTAACATTTCTTCGGCGTAGCCGTATACGCTGGCTATTGACATACGTACTTTTTGGTATACGTCTCGAATGAATGAATAATGATTTTCGATTGGTCAAATGTGTGGACATGTTTTGTTATGCGGGTCTTTGTGGGCCGTTTTTGCGGGCTCATCGGTTGACCCATCTAAAACACCAATATTTCTTTGTTTGTATGAGATGTCTATCGCCTTTTCAAAATCATTTCAGTTATATGGCGGCGACCAGTACATCTTTCAATGCTTTCCCGGATTTTCTTTAACCAGGCTTTCGCACAATATTTTTCCCAAGCCACTGGCTGCTTTCCAACATAACCATCGTCGAAACAATCATCAGCACTAAAATAAGAACGAATTCTGTCGCAATGACTTTCACCAATCATGGGAGAGAAATTTCGAGATGGAGATTCAAACCAGTGACCCTCTGTTTTCAAGTCCGGTACGCTGCTGGCTGCCCTACCAGGCTCGGCATCACATGACTATACAGGAGATGTAACAGTTTATCGATACTTCGCTCCACTTATTCATACCCTGGCACATGGATACTCGATATATGCAAACTTAACCCTTAGGCTGCTAAGCGCGACTTACCGACCTTTTGCGGACAGTGTAGATCAAAATCAGACTGCACAGAACGTGCAGTCTGATCTTGAATCTACACTGTCCGATTAGGAGATAATATTCCCCAAAAAGATAATTTTGAAATAGCAATATTTGGGTTTCCACTATCGAATTGAAAATTTCATTTTTAGTTATTTAGCGGGATAAGGGTTAAAAGGGGTGCCCCCCCCCCCTTGACAGGATAAACTGAATATCAATTTATTTGAGCCTTACTCTGGCAAAAGAGGTTTCTATGCATCTCCGTGATAAACCATGCAAAGCAAGCCATCACATCATTATAGATTCATAAAATTCATTTCATCCAAAAACCGACTGAATCCTGACGTAGAATGGTTCTTGGACATGCAGAAAATTGACCGAAAGCAATAAGTTTCAACACAGATCAGCCTGTGTGGACTGTGCGAGCTGACTTAGCAGTATTAAACCCCTTTTCACAGAGCTTGGCTCACTGAGATAGCAACTCTTTTACATACCACAAAAACTTTAGACATGTCCACTCTGAAAGCATTTAAAGACAACATCTAAAACGTGACTCAAATGATGGGGCTTGTCTTTGGAAGGACGGTAAACATTGTGGGCAAAGGGAAAAACGCTAATTACAAGCATTTTTCTCCTTTCCTCAATATTTTTCAAAAGGCTTCTTTCCTTAAGGTCGTGGTGAAAACACGGGATTGTTTGGTAAAGGAAATAGCCGTCATACGAATGAGACCGACTTAAATTTGAGCCATACTGTGGGAAAAGCTTATTTAAACCCTTTCACTACTGAATAATCTAATAGAAATTTCTCACTGGCTACAAATTCAGTTCCGCTGCAAGACCAAGAGACAATTTGGTCATAATCTATAATAAAACAGTGGACAGTGTAGATCAGAGATCAGACTGCACGTTCTGTGCAGTCTGATCTTGATCTACACTGTCCACAGAAGCTTCTGGTGTCGTCGATAGTATTGAAAGAGTTATACAGTGCAGCAATTCTATGTTTAGATAGTGTTCTGCGCCGCTTTCAACCAAATTTCAGTTCCAACACAGAGGAAGCCAGTTTCTACAAGTCATTTTTTTCTGGGTTTTACTAGTACTTGGCTTGGGTCCTGTAGTGTCTTTAACCAAAAGCATTTCGGCAACCAGCTATATACTGCCATAAAAAGCCACATCAGTACAGTATTGGGCCACGTACAAGGTTAGTAATCTAGCGTCCGCATTCACCAACCATTCTAAAGAACATTCTCAGTCTTATTCTGATTTTAAAAAAGTAACACAATTTCTGATTTGGTTTAGCCAATCAGAAATTATGGTACTTTCAAATTTATAAACTTTTTGAGAATGACACTAAGAATATTCTTCAGAATGGTTGGTGAATACAGACCCACGTGTCTTGGAAACCCCGAATACCAGATTTATCCATAGGCTGATACGAGAAACTCAGTTCGCTTTTGCAGATAGTGTAAATCATGATCAGTCTGGACAGAATATGCTGTCTGATCTAAGACCTACACATTTCGACACAGTGAGATTTCTCCCCGGCGAAAAGAAATTTGAATTCGCTTGGAGGATTAAATGTTTATCAAAGCCACCAAATGTTAGACTTGTCCAAACTGAAAGAATGTGCAGACGATAAATTTAAATATGACCCAAACAATGAAATTTGCTCCTGACAGGATAGTAAAAATTGTGGAAAAGGGAGAAAATGCTGATAACCAGCATGTGGAAAAATCAAAATCGTCTATCTTGAGATAAAAATTGATCAGATGTTGACAAACAAAAGAAAACATAAGTGTGATACCTTATCAGAGTTCTGTCAATGAGTTATCTCCCTTGGATTGTTCACAGCCGACTCATTGTGTGGATTGCCTGTAGAAAGCTTCGCACAACTCTCGTTGTTTTTGATACAACGAAGGTCTAAATTAGACAGCCTTTTGTGGACATCGTAGATCAATATTATACTGGCATAGAACCTGCTGCCAAGGACCTTGGGTACATTATTAGTTAGCATGGTCAGGTGGCTGGGTACTTGGAAGCTTGTTCACGGCTATGGTGGATCATGTAGAAGGTATAACGAATTATCATACTGCAAAGTTTTCCCAATCGAACGAGTACTCAAGTGAAATGTCCCAGTTTAATGGTCTACGCGTACGAAAACAAATTTTCCTTCTTAGTGTCCTAACGCACTAAAAACTGATGTCACTGAAAACGGTGTAAAACGTGCAGGTTAGCACATGAAGTCACTGCCAATCGACGTACTTTCATTTACACATATGGTTTTAAACAACTTCAAGGTAAGTAAATATTCATTTTATGATTTGTTGGCATAAGTAAACAACCATTAGTTGCTTCAAACGACCATTAGTTGGGTTTTTTTTTCTCAAGGTTACAGTATACGACATTTGATACTTCACGGTTTGTTTACATGACGAAGGGATAGCTCGTTTCAACCACGTGTATTTGTTTTAGAATGACAACGAACGATAGTACATTAAACCATTTTCATTTGCTATAAAAAATAACCCATTCTTTCACCATTAATAACGACAATCAAGCGAAAAAAGTAGTAATAAGGTGTACTTGTAATTGTATTGTGGACGACACGCTTCTATTCAACCCTGTCATCTTGGGTTTTACGTTGAAGTGCATAAGTCAAGTCTACAACAGGGAAACTATGATGTTCCCTGGATATTGCCAGTGGACAGCAATATATATTCGGAGCATATTATCCAATCTGATCGGGAGAAACTTCTTTGCAGTATAATAAAATACACATTCCGCTTTTCAATGGAATATTCCGATAAAAGCACCCTTTAAACCGCGATGTTCTGGTCTTTTTCTCCTAGATTGAGACACTCATCATAACTCGGCCATTTCCGTACCTACATCTTACCTCGTCTGTATCAAGGGGTATTCCATTTTGAATTACTGCCAGTCACATGATCTTAAACATGGCGCTGCCCCTGTAAATCGATTAGCAACGGCAAAAACAGCCACGGTGACAAGAACCTGTCGCTGAAAAATGCCAAAGGAATTCATAGACTGAGTCAGAAAATACATGAACAAATTGTTTGCCATCGGAATTGTATCTAAAAGATTATCACAGACGGTTGTGACCAGAGTTTTCTTTTCTAAGTGGAGTATTACGATTTAAGAACGGTAAAGCGGTGTATTTCCGGCGAAGAAATGTACCGTGTAGGTGCATATCAAGCTACGTGATACAGCCGAGGGACTTGATCAACGGATCACCCGAGGTTTGCCGAATGAAATCGAGAAAGTCCGTTTCATTTAGTTGGCGATCTGAAATTAGCAACCCGAAGTAACGAGTACATGTAGAGTCAACATGTTCATACCATGCTCTGTGAAAAGGGGGTTTAATGCATCTGCAAAAACTTTCGACACAGGTCAGCCTGCGCAGTCGCGCAGGCTGACCTGAGTTGAAACTTTTTGCTTCTGTTAAATTTTGTGCATGTCCAAGGACTAGTCTACCTCACGATTCATTCGGTTGTTGGACATAATGAATTTTATGGATCCAAGACTATGTGATGACTTACATTGTATAATGCATAATGGAGATGCATTTAACCCTATTTCACGAGAGCACAGCTCAGGCACTTTGTGTCTAGTATATATTGATTATTCAAAACTGAAAAACCTGAAATTCTTCTTTAGCTACTCTTATATATGAGCCACAGTTTGGGGGTTAATGCATCTCAGTGTTGAGAAAGGAAGCTTTTGAAAACATTGTGCAAAAAGGAGGAAGTGCATGTTACCAGCATTTTCTCCCTTTCCCAGAATATTTTCTACCTTTTTATAGAGACGTTACAACATATGAGGCAAATCTAGTTTGTCGTCTACAGATGCTTTCAAAACGGACCAGTCTTTTGAAACGTCTGATATCAGTCCAAAATTTTATGGGCTGGTTCAAAGCTAAGTTAAAACGTCGTATACCAGTCCAAAAGTTTTGTGGTCTGGTTCAAAACTAAGTTTAAACGTCGGATGCGAGACCAAAATTTTTTCGGCGGGTTCAAATCTAAGTTAAAACGTCGGGTAGATTATCAGGATTCTTTTGACTGATCGTCGCTATATCGTCTATTTTTAGACTTCTCTTCGATATTTGTTTCTTTAGGTATCGATAGTTCTTTTTTATCTTTCCCATCTCAGATTTCAAGTTGGCGCCGTCCATTGCCAGTATCAAACCCACTACACCAGCTATGATGATCACTCCAATTGCTCCGATGGTCCTCGCTGATGGTCGCGAATCCTCGGCGCTGTTATATCTCCTCGTATTCGACGATAAAGTGTCTTTGTCTAGAGTAAGTTCTGCAATGATTTCTTCAATATCTATGGTCTCGTTCTGGGAATTATTTACTGGACTAGAAACAACGCAGGGGCAGTAAAGTTGCCCATGTATATGTATAGAATAGTTGGAATAAACAACTGTCGAAGGAGATGGAGTCGTGTTGGTCGTAACTGGCGGCGTCGTGGTTGTTGACGTTGTTATTAATGTTGAAGTAGGAGAAGTAGTAGCGTTTGTAGTAGCTGTTGTTGTTGTTGACGGGGTTGTTACTGTTGAAGTAGGAGAAGTAGTCGTGTTTGGAGTTGTAGTTGTTGTTGACGTGGTTGTTACTGTTGAAGTAGAAGTAGTCGTGTTTGGAGTTGTAGTTGTTGTTGACGGGGTTGTTGTTACCGGGTTAAAGAGACCAATAACATGAAGGTACTCGGCCGTCACATGTGCTGGGCTGGTCTCATTTCCTAAAACATGCAACGCAAAAGCAAAGTAAACGCTACTGTTATGTTTTAAAGGTGTCTAACATTGATTTCAATCGTCTTCCAGTACGACAAATGATCACCTATTTATGTTTTCCTTGCACCAATGCTGGACTCGGGCTAAAATACCTTGCCATGGACACGCTCACGGGACCAGAAGCAGAAAATTCTTATCACGAATGAGATGCATCGAAAATGATTTTCAGTCAATAATCATTATCGTCTAACAACAAAAAATACAATTTTAACAAGTAATTTACATTCAATTATAGTTTGGTAGCCAGTGTTTTCTATTTCATCAATGTTTTAAAAAAAAAATTCTTTAGGATTATTGTAGAGTGAAGTATCAAACAATTGGTTGGTTATCAATGAGTGTAAACCAGGATCAGACTGTGCAGACGTAGAGTCTGATCTTGATATGTATCTCTCGACAAAAGGATATTCTGAATAACCTAAATACCCTAAAAGTACCAAATAATATATAGATTCTTCTATTACATGTGAGTCTTGCTCTGTGAAAAGGGGGCTTAATGCGTAAGCTGACCTTGATCCATACTTTTGGCAGATGCATGCAACTTTTTTTTTTCGCACAGCTCACATATTTGGCGCTGTTAGAATTAAAATTAGATAAGTCATCCTACCTTTTGGACCAATCAGCTCAACTAGAATATTCTCGGTGCCATTCTGAAATTTTACTTTGACTTCGCTAACCAGCAACACGTCCAACTCATAGCTGGTTCCCGTTATTCCGAACTGAAAACGAAGGATAACGAAAACTTATTTCATGGCCTGGCTGTCCTGAAAGGATTATTAGTACACTAACGCAATCTTCTAGGCGAAAATTTACAAATATACCCAGCTAAAAAGGTTTGGGATGTTATATTTGTGTCATAATTTAGAGTATGAAATTTAATTGGTACGATATGCTTAGCAGCTTTTTTGAGCTGACCGTCTATGCATTGACATTTTCAAAATCAACTATTTCAGTACACTCTACACTAATTTTATACATCTATATGAGCCATGCTCTAGCAAACGAGGGTTTAATGCATCTTCGTTATAATATGGCCTGCAACACGCGAAAAGGGGCATTCGGACATTTGCGTAAAGTGTCGTCTCGGATAAGCCTGCGCAGTCCACGCTGGCTAATCCGAAACGACACTTTCCGTTTTTATGTAATTTTCTGTTTTGCGCAAGTCTACTGAAGAACAAAATCTAATGTAGTCGTAAAGTGCCGTATTGCGCAGGCTGTTCCGAGACGACACTTTACGCAAATGTCCGAATACCCATTTTCGCGTGTTGCAGGCAAATATTATAACAAACAAGTCATTATATGATTATTGATGCCTAAAATCCATTTTGTCTAACAACCGACTCAATCATAAGGTACACTGGACCTATGCTTGCAGAAAATTGACCGAAGCAAAAATTTTCCTCCCAGGTGAACCTACGCGGAGTGCATAGGCTGACCAAATTCGATACTTTCTCAGGCGTATTAAGCGCCCTTTTCACAAAGCACGGCTCATTTCATATAAACTCGGCTTCTTTTGACGGCTAAGTGATTTAAAATACTGTCCACTGAAACTCAGATTTTCGTATTAAAGACTTGACCAAACAAAGGAACGGAATAGATCCAAAATCAGACTGCACGGTCTGTGCAATCTGATACTAATCTATGCCGTCCGCAAAAGCTCCTGTATCCGCTTATGGTAATGAAAAGGTAAAACACAAGACAGCTCACCCATTCCGAACCACCCAAGGCTGTTTCATAGATGACAAACGAATCGTTAGGGTCGTTTGTGTATCTGTATTCAAAACTGTATGTCACGTTGTTCCCGGTGTTGTTCTCGCCGCTGACTCGAATCCCAGTGATATACATAAAGTCATCGGGCCAGTGTGGATTTGACCTCACATCAACCTGAAATAAATAGGGGCAAAGGCTGTGTCCCTGATTCATTCCTTAGAGTCACACACATGGTTATTGAATACCGTCCCTTACGTAAGTTATCGCTGTGTACTGGTTAAGCGTGTCGTCATTTAAGGATAGGGCACCCTAATGGGATTCGTGTAACATCGCCTTTCATCGTACGGATTCGGCTAAGACTAGGGTAATGCGTAACTCATGCGGGGAACCAGCATTTATCGGCCGATCGATTATAGATTACGAGTCTTAATCGAATCCATCTGTTTTTTTGGCGATGAAAGGCGAAGTTACAGGAAGCCGCATTAGGTTGCCCTATCCTTAAATGCTTTCTAATGTACTTAGATTTACCTATATTTCGTCGATATATATTCGTCGATTTAATTATTCTTTAGATATGATAAATGTCTTCTCAGAACAAAAAATAATTAGATCAAACTGATTACATACGTTTAGCTACACTGATGATGACGTCACAGGAACGCCATTAATATATATATTTTTTTTTGCAGCTGAATTTTCGATTGGGTACCTTTGCATAAGGCATTTTGCCCAACGTTTTCGTGTTTTATTGGTTAAAGCGATTTTTTTTCCATAGTCTTACCAAAATTCATACTGTTGCATTAAGCTTTATTGTCGCAAGTGACTGGTGATTTGTTAAGGAGAACGTATATCCAGACCATGGGTATATATTCGATGTCAAAGAATTCAGTGAAATTACCACATGCTTTCTTCTTGCGCAAAATGGAAAGTATGAAAGTATTGGATAAGTTAGTAGTAGTAATGATGATGATGATAATGATAATTATAACGACGGTAGCAACAACAGTTTATAATTGCGATCATATGACTTTGACTCTGACAACACACATATACTAGGGTTCTACTCAAAGGGGCCTTTTGAATTTTTTCTCTTCGAATTAACTTTTTGGTTAAACTGTGTTAAATAATACAAAATAAATTTCTCAGAGTAAACTTAAAGACACAGGACCGTTAAATGCAGTGAAAGGTGCAAATTTGGCGTTCAAATAACGGATTGGTCGCTTTGCAATAGGTTACTCAGCCTATTTTTATGAGATCAAATCTTAGGTTGTCTTACTTATTCAACTCTTCACCGAACCACAAAAATTTAGACTGGTTCAAATTGAAATCATTTGCAGACGACTTTTCAGATTTAACTAAAATGATGGTAAGTGTCAGTGAAAGTGCAGAAAACCATGTGGGAAAAGGAAAAAATGCTGGTTACCAGCATTTTTTCCTTTTCCCACAAGGTTTTCAAAAGGCGATTTCCGCCAGGGTCGTTAAAACTCGGGATCGTGTGGTTAAGAGTTAACTACGATTCCACATAATCGATGCGTGTCATTGATCACGTGACAAATCCCTCGTGCCTATGGCCTGGCACAAAATCTAAAAATACCCTAAGAGGCTACCCAACCCATTACGGAAAAACCAAAATTTATTATTATTACGTTTGTCTTTCTACTTTACTGATGATAAGAAGCCCCTTAATTGATTCAGTGATGAATCAGTCTTAAAATTAAGTGAGACTGTAAAAAGTCTGAGTAGACTCCTTTAATATAAAGTTTAGAGACTGAGGTGATATCATCTGAATTCAAAGTCGCTCTGGAACGATACTCGTATATGACGTCACGTACCGTGAGCTCATTTGTAGGTTGGTTATGGGACACAGTCAGTAAAGTTGCGTTTTGTACCTCTGAAGTTAGTAAAGTATCTGAAAGAAATGTGATGCATACATATTTAAACCTTAATCTGCTAAGCGCGACTCTTGGACCTATTGCGGACAACGTAGATCAAGATCAGACTGCACAAAACGTGCAGTCTGATCTTGGATCTACATTGTCCGAGAAGGAGATATCTTTCCATAATAAATACCTTTGACATAGCAAAATTTGGGTTTTTACTGTCGGCTTGAAAGTTTCAGCTGGATAAGCGTTAAAATGGGTTTAACCCATCAGTAAACGACCTCGTGGTTTTAAGACCCAATCAAACAAGGCATAAGAAAAAACATTTAAGAAAAGGAAAACAATGCTGGTAACCAGCATTTTCTTTTTATTCCCATATTGTTACTTACCCGTTTAAATACAAATGAACCACACTCTGGCAAAAGGGGGCTTCATGCATCTCCGTGATACATCATACCAACCTAGTCATCACATAATTATTTAACAACCGACTTAATCATGAGGTAGACTAGTCCTTTGACATACAGACAATTGTCCAATAGGGAAAAGTTTCGGCCCAGGTCAGCATGCGCGGACTGCGCAGGATGACCTTGGTCGATACTTTTCGCAGATGTATTTAGCCCCCTTTTGCCAGAGCACGGCTCAAATCTAATTATTTGACCCACATTTAATGGGCCGTGTTTAAATGTTTAAAAATGGACTTGTTTAAATTTTTGTCGTCGAATAATAAGTTAAAATCTAAGCAAAGGAGGAAATAAGCGATGTATCATCAGAATTAGAGGTGAAAAAGAAAACGATTTGAAAAAAAAAAAGAAGACTGTCGCGAAAAAAATGAAAATAAAAAAACACATTTTTTTTTAACTGTTCTTTCTAAATGTCTCATCCGTTTGGATGGAAGAATTGTAAACTAATAAGTAATTTCCATTTAAACCTAATTAATTTTGGAAAATAACTACTTGAAAAAGAACTCCATCTTAGAATTGTAAAAAAAAAAACATAAACAAGCAAGCATAAACAAAGGAAATCTTATTCTCAATGTCCTACCGGTTTGATTAGTAGCATCGTAAACTGACAAATAACTAGAACTACTTCCTCCACATTTTTGGGACGAATCTCCAGCACATGTCTTGGTACAGTTGAGCGGGTAATCCTCGTATAAATCCGAAACCGTGATGTTCACACAGTAACACTCTGTTCCAAACTGATACAGAGAAAAAAGAAAAACAGTTTATCTGAATGAGCCATGTTCTGTCAAAAGGAGGGGCTTAAAGTAACAATAGCTGCCAAACGTTTACAAAGCAGGTGTTAAAATGCATTTAAACTTTAATCATACCATTTAAAACTATGGAAATTATTATGATTGAAGATGACATTCTGTTATTGTACGTTCGGTCCCAATGTAAGTCGCTTTCATAGAAAGTAACTTCAGAACTAGGTTAAAGCCTGCAATTTCACTCTCTCTTTTGTTTAATTTCTGCCTGATTTTAAAATTCATTTTTCTGACGGCGACTAACACCTGGACCGACTTTCAAATGGTACGATTTAAATTTAAATGCATTTCAACACCTGCTTTGGTTGTTTTGGCCGCAATAGGGCCTTTAATGCATCTCCGTGATGCAAGATACCACGCAAGACATCGCATAACTATGGATCTATAAAATCCATTTTGTCTGACAACCGGCTGAATCATGAGGTAGACTTGTCCTTGGACATGCAGAAAATTGACCGATTTAAAAAAAAGTTTCGGCGCAGGTCAGCCTGCACGGACTTTTTTTTTTTTACTTTTGTTTTGTTTTTGTAGGTAAATTAGTAATCACTTCAGGTATTACTCCAATAAATTGATCTGTCAATTGTATACTTTCGTCAATACTCGGTGAATTTCGCTGGATCATACTCGAACATTAATTTTATCGTGCAATTTCATATTCGGTTACCTTAACAAATGACCTCGACCAATAGGTAATGCTAAAACAAATTTAGAAGAAAAGATAAAAAAATGATAACTCAAGCCAGATTCGAACCTATGACCCCGGAAACGAAAGCCAATCACTCTACCAGAGTAGCTATTTATCTATACCGTTGGAAAGACGTTCTTTTTGTAATTCATCATTTTGAAAACATACGAGCCATGCTCTGTGAAATGGAGGCTTAATGTATCTGCGAAAAGTATCGACCCAGGTCAGCCTGCGCAGTCCGCGCAGGCTGACCTGGGCCGAAACTTTTCGCTGTTTGTCAATTCTCTGTATGTCCAAGGACTATTCTACCTCATGATTCAATTATTTGTTAGACAAAATGGATTTTATGGATCTGTAATTATGTAATGACTTGCTTGGTATGATGGATTACAGAGATGCATTAAGCCCCCTTTTGTCAGAGCATGGCTTATATATTCAGAATATTCGAACTGACCACCACTGAATGTCCGAAGGACTATTAATAAGCGACAGATGTATTCTGTCGAGTAACACTCTTTCATAGGCGACGGAAATCAGGTTTGCGGACGACGTAGATCAAGATCAGAATGTGCATCTGAATTAAGGTCCACCCAGTCTGTTATTTAATGCTAAACCAGGATCCGTATTTACCAACCATTCTTCAGAGCAATTTGGTCTTATTCTCAAGAATTTTCTAAATTTGTAAGTAACTCAACTTCTGATTGGCTAAACCAGATGATTTAGCCAATCAGAAGTTGTGTGACATTCTAAATCAATAATAAGACTTATAATAAAATTAAGAATGGTGAGTGAATACAGACCTAGGACCAAAATTAAATTTAACTGCAGTGGAAATTTACTTCTCGATCTCAAAAACAGTCGAATATATTTACCAGAAGCTAGCAGCGACATGGCTACTAGCCTATAGCTTGTTAGGTATTAAGACAAGAAACGTTTTATACATCTTGTAAAAGAAAATGTCCTGTTCTATTCTATTCTGCTATATACGTTATACTCCGTCTAAAGAAGGTTAATTGTTTCTGCAAAAAGTATCGACTCATGACTCGAAACTGTTTGCAATTTGAAATTCTCTGCATGTCCAAGGACCATTTTACGTCATAAATCAACCAGTTATGAGACAAAAAAGATTTATTGATCTACGTATAATTGTGATGACAAGCTTGCTATAATGCATCACGGAAACACATGAAACCCTATTTCACCAGAGCGCCGCCCATAATAATATGGCTTGCAACACGGGACAAGGGGCATTTCGGACATTTGCGTAAAGTGTCATCTCGATCAGCCTGCGCAGTCCGCGCAGGCTAATCCGAAAAAACACTTTCCGGTTTTTTTTTTTGTAATTTTCTGTTTTGCGCAAGTCCACTGTAGCACAAAATCTAATGTAGTCGTAAAGTGCCATCTCGGATTAGCCTGCGCGGACTGCGCAGGCTGATCCGAGACGACACTTTACGCAAATGTCCGAATGCCCCTTTTCGCGTGTTGCAAGCCAATTATAAAATAGAAATTACCTTTATTCCAACGTATTCGTACGCAGTAGAACTACATGCCGACTCGAAACAGTTTTGGACTGTCATGTTGTTTGTGGAATTGAACCGGTATGATGTATCTAGACTGGATTCGGGTTTACAGCCTAAATGTTGTGGTGTGGATTCTGAAAATGTAAATTTTAGCATCATGATTTGTAGCTTGGGTGGTATTTATAAGTATTCACAGAGATAGAGAGAGAGAGAGAGAGAGAGAGAGAGAGAGAGAGAGAGAGAGAGAGAGAGAGAGAAAGAGGTAGGGAGGGAGGGGTGGAGATTGCGTAGGTAGGTACATGTAGGTCGATAGACAGACAGACAGACAGACAGACAGACAGACAGATTTATTTGACTTATGCATGAGCAGTTAAGTTACAACGGTGAAATTATCAGATTATAATAGACTGTTTGATTTACTACAATCCATAAAATATCATGTAAGACACATCGCTGTCATCACACTCATCTTCTCTATTCTTACCGGTTATTAGTGGATTGGACACGTTTATTGCTATTACAGGTTTCAAACCTGATTGGGAATGAACCAATGCCACCCAAGTGTTCAAAGTGCCCCGTTCTCGAACCAGCAGTTCCATATCGCCATCCCTGTAGTATAGATATAACCAAAACATTATTTATCTAATAATACAAAACCGAATCTTTTACTAGTAAACTTATATGAGTCATACTCTGTATCCCCATGATCTATGATACCAAGCAAGTCATAATATGGTTATGGATACAGAAAATCAGTTACGTTTAACAATCGACTGAATCATGAGGTACACTGGTTGTTTGACATGCAGAAAATTTACTTAAAGCAAAAAGTTTCGGCCCAGGTCAGCCTGCGCGGACTGCGCAGGCTGACCTGGGTCGATACTTTTTGCAGATGTGTTCAGCGCCCATTTCACTGAGCATTGCTCATTATGTCATTAATTATCAATTTAAAAGAATATTTACAGGTTTTATTCACCGTTAAACCAGGCTCATAGCGCTTAAATTGCAGATAATGCAGCCTCGAGTCGCGATTAACAATCGAAGGGTAAAGAAAAAGTTAAAAAATCCAATTGTAAGTCTCTTTAAGATTGCAAAATAAAGAGAATAAAACCGCCCAATCTATTTGAGACATGCTCTGTAAAAAGGGGGGCTTAAAGCATCTGAAAAAAGTGTTGTACTGTGTCAGCCTACGCAATCCGCGCAAGTTGACATGGGTCGAAACTTTTTGCTATTAGTAAATATTATGTACGAGGGGTGATCAGAAAGATCGTGGACCACCTCGTTATTTTGAAAACTACTACACGTAGGATTACAAATAATTGCATAGATGAGCATTAATTATCTGGTTACTGACTTAAGCTTTCAAATGTCGTCATATTCAAGCAGGTAAAGTATGACGTCATTTTCATGACGTCATATACTGCATTACTGGTCCAAAATGTCGGACAACGTTTTATATGAGCCGAGAGTAATCATAAAGTTTTAAGTCAAACTCGGAAAGTATTTATCGGAAATCAAAACCGATTTAGAAACAGTTTAAGGGGACTCTGCACTTAAGAAATCTGATATTCGTGCATGGATCGGACAGGTTTAGACAAGGGTGCGATACTGTGAGGTATGACCCTAAATCTGGCCGTCCATCAACATCAGTCACAGACAAAATCATAACGGATGTAGAGCAGCATGTAAAACAAGATCACCGAGATACTGTCAGGAAAATAGCTGAGACATTTAACATTTCATATAGAAGTGCTCAGCAGATTTTGACAGAGAATCTTGGAATGTCGCCTGTTTGCACAAGGTAGGTACCTCGGCAACTGAGGCCCGAGAAAACATACACTACGAGAGCAGAGAGGAGCTAACCCTAGCTACGACCGGGTGCTTGTTAGTAAGGTCACGTGACGCGCTCGCACACGTGTTTCGCGCGTGAAAATCAAGAATGAAAAAGTCCATAGAACTCAAAGGAGGTTACTTTCAAAAATAGTAAACACTCCAAGTTGTTTTCTATAACGCTTTTCCGATACGGGCACTGGTCCACGTTCTTTTTGATCACCCCTCGTATGACCAATCGACCTCCAGACTCATTCGATTTTTAGTCTAAATGAATTTTATGGATCTATAATTACGTGATGACTTGCTTGGTATCATGAATCACGGAGATGCTTTAAACCCCCGTTTCCAAGAGCATCGCTCATATATCCGCTTTTGCGGAAAGTGTAGATCAGGATCAGACTGCACACAACGTGGAGTGTGATCTTGGGTCCACACTGTCCGATAGGGTGATTTTTCCTCTGCAAATTGAGTTTGAAATCTCAATAAATGGCTTTTACTATCACCTGAATACTTTTTATTTTTTTCTGTTAGTTCAGAACTTTCAATGCCCAGGCTTAACCCCTACCCTGCTGAATAACTAAAATTCAATTTTCAATTCGATATTAATTACCCAAATATTGCTATTTCAAAATTATGTTTTGGGGTATAATATTTCCTTATCGGACAGGGTAGATCAAAGATCAGACTGCACGTTCTGTGCAGTCTGATGTTGATCTACACTGTCCGCAAAAGGTCTGCGAGTCGCACATAGCTGCCTAAAGGGTAAACAAAGGCTTTTGTGGACGGCATAGATCAAGGTCAGACTGCACAGAAAATGCAGTTTGGATCTTGGATCTATACCGTCCGCTTCTTTAGTGAAGCTTGTGAGGTAAGTATCTTACCGATTGAATTTTCGGTCGTCGAAAAAGGACGAGTTAATACAATAAAGGTTCAACTCTTTTACCGCACGAAAGTTTTTGAGCGGCACTCTGACATAAAGGGGTTTAATGCATCCGAATGATGCATTATACCAAGCACGTCATCACGTGATCATTGATTAACCCATAGGCTGCTAGGCACGACTCACTGATATTTTGCGGACTGTGTAGACCAAGATCAGGCTGCACAGTATGTGCAGTGCGATCTTGAATCTACACTGTGCGATAAGGAGATAATTTCCTCAAAAAAATGAGTCTGAAATAACATTATTCGGGTTTTTAGTATATATCGGCTTGAAAGTTTTATTTAACTTATTTAGCAGTCTAACATCCGACTTAATATTGAGGTAGAATGGTCCTTATCATGCACAAAATTGACCAATAGCAAAGCGTTTCGACTAGGTCAGCTGAGATAACCTAGGTCGATACTTTTTGCAGATGAATTACACCCCGTTTTCACAAGGCATATCTCATCAGTTTTCGAAATAGAAAGTATTTTAGACGATAGAGCAGATGCAGCTTAAAAGATTAGATTTTACCTTGAGAAGCTTAAAACCTTTGTGGGAAAAGGAGAGAATACTGTTTACCAGCATTATTTCCATTTCCCAAAATGTTTACAAATTCCTCTTCTCCAGAGTTGTTAAACTAAGTACGGGATTATTTGGTTAAATCTTTCAGCACCAAATAAATAAACTCAATCTTTTTCGATGGCTATAAATACAACCCATTGAAACTTACAAAGATTTTGATTGTATAGACTTGACTAAGCAAGCGGACGGTATAGATCAAAGATCAGACTGCACGTTCTGTGCAGTCTGATCTTGATCTATGCCGTCCGCAAAAGTCACTGTTTTCGCCCATGGTGCCGAAAGTGTTAATGAATATAACGTTTACCTGACAGTGAAGTTTGCCTCCGCCACGGCCAAATTCAAAGGACGGAGGAGATCGAAGGTGGTCGGCATCCATGACGTTTGTGACGTAATGTTATTATTTGGCACATAAAATTGTATCTCTGCAATGATGTCAGTGTGGGCGTTCAAAAAGTCAATGCGTATCTTAAATAAAGCATCGTAAATATTGTGTTCAATATCAGTCAAATTCGACAAAATTAATATTGAATGCATTGTTTAAATTTTACAACTCTTTATAAATTGATCCTTACAGAGTCATAGGCGAAATCAGAGGCTTCTGCTGACGGCATAGATCTAAATCAGATTGCACAGAACATTCTGAATTCCGTGTTATCTTAGTTCCATACCGTCCGTTTATTAAAAATCAAGACTATCAGACAATAATGAACCATGCTCTGTGAAAAGGGGGCCTAATGCATCTTCAAAAAGTGTCGACTCATGTCAGACTGCGCAGTCCGAGAAGGCTGACATCACATACTTATGGATCCATAATAGCCACATTTTTTTTCCTAACAACTTAGTTAAATATGAGGTAGACTTGTTCTAGCACATGCTGAAAATTGACAAATAGCGAACAGTTTCGGCCAAGGCAGCCTGTGTGGACTGCGCAGGCTGATCTGGATCGATACTACTCGTAGATGCACTAAACCCCATTTTCACAGAGTTTACAGCAAGTTAACCCTATACCACTCAGCAAAGTTTTAGATATGTCCAAATTGAAAGCATTTGCAGACGACAAATAACACGTGACTCAAATGATGAGATATGTCTTGGCAGGGTAGAAAACATAGTGGGAAAAGGAGAAAATGCTGGTTACCAGCATTTTCTCCTTTTCCCACAATGCTTTCAGAAGTCTTCCTCAAAGTCATTAAAACTCGGAATTTTATGGTTCGTAAAAAGAGTTAAAATAGCATACCCATTCGGGACCTCCCCAGGAAGGATCGATGTACGCTTTATAATTCCCTTCATTGATCAAGTCAACAATTTCCCAATCAGATTTGTTGTTGGACGGATCGTTATTCTGAGAGCTCAGGCTCCAGGTACTGTCAAAATTACATGTTGAACCGGAAACCAGGAGCATCAAATGTTTATGCTGTCCGGTAGATGTCGCTACAATACCTTGGTGAAATGAGAAGTAGAATATTTAAGACTGAATTATAGTTCATGTCCATGCGATTCCAAAATCCAAATCATAGAATCTATTTTGGTATTTTTGCTACCATATGTTACATATTGTACATGTATATAGTTGTTGTTTAATGCACATGTCTATATTTTAGTAAAACCCAGACGAGGTCCAGGCAGTTTCGCTAATTAAAATTTGAACGTCGAACACGTATTGTGTTTATTCCATCTATCTAATGCCACACTTGTGGATAATCCTAGAGCTCCCAAACGAAACATCATAATAATGGCCTGCAACACGTGAAAAGGGGCATTCGGACATTTGCGTAAAGTGTCGTTCCGGATCAGCCTGTGCAGTCTGCACAATTTCCGATCGTGTGCGATTTTCTGTTTCACTCAAGTCTACTGTAGGACAAAATATAATGTTGACGTAAAGTGCCGTCTCGGATTAGCCTGCGCGGACTGCGCAGGCTGATCCGATACGACACTGTACGCAAATGTCCGAAAGCCCCTTTTCGCGTGTTGCAAGCCATGTAACATAACATTACATTTATATGAGCAATGCTCTGTGAAAAAGGTGATTAATGCACCTGCAAAAAGCTCCGAGCAAGGTCAGCTTGCGCGGAATGCACAGGCTGACATGTGTCGGAACTTTTTGAGGAGTAGGTAATTTTTTGCATATCCAAGGACCATTCTACCTCTTGATTTAGTCGGTTGTTAGACAAAATGGATTTTATTGATCCGTAATTATGTAATGACTTGCTTGGTGCAACGCATCATGGAGATGCATTAAACCCCCTTTGCCAGAGCGCCACTCCTAAACTTTATTGTTATGATATAGGCCAGTGAGCCAGTTTATAAGAGATCAAGTAGCAAACATCGTTATGGCAACCTGGGCTTGTATAGAAATGAAGTCGCTAGTCTGACCTACTAAGAGATATTCGAACCTTAAATAACAAGCATTTGCAGAACAGCAAAATGTTTTTTTTTTTCAAGAGTAAGAGAAACACTGTAGGAAATGGAGCGATTGCTTTTAATTAGTAATTTTCCGACAATTTTTTTTCCAAGGCTGTCAACTGTTCTGCATACGGTGGGTTTGGAGCATTTACAGCAGTATTTTAGTTATTTCACGATGGTAGGTGAAACAGGTTTCGTTTTCACAAAAGTTCTATGACGTTAAATAATACATTTTCATATGGCCTGCAACACGCGAAAAAGGGCATTTGGACTCTTGCGTAAAGTGTCGTCTCGGATCAGCCTGCGCACTTCGCGCAGGCTAATCCGAAACGACACTTTCCGTTTTTATGTAATTTTCTGTTTTGCGCAAGTCTACTGTAGCATAAACTCTAATGTAGTCGTAAAGTGCCGTTTCGGATTAGCCTGCGCGGACTGCGCAGGCTGATCCGAGACGACACTTTACACAAATGTCCGAATGCCCCTTTTCACGTGTTGCAAGCCATATGAGTAATACTTTGTGTAAACGGGGTTTTTAGTGCATCTTTGTAATTCATTATTTCAAGCAATCTGTCGCACAAGACAGACCCATTTTACCTAAAAACCGGCCGAGTCACATGTAAGAATGAGGTCGAATGGTCCTTCATCATGCGTTAAATTTACCATGAGCAAAATATTTTGACTAGGACTGCGCGGGCTGACATGGGTCAATACAGATGCATTAAGGATAGGGCACGTGTAACATCGCCTTTCATCGCCAAAATCTTACGGATTCGACTAAGACTCGGGTAATCCGTAATTGATGCGGAGAACCAGGTGTATCGGCCGATCGGTTACGGATTACCCGAGTCTTAGCCGAATCCGTACGTTTGTTTGGCGATGAAAGGCGATGTTACACGAATCCCATTAGGGTCCATTATCCTTAATGCATCTGCAAAAAGTATTGACCTATGAAAGCATGATTCACACACAATGTGATAAGACATATGATCAATTGTTTTGTGGCTTAATGAAGAAGCAAAAAAGATAAAGCTCTGGAAATTGTGATATTCATTATTCATGGACAGTTTTAAAGACATTAATTTTTCACATGCTTGAAATGTACTATTATAAAACTATTGTGAACAACTTAGACCAAGGTCAAAGAACACAGGTTGGGCAAACAAATTTATAGTTTATATTGTCCAGTAGGTCTCATATTTTGTATACAACAGTCAAGAAACTGCAATAATTGATTTAATCCTTAAGCTGCTACGCGCGACTCGCTGACCTATGGACAGTGTAGATCAAGATCAGACTGCACAGAACGTGCAGTCTGATCTTTGATCTACACTGTCCGATAAGGAGATGTATTTCTCCAAAAAATAAATTTGAAATAGCATCATTCGGGTTTTATACCATCGGCTTGAAAGTTTCAGTTAACTTATTTAGCAGGATAAGGGTTAAAATTGCACTCATTGTTGACACGAGATTAACCCATTATCTCCCACTAGATGGCATTCTACAAATACTCATCTATCTAATTTGGGCATTCTGGGTACAGAACCGGACTACTTTTCAAAACAACAACCGTTACTTTGAATTTCAAAATGAAATAAACGTTTACTCAATAAAACGCTACCTGGTGCGATTCATTCAGCTATGATCGGCTAGCATGTAACCTATGCATCGGCCATTTATTAAACAGCCCCTACATGCTTGGGTAATATAGGCTAATAGCTTCGGTATAAGCCCTACTTTTCCCAGGTATACGGGGATGGGTGATGCGTCATAGCAGACAGGTCGAATCTTCGAAGAATATGACATGCGCAGACAACGGAGATTAACCAAACGGCTCTCTTATTGTAACTAAGAGTTCAGCTTACTTTATGGCCATATTTTTTTGGCGTAGCTGAATGTGACGAGTTTTGGCCTACTTTTTGGTACTGATAAAAATAAGACATTTCTTGCAACTGTCTCCGGTGAGTTGTTAGGTCGTTCAGAACTTGCTGTGTAAAAGCCTGCAAAAAATAGTAACAGTGACCTAGAAATGCATACAAAGTTACTTTTCCCCCAATGACGTCATTGGAATTCAAGTGCTATTTTGTTAGCATAATCATAATTGTATACCGGTTAAGAAATCAAAAGTAGTCGGGTAAGCGAGTTTTAAAGGCTTAAACATCCTGATTATTATTTGATTAATGTCAATTTGAGCACTCGTGTAAACACTTGAAAAAAATCTGGTGTCATCAAGGCAACAACCAATAGCTGACCGAAGTTCCCTGTTTTGACACACCCGGAAGTCCCCGCACAATGTCGTGAATACCTCATTAAGTCTGTGTCCCGAACGATAAAATATTAGACATGTCGATATTGAAAGCATTTCCAACGACTTATTAAATGCAGCTGAAATAACGAAGGTAATTATCTGTGAGAGTGTAGAAAACCTTGTGGGAAAAGGAGAAAATGCTGGTTACCAGCATTTTCTCCTTTTTCCACAAGGTTTTCAAAAGGCTATTTCCCCAGGGTTGCTAAAACTCGGGATTGTGGGTAAAGAGTTAACTCTTCAAACAGTTCTGCAGGAGATGATTTCGAAAACATCACATAATAAAGTGATCCTTGCTCTGGCAAATGGAGGTTTTATGCATCTGGGTAATGTATTGTGCCAAACAAGACATCACATAATCATTGGTCCATAAAATCCATTTTGTCTAACAACCAATAGTATCCTGAGGAAGACTGGTCTTTCAACATGGAAAAAACTGACAAAAAGCAAAATGTTTCGACTAATGTCAGTCTGTGCGAACTGCGCATGCTGACATGGGTTGATACGTTTTGCACATGCAGTAGACTCCCGAAACACAGAGCATGGCTCAAAG
Source organism: Hippopus hippopus (assembly GCA_946811185.2). NCBI lineage: Eukaryota > Metazoa > Mollusca > Bivalvia > Cardiida > Cardiidae > Hippopus > Hippopus hippopus. Next base: position 35,238,922 of record OX328107.1, on the reverse strand, counting down.
TATGAACTATCAGGATGAATACATGCCAACAGTAGTGTGGCAAAAGAAGAAATTGCTCGTTTTGCAACAGTGTTTAGAAAACCTTTCTGCTAAATGACTGACTACAATAAACGTCTTAAAAAAAGTAATGAGTTGTACTATTCTAATAGGAAAAGCATACAGTGGGGGCAATATTTACTATTACCATAGTGATATTTTGGCACTTAGAACTACCGCTGCACTCTTTGGAGACCATGTAGACTGGATGATGTTAAAGCTATAGAAGGAAATGAAAACATAGGGGAAATGAAAATATTAAGAAAAATTTCTTGTCATGTCAAATCTCACCGTTAACTGTTTCATTGCTGACAGTGCTAATGATCATGAGAATGATAATTAAATAAAAATTATCATTAGAGTCATGCTGAAGCAAAAGAAGGGATTTAATCACTTTAATGGATCTCCGTGATGCATCATACCAGGCTAGTCATCACATAATTATGTATCCACAAAATTAATTTTGCGTTAAAATGAATTTAATCATGAGGAAGATTTGTCCTTTTACATGCAGAAAATTCAGAAGGGTCAATCACAGGCTGACCTAATTCGATACTTTTCACAGAGCACGGCTAATTTTGGTTTTATCAGTCAAACTCCAGCACCACAGCCGTTTGCCATCGATCTGGCAAACTCTTGAATTCTACACATGTGTATGTATTACATGAAATAATGAAAAAATAAGTTGTTACGTACTTATGAAAAGAAAGATCCACAGCGAAAACACAGTCCCTGTCGAAGGTCCGGCCATTTTTCGATTACAGTGACTTTAAATGATGATCGATTTGCAAGGTTTTTAACAACAAACAAATATCTATGACTGTGTTTAAATGGTTTTCCATTAACCAGTCATCTCGTCAATTTCGTGTTGTTACCGACACCAATGGAAAATGCTTTTGAAAACACCGTGGGAAACGGAGAAAATGCTGGTTACCAGCATTTTCTCCGTTTCCCACGGTGTTTTCTATCGTCTACAAGACAAATCCTACACTTTGAGCTTCAATTAATTTGTCGTCTGTAGATGCTTTCATAATGGACAGGTGTAAAATTTTCTCGTCTGATAAAGAGTAAAAAAGAGTCAGATTTCAACTGTTCCATGATTTTTTTATTTCAGACCGATACATGCCTCCCGCTTTGTGTTTTGTTTGGAACTTCGCTTTTGTCGTCTCCATGTCAGTAACTCTTTTCATGCTTTTCCTAAACTCTGAAAAAAAGGATACCACCCATTTCGTTTATGACAGTTTAGCCATTAAACTGCTAAGCGCGACTTTGGGTCCTATTGCAAACAGTGCAGGTAAAGATCAGACTGTGCAAAAAGCACGGTCTGATCTTGGATATATACTGCACTATATGATGAAAACGTGCCAAAAAATCACAGTACTTTACTTCTGACTTGAATTGCTCTATTTATGTAGCAATTTAGGAGCAAAAAGGAGATGTGGGGATTTTTGGTCAAAATACAATTTCTATGTCTTTTGGAAAGAAAAAAAAAAGATATCAAATATTTGGCCAAAATCTAAATATCGTCCGTTAAGGGGCTGGCAAATGAGCGAAAATTACCCCAGAAATCTTTTTTGCCCATAAAAATTGATTTCAGATTTAAAAATGATTCCTATTTGAAAGAATGCTTTGTTCGTGTACCGAGCGTCAATTCCAATATCATTTTCCAACCTTTATTTGTTTGTTTTGTGTTTCATCGTTTCAGTTATTCAAACTGCCACATATTAACCCTATACCAAACAATCTGAAAACATTGTGGGAAAAGGAGAAAATGCTTGCAACCAGCATTTTCTCCTTTTCTCACAATGTTTTCTACCCTTTCGTTGACAAATGACACCATTTAAGACACATCTGGTTTAACGTTTGTAAATACTTCCGATGTCGAAAAGTCCAAAATTTTGTTATTTTGTAAAGAATTAAGCTGGTAGGGCAACCACCGGTATGGGAATCTAGAACAGAGAGTTACCAGTATGAACCCTCAGCTGGGCCAATTTCTTTTCGAGGAATGATGATAGTTCTTGCGACAGCGTTCATTCCTCTCTCACCGTCGATCATTGTTTCGACGATGGTTATGTGGGAAAGCAGCCAGTGGCATAGGCAGAATTTTATGCGAAGTACTGGTAAAAGAAACTCCAGGACACCCTGGATAGGTGCACCGGCCGCAGCGATATAACTGAAAAAATGTTGCAATCGGGATTTAACACCATACAAATGAAATTTTAAAGAATTAGTTAAGGCATGGGTTCAAAAGATTAGTATTGTCTGTGATAATGACTTCCTAAAGAATTTGATATTCTCTTGTTCTTCTTCTTCAAAAAAAAAAGGAAGAAAAAATTTTATAGACACATAGCAGTATATCGAGTTTAAAACGTATTATGCATGAGTTTGTTGAGTTTGTATATTTCGATACAATTACCCATGCTCTGTGAAAAGAGGGTATAGGCTAGTAACCGGCATTTTCTCCTTTTCCGACAATGTTTCTACCTTTCCAAAAGCAAATTTCAATTTTTGAGTCACATTTATTTTTTCGTTTATAAATCATTGCATATGGACGGTTCAAAGTTTTTATCGTTTGGTAGAGAGTTAATTAAACAAGCCTTAACCCTTTACCAGACGACAAAATTTTAGCCTTGTCCAAATTGAAGGCATTTGCAGACGACAATTTTAATTAGGGTCAAATGGTGCCAGTTACCAGCATTTTCTCCTTTTCCCACAATGTTTTCAAAAGGCTTCTTTCCCAGGGTCGTTAAAAGTCGGCAAGGTGTGGTAAAGGCTTAATTGTGTCCTTTGGTAAAGAATGGACCCAGGAACAAAATTACGGCTTGTAAGACTGGCCATAAATTACATGACCTATGCTCTGGATAAAGTATATTGCATCACGGAGATGTATTGAACCAAGCAAGTCATCACATAATTATGGATCAATAAATCCATTTCTGCTAACAACAAGATGAATTATGGGGTAGACTGGTCCTTTGAAATGCAGAAAATTGACGAATAGCAAATAGTTTCGACCGATTTCAGCCTGCCTGTACTGTGCAGGTTGACATGGATCGATTTTTTTTTTGTTTTTAGATACATTACACCCCTTTTCACAGATCACGGCTCACATCTTTTTAGTGCCTATATGGAGACATTACGTTCACGTGATTGGTTAATCAACGTTTTGTATCAGATTTTTAACTCGCAATAGTAATGATTTTCCTATTTCGTCGGTCGTTTATCACTAGACAAATACACATGGGCCATGCCCAATGAAAAGGGAGCTTAATGCATCCGCAAAAAGCATCGATTCATGTCAGCTTACGCAGTCCGTGCAGGCTGATATAAGTCGAAAGATTTTGCTATGAGTAAATTTTCTGCACATCCATAGACCTCATGATTAAGTCGGTTGTTAGACATAACTCATGGATCATGTGTATCACGTTAACCCTTGTCCTGGTAAATAAGTAAAATTCAACTTTCAAGCCGACAGTAAAAGCCGAATAATACTACTTCAAACTTATTTCTTGGAGAAAAAATGTCTCCTTATCAGACAGCGTAGATCCAAGATCAGACTGCATCTTGTGCAGTCTGATCTTGATCTACACTGTCTGCAAAAGGTCGGTGAGTCGCGCTTAGCAGCCTAAGGGTTAAAATTTCAACGTCCACTTTTCAGTGTCCGTTCTGCTAAATTTAGATTCCGGATAGAAATAATGCGTTTGAAATATTGTGAACGAACGTGAGAGCTGTTCCCAACGTAAAATCAATGTACTTAAATGATAAAAAAAAAAGTACATTTATGTTTGAAAAGCATTTGATTTTCATATTGTTGTCAGCTCTTAAATGAAATCCATTTACAGTGTAAATAGAGACCATCCTTGCGCTTCTCATTCCTCGCTTTATTGTGTTCGAAAAGTGAAATCTGTCGAGCTCCGAGGCCGAGTCGGTAACAGTATAGCACACAACCTTACGTATATGACTAGTTATCAGCAAGTTGTGAGTTCGAATCCCATCTCTGCCAGTTCTATTCCAGAATTGATGAAAGTCAATGCGACAGAAATCATTCTTCTCTAATAGCTGACCATTGTTGCCGAGGTGCCTAAAGCAGTTCTAAACGCAATCAAAAATGGTAAATAAATAATATATGAGAGAGAGAGAGAGAGAGAGAGAGAGAGAGAGAGAGAGAGAGAGAGAGAGGGAGAGAGAGAGAGAGAGAGAGAGAGAGAGGAAGAGGGGACTGACTGACACTATTAGAGATAGACAGATAAAGTCAATCAAAGTCAATTGGAAAGATAAATAGACACGGAAAGTACGAAAGATAGACAGAGAAAGACTGCGCAGGCTGATCTGGATCGATACTTTTCGCAGATGCATTAAGCCTCCTTTTCACAGAGCATGGCTCATACAAGGATTTCTGTAATCAAGTGCAAGTCAGCATTTCGACTAACAGTAAGCTGTGAGTAAAGTTTGTTCATATTTAATCAACACAGAGAAAGATTACTACAGTGTACATTAAAAACAATAATATTGAAACAATAAAAACAAAACAAAAAAATCCAAACGAAAATGCCATTTAAGTCATAAACAAATGTTTGTCATGAACACAATGTTTAACCCGGTATCATGAATGAATGAAAATGGAAACTTTATGTACATCAAGGCATTGATAATTCTGGTGCCTGAGAATTTGGGACAGGTTAGATTCAGATCCGATTGCAAAAAACGATTAGTCTAATCTTGTCAATATTGTCCATAGTCAATATGGCAAATATGTCAATATTTGTCAATGAAGCTTGAAATTTTCTGGCCAAAAAGGCTTATAAATTGATTCGTGGTGAAAAGGCTGTACATCAAGCGTTTATAAGGGGCAACTAAAGACAAACTTTAGGTGCGGACAGTGTAGTTTAAGATTCAACGGCACATTCTTTGCATGTTAATCTTGAACCCTGACTGCCTTGTAATGTAAGTTATTTCTACCAATGCCGTCGTGAGCTTGTGAAGAAATAAGGTCACTTACTCTGACCAATTCATTTCATATATGAGCTATGTTCTGTGAAGAGGTTTAAATGTTAAATGCATTTCAAAAAGTATCGACCCAAGTCAGGCTGCGTAGTCCGTGCAGCCTGACATGGGTCGAAACTTTTTGCACTTGGTCAATTTTCTGCATGACAAAGGATCGTTCTACTTCATAGCTATTTGTACGCTGAAATAGATTATATGGATCGATAATTATGTGATGACTTGCATTGTACAACGCCTCACGTAGATACATTAAATCGCCTTTTTACCAGAGCATGTCTCATATGGCCTGCAACACGCGAAAAGGGGCATTCGGACATTTGCGTTAAGCGTCGTGTCGGATCAGCCTGCGCAGTCCGCGCAGGCTTATCAGAAACGACACTTCCCGTTTTTATGCAATTTTCTGTTTTGCACAAGTCTACCGTAGCACAAAATGTGATGTAGTCGTAAAGTGCCATCTCGGTTTAGCCTGCGCGAACTGCGCAGGTTGATCCGAGACGATACTTTACGCAAATGTCTGAATGCCCCTTTTCGCGTGTTGCAAGCCAATTATTATGTATCATTCGAAGAAAATGAAATGGATATTGACATACCGTAAAAACAACCCTGAAATTCTGTTCTCTACGATCTGATCTTGATCTACACTGTCCATCAAAAAAAAAAAAAATCCCAGCAACGAAAGTTGTGCTTTTGCACTCTGTGAGTGAAATGCTACGAGAAGTATTCCGCCATTACTTTACTGTGAAGGTTCAAACACATGGCCGCAACAATAACATAGACATTCGACACTGACCGCGAGCTGTACGAGTACAGAGTTATGTTCTCTTCAAAAACCTCCGTCTCCACAATAACTTGTTCTCGAATTGTTTTCATAGCCTCAACATTTCTCTCTTCGTTATTGTGAGTGACCTCGGTCGTGGACTTTGGCGGGAAAGTTGATGGCGTCGGATCGGCAAAAAGGTTGATGTCTGTGGAATTTAGAAATTAAAATCAAAGAAAATTATTTGTTAATCTTTCCTTTACTTTTTCATGATAGAGTATTACGCGAATCGCAATAAAGCACAAATGAGACAAACCGTTCAAGCACGGCGAAAGCACCTAGCCGGGGCACTTATAGCACACATAAAGACTGATTGGTTTTACATTTATTTATCGTTGCCACCGGTTGTCAATATGGGCGACACCCCTTGACCCATGTTGGTAATGTTACAGGGGATGGTGCAAGATACAGGAAGAAACCCATCCTAAGTTACGCTTGGTTCTTTAACATGTTCGGTGTAAGGCACTGTCACACGGCACCTCGGTTTAACATCTTATCCGAAAGACTATTATCAATTTTAGATAACCAGCAGTGGGGCTCGAACCAACACGCTCAAGTGGCCCAAGACATGACTTTTACAAGTCCTATGCTCTACCACTTGAGCTATTCGGGCTGGTAAAAAAAATCGGACTTTTAGCATCCAACATAAAACTGCTTCAGCTTCCGTTTATATACCTATAAATCCACCCCAAAACGTTGCATCGCCTATCTTATTTGCATTCATGAAACTGAGGTAAATGTTCGTTATATCACAAAAGATCCAGCCTACATTTCGAAATAACCGAAAAATATACACATTTGGCTTGCAACACGCGAAAAGGGGCATTCGGACATTTGCGTAAAGTGTCGTCTCGGATCAGCCTGCGCAGTCTGCGCAGGCTGATCCGAGACGGCACTTTACGACTACATTAGATTTTGTGCTACAGTAGACTTGCGCAAAACAGAAAATTACATAAAAGCGGAAAGTGTGGTTTCGGATCAGCCTGCGCGGACTTCGCAAGCTGATCTGAAACGACACTTGACGCAAATGTCCGACTGCCCCTTTTCGCGTGTTGCAGGCCATATATAAACAACAGTTACTGCATGTTTAATCCATTCCCTTCTTAAAGAACCTAGCAGCAGACGCCTATTAAAACTTTAAAAAACAACACTTAAAAAAATAAAAAATCGAGTTAAATAAATTTGAATACATGTACATGAATAGATATAAAAACATCGCGGCAAAAGTTGACGAAAATGCTTTTTACGAGGCAAAAAATGGTCAGCTGCAAGCCAAAAAAGATCGTCTGCAATTTTCATAATTTACGAAACAATAACGACACTTAAAAAGAAGGGTTTTGAAAATATTATGGGAAAAGGAGAAAATGCTGGCAACCAGCATTTTCTTCTTTTCCCACAACTTTTTTTTTTTCGCATTAAAAAACGAATTTCAATTTTTGAGTCACTTTTATTTTTGTCGTCTGAAAACGCTTTCAATAAGGACAAATCTTACATTTTTTCGTTTTCAAAGAGATAAGGCCTCTAGTACTCAGGTAATGAGGATCATAGATCAGTACCCATAATATAGCCGTCGAGTCTGGTAGTTCAGTTGGTAACATACAGGGATTGAAACCATAAGGTCGCTGGTTCGAATTCCTAGCTCGGCCGATTTCTTTCCGGGAATGGATGATAGTCATTGCAACAGTATTCGTTTTTGACTCTCCGCTTAAACATTATTCCATGATGGTTATGTAGGACGGCAGCCACAGGCTTGTGCGGCATATTGTGCAAAGTACTGGTGAAGAATCACTATGGCAGCATGAAAAGATGCACTGGACACCACCACACCACTATATTACTAAAAATTTAATAATGTTGAAAATGGCGTTTATCACCATAACCATACCATACTATGTTTATAAGTAAATTGGTAAAAGAAAATAAACAGTTAATCGAATAAAAAATCCAATTACCAAAAGAACAGTGAATGTAATTCATCAAGGGAGCGAACTCTGTGTCCACCAATAATGTGAAAAATAGAAGCGCATGTCCTTGGCAATGTTCATATAAAGACGTTTTTACACATCTTATTCTCTGTTTGAAATCTCTGGAAAAAAAAGTAGAAAGACTTTCAAATATATTAATCTGTTGTCGCTATCTAGTTTTGGAAACAAACACTTCTTTAAAATTTGTCATGAAACTTTTATTTTCAGCTGTTCATGTTGTAATTTTCTTTAGCACTTTACCACACAATCACGTGTTTCCACAGTCCTAGGGAAAACGCTTCAAAAACTTCGGAAAAGACAAAAAATGTTGGGAAGCATCATTTTCTCCCTTTTCAACAATGTTCTCTATCAATCAGAGGCAAGTTGCATCGTTTTAGCTACATTCAATTTGGCATAGATCCAGATAAGTAAGTAACTATGGCAAAATTGGTTACTTTTATTAAAGATACATGTACACTCGTTTTCAGCCAGTTTTTTTTTTAACCCATTTCATCTTTACTTCATCAAACTATAATTATTATTGTATCTTAATGTCAAATGTTGCCGCTGACGGTTGCAAGATTTTATAGATTACGACTGATAGAAAATGAATTTCATTTTCTGGAGGCCATCAAAGAAATCACTGTTGTCACGTTTCCGCTTTTAAATCAAAGATTTCCGATATATGCATTAATTCTATAAATATATCGGTTATTTTCTATGATTACACAGCTGACTAAATTCTGAACCATTGTGCATACAGTCATAGTGATTTCTGTATTTCAATAGGATAGAAAACATTGTGGGAAAAAGGAGAAAATGCTGGTTACCAGCTTTTGTCCTCTTTACACAATGCTTTCAAAAGTCTTCTCGTGGTCCGAGTCGTTAAAACTCAGCATCTTGTTGTAAAGGATTTTGGTGGTCCGTGTATTCTTTAGTGGACGGGCATACTGACCGACCCTCTCACGGACTATGGAAAAATCTATGACTCCTCACCTGTGATGCGTACCAAAAGATGAAAAGGAAAGTCCTTTTCCATAAAAGAAAATTCACGTTTGTTTCCAGGCTGTTTAGGCCAGAATATTTCTCAAGCCGTCGATTAGTCTAGATCCAAGATCTCAGCAATTTAATATTGGATATACACTGTTTGAAATAGCAGGTAAAATTATGGGGGAATAAAGACGATAAATACCTGCATTCTGCACGCGGATATCGTTTCGGACAAGAATTATAGGCATTCACTACATCTGTGTTGGTTCTGCAACGTTTATATCGTAAAAAGTCTGTAAAAAAAAACAAAGTACGGTAACTACTACATTGGGCCACGCTCCGCTTTAAGGTATCACCATAATGCATCATTGTAGTAAGCAAGTCATCACATGATTATTGATCCATAAAATCCAACTGATGTAACAACCAACTGAATCCTGAGGTATAATGGTCCTTTGACATGAAAAAATTGACCAAAAGCAAAAAGTTTCGACTTGGGTCAGCCTGTTCGGACTGTGCAGACTGACTTGGTCGATACTTTTTGAAGATGCATCTAACCCCCTTTTCTCACATCATGGCTCAAATTTACTTTTTAACATATTTCCCCCGAAACAACTATTTGGTAGGCTAACAAGCAAATCAAAGCTCTGAAAGCACTGCTGAGGTCGGGTGCATTTAATCTACTTTCATTTGAAGTTAAACTGCCTATAGCTACACAATAAGCATGTAGTGCTGAAAAACATGCGGTTGAGAATTTATCAGAATTGAAATAAGAATGTAATATTCTAACATTAATCTGGATCAGATGCCATGAAATACACAGTCAAGCAAGAAAGCAAACAAGTTAATGTTTAAAATGCATTGTTAAAATCCCCTGATTTATTATTGATGCCAATGCCTCTATTTAATTCTTTCTGGCATATCTTTCAGCATTAGAATGTGTCAAAACATTTGAATCCATCCAGAAACTAAAACTTGCAATGTCTAAATGGAAATAACTCATGTGTCTTCTTCATGAAAGATATGTGTTACCACTTATCTCCCTTGATTATCGAAGTTTACCATAGTAGTGTTCGTATTTTATATACAAGTTTTCTGGACAGAAAATGTTCAGCTTCTGTCTTTTCATTAGCTCTGTCAGTCTGAGAGTGGATGTATCATGAATATACAAATCTCCAAGATCAACAGCGAATTTTCAAAGATCACATGCTCTAGAACTGTGTGAGGTCTTGATACCTTTTTTTTAAAAATATATTTTTTAATAAAGCTTATTTGTTTCCACATTGCCCATGATTTTTCTCCAGTGGATCTTAGGAATAAGTGTCCCATTTTCCATTTTCTTGCTCTTTAAAAACTTCAATTATTATCTTAATTTGGTATGAATATAAATATATTTATGGTTATGAAGTAACACATTACTGAAATGCATCTAGAGAGAGCTTGTCGCTATTGCTGTTTTACTTGGAGTGTTTCAAAAGGATTTTGTGATAAAATAGTGTGAAAAAGTTTTCTTGAACAGTATTTGGACATGTAAACCAAACATGTTCAAAGAAATTAGCCAAAGATTTCTTATGTCACTTTTAGTCTTTTCTTGACGCTTCCCTTCTGGTCTTTCTATAACAGTTCTTGACGCTTCTTGTCGCTTTTTTTGGTTGGGACCGATACAAAAACGCATATTCCTAATCTTGCTTATTCTCTCTGATCATAGTAGGCTGATCCTGCGCTCGGCTTTAAATTTTGCGCATTTCTTAACATATTTATTGTGCAATTTCTGAAACTTACGCTACTATTAACGTCGTTTAAGTGTTGCATAGGAGTGTTTTCTTTGTGGTACTTTTTTCAGGTATTTATATTGCAGTGTTAGGTACTTCAGAATCAATAGGCCTATTTTTGAGTTCAAATCCCTCATGGTAAATATACAGAGAGATTTCAAGCTGATATCGATCGGATATGACAACATACATCTTACGTAAATTACTCGTAATAAAAAAAAATCAGCTTTATTACCTGATAAATGTTTACAAATGTGGGCATATTTGTCTCGGATGCCCTTCCAAAAGGCCAGCACATTATCTTGGGACTTATCAACACGTTGTCGTACACATCTGTCCATCTCCTCTACACTCAAACCCGTTCTGAAAAAAAGAAATTGAAGTCATTACCCTCTACCCTAAATATCAGTAATCCCTAAGTGGTCGGCGGTTACTAATAGCTGCTCTACGATTGCAAACAAACCCTCGATGGTCGCTAAAGAAGGCGAGGCATAATACCTCCATTGATTTCAGAAAGATCTTTAAATTAGCGCTCGAAGGTCCGCAAGGTCGCGCAAAGATCTCTCCTGATCGCAGTAAAAGTTGTCGAAATTCTCAATTATCGAACAATGGTTCAATAGTAATTGCCTTTTCTTACAAAAATTGACACCCTTTTCATAATTCTATAAAATGGTAATCAAAGTGCTGAAAGTACTGACAGACTAGCAAATGTGGAATAAGTGGCCTCGGTAAAGATAAAACGTGGCTGATCCATACAAGATTGAAGAAAAATGGTCCAGTCCACCAGGCCCAATCATGTTATTATATCTGATCCGGTTCGACCCGGTAACTTTACCCATCCCCTCTTGGAAGCCACTCGAAAGCGTCTTCCAGTTGGAATGCCCCTAGAATATTTACCATGTAGATGATTAGTAATTACCTGATTGGTTATAAAATAAGAAATGTTCTGATTTTGTCTTGTAAGTGCTGTAAATCTATTTGGCAGAGCTCTGTCTCAAATATTCAAATTAGATCTACGTGAAAATCAAATCGGAATTTCTTGCAATAGAACTTTATTCACAAATAAAAATGATTAGTCCCCCATATTGTTCCAAATGATAGGATTCCCACGATGTTCTAAAATTAAGCTGTAATTTCACCCGTTTATTGCATATCATTCCATCTCTCTAAGACTTTTACTCTCATCTACTATTTTCAAAACGAGATAGATCTAATTATATCTCTGAGATGGAGAGCACTTTAGAATTTGATAACCAGTAGCAGTTTTAAGTACATGTTTTTGGTTAAGTCTTAATCTGTGAAACAATTTGACCAGATTGGTATAGACTATAGACAGTACCTCTCTCACACAGCTAATCGTATATAGGTACATGTACGACGGGGACCAGTTTACGTCAGTACTTTGTATGCTATTCAAAACAATTTGGGGAACTCCCAGCTTATTTTGCTGCTAACCTAATTAATCCTGTATTTTGACAGATCGTTTTTCCAACTTGGGACACATTTTTATGCTGGTCAATAACTAACCTATCTGCCAATGTGTGGCACAGACGTTCACTAAGATTTTTCTGTTTTTATGCCTGTGGTCAATGTGTGAAATTATGTGGTTTCTCTGAAATTACTGATTTTTTCCATGTCTTCACAGCAAGCAAGGAAATGATGATTATGAATGACAAGCATGGTTTTCGTGTACCTCCATCTTCAAACTATTTGCATGCACAGTTTGGCTGTAAAACTGCCGCTTGTTTCGACAAAATTTAACTTGTTTTGAACATGCAACTACGTCGTCATCTTACCTTGGAGGAATGGGATACGGCCAGACGGTAGCTCGATGAAGGAATTTCACTTTGTCAAACTGCAAACAGACTTAATGTGAGTCCATCAATAATCTGCAGATTACGTCGCAGGTTTCAGCAAACGGGAACGGTACGGAACAGATTGAGGTCACGATGCCCACGTTTCACAACACAGTGAGATGAAAGATACCCTGTTCTGTGTACCATCTGACAGAGAACTGTCACTGCAAATAACCTCAGAGGTCAGCTAAATGTTGCTACTGTCACCAACATTAGTGATCAAGCAATCAGGATCCAATTACGCGAGAAGAACATCCGTCAAAGACGTCAGGCTGTGCGGCCAAGTTTACTCCCTCGCCATAAGGCAGCAACAGGCGTAGTCACGTCATCATTGTCAATGGAAACGCCATTAAAACGCTCTTTTGTGTTCTTTACTGACGCGTCAAAGGTTCTCTATGCAGTATTTGATCGCCGCAATCGTGCGTACAGACACTCAGATAAACGGTTAAGTGACATTAACGTTCAGCAGGAGCGAAATCTGTTCGGTGGGGAAAGTATGATGGTATAGGACGGGTTCTCTTATCACCACAGGAGATTTCATAGTATCGATGGTAGCCTCAATGGATTGAGGTATTGGGATAAGATCCTGACCCTTGTCTTCAGAGGATTAGTCCTCATGCTGTGTTTCAGGAATATTCTGGAAAGATATGTTGACCAGAGCAAGTGACACCCCTCCACTGAATCTCGAACTTTGTCTTTGGCTCATCCAGGAGTGGCACACAATTCCACAACATGTCTAAAGAAATTTGGTCAATTCCATGAGGCGTCGATGTGTGCCCTGTGTTGCAGCTTGAGGTGGTCTAACTCTTTTCTAAATGGTATGAAATTTTGCTGATTTTTTTTCGACCCCACGATATCAATGACGTTATGAATTTCGCCGAACTTTTTGTTGTTGTTGTTGTTGTTGTTTAACTAATGCTTCTGTCTCTACAGATCATGATTTTCGAGAAGAGAAACTATTTGGTATGTACTGCCTCTTTTTATACGGTAAAAAATAGACGTTCCCTAAATTGTTTTGAGTAGTATAGCACAAAAGATATTTTGAAACCCTTTTTCTTGTCTTTTTCAACGCTTGAACCGAATGGATATCTGTTACCATTTACCCAAGCTACATTTTAAGCCCTGCAGAATTTAGTATTTGATGGTATGAAATGATTGTTGAAGCTGTTATGGAATTACTTAAGGTTCCTGTTATTCACAGACCATCTTCAGCCCTTACAGTTCTAAATAAATGAAACCAGGGATCATGTTTTCGATCCCTGATGAAAAGGTCTTCTTCAATCAGGAAATAGACCATACTGTAACATTGCATTTTCAAGGCCAGACTTTTTCATGGAACTAGGATCAGACTACAAGTTTTGTACACTATGACCCTGATCTACACTATCCGTGAAGAAGGAGAGGAGCTTGATGTGCATTGTCTGCAAAACCAATCAAAATGGTGCTTGGTGCTCTAAGGGCTAATACGTCTCAAAATGCCAGAAATAGATGAAGATCAGAGAGCTCATAGTCTGTCTAAAATATTTTATCTAAAAGTGATACGATTGACCGCATGAACGCAGAGACCAACTAAAATTGCTTTAGCTCTTTACCAAACGACAAAATTTTAGACTGGTCAAAACTCAGAGCATTTGCAGAGGACAAAACAAATGTGATTCAGACATTGAAATTTGTTTTGGGAATGGTAGAAAACATTGTGGGAAAAGGAGAAAATGCTGGTTACCAGCATTTTCTCCTTTTCCAACAATGTTTTCAGAAGTCTTCTTTCCCAGGGTCGTGAAAACCCGGGGTTGTTTTTTTAAAGGGTAAATAGCTTGCCGTGTAGATTAAGATCGAACTGCACATTCTGATCTGCAGCAACTAGAATTGCTCTGAGCCGAGGGGTAGAGGGAAGAAAGATGTATGTAAAAGCATAAATACGTGTTTGAGCAAATCTCTTCCACCAAAGTTTGTTCTGTGAGGAAAGCAGACGGTGTTTCCTTGTATTCACGGAATATTCGCCATTTACTCAAACAGCTTTCAAAATTTGGGTAAGCTCCTTCCGCTTTGACGGGTTGTGTTATACCTGGTGGTAATAATAATAGTAATAAACATTATTTAATATTAATCATAGAAAAGGGAGATTCGTGAAAAAAATAACTTTTAAGTGATGATGATGATGATGATGATGATGATGATGATGATGATGATGACGACGACGACGATGATGATAGAAAGGGGAGCTTTGTGAAAAAAATAACTTGTAAGTGATGATGATGATGACGAAGAAGATGATGATAGTAGTAATAATAATAATAATAATAGGAAATGGAATTTTGTAAAGAAAAATAATTTTAAAGTAATTAAAAAAAAATGAAAATTTATATTTTTGCTCATTTGGCACTTCGACGAGTTTAAGAATAGTCACAGTAGAAAAATGTCAATAGGTTTCACAGTGCTGTTTACGGATACACCTATACTTATTTTAAGCCATTTCATCTTCATTTTATCGAACTATAATCACTGTTCATGCCAAATGCTGCCCCTGACAGTTGGAAGATTGCATAGATTACGACCGATCGAAAACGCATTTTTAGACTAGCGAAGCTAGTCTTTAGGCACCCAGATTCAGCCAGACTCAATGTAAACAAAAAACCCCACAGTTGCCAAATACTGCCTCACAGAAAAATAACTCCTTACTATTACGAATCTTAATTCTGTCATATATGACAATTCTGACAAAAAGCACAGACCCTCTACCATCCCGCTTTGAACATGTCTACTTAAAAAGTAATAGACTGTACAAGATGTCATTGATAAGGTGCATGATGTTTGCTTATATGTAAATTAAATGACCTATGCAAATCAGGCTCATATCACTGATTCCTACACAGCAGTACTTAAAAGTATGAATGGATCTAAAAATAGATACCCCCAGGTAACTTGTAGCAAATCCCAGCTACACAAACCTTCACTGGACAGGGAACAATTGTCATTCCTCCAGTCATTCACTATTTAGATCATTGTGAACGTGAAACTGATATGTTAAACTGTTATTTTACGTCTTGTATATTAACTCTTTACCACACAATCCCGAGTTTTCACGAAAGTGGGGAAGAAGCCCTTTGAAAACAATGCGGGAGAAGGAGAAAATGCTGGTTACCAGCATTTTCTCCTTTTTCCATATTGTTTTCAGCCCTTTTGGAATATGCTTTCATCAATTGAGCCACATTTAACTTTATGGTCTGGAACAGCTTTCAATGTGGAGGGGTGTAAAATTTTTCGTTTTGTAAAGAGTTAAATAGTTAACTATTGCATCTTGTGCTTTTGATTAACTATATAATCCAAGTTAATCATTAACCTGCCAAAAAAAAGAAGTTAAATAAAACTTTCTGGCTGATGGTAAAAACCTGAATATTGCTATTTCAAAGTTATATTTTTGAGAAAAATATATCCACAAGGTTACTGGATAGTGTAGATCCAAAATCAGACTGTACAGTCTGTGCAATCTGATCTTGATCTACACTGCTGTCTGTCCGTTCGTCCGTCCGGACTGACATTTTTTTATAATCCTTGATGAAAATTGATGGAACTTCATACATGTATTCCTTAGGATAGTCCGCCGATATACATTTTTTCTTTTTTTCATTTGATGCCGTACCATCGGAAAAGGGGGCTTGATGGATATTTCCATTATGGACTGATATCTCTTTAACTACTAGACAAAATTTTATGAAACTTCATATTTATCTTGTTTATCATAAGCCACAGACAATGATTATTTGTTTTTATCTAATGAAATGCTATGCTATGGAAAAAGGGGCCTTAATGGATAATTTCATTATGGACCAATAGCAAAAAGGCCACATGTACATGCAAAACACAATACCTCATATATATGTTTCTATCTAAAGAGGTCTTTTTAGGCTGGAGATATCATTTCAACGAAATAACCTGTTTTAAATTGAAAGTTAACAAACTGAAGTTTTTCAATATATTTCTTGTTTTGAGAAGTAAATAGTCAAGAGCGTTGGGTAAAGTCAATGGATTGAACTGGATCTGAATTAGACTGGATTGGACTTAATAACCGGAATGAACCGATGGAGCTGGAACAGACTTAGTAACTGAATTTGACAATTTTTCTTCAGTCTTGTATAAAGCAACCAAGTTTTGAATTTAACATAGCCACTTATTTCAAATTCGCTAGCCTGTCAGTACCTTCAGTACTTTGATATTTTCTTGGGACCATGAAAGAAATCACTGTTGTGACGTTTCCGGTTCTAAATCGAAGATTTCCGATATACATGAATACATATATATTCATCCATGACACAGTAAATATCGGTAATTTATCTATGTTTACATAGCTAGCTAAATTTTGAACCATTCTACAGTCTATCAAATATTTACAGCATTTTTTTTCTCTCTGGCTGTAAGGATGTATATTCAAAATAAACTACTGAAATGAACGTGATAAACGAATTTGATAGAGCCAAAGGTTACACCCACATACACAAAATAACTGCTAAAAGGTTGCAAATAGTATACTCAGTTCCATAAATAAGTGTGCACTTTTAATTTTAGAATATTTCAACATCTAGATGACGTATTGATTAGAAATTATGCAATGTTCACTTAAAGTCTATACGCCATGGATAACTTGTAAAATTATCCACATGGCATGGAAAATTTTGAGTATAGTCATGATTTGCACGTGCAGCATTTGTAAAGTATACATGCGACATAAAACTTGTATGAGGTTAATCTTTGTGCCTTACATAAAGAGAAAATCACGTTTGATTCAACTTCATTTAAGAATAAACATGCCTAGATTGAGAGAAAATCAGCGCATTGAAGCGTTGATGATGCTTGGTCGTGGCGATAGCGTATCTAACGTGAGTAGAGCGTTAGGATGCCACAGAAACATTATTATTTGATTGAGAAATCGGTTTCAACAAACAGGTGGTGTAGCTGATCGCCGTAGACCCGGTAGACCAAGATTAACCACCCCTCGAGTTGACAGGTTAATTACGTTTACGCACTTGCGTAGCCGCTTCCAAACGGCCTCTGGTACCGCAAGGCAGCATGGCATTAGTCGCCAAACTGTTTTGCGTCGTTTAAGGCAGGCCAGGGCTCCCATTCAACCTAGGAGACCCTATGTTGGACCGATCTTGACAGTGCGTCACCGGGCTGCACGGTTACAGTGGGCGAGGCATCATTTACGCTGGGGTCGACAACAGTGGGCCAGAGTGCTTTTCTCTGGTGAGTCCAGATTTAATCGGAGTCATCATGACGGTCGCACGCGAGTTTTCAGGAGAAAAGGAGAGCGTTTCGCCAATAACTGTATTGTAGAGAGGGACAGATTCGGGGTGGGGGTGTAATGGTTTGGGGAGGGATTATGGGTAGACGCAAGACAAACCTGGTTGTTATACGAGGAAACCTCAATGAACAGTTTTGCGGCCTGAGGTAGTTCCATTTTTGCAACGACATGGGCCTGCTATACTTATGCACGACAACGCACGTCCTCATGTGGCACGAATCAGTCAGCAGTTTCTGAACAGAAACAATGTTGACGTTCTTCCTTGGCCAGCTTTATCGCCGGATATGAATCCAATAGAACATGTCTGGGATTACTTAGGAAGAAAGGTTCGATCACTGCGAAACATCATCAATCTCATGTACTCGGCCACCGCTCTCGTTCAGGAATGGAATAACATTCCTGATGCAATGATTTTACGTTATGTAAGGTCTATGCGACGTCGAATAATTGCCTGTATCGACAGCAGAGGTGGCCATACAAGATATTGATTGAAAAATTACAAGAACTTTAAGAAAAACCTAACTTTAATGTTACCTTAGTCTTTGAGTACTTTTGCAACTTTGATTTTAATACCACCTTCATTTAAACTGCAAAAACCTAACTTAAACTTTCTGTTAGTCAAAATCTGATTAGCCTGGCATTTTCTACACACTCTGAACTAAAGTATGATACCAAATTTGTTGGTCTTCAGTAAAACATGCGACGAGAAATAAAAGAAAATTAAGTGCACACTTATTTATGGAAATGAGTATATATAAACGCGCCGAGTGGACACCATGATTCGGAGCTCCAGGTAAGTGAGAGTGATGGTATTCCAAAATCCATTATTTCTCTTCCAAACCCTATGTTGTGGGTACTCATTAGAATCGTCTCGATGAGACGATTCTAATGAGTACCCATAACATGGGGTTTAGAAAGGAACGATTAATATTTTTAATTTTGAAATCAAAATCACTCTCTCTGTATGGAGCTCTGATGATATTTCCTTCGAGTGAAGCTACATATGAGCCATGGTCTGTGAAAAGGGGCATTAATGCATCTGCAAAAATTATCTTTTCATGCCAGCATGCGTATTCCACGCAGGCTGACCTGTGTTGATACCTTTTGCTTTTGGTAAGTCCAAGGGCCATTCTACCCAGCAGGTTGCTGGACAAAATAGATTGTATGAATCCATAATTATACGATGAATTGCTTGGTATTATGCTTCTCAGAGATGCATACAACCCCCTTTTGCCAAAGCATGGCTCAAATCTATACGAAGCTTTATGAGTCAAAGATTAAAAAAAAAAAAAACTTAACCAGACACTTTTTTTTTTTCACTTTTCAAAATTGAAAGCATTTGCAGGACGAAAAAATGAAAGGTGGCTCAAATGATGTTATTAGGTTTTTTTTTTTTTCTTAAATGGTATATTACATTGTGAGAAAAAGAAGAAAATGCTGGTTACTGGACTTTTCTCCCTTTTTCAACAATGTTTTTAAAAGGCTTTTACCTCCGGGTCGTTTAAACACGGAATTGTGTGGTTAAAGGTTTAACGCACACATAAACTGTATCATTTTTTTTTTCTCCTAAGTAAATCCTTTCATGTTTCGTATTCTTAAAAACAATTTATTTCCGTTATTTTCCAAAGACTTATACCAATACCAAGACGAAAAAAGAATATAACAATATTTAATTTCCTAAGGACAAAATAAGAGGAGCCCTATAAAGAAGTTTAAAAAAAAAGAAATGGTAAAAAAGCGACGCTCTTCTCCGAAAAAAGAAAAAACGGAAACATACATGTACTTACATGGCTGAGTTGTTATCTATTTTCAAATCAAATTGGTTTTCCCAGAAAAAAAAAGATTTAAAAAAAAATCACGTGGTGTGATGTTGATTATAATAAGGGGGAAAATATAAAGTGTAATTATCCCAACTTACAGAGCAGAATGAAAATAAACATGACGAAATATCCCATTTTGACCCATCTACTGAATGTCGAAACAGTAAGGTCTGGTCTAAAATACTAGCCAAACCTCCCGTCTCCCTTACCACGACACTTTCACAATCAAAAAGATCAACCCTGATTCAACCCTTCGACCTTTTATCCCTGTCAGCGTCCTGGGCGAAAAAAAATGGGCCTTTGCGGACGGTATAGATCAAGATCAGACTACTTAGAACGTGCAATCTGATCTTGGATCTATACCGTGCGCTTGTAAGATATCAGTCTTTTAGGGTTTCAGTGGATTGTATATTTTTAGTCGTGGAAAGACGTCCAGTTCATACATAAATGGCGCATGGCACTTAAAGTTAACTGAGTACATGTAACTCTTTACACAAAATGGCGAAAACACAGAGGTAAGAAAATGAATATGCTTTAAATCATATTCATCGCCTTTTGAAAAAAAACGTTTTCACAAATATTCATACATTTAACCTGAATTCATGTCGATCTACAAAGGGTTTTTTGTTTGTTTGTTTTGTTATTAAAACTGTCTACCAATTGGCATCTTGACGTCGGGAGCTAAGTTTTAAATATTGAAAGCTGACCAGAAAAGGGACCATCGAAAATAGCGCATCGTGTCTCTTTCCTGTATTTTTTGTCGTAAAAGTTCGTGTCTCCAATTCTAAATTATCCATTGCTTTGATAAGATTATCTGAATGAAAAATTGTAATCTTGTGAAGTCTTACAATAGTGATAGTTTTTTTTTTTTTCTTAAATCAAGCTAAAGCAACGTGACTGTATCCTGTTTAGTGAAATATTATATTTTCATGTTCTAACCCTTTTCCGAAAAATCCCGTGTTTTTACTACCCCAATGAAAAGGGCTTTTGAAAATATCGTGGGAAATGGAGAAAATGCTGGCAACAAGCACTTTCTCCTTGTCCCACAATGCTGTCTAAAATTTCAAAAGTAAATCCCTTCACTTGGGTCACATTTAATTTGTCGTTTGCAAATGCTTTCAATTTGGATAAGTGTGAAATTTTGTGGTTTGGTAAAGAGTGAAGTAGGCAAACTTCCGAATCATCTTTTCCAACCGCTATCTTTTGCTTTATTTATGTAATACAGTATTGTAAGCCTTGACAAGACGACAACGTTCTAAACCCTATCCTGCTAAATAACTAAATTGAAATTTTAAATTCAACAGTAAAAACCCAAATTTTGATATTTCAAAATTATGTTTTAGGGAATTATATTTCATTATCGGACAGTGTAGATCCAAGATCAGACTGCACGTTCTGTGCAGTCTGATCTTGATCTACACTGTCCGCAAAAGGTCAGTGAGTCGCGCTTAGCAGCCTAAGGGTTAAATTTGTCCAAATTAAAAGCATTTGCAGACGAGATATTCAATTTAGCTGCAATGATGGTTATTGTCTTTGAAAGTGTATGAAACCTTGTGGAAACAGAAGAAAAAGCTGCGGTTATCAGCATTTCCTTTTTTAATTACAACGTTTTTAATAGGCTTTTGCCTCAGAATCGTTAAAACACAGTATTGTGTGGTAAGGGTTAAAATTCGTTATATTTTCATAATATTCATAAGAAATTCAAATAAAAGAAAGCTATACTCATTAAAAAGAGAAAGGTGGCGTGGAGGAAGGGAAGAGAATGTAGTGTGGAAAGAAGTAATGGCCGAGTCTATTTCATAGGAATCCGGGATGCAGACTGTTTCAACATCGCCGATACCGATAAATCAAATGGAAAACTCGCATGGACAAAATGAAGACAAAGGGAACCTAAGGGTCAGAAGCGATTCATCTTTAGAAGGGGCTAACGTTGACTCTGTAAATAAAGAAATAACTAAAAAAGAGGGCACTTTAGGCTTGACCAAATAATCTCGTGTGAAAGTGATCTTCATGAAAAAACAAGATTTTGAAAGCATTATTTTCTCCTTTTTCTACATTTTGTTTTGCGTAGGTGAATATACCGGCTTTTGACCTATATCTTGGTATTGATATATTCGAATGAATAAAATTAAACTTGCGATTGGTAAAAAATGTGGTTATGTAGGCAACATTCAACAGGCCCCTGCAGGTCTGTTTGCGGGCACATTTACGGCGTCAATCTTTTTAAAAGATATTTCTTGTTTGTACTTTTTCAAAACCAATCTTTTGAAACATAATGGATTTGTCGTCTGCAAATGCCTGCGTTTAGGGCAGGTCTAAAATTTTATTTACTGGTAAAGTGTCAGGCAATAACTTAATAGTGAAGATAACCCCTGTGTACTGATAAAAAAGGCTATTGTAAACATATTTGGAAAACATATTTGAAAAAAGAGAAAATGTTAGTCATTTTTCGACTTTAATTTTTACCCTTCCAATAAAAATTCCCACCATTTAGACCACATTTAATTTGTTACCTGCAAATAATTCAATATTAGTAGTTTTCATGAACATTGGCGAGTTCTGATTGGCTGAAATTTTTTTTTCATAGCTCCATGAAAAAAAAAAAATCAGCAGTGCCGGAACTACTTTTGCAGTCAAACTAATGTAAACAAACATGTATACAAGATTCCATGATGTTTTTCGTTCTGATTTCGAGTACGAAATTCAAATTGCTAGCTGAATTTGTTTTTTTTTTTAATACTGGGAAAAAAATCCAACAGTAAATTCAAAGAGAGCTGAAAACTCATTGTTACTCTGCTGGGTTTAAACAATCTTATTTTCAACTTAATTCTAGCGTATTGAACTTCTAATAATAAATCCACTCAATCTGCAAATGTTCAATACTATAATGGCATCATGAATTTCGTCATTTTTACGACATGAAGGAGCAGTTTTACCGCGCTATGAAATATCAATGACAAGGACATTAAATAAATACGCAATGTTGGATTTACAAAAAAAAAAGCAGTTAGTATGAATTCGCAGTTTCATTTAAGGAATGAAGAGAACTTTTTTTGTTTTCATGGAGGTACGAAAAAAAAAACCCTAATCACACTGTGATTAGGTTTTTTTTTTTTTTCATACCTACATGAAAACAAAGCAAACAAAAAAAATTATGCACTTAGATTTTACTCTAACTGCTTTTTTTGTAAATCCAACATTGCGTATTTATTTAAAGTCTATTTCATTGATAATTCATAGCGCGGTAAATCTGCTTGTTCATGACGTAATAATGACGTAAATTCATGACATCATTATCGTATTAAACATTGACGGATTTAGTAATTTTATTATTAGAAGTTCAACACGCTAGAATTAGTTGAAAATAAGTTTGTTAGGACCCAGCAAAGTGACATTGAGTTCAAGCTCTTATTGAATTTACTGTTGGACATTTTTTTCAATTTTCAGAGAAAATAAATTTAGCTAGCAATTAGAAATTCCGACTGGATATAAAATCAGACAGAAAAACATCATGGAATCTCGTATACATGTTTGTTTACATTAGTTTGACTGCAAAAGTAGTTCCGGCACTGCTTAATTTTTTTTTTTTCATGGAGCTATGAAAAAAATTTTCAGCCAATCAGAACTCGCTAATGTTCATGAAAAAAACTAATATTGAATTTTACAAAAGTGTGATTAGATCTAGTTTTTTTTTTTTCAAACCTCCATGAAAAAAAACAAACAAAAAATCTTCATTCCTTAAATGCTTTCAGTTTGGACAAGTCTAATTTTTTTTATCCGGTAAAGAGTTAATGAACCCATGAAGAAGTTCTGAAAACATTGTGGGAAGAAATAGAAAAAACAGTGGCAACAAGTATTTCTTCTTTTGTTTTTTCCCCACAATGTTTTCGACCCGTTTAGATACAAAAATATACGTGAGATGACAGGGTTACAGGCAATTATCATATGTAAGTAGATCTATATATGAACGATTGCTTATGGCAATTTTACGTCTGACACAATGCTTTCAACGGTGGTGGGGAAAAAATGAGTTAACTGCAGGAAGCAACGTAGTTTGAAGATGGGAAAAGTTATTTGCGTGCATTTATAAATACTAAAATATTCACGAATCATCTAAAATCGCGAATCACCCGCTTCGTTTACTTTTGGCAACTATTGTTACTTAAAAAAAAAGCGAGAATAAATGGTAAGAAAGAGCAGAAGATTTAAAAAAGGGAGCTTAGGATTGCTAAGGGAAAAGTATTTAATAAAACGCTTAAGTCACATTGTCTGTATTAAAAAAGAATGTCAGAATGTCTCATTTACCAAGAAAACGTATATGTACTCGTATCGTCATAGCCTTGTAGCCATCGACGGCCCTTGTCGTGCAAAAACTTTGATATTTTCTAATACATATTTACTCCACACTCGGGCTAGTTGATAACTATATAAATGGGAACCCATACCGGAAGTGCGAGTAACTCTAAACACTTTCAACAGAATTATGTCCCTTTTTCGACTTAAATTTTTCTTATAGAAAGCAGTTGCAGTCGAAGGTTTGTACCCACATGCGCCACTCAGGTTTTTTTTTCCCCAAATCAACAGCGCTAACCAACTAAAACATGGCACATGTACATCAAATGTAAACTTGCAAATTATCACAAAAGCCTTGTTTTTTTTTTCGGCGTAGCTAAATGCGATTGCTTTGACCTACTTCTTGGTATTGATAAAATCGAATGAATAAATGGTAATTTGCGATTGGTCAAAAAAGGGCACATGTTTATTCGGCGGGCCCCTGCTGGTCTATTTGTACATTTATGACACCAATATACAAGTGTTAAAAGGGGTAATGGCTGGAGAGGTTTCTTTACATCATTTCTTTTCATATTGACCCGCAAAAGAGTTTCAATATTCATATTCCAGTCCGGAAAATGACAGAGATAGAGTTGAACATCTACAAAAAAAAAGATTAAATCTGAGATTTAAATGGCAGCTTTGGAGTAAAACTTCGGGTTTAAACGGCCTATCTTTACTTAAATTCGTTACTCAAATCTATCGGTTCACATTATGATTTCTTAGATTTAAGTGAAAAAATTAAGTTTTTTTGATTTGATATTAAAACTCTACTTTCCACACAATCCTCCTCCCCCCCCCCCCCCCCCCCCCCCCCCCACTTTTATCTGAACCACTAAAGAGTGCAACCATCATTGCTTTGTACGGGTCGACTTCAACAGTGCAGAAATATGATAAGGACCTTTTTCCTAAAGATAGTAAAATTCAGGAAATACTTTACTATCTTAAAAATATCTAAGTCAATGGTTTGTTTACCTACTTGATGTCCTAGCACCCCACCTCCTCTTAAGTGTGCCCGGACCATCACATGGCCAATAGTTTACAGAAAGACAGATAAAACCGCCAAATATTTATATGTCTTACCATTTTCATATGGCCAGCAACACGCGAAAAGGGGCATTCGGACATTTGCGTAAAGTGTCGTCTCGGATCAGCCTGCGCACTCCGCGCAGGCTAATCCGAAACGGCACTTTACGACTACATTAGATTTTGTCCTACAGTAGACTTGCGCAAAACAGAAAATTACATAAAAAAGGAAAGTGTCGTTTCGGATTAGCCTGCGCGGACTGCGCAGGCTGATCCGAAACGACACTTTACGCAAATGTCCGACTGCCCCTTTTCGCGTGTTGCAGGCCATATAGGTCTGTAATATGCTCAATTTTTTGTCAACTAACAACACTGGTACCTGGGGTCCGAATCCACCTACCATTCTTACGGACAGTTTAGTCTTATTTTCCAAGATTTTCTAATAAAAGGGAATGTATAGTCAGGCTGTTGGTTTAAAATGTATAAGGGATCAGAAACCTAACTGCTAAAGTTTTAATCATTTGTACAGACTTTGTAGTACTCCTAATAAGATTATTCATGCCAACTTCCAATGCAATGTAATGTCCGGTTCTGAAGGACAAGATGCTGTATTAAAAAAAAATAAATGATAATTACAACTACATTGGCTGTCTTGGTCAAATGACCAGAATATTATGTCAATATTCATCGATATTACCCAAGAACTATTTCTGTAAGTTTCTTTGACATTGGCTCTTAAATTAACCCTTTACAAAAAAAAATAAATAAATAAAATAAAAAATAATAATAATAATAAAATAGAAAAGTCGAAAAAAAAAAAATCGAAAAAAAAAAAAATCGAGGAAAAAACCTATTGAAACCAAAATGGGAAAAGGAGAAAATAACGGTAACCTTAAAGAATTTTCTTCTTTTCCAACAATATTTTCTACCATTTCAGAGACAAATTTCTAATTTGACCCAGATTCACTTTGTCGTCTGCAACGGCTTTGAATTGATTTACCTCTAAAATATTGTCATTTGGTAGAGTTAAGCGAACGCCGCACGACGAACGTTGCACAACGAGTGACGTACATTCTACCCATCACAACAGTTTATCTTTAACTCTTTCGGCGCCAAATATTACAAACCCAGTTTCTTTTGACGGTTTGAAATAGATATATACAGGCGGACGGTTAAGAGCCAAGATCAGACTGCACGTTGTGTGCAGTCTGATCTTGATCTAAGCCATCCACAAAAGCCCCAGTTTTCGCTTGTGGAGCTGAAAGGGTTCAATAAAAACTGAAATGTAGTCAAGGCTATATGTTTGTTCATGAGGGCAAACATTTTATCGCCCAAATCTAAACGGAAGATGGCAATTAATCGAAGTATTTCGATGGTCAATTGGCAGACACGCTGGTCATTTTTGTCCCTTCAAGTATTTTTAACCAGCTCTCAATTTAACATTCTTGACACTAGCTACCTCTTCATATCTGCCATGCTCTGTGAAAAAGACGATTAATGCGTCTGCAAAAAATATCGACCCAGGTCAGCCTGCGCAATCCACGCAGGCTGACCTGGGTCGATACTTTTTGCTACCGGTAAATTTTCTGCATGTTAAAGAGCCCTTTTACATCATTCTACTTCGTGGTATAGCCGGTTTGTAGGTAAAATGGTTATACCTTATGTGACAAATTGCTTACAGTTGTGTATTACAAAGATGTTTTTGACCCCCTTTTTCACAGAGCATAGTCCATATTTGTATTCTTCATCATCTAATTATTAGTATTATAGTTATTACAGGCAAACATCGTGAGAAAAACACACCTTGCGACAGGGTACGGTCGGAAATACAGCTGGGCTCGGTGCCTCCGTCGGCAACATACAGGGCTTGAAACTAATGATTGATAGATTGATTTTAAGGCTTTGGACGCCGTTTACAACATTAATTCAGCTGTATCGTGGCAGCCAATGCACCTATCCACGATTTCCTCGAGTTTTTGTTTCCAGTACTTCGCACAATATTCTTCTAAAGCCAACTGGCTGCTTTCCCACATAACTTTCGTCGAAACGATGGTCAGCGGTGAGAGAGGTATGAATCTTGTCGCAATGACTATCATCAATCCTTGGAAAGAAGTTGGCCGAACTGAGGATTCGAACTAACGATCCCCTGTTCTCAAGACCTGCACGCTACCGACTGCGCTACAGGGGTCTTCGCTTGAAAGGAAGGGAACGATCCCCGTAGCTTGGCCGAATTCTTTCCGAAGATCGGTAATAGCCAGTGAGACAGGCTTCATTCCTCTCGTACAGATAGGCATTGCTTAGAAGGAAAGGAGCACTTGAATTAAAAATAATATTGTTCGAAATACCAGTGAAAAAGAAAGCTCGGGAGAGCAAAGAAAGGTGCATTGGCGGCAGCATTTTAACTGGATAATGTTAAAAGCGACGTTAAACTCGAAACAGACAAATGAGCGGCGCTTTCGAAAAAGCAGGGTTTCATGCATCTACGTGATAAATACCTAGCAATTCATCACAAAATCATGGACCTATAAATTCCTTTTGTCTAAAAACCGACTGAATCATGAGATAGACTTGTCCTTTGGCATGCAAAAAATGACTAATAGCAAAAAGTTTCGACCCAGGTCAGCCTGCGCGGACTGCGCAGGCTGACCTGTGTCGATACCTTTTGCAGATGCATTTAATATCCTTTCCACGGAGGATGACTCAATTATTATAACAAGGAAACTTCATTAGAACCGAACGACTCGCTGCATCTATAAGGTAACTTTGGTCGGTGACAGGAACTGTCGTTGTAACGAATACCCAGACCACTTTGTTCGTGTTCAACTAAATTTGAAAATAATGAGGTATATGTAGCCTACTTCAGGTTAGAAAGCATAGCGACAAAATGAGACATTGATCAAGATGAGCAGTTTCCCCATTTTGTCACAATGTGAATCTGGTGAAACTATTGAATCACATATCGGGGACTGAATTGTGAAAAAATCTCTTCTTGTAAAAGATAGATATAATAGCAGACAAAAGAAATTTGATTCCGAAATGAATGCAAAAAGTCTAATTAGGCAATTAGGCTCCTTTCACCCACACTGTCCCGAGTTCTAACGACCTTGAAAGAAAAAGATGCTTCTCGCAATGTTTTCTGTCCTTTCAAGAATAACCTCAACGATTTAGCCACATCTAATTTGTCGTCCGCCAATGCTTCCAATTTGGACAAAATTTTGTCGTCTGTTAAAGAAAATATTTCACTAGATACTATGACTTACATTGAAAATGAAATATGGCATCACTGTGACCTTGACCTGACTTATTGACCCAGGAATCAATAAGCATCATCCACATTTCATGGGTCTGTACTCTTTGAAAATGATGCGCATCAGATTGCTCAGGTGTGCGTCGATACCATCGAGTGTAATTTGATACATGTAGTATTATTAGTAGTTATTGGGTAACGCCTAGAAAAATACCAAATTACCAAATAGTACAAGATAATGAACCACCCTCCTCCCCCCCCCCCCCCACCCCCCGTCAAATAAGTGCTATGGTATGAATAAAGGCCTTAAGGTATCGATTACCGGTACCATCTCTTGAATGTTAGAGTCAAAAACATGTGCGAGCCAATAGCAGTGGTTAGCGTATCTGTCTCGTTACCTGGTGGTTGCGGGTTCGATGCCCATTGATGCAAACTTTCTTTCCGGCGATATCTCGTCCCTCACCTCTGCGGCATGTGAGAAATGCAGTCAGTGGCTTGGAAAAACAGGGGTTTCAGTACTGGTGTAAGAAAGCCATGAAACACATGTGTATGTGCAGTGACCGCCGTGATATCACTTAAGCTGTTAAAACGGCGTTAAACTCCAATAAAGCAAACAAAAAATCGAACAGATAGGCCAACAGGGTCCGTCAAATAAACATGTTTACACTTTTTACCAACTGCAAATTACCAGCTATTCATTCGGTTTCATTATCTAAAGAAGTAGGTCAAAAGCCAGCGCACTCAGCTACGCCGAGAAGAAAAAAAAAAAAGGAAAATGCACAACGATAAATAGGTCGATGACTTTCAAGTATTGTCTAGTGAATAAATGCATATTTATTCCCGCTTCGTAAATAATTTCCTTTTCTTCGATTGATGCGCGGGTCGGCCGAAACCAAGCACTTAAAAGCGCGTTATTTTCTTTTTTACACCCTTCCTGTTTACATACGAGCCGTGCTGTATAAAATGGCGGTTTCATGCATATGCAAAAGTTATCTATCCAGGTCAGTCTCTGCTGTCCGCGCAGACTGCCCTGAGTCGATGCTTTTTGCTTTTAGTAAACTTTCTACGGGTCAAAGGACAATTCTACTTCATGAATCATTCGGGTTTTTAAATTGAATGGCATGCAACACGCGAAAAGGGGCATTCGGACATTTGCGTAAAGTGTAGTCCCGGATCAGCCTGCGCACTCCGCGCTGACTAATCCGAAACAACACTTATCGTTTTTATGTAATTTTCTGTTTTGCGCAAGTCTACTGTAGGACAAAATCTAATGTAGTGGTAAAGTGCCGTTTCGGATTAGCCTGCGTGGACTGAGCAGGCTGATCCGAGACGACACTTTACGCAAATGTTCGACTGTCCCTTTTCGCGTGTTGCAGGCCATATATCATATTGTCATCCGCAGACAACTTTATTCTGTCTTGCAGCGGGCCAATTCGGAAACATTGTGTCAAATTGAGAAACTGAGAAAACGGTTATTGCATTTTCAGCCGAGCCCCGGTAGTTCAGTCGGTAGCATGCAGGACTTGAGAACACGGGGTCCAGGGTTCGATCCCTGACTACGACCCCTGGCTCGGCCAATTTCTTTCCAAGGATTGATGATTGTCACTGCGACAGGATTCATTCCTCTCCCACCGCTGACCATTGTTTCTACGATGATTATGTGGGAAAGCAGCCAGTGGCTTGGAAAGAAAATTGTGCGGAGTACTGGTAAAAGAGACTCCAGGAACGCATGGATAGGTGCACTGGCCGCCGCGATATAACTGATATAATGTTGAAAACGGCGTTAAACACCATACAATCAACGATCATTGCATTTTCATTTATTAAACCGAAATAGCATGTAAGTAGGCTATACATCGATTTCTGCCCGACAGATAAAAACTAACTACAACTAATCGATTTTTTTTTCTTTTTTCTTTTTTTTCAAAAAAAAAAAAAAAAAACCCACAGTTTCTGTAATTCATTGGTTATCGATAGACTTTGATCTGTATCACAGCAAAACAGCAAGCAGTATTTACCATCAGTAAGCAACTACTCACTCGTCACAGCTCGGCTGATTCCGTAACTACATTAAATGGCCATAAATATTTAACCAAACTCTGATTTCCCATTGTATTACCATGTATTTTTCAGTGTTAAAGAAAATTAATTCCACTGCATCTGATCATTCGATCATAAGCTATTTACATTAATTTGCTGTTCGTGTTCGTCGTTTACATCAAAACATAGTGGTGTTACTTTTACACTTTTAAAAAGTTGGCGACGTCTTTATTGACGTCAGTGTAAAAAACGGTTTTCAAAATTATTGATCACTTTTCAAACAGCTCTTCTTATTTAATATTACATTGTATCAAGTTTGACAGTATATAGTTCACTTTACTGTTAAATTCATTTTGCCTTATTTTCATATAAGTTTCATAACTATGGCTTCGACTTTTAATACACAATAAATTGGAAATACAGTTAAGTCAACGGGTATCTGGACATTTGATGAAATATTTATGGCCACTAATTTTACATCAAACCTCGTCCGTCGGTCGTCACATTTCGGCCATTTCCGTAACTACATCAAACTTCGTCCGTATCAAGCAGGTTTCCATGTGCTGTCAGTAATAACATGATCTTAAACCTGGCGGCGCCCATGTTAACTGATTAGCAACATCAACAACCACGGTGAAGTTCTTCACATCAATCTGTCGGTGAAAACTGCCAACGAAATTGATAGAACACGTTAAAAACTGATTGTACACACTGTAAATGGAAATGTATTTCGCTAGCATTCGATGTGAAATTGTTACTCGACTTTTCTTCTATTATGTGGATTCTTACAATTTTAAGAACGGTAAAGCAGTGTATTTCCGGTGAAGAAATGTACCGTGTAGGTCTATATTACCCATCGTAATACAGCCGAGGGATTTGATCAACGGATCAGCCGAGGTTTGTCGAATGTTCCCCCGTATTAAGTTGAAGTACTGATAGTCACATGATCACAATGTTGGCAACGACACCGATAAGCAAGAGGAAAGTTGTTCACATATATCAATCTATCGGTGAAATCTAAGAGCGGAATTATTAAAGAAGTTAAAAATTGAATGTACAAACTGTTTGTCTAAATGTATTTAGAAAGATTTCGATAGCAAAATTTGACTTGTGTTTTCTTTATTAAGAAGAGTCTTACAATTTTGAGAGCGGTAAAGCGGTGTATTTCTGGCAAAGAAATGTACCATGTGGGTGCGTATCACCTGTCATAATACAGCCAAGGGTTTGATCAACGGATCACTTGAGGTTTGCCGAATATGCAAATGCACACATCTACAATGTGTCAATCCTAAAATGCTATTTTCATGTATCCTGCTAAACTGCACTTAGTTAATCATCTTCCACTAGGTTTCTTTTCTGGCAGTGGGCTTTACCCGCGCCGCGTGTGCATGTATATACTGGTTGATTGATTGAATTTGCGTTTATTTATCGTCGCCATTTACTCTTACGGGCGACGCCCACTGAAGGCTGTTAGTTTTGTTTCGGGGGATAGTGTGAGATACAGGACTTCAACTGGATTCTGTATTAGGGGCTTTCCATAGATCTTGGTTTGTTTATAAGGAAAAAGTCCGAGAACACACCCATTTGTTAGCATGTATTCAGCGCCAGAAAAGAAACCCGCTGTTTTCAGTGCATCGGTGCTTTGATTTAAATACATGCCAATCTGATTTGGGCATTGTGGGCACAGAACCTGACTACTTTTCAAGATCGCAATTGATGCATCGGATTTCAAATAAAATATACTTTTATTCAAAACATTCCTAACTGGTACGATTCATACAGCCATGGTTAGCTAACTTGTAACCTATGCACTAGTCATTTATAAACACAGCCCCTACTGGCCTGGGAAATAGTCCTGGAATAAGCCAAGCATGGTGGGGACATTGTTTTGTTGTTCAAGGCTGTGAAAAACCCTGCACAAATCCCCCTTTTCCCCGTGTCTATATTTAGAACCTGTATGATTGTGTACAAAAATTTGTAGTAAACAATGGTATTTTTTAAAATTATTTTTCCCGGTTGAAATTACTTTATTTTTTAAGAAATTTATGGCGAAAAAAACAGGCTTTATTTCTCCACACGTGTATTATTTATAGCCATCATAGTTTCCGAATGCTACTTGTTAGCGACAGTTTTTAGTTTACACACCGCGTATTGATATTTATTCTCTACAGGGTATCGATGCGTCATAGCAGACGGGTCAATCTTCGAAGAATGTGACATGTGCTGACGTGTAATTAATACTTTACCTCAAAATCCTGTTTTTAACCCCTTCAGCACAATAGGCGAAAACAGGGGCTTTTCAGGGTGGCATAGATCAAGATCTTGCAGTCTGATCCTCGATCTATGCCGTCCACCTGTTTAGTCATGCCTCTTATGTAAAACTCTGAGTTTCAGTGAATTGCATTTTGAGCTTTCGAAAGAAGTCAGGTTTATATATGTATTTAGCGACGAAAGAGTTTAAGACTGAAAAAAAAAAAAGAAATTTTGAAAAAAATGTGGGAAAAGGAGAAATGTTGTGAACAAGGCTTGTCTCCTTTACCAACAATGGTCCCTATCCTTTGAGAGACAAATACCATTTTTTAGTCGCCTTAAATGTGTCGTCAGTAAATGCTTTGAATTTGAACAAGTCTAAAATTGTGTTGTGTGGTGGAAAGTTCAATTTCCATTTTTAGTGTTACCATTAAATTTTCCAGCTGAAATACGAGTCGCAAGTAGATAGAATAACACACGACAGAAAAAAATCTACGTCTATGGTTCCAGATATAGTGAGATGACGTAACTCACACATGGACTAAGCATGCATTAATTTGCGATTTGAACTTGAGCTACAAAAATCGTCTAGGATTTACCGTATATACTCATATATAAGATGTTCCTCGCCTACAAGACGCAGCATTTAAGTTCATAATTTGAGGAAAAATGTCACATGGTCCAGTTTATGCAGTAATGACTTTTTGCATACAAGTCTGTGGACAAGCCCAAATAGCTCAGGTGGAAGAGCATGACACTTGTGAACTTCAAATCTCGAGCCTCTTGAGGGTGTGTGGGATCGATCTCCACGGCTGGGCACCCAAAAATTACTTAAAATCTTTCGGATGAGACATTAAACATAAGCCCTGTGTGACGGTGCTATACATTGAGCACATTAAAGAACAAGGCTTCCCAAGGATGGGTTTCGTCCTCTATCTTGCAGTATCGACCATAATATGACTAACAGTCCTCTGAGATCATCGCTAATATGTGTAACTGGAGGCGACACTAAATACGAACAAGAGGGCCATGATGGGCCTGTATTATGGCCCTGTATCGCTCCATTGGCTAATAAGTAAAAACCCTACACGCCAAACAGTACAATACTTGGCCAATTGGTTTCGAACATGAGACCCCTGAGACAGGGCTAAAATTGGTAGCCCTAGGTCTGATAGTTAGTAACAAGAAGATTTCTAAAGTTTTCACTATGTAAGCCCATGTAAAACTTCTGACCCCTGGGGTGAGATCAAATTCAACCCTAGGGCTATAATTTGGGCATTCTTAGTAGAGGCCCACTAGATAAAGCCACATGCAAAATTTGGTAGCCCTAGGTTTTAAGGCTAAGTACAGGGAGATTTCTAAAGTTTTCTCTATATAAGCCCATGTAAAACTTGTGACCCCCAGGGTGAGGCCAATTCTGACCCAAGGGCTATAATTTGAGCTCTCTTGGTAGAGGCCCACAAGATAAAGCCACATGCAAAATTTGGTAGCCCTAGGCCTAATGGCTAGGTACAGGAAGATTTCTAAAGCTTTCTCTATATAAGCCCATGTAAAAATTGTGACACGCGGGGTGGGGTCAAATTTGACCCAAGGCCTATAATTTGGGCACCCTTGGTAGAGGCCCACTAGATAAAGCCACATGCAAAATTTGGTAGCCCTAGGTCTTATGGCTAGGTACAGGAAGATTTCTAAAGCTTTCTCTATATAAGCCCATGTAAAACTTGTGACCCCCGGGGCGGGGCCAATTTTGACCCCAGGGCTATAATTTGAAGAAACTTTATAGAGGTCTACTAGATAAAGCTAAATGCCAAATTTGGTAGCCCTAGGCCTTATGGTTTCAGACAGGAAGATTTTCAAAGATTTCCAATATTTTTTTAAGTTTTGTTGCCATGGCAACCAGAGTTTTTGAAGGAATAAAATTCTTGCAAAAAATTCTTAAGAGGATCATGCCAGGATCATGTCTGTTAAGTTTCATCAAAATTGGATGGGTAGTTTCAGAGATGAGGATGTTTAAAATAAAAGTTAACACATGCATGCACGGAGGGACGCACGGCTGACACCGGGCCATGACATAAGCCCACTGGCCTTTGGCCAGTGGAGCTAAAAATCAATCAATCTTGCTAGTCTAACCGCAAAGTCGAATGCTATAGATGAGGGCATAACCATCTCTTAGACCAGTCGAAGGAATTTTAGCGAAAACAGCCTTCTGTATACTTTATGGCTCTGTCTCATATGCTATATGGGAAGTTCATTAATACAGGCCACTCACAAACACATGTGATAGCTTACAGAGGTTAGACTACTTATCAATAAATGTATGCTATTTTGTCAAAAGAACCGCCAAAACACTCCAACTGATCATTCTTTTAAAATTTAATTGATTGATTAATAACATTATTTTCACAACATATAACCAAAAACTAATAAAAATACAATCAACAAAACAGACAAAACTAGAGCTGTCACTGAATGTGACTTAATACCCCCGCCAGCGCTTTGACAGAAAAAAGTGTGAAGTTCAAGGGGAGATAATTCCTCAACCAGGAGGAGTTGACACTTGAAAATTGCGTCTTGCAAACCTTCAATATATGATCAATATATATGCAAAGTTTCAATACAATTGAAGGAGAACTGTAGGAGGAGTTTGCGACACAAAATTACTAGTATTTTGTACAGAGACGGACACACGGACGGACACACGGACGGACGGACACACGGACGGGACAGACTGACAGGTTGATTCCAGTATACCCCCCGAAAACATTCGTTTTGCGGGGGTATAAAAAGAGTAACAACAAAAAAAGCTTCATCAAATGTTCTGTTACATATGTAGTTTTGGATCTCTTCAAAAATAATTTGGCATTTGAGACACAGAATGAGAAATTTCTAGTAAACGACAAGTCTAAAGACAAGAACTCTCTAGAGGCAATCCCATGTTCGAAAGAGCCTACAGAAAAATGCTTTTGAAAGCAATGTGGGAAAAAAGAGAGCATGTTGGTGAACAGCATTTCATAATTTTCACACTTTTTCACACAGTATTTTCTACCCTTTCAAAGACAAATTTCATTATTTGTGCAAAATTTAATGTGCCATCTGTAGATTCCTTCAATTTGGATATGTCCTCATATTTTGTCTTCTGTTAACACTTAGGCTGTTAAGTGCCTCAAAGGACCTTTGGTGGACAGTGTAGATCAAGATCAGACTGCACAGAATGTGCAGTCTGATCTTGGATCGGCACTGTCCAGTAAGGAAATATTTTTACACCAAAATGACTTTGAAATAGCAATATTTGGGCATTTACTATCAGCTTGAAAAATTTCATTTAACTTATTTACCAGGTTAAGGGTTAAGAAGCTCAATCATGAGACAAAACAGATAGGCTGATTAACCAAACTGTGCTCTACAACCCTCAGGAAAAAGGCTTTGGAAAACATTGTGAAGAAAACCATGTTTGTCTGCACTTTCAATTGTCTCACCATCTTTTCAAACACGACATTCTTCAGGGTTGTTAAAACTCAGAATAGTTTGGTAAAGAAGAGACACAGCACTTAAATGATGGCACCAGGCAGAAAAATATGAAAAACAAAATTGGCTTTGTTTTCACAAAAAAACAAAGTTGATAGATCTAACAACAAAACTTCAGCAATAAAAATAACTATTACCCATGATATAAATTAGATTCTAACATGACATGTGAATTCGGCTCTATAAACACAGTGCAACGAAAGCGTGGTAAAATCTACGTTATTCTATGTAGAGTGACGTCATACTATATAGAGTGATGTCATTCTGTATAAAGTAAGTAAGTAAGTTATTCAATGGAATATAATCTGCATCCGCGTCTTTACTCTAAGTATGAATTTGTTTTCCTTTGATTAAGAGTTGGTCATGTTAGAATCGAAATAATCTTCTTTCTATCGTGGTTTATTGTTCAATAAACCACGTTGTGAGTTATGAGGCGCAATGAATAAACCACTTGTGCTATCGCCCTCGTGGATTATTTATTGTGCCTCATAACTCACAACTGTGGTTTATTGAACAATAAACCACTATAGCAAGAAGATTATTTCTTAATTTAAACACACATTCAGATAAAGAATAAAAAAAAACTTTGAGTCATACTCTGTGAAAAGGTGATTTAATGCCTCTGCAAAAATTATCATCCCAGGTCAGTCTTCAGAGTCCACGTAAGCTGACTTGCGTTGAAAAGTTTTGCTATAAGTTAAATTTCCGAGTGTCAAAGAACCATTCTACCTCATGATTCAGCTAGTTTTTCGACAAAAAAGATCCATATTATACGACAACTTACTGGGTATAGTGCATCTTGTAGGTGCATTCAACCCCATTTTCCCACAGTACCACTCAATCCTATTTAAATAAAGATATTCCCA
This sequence comes from Hippopus hippopus, assembly GCA_946811185.2. Lineage (NCBI taxonomy): Eukaryota > Metazoa > Mollusca > Bivalvia > Cardiida > Cardiidae > Hippopus > Hippopus hippopus. The sequence goes on along the minus strand of OX328107.1, from coordinate 35,202,078 downwards.
ATTCCAGCAATTGTTATGATCTTAACTTGAATAATGAAAGAAAAAATTTTCACCATATCCAGTCTGGCTTTGGTGTTAACTCTTCATCAAACAACCCAAAGCATTTTGAAAACATTGTGAGAAAAGGAGAAAGTGATGCTCTAACTTTTTGGGATAACAAGGAATTATTTCTTCAAGTTCATTTTTACATAAAGGAAAGTAAAAGATTCGACTAATAGTGCATGAAACCTCCATTTTCTCTCTCTCTCTCTTTCTCTCTCTCTATGTTAGACTGTAGACTGTTTAGGTATGTGTGGATGTATGGGTGTGTGTGTGGGTGTGTTTTATTGTATTTGTGGACTTATTGTATGAGCCATTTGTACTTCGGAGAGGGCCTTTATAAGCTTTCGTTAGCTTTCGTCCCAATCCTTTTGTAATTAATTATTACAAATAAATATGTTTAAACTAAAAGGAGAAAATGGTGGTAACCAGCATTTTCTCCTTTTCCGACAATGTTTTCTATTCTTAACCAGCATTTTCTCCTTTTCCCACAATGTTTTCTATTCTATCAGAAAACTTAAGCTTATCTGTACTAATTCTGAATTTGTCATCTGCAGATGTCTGGACTTTGGAAGAGTCTAAAATTTGTTGTGTGGAAAAAGGTTAACCCACATTATCACTGCAACAAAAAGAGAGATAAGTTTTCTGGGATAGCAATTTCTCCTTTTGCCAGAATGTTTTCACATGCATTAGTCAATTTAAAGCTAAAGAATTACTGACTACCAAAATTATTAATCATTTAACTCTTTACTGTACAATCCAAAGTTTTAACAACCCTGATAAAAAAAGCTTAGAAAACACTGTGGGAAAAGGAGAAAATGCTGGTTACCAGCATTTTCTCCTATTCCCACAATTCTTTCTTACCTTTCACAGATAAATTCCATTACTACAGCCACATATAATTTGTCGTCTGCAAATGCTTTCAATTTGAATCAGTCTAAAATTTTGTCAGTTGGTAAAGATTTAAAAAGGATGTTTTTGTGTGCAAATCTTAATGATATTTTTGTGTGAACACTACATTAAAGGCAAATTATGATGCTAATTCAAAATTTGTATTTATCAACTATCAGACTTCCTTTCACTCAATGTTTCTGAAGTCTGGTCAGAAAGTTCCATTGTGGTTAAAACCTCTTTTTCTACACCCTCATCTTCATTCTTTGCAGTATTTACAGTATGAGCTGGTGAAATACATGTTTCTTCACTTTGTTTCATTATGTGCCTGTCCATCCTAGCTGTCTCCAGACCCTCATCCATGTGAACGTCTTCTTCTATATCTTTAGTATTGACTCTCAATGTCTTTGATATATCACAGTCTATCTTCTCTTTCCTAATACTGTCAATAGATTTGATTGTTTCTCTAACAGAATCTGTAGTTACTTTCTCTCCATTGTCTGTTTCTGATTCACAAATAGCTGTGTTGTCAACGATTTCAGTCAAAACAGTTTTAGCAACTGACCCACTCTCATCTGCTTTTACTTCAGTGTTATCTTCGATGTTTTCTGTATCCATTTCTTCAACATCTCTTATTCCAACATCATGAACTTTTCCACCTGAACCTATCACAATATCTTCACAATCACTAGTTAAATCTTTATCTGCATCACTCAAGTCTACTTCCATTTTCTTTTCAATGGCCTTACCTTGTTGTGCAATTTCTTTTTCAGAGGCTGTGCCTATTAATGTTGTTTTCTGATCAAGTTCCATACACTTCTGCTCATCAGCAGTTTCATCCATGTTGGCTTTTCTAATCTCATCTGCATTTTCTGAATCACTTAACATAACTTGTGGGTCTGTGGACTTCTCACTCTCAATGTCTCTTTTATCGGTATCTTCCAAATCATTGTCTTCTAAATCCTACAGGAAAGAAAAATCAAAGGATAATTCACTCTTAGAGCCCTACATAAAGTGTTCATGACATATTTAAGCCTTGCTCTAGCAAAAAAGGGCTTAACCTTTAGACTGCTAAGCTTGACTCAAGGACCTTTTGCAGACAGTGTAGATCAAGATCAGACTGCACAGAACATGCAGTCTGATCTTTGATCTACACTGTCCTATAAGGAGATATTTTCCTCAAAATAATTACTTTGAAATAGCAAAATTATGGGCCTTGAAAATTTCATTTCACTTATTTAGCAGCCTAAGGGTTAATGCATCTCTGTGATGCATCAAACCAAGCAAGTCACCTCATAATTAGGGAGCCCTAAAATACATTTAGTCTGACAACACAATGAATCATGAGAAAGAATGGTCCTTTGACATGCAGAAAATTGACCAACAGCAAAAAGTTTCGACACAGGTCAGCTTATTAACCCTTTAATGAATGAATGATGGAATTATGGACTAGTCCATTTTAAAAGCATTTATAGATGACATGAAATGTAGTTCAAATGATAAAATTTTGTCATATGGTAAAAAAGTCTCACTGGCATGAAAGGTAAAGTTCTGGAAAGAAAACTGAATGACAGAGACCTTACTTTAAGTTAAATATTCCACTCATGTGAGCATAACTACAAGCATCAAAGTAAATCACTCTCCCTGTAAACAGAACATGTCCTATCCAAAAAACTTGAATATCAACAATGTATTATTGCGGTTTTTGATAATCAAGGGAGGTAAATAGTAACAAACTTTATCGCTTATAAACAGGAGTTATTTCCCTTGATTACTATTTAAATTGAAGTCACTATATAATCACATTAATGCTAATCTTGTGATCCCTGGCATGGGGCCAATTTTGACCCCAGGGCTATAATATGAAAACATTTCTTAGAGGTCCATTAGATAAAGCTACATGCCAAATTTGGTAGCCCTGGGCCTTATGGTTTCAGACAAGAAGATTTTCAAAGATTTTCAATATTTTTCGCTTTTGTTGCCATGGCAACCAGAGTTTTTGAAGGAATCAAATTCTTTCAAGAAATTCTGACGAGGAACATGGCAGGATTATTTTTGAGAAGTTTCATCAAATTTGGGTGGGTAGTTTCAGAGAAGAAGATGTTTGAAATAAAAGTTAACGCACGGACGGACGGACAGACCCACGGACAGACGCATGACGGACACCGGGTCATGACATAAGCCCACTGGCCTTTGGCCAGTGGAGCTAAAAAAATTGTGGAAAAGGGAGAAAACGCTGGTTACCAGCATTTTCTCCTTTTCCAACAATGTTTTCAAAAGCCATCTCCCCAGTTTTAACAAGCCTATGGAAGAAGGCTTTTAAAAACATTGTGGGAAAAGGAGAAAATGCTGGTAACAAGCCTTTTCCCATTTTCCCAGAATATTTTCTACCCTTTCAAACAAACATTTCATTATTTGTGAAACATTTAGTTTGTCGTCCACAGATGTCTTCAATTGGACCAGTGTAAAATTTTGTCGTATGGTAAAGAGTTAAAGAGAAGACAGCTATATACCTGATCCATGCTTTTAGACAAGGTCTTTTCAATGGTTTCTGCAAGAGCCCTAAACATTTCAAGACTAGCATTGTGACTGTTGACTATGGCAGGATCTAGGATACTGTATCCAGGTCCAAGTCTCTGATAATGAGCATCCTCTCGATCTGGGGCTGGAGAAAAAAATTGAAAGAAGCTGCTGCAATGTTTTCAAGCAATATACTTGAGCCATGCTCTGTGAAAAGGGGGTTAATGCATTGGCAAAAAGTATCAACCTTGGTCAGCCTGGGCAGTCTGCGCAGGCTGACCTTGGTCAAAACTTTTGCTTTTGGTAAATTTTCTGAATGCCCATGGACCATTCTTTCTCATGATTCAGTTGGTTGTTACACCAAATGGAATCTATGGATCCATCATTATATGATGACTTGGTATAATGCATCACAGAGATCATTAAACCCCATTTTGCCATAGCATGGCTCACATATTAAACAAATTAAAGGTAGCTCATGTTGAAATATGTCCTTGACAGGGTAGAAAACATTGTTGGAGAAGGAGAAAATACTGGTTACCAGCATTTTCTCCTCTACCCACACTGTTCTGAAAGGCCCCTTTTCTCAGGGTTGTTTAACCCTGAATGGTATTTATGCTGCTTTCCACATTGTTTCAGTCATATCACGACAACAGCTCACATATTCATGTATTTCTTGGGTTGCACCAGTACTAGGCTAGGCTCTGAAGTCCTCTTCCCCTAGGACACTCCCACAAAAAGTCTAGTGGATCCACTGCGGCTCTAACCCATGACCTCCAGGTCACAAGTCCTACACTTTACCACTGAGCCACGCAGGACCCCTACCATTGAGCCACGCAGGACCCCTACCACTTAGCCATGCAGGATCCCTCTGGGTTGTTTAACTCTTTACCAAACAACAAACTGCAAGACTAATCCAAATTGAAAGCACTTGCAGACGACAGTTTTAATGTGGCTCAAATAGAGAAAAGGTAGAAAACAGTGGGAAAAGGAGAAAATGCTGGTTACCAGCATTTTCTTCTTTTCCCACAATGTTTTCACAACAGGCTTTCTTCTTCAGGGTCGTTAAAACTCGGGACTGAGTGGTAAAGAGTTAAACTCAGCATTCCGTGGTAAAAGGGTTAAGGATCAAATTTATCTAGACATGTTGCTTCAGTGCATTACAAATTCATTTTCAAATCAGGCATTTACCAACAATTCGGAATTGGATGCTTATTATAAATTCCAAGGCTAGCCATGTGGCTGGCAGAGCCAATCATAGGAATGGTTATACAATATTTTAGCAGTCTTTAGAATCATTGGTGAATAGGGCTAAGGGCAATAAATCTGACGAAAACATTCAATCTTCTTACAGCAGATCTGTAGATGGCCTTTTTCAGTGCTTCTTTGATTGATTGATTGTATGGTGTTTAACGCCGTTTTCAACATTATTTCAGTTATATTGCGGCGGCCAGTGCACCTATCCATGCGTTCCTGGAGTCTCTTTTACCAGTACTTCGCACAATTTTCTTTCCAAGCCACTGGCTGCTTTCCCACATAATCATCGTCGAAACAATGGTCAGCGGTGGGAGAGGAATGAATCCTGTTGCAGTGACTATCATCAATCCTCGGAAAGAAATTGGCCGAGCCAGGGGTCGTAGCCAGGGATCAAACCCTGGACCCTTTGTTCTCAAGTCCTGCACGCTACCGACTGAGCTACTGAGGCTCGGCTTCAGTGCTTCTAGTAAATTTGGATTTTCCAAATTTAGTAATAATAGACCAGCTGGTAAGAAAAGTTGTCTCAAAAGTTATCTGGTTCATCGTTCATAATGGAGGACAATATTAAGCAATAAACTGAGTAAAGTCTGTATATTCTTTACAGTCTGATCTTCACCTGCAATATTAACAAGAGTGTTTTGAGCTAAACTTAACAACTTATGGGTTAAGGAGACTGTCAGGAAATGAAAGAACCTACCTCTCCCTGGCCCTGGTTCCTCTGCCTCCTCTGGAATGGAATCTTTATGTGTGCCTGGAACCTGACAGAGATCATGAAACCCTCGGGCCTGTGGCCTGTGATTAGCACACGCCAGATCCATTGGCATCCGGTCATCTGCTCCTTTAAGTGAATGACCTTGACCTAGATTACAAATACAGATAATTAATTGTACTAAACCTTAGGCTGTTATGCATGACTTTATGCAATTTTGCAAAAAATATAACATAGAACAGACTTTGCAGTCTGGGTCTGTGTTCACTAACCATTCTTAATTTCATTCTATGTCTAATTTGGCTTTTAGAAAGTATTACAACTTTTGATTGGCTATCATTTTGTATAGCCAATCAGAAGTTGTGTTACTTTGAAATTTAAACAATTGCCAAGATCAAGACTAAGACTGTCGTAAAAATGGTTGGTGAATGCAGACCAAGATCTTTGATCTACACAGTCAAATCAATTGATGAGATTATCCTTCTCTTGATAGATCTTAGAAATGTTGATTTAATTTATTTTACAGTTTACAGGTTTACCCAATGATGACTTTGTATGAAAGACAGAAATTTCTAGTCAATATGGAACCAAAAATTACTATCTACATATACATGTACTCTACTTCAAAAAGAGGTATTATTTTGCTCAGTCACACAGTGGGTTGGAATATCAAACTATGTCATGACTTAACATTTTACCGAATAAAAAAATTGTTGAATTGCCATAACAAAAAGTGTGATTTAATTTTTTTTCTTTTTTTTTTCCTTTTTAATGGAAACTGGGTCACAAGAGTATCCTTAGTCTAATACATGTATGTTCAATTGGCTAAAATGAGTGACTAAAACATTTAATTTCAAAAAATTGAGTTAGACTCCTGTATAGCTAATTTAACAAATACTTGTTCAATCTTTGTATAGTTTATGTAAACTGACATCCAAGAATCAACAAACATTGTTTTGACTTTGTTTACCTGGAAAAGCAGTCCTGTGGCTTCGTAAGAGTGACGTGTACAGTGCTAGTGCATGGTGCTGTTAACTCTTTATCTCTTAACTCTTTATCACACAACAAAAAATGTAGACTTGTTTAAATTGAAAGCATTTACGGATGACAATTTACGCTTGTCTTTGATAAGGTAGAAAACACTGTGGGTAAAGGAGAAAATACTGGTTACCAAGATTTTTTCTGTTTCCCATAATGTCTTCAAAAATCTTCTTCCTCTGGGTTGTTGAACCTCGGGGTTGTATGGTAAAGGATTAAAGAAACTTTAGAAAAGCCTAGATAGGTGCACTGGCTGTTGCACCATCTTCTAAGACATCTTGGATAATGACAAAGATATTATCAAATGTCAAATTTTTTTTAAAATATCAAAGTTTTTGCACGAGGATGATGCAGCCAATGATGCTACAGGCCACAACAAGGCTACGACAATACCTCGTCATTTTCTTCGAAAACAGTCAAGTTAATAAAACAAGCTCACCTGAAAAAGCCTTTCTCTCGTGCCCATGGTGAATGGCACCACTTGACCCAAACTTGACCTCTTCTCTGGAGGTCGATGGCTCTGGGTGCAGCCCACTATCTTTCACTTTCTGTTCAATGTTGGGTTCTACAGGGAAATGACCATACGGCTCCAAACACAGTTCAAGCCTGTCTTCTGCAGAACTGTACCTAAACACCTAGAAGAAAATCAGAGCACTGCATGTAGGTTCCAGTGCTTGGCTGCGATTGTTTTAAGAAATAGACTGATTTTAAGTAAACATTTTACATCGAAAACAGGGCATAAATGTGTCAAAAACATATTGATGGTCATTTGCCTCTGTTGTATGTGTATGAACTTGAAGTCATTATCTTCAGTAATGACAGAGATAGAATACATGTCAAAGTGTTTGCAAAATGAAGACGTAGACAGGGTTATGACAATACTTAGAAAGCTACAAACTGGTATGGTGTTTAGAGCCATTTTTCAACATCATTCAAGATATATCACCTATTTGTGGTTTCCTGAACTTTCTTATACCAGTGCTTTGCACAATAATTTTCCAAAGCCACTGGCTGCTTTCCAACATAACCATTCTCATAACGATAATCAGTAGCAAGAGAGGAATGAATCCTGTCTCAATGACTATCATCAATCCTTGAAAAGAAATTGGCCTAGCAGGGATTCGAACCAGCAGGCTACTTATTTCAAGCCCTGTGCATGACTGACTCTGAGAAATATGTTTAACCCTTTACCAGACGACAAAATTTTAGCCTTGTCCAAATTGAAAGCATTTGCAGACGACAATTTCAATGTGGCTCAAATGATGCAATTTTTCTGTGATAGGGTAGAAAACATTGTGGGAAAAGGAGAAAATGCTGGTTACCAGCATTTTCTCCTTTTCCCACAATGTTTTCGAAAGGCCTCTTTCTCAGGGTCGTTAAAAGTCGGGATTGTGTGGTAAAGGGTTAAAATATCACAAGATACTCTTAATAGTTTGCTGGCGTTGTTTGTTCCAATCAAAACCTCAAAGATATAATTATGCTGTAATTTTTTTCAACCCTTTAACTACACAATCTTAACAACATGGAGGAAGAAGACTTTTAAAAACATTGTGTGAAAAGCAGAAAATGTTGTTAACCGGCAATTTTTTCTACTTTTTTCCCTTAATGATTTCAATCCAGATTTCCAATTTTCATTCTGATTTGTCTTCTGCAAATGTTTTCAATTTGGACTAGTCCACAATGTTGTTGTATGATAAAGACTTAAAGTGTTAAATTCTTTAGCACAAAATTCTCGAGTTTCACAAACCCCAGTGAAGAAATCTTTTTAAAACATTGTGGAAAAAGGAGGAAATGCTGGTGACAAGCAGCAAAATCTTTTCCCTTCAAGTTCAATAAAACACTGGATTGTATAATAGAGGCCTAATAACAGTCTTCACCCACCTTTCCTGGTAGACAAGGTAACTGACAATGTTTTCCATCCACCAGTCCTAGATCCCTTTGAACCTGGGTGTAAAGTAAACCTCCCACAGAAAACAGATGTGGCATCCCTTGAACATACGTCCAAAAGTCTTTCCCGGCCAGTTCACTGAGGATTCTAAGGGAGGCTACTGATGTATCTATACTATCACCACCTAGAAAAGAATAAACTCAAAAATTATTTGTGATAAAAATAGAATTCTAACACAACACATGAATTTGACTCTATAACAACTCTACAACAGAATTGTAGTAAAATTTACATATTTCTATATAGAGTGACATCATTCTATATAAAGTTAGTTGCCCATGGCTGGTACATGTTTCAGATATTTTATCAATGAAAGTCTTTTGACATCAACAAATCATTAATTTGCACTACAAGACCAAAGAGACAGGAAAAAAACTCAGCGATTTACCAATATTTACTGTTTTTTGATAAAACTTGACAATCATGGAACTATTTGAAATGTTACGAGTACCACATGTAAATCGAGAGTCTTTTCATGTTGAAGGTTAACATTAAAACTGGCCGGTGTTGCATAGGAAACGGGATTGGGAGTGGGTTGGGTATTATTCAGAGCATTTGAAGCAACTGCAGCTTTAATGCTTGACCATACATTCATCCATTTTTGTCACTTTTTTGTCACTTGAAAGGGAGCATATAGAAAATAGTAAGTTGTATTTCATGCCTAAGGTTTTATTGAAATTTTGATTCTTTTTGTTATACTTGCCAATAGGTAGTGGGGTTTTGTGAGTTATGAGGCAAAATGAATAAACCATGAGGCCAGGACTATTTCTCGTATTCCCACAATGATTTCTACCTTTGACAACAAAAACCTTCATTTTAGCCATTTTTGTCATCTGCTCCAATGACAAAAAGTATAGCGGTAAAACAATAATCAGCATAGAGAGAGAAATGAATCCTATTGCAATGACTATCATCCACACCTGGGAAAAAAACTGGCTAAACTAGGGGTTTGAACCTGTGACTGTATGGTTTCAAATATTGTACATTACCTATTAAGCTAAGCAGCTCGGCCCAAAATATAAACAAGAATACTACATGTAGGTGCCGAAGCTCAGCTGCAGTTGCTTCCAAGAAAAACTTTAAGTCAAAATGCTTAACCAGTAGTTCAGTTAGTAACATACAGGTCTTGAAACATGAGTCCCAGGTTAGATTAACCAGCTTATTTAACCCTTTACCACACAATCCCAAGTTTAAATGACCCTGAGAATAAAGGCTTTGTGGGAAAAGGAGAAAATGCTGGTAACCAGCATTTTCTCCTTTTCCCACAATGTTTTCCTACATATTCAAGGTCAGATACTATCATTTGAAATATGTTTGAATTGTCATCTGTATATTCCTTCAGGATGGACGAATCTAAAAGTTTGCTGTGTGGTAAAGGGTTAACTTCTTTCTGAGAGATGATGATACAATTGTGACAGGACTCATTCCTCTCTCAACACTAAACAATGTTTAGGCAATGTTTGTGTGGGAAAGTAGCTAGTGGCCTAGAAAGAATGTTTTCCAGTGAACTGGTAAAAAAAGCTCCAGGAAGTTTGACTGCATTGTTAGGTGCATTGGCCCCAACAATACACCTCATATAATGCTTGAAATGGTGTTAGACATCAAGCAAGTAAATGCATGAGGAAATACTGCCATAACTGTGTCAAAATTTTATTTAACATTATTCGCCCTTGATAGTTTTATCTTTAGTAATGACATCAATATCAAAAATATGTCAAAGTTTTCACATGACTCATCCAGAGACAACCACCTGGCTATGATGTTACCTTGATGATTTCTTCAATAACAGCCAATCTAAAGTCATATTTGAATGCTAATTAACCCTTTACCAAAGATCCAAAGTTCTAACAACCCTGAAGAAGCCTTTTAAAAACATTGCAGAAAATGCGAAAATGCTGATAGCTAGCATTTTCTACATATCTAATGATATTTTCTTCCCTGTTAAAACAAATCTCAGTTTTGAATAATGTTTGTCATCTGCAAACGCTTTCAATTTGGACATGTTAAAATTCTGTCATCTTGTAAAGTGTTTATTCCGTAGTGGAAAAAGAAACAGTAGAACAAACTAACTCTGTTGTATATCTTTAAGTGCTTGCATGAACCTCTCTGGATTTTGATTCTGAGTCCCTTCATCAAAGCTGCTCCACGTTGCTGTCTGTTTATTGCTGCTTGGTGGGGGGTAAGACTGGGTCATCTCTACAAAGAAAATTAATGATCAAATTAGTTAAAAACCTTTGCTACTAGATTTTTGTTTATGTTGAATATTTACAAGCAGATGCATCCCCCTCCCCCTTTGAACCCGAACTCCGTCTGTGACTGTGACCTTGGGGACTGTTATATGAAACCTGCATGTAGACTGGTCAATGTGAAAATGGAGTGGACAACACGTAAACAGCTAGACACAGATAAACTAGTGAAATTCGTATGTTATCCTCAAATTGATCTATGGGGGAGGGGACAGACATAATTTGAAAATAAGTAGAAACAAGCCCCAAGTCTGAGTAATGAGTATAATTTGGATTATAAAAACATGGCATAAGAGCCCTGGATGAGTTTACTATGAAAGTTTTCACCCACTGATTTTTAACAAAAGCTCTGCATGCAGTTGCAAATGCTCAACTACAGTTCCTTTCAGAGAAAAATTTCTTGAGTCAAAAAAGGGAAATCATGGTTTCTTAATGACGTATATCACAAATTTCTCTAACGGACATATTTTTTTAAAAACTTTGCACATACAAAGCTCATCATGTCTCTAGAAGATTACAGAAAAAACTACAGCTGTCACTAAATGTGACTTAATACCCCTGCCAGCGCTTTGACAGAAACAGGCAAGTACTAGTAATTTGTACACAGATGGACACACAGACGGACGCATGGACAGACACACGGACGGACAGAAAGGCTGATTCCAGTATACCCCCGAAAACATTCGTTTTGCGGGGGTATAAAAAGATGTGGGTCACTGTGCTCGTTTCTGAGAAATTTGCCTTTGAAAAAGGTATAAATAGTTCCAAAATTCAGCTTTTATTGGATTTAAAGCGTCTTTCTTTAATAGTCAGTTAAACAGGAAAATAACAGGAATAATATATAAATATACATCGTTTTCATGAAAATTCATACATTTTTGCACAAAAAATGTATAAAAAGCCTGGGTTTGAGCATGGTAAATGTACAAATATGCATGTCATATATAGACCATTGAGTTAAAAAGGGAGATAGTTTGACTGAATTAACGACTGATTGTAAATAAATACATTCTATCTGACGGACAGATTTTTCATGAAATTTCCACACTTATAGTATTTATAATTCTAAACAATAAGATAAATAAAAATGGCACCTATCCCTGCTCCTTTTTCATCACAAAACAAGGTTGAAGGTCACTGTGGAAGTCATTTTTTCCCAGGAAAAAAGTAGGATAAAAGCTCAGCAGACATAGTGGGAAAAGGAGAAATCGCTCCTATAAGGAGAAATTGCTCAATAGGAGCGATTTCTCCTTTTCCAACAATAGTTTTTAAAGTGGAAACAGCTATACTTCCACAGGTTAAATTTCCTGTCTTTGTTTTCTTGTTTGGTGTGTAATGCTGTGTCAGCAGCATTTTAATTATTTCACAGTGACAGTTCAAAGATCCATTTTTTCCTCTTCACCAATACTATCCGAAGAAAGTGCTATTGTTTCAGAGCACTAACAGTATTACCATAATGTGCAAAAAATACATAGGTACACTTTTGATTCAATATCCACGACAAAAATACATGAGCAGTAGGATGCGCGTGAACGTTTGTCATATACATTGTTAATTTAAATAGAAACATTTCCACGGCTAAATTTGTACATTACTATTCTTAACAGAAATTGTTTATATATACACATGGTTTTAATCATATAACAGGAGTGTCTGCAGTAATGTAAGTTCAATGTATTAAAATTAATGTATTTAATTTGACGGGAAAAGCACCTTTCTGTTTGACTTACGACTTTGATTCGGATCAGGGAGTATTTCCAGAGCCAGTTTGTCACCATGGTGAATATCAACTGGTTTGTCTTCTTCACCCTCAGTTGGAGGTTCAAGCACTTTTGGTGGAAATCCATGGCGGATCTTCTGTCTCTCAGGAGGAACATCAACTTTTTCAGATATCAGTGCCTGTAACTCTGAGTATGTGACATCTTTGACTAGCGTTAACATCACCTGAATGAAAGTAGCCAAAGCATGTCAGTGACATCTATATAAAGATGGTTGAAAGAAAGTTTCAGCAAAAAATTAATAAAAATAAGTGAACTTTAATTACTGCAAAAAGTAACTAGAACTGTCAAAAAGCCTATTTTGGTACCCTCGCAAAGTGCTTTAACAGAGAAGAAATACCTATTCCACATGTACACAGACATGTGGATAGATGGACTGGTTGGTTCTAGCATTCCTGTAGCTAGGGTTTAATAAAAGGGGCTTCAGCTTTGTTAATGTTTGAAAGCACCTAGGGGCTTGGAAAGACTTACATATGGGCTATGATCTGTGAAAAGGGGGGGGTTTAATGCATCTCCATGATCATGAGGTAGACTGGTCCTTTGACAAGCAAAAATTGACAGAAAGTAAAAACATTCCACCTAGGTCAGCATGTGTGGATTGCGCAGGCTGACCTGGGTCGATACTTTCTGTATATGCACTAAACCCCCTTTTCACAGAGTATGGCTCACATGTTCTCCTTCAAAGTAACACTTGGAACAGTGTGAAACACCAAATAAACGCACCATTCTGCCATCCGAAGTTTGTAATCTGATTTTGTTTTCTGTAGATTGTGGATGTGTGGATAACGGTGCACTTGTAGCTGTCAGTGTTGATGTACCTGGAACCGGACCAGTTGAAGATACCACTGTGTGACTAGATTTTGATACAGGCAACTGAAAAGAAAGACAATAAGCTCTTAGATTGTCTATCGCGAAGTTTTCAAATTGTTATATCCATCATAATTTTCTTACCTTACACATATTTAGGAAAGGATTTTGTGACGTCAAAGGAGCATTATGTGATGTTATTTGTTAAAGCATTGTATTCTTGCTTGTTAATTCCAAAATCAATGTCCTTAAAAAAATTTCCAGGTCAATTCAACATTGAAACTGATGATTTATAGTAAAGCTTAAGTTTGTATCGTATTAAGATACAAGTGATTATGTGTATATTATGTAAGCTTCATTGGAACTATTTTAACTCCAAAGGTACACTATTTCAATTTGAGTCAGTCTCATTCCTGAATATGTTGGTTTCTCATTGAGACCTAATTAATTTTTAATTTGATTTTCGTTGACACCAAGTATCTTTCCGTTTTCCCTCTATGTTTTTTTCTACCCTTTTGGAGAACTTGAGGTCATTTGTATCAAATTTGAAATTCTCCTCTGCAAATGTTTTGAACACTTGTTGTGAGACAAAAATTTACCAACCCTGAAAAAGAAAGATTTTTGAAGACAATGTATTTAAGAAAAGCAGAAAATTCTGGTAACCAGTATTTTCCCCAACTATCATAAGGTTATCTACATGATCCCTTTGAGCAAAGTTCAACATGTCAACTGAATCTGCCTTCAATATGGACAAGTCTAAAATTTCATTTTCTGGTAAAGGGTTACTTGTTATTCTTAAAAGCTCCAAAATGGATAGCTATCATTTTCTTGTAATATAGCAACAAGTTAGCTGTTTACCAGATGACAGAATTTCAGACTGGTCAAAACTGAAATCATTTTCAGATGATAAAAGAAATGTGGATGAGATGATGAACTTTGTCTTTGATAGGGTATAAAGCATTTTGAGAAAAAGAGAAAATGCTGGTTACTAGCATTTTCTCCTTTTCCCACAATGTGTTTAAAAGACTGCTTTATCGCGGTCTTTAAAACTGGGGATTGTGCAGTTAAATACTAAATAGCAACTACATGTACTTTAATACTAACCTTTGCTTTTTGTGGCTTTGATTCAGACAATTTCTGGGGTGACTTCTTCGCCACAAGTTCCTGTGTTTTCTTCTGTTGTACCTTTGGGGCATTACTAACAATCTGTTTTCTTACGTTTTTCTCCTTCTCACTCTTCACTAACTCTTCCTTGTGAATTGTTTTCTTCTGAAAAATTGATTAGACCTAAGTCTCATAAGGATAGAGAAAACCTTCGATATGGTTGTATGTATGAGCAGCTCTCTAGCAATATAGTTTTTAGATATGGGCAATGCTCTGGCAAAAAGGGGTTGTCATGGATCTTGGTAACTCATTGATAGATTAATTGTATGGATTTAACACTGTTTTCAACATTATTTTGGTCAAATTGTGAGAGCCAAAGCACCTACCAATGTTACATATAACAAGCAAGTCATCCCATAATTTTGTCTATCATCCGACTGAATCAGGGGGTAAAATGGTCCTGAGATGTCCAGAAAATCTAAAAATAGCAAACTCCATTGCAGCCTGCGCTGGCTAACATGTGTTGATATCTTTAGCAGATGCATTAAACCCCCTTTTCCACTGAGCATGACTAAAACACTAATTGGCCAGCAACACGCGAAAAGGGGCATTCGGACATTTGCGTAAAGTGTCGTCTTGGATCAGACTGAGCAGTCCGCGCAGGCTAATCCGAGACGGCATTTTACCACTACATTAGATTTTGTGCTACAGTAGACTTGTAAACAGAAAATTACATAAAAAACAGAAAGTGTAGTTTCAGATTAGCCTGCACGGAGTGCGCAGGCTGATCTGAGACGACACTTTACGCCAATGTCCGAATGCCCCTTTTTGCATGTTGCAAGCCATTTACTCTCTGCCACACAACAAAATCTTAGCCCCATCTACACTAAAATCATTTGCAGATGTAAAATGAAATGTGGATCTGAAGATGAGATTTGTCCATGGAAGGGCAGAAAACATGACAGTAGAAAAGAAGCAATTTCTCCTTTTCCAATTACGTTTGTAATTTAAAAAAGAAGCTCTTCTGGTGAAAGTACACAATGCTGAGTTTTAAAAATCCTGTGAAATAAGGAAACATCACGGAAAAAGGAGGAAATGCTGGATACCACAATGTTTCAAATCCAATTTCAAACAAATTTCATCTTTTGAGCCATATTCAATTTTGTTTAGTGGTTTCTATTTGGACAAGTCAAAAGCTTAACTGAATGGTAAAGAGGTTAGTAAAATATCCTTAAAGATTTTATCCTAATATCACTAAAATAATTCCCTTATCTGTTTAACCCTTTACTGAAAAATCCAGCGTTCTAGCGACTCTGGGAGAGAAGCCTTTTGAAAACATTGTAGGGAAAGGAGAAAATGCTGGTAACCAGCATTTTCTCCTTTTCCCACAATGTTTTCAACCTAAAAGAAGACAAATTGCATCATTTGAGCCACATTTAAATTGTCATCTACAAATGCTTTCAATTTTGACATGTCTTAGATTTCCATGTGGTAAAGATTTAATACCTTGTGTCTTGACAAATTTATTTCTATGGGAAGAAGTAAGTCACAGTTCAAATTAATTTACTCACTTTCTGGCCTGTAAGGATAATTTTTGAAGCAGTTTCCGCAGACCACGTATCCATACCATCACCAAAAATGTTGTCTTTGTCACTTTCCTCTCTGTTCTCTTTCAGAGCCCGAGCAGACTGATCCAAGATAGAGTCGACCACTCGCTGGACAAGTCTCTCACTTCCAAACTCCCCTGTAAATTTGTAAAAAGGATATTTACAAATTACAATAGATATATGACTTTTTTCCTTAATTGTAGATTAACTCTTTATCAAATGACAGAATTTTAGACCGGTCCAAATTGAAAGCACTAGCAAGGGATAAATTAACTATTGCTGAAATGGTGAGACTAGCACAGAAAACATTGTGGTAAAAGGAGAAAATTCTGGTTTACCAGCATTTTCTCCTTTTCCCACAATGTTTTCAAAAGCCTTTTCTCCCAGGGTTGTGGGTGTGTGGTAAAGGGTTAAAAACTCTTGTCACAACCAATTATTGCTCTTTTTAATACCATTCTCTTCAAACAGTTGAAAAAAAATTAAGTGTCCTTTTCTTCAAATGTTTTTCCTTTGTGTAATTTGGAAAAAGTTTTGGTAGACATAAAAATTATACTTTGATGGTTTTTAACCCTTACAGCTCTGAGCCTGGTGTCAGTTGCTTTTGTAGACGGTGCCACAACAACTTCAAACGAAGTTTATTGTAGCACATAAAAAGTCATCTGCAGGTAGCAGTTTGTTGAGGCATATGTCCTTCAGCTTTTTCACACAATCTCAAGTTTAAACCAATCTCAAAGAGGAAATCTCTTGAAAACATTGTGTAAAAAGGAGAAAATGCTAGTTACCAGCATTTTCTTTTTTACCCTTTTCTACACTTTTTTAAGATACTTTTCACTATTTGGACCATATTCAATTTGTCACCTGCAAATGCTTTAGCTTGGGACAAGTCTAAAATTTTGTAGCATGGTAAAGCAGTAACCTTGAAAATATTTCTTGATTACAGTCTGTGTAGCTTCATACATAAAAAATTTAGGGTTGGGTCACTTTCTTAATGGAACTGCTTTTGTAAACATTGTGTCAAGGGAAACAAGTACACCACATACTGGTGCCATTACTCGGCTGCAAGTGCTTCATTTTCAGTGAAATTCTAAGTCAGAAAAGGAGCATAACTGTGTAAAAAATACTTTGATAGTTACCTGTCCCTGTTGTATGAGTTCCCCTTTTGATAGTTAAGAACTTGTCCAAGTTTACAGTAAATATCTTAAGTAATAACAGAGATACAAAATGTCTAAGTTTTGTGATGACGACGCCATGGCTGCAACAATAACAGGTAGTTTTCTTTGAAAACAGCGGAGCTAAAAATTGCTCCTGATAGCCACTTTCTCTTTCTGCCAAAACAATTTGATACCAGGTTTAAGTAAGACAGAGAAGACAATCTGAAAAGGACCAATACCTGGAAAATGTTTCTGCACCAGAGCCTGTGCCACTTCGTACACATTGCTATTCAAGGATGGATCACTTTCGTACTGGAACCATGGTATTCTTTCTGTCACCATTTTACCTCCCCATTGTAATGTTATTGGAAATCTGAAAGTAAACAAACCCAGTAAATACTAAACAAAGTAGTCTATATGGTGGCATGCCATGGCTTTCCAGATAAGTTTTGCACTTATGTACAGACATTTATCTGGAATCATGAAAAAATGAATATCACCATGACATTTGTCAAATAACAAACATTCCAGCATAACTTTCAGGAGTTGATCACATACTGTTTAAACAAAATGAAATATTCATAACATAATCTGTAAAAAAAAAAAAAAAAAAATGTAAATAGAGTAGCTACATCAGTTACATGCATCACATTTGACATTATTTGGAGTTTCTTCGACTAGTATTTTGCATAATATTCTTTCCAAGCCACTGGCTGTTTTTTCACATAAACATTGTTGAAACATTGTTCAGCAGTGAGAGAGGAATGAATCCTGTTTCAATGGCTATTATCAGTCCACGGAAAAAATTGTCCAAGCTGGGAATTCAATCAGTGACCCCTCCGTTTAAAACCCTGTATGTTATTGACAGCCGTGGTTGTAAATCTGTACAAACTTCTATATCCATCAGATTCCAATGATAAGTTTGCCATAGTCTTCCGTCCTAGAACTAGAGACTTGGCTATGTAACCTATAAAACCTACAAGCAGATATGGTATGGAAATTTTCAAAAAGGAACAAAGGGCTGAATATTGTATGCTCAAGACCATTTTTTGCCATCATATGTCAAAATGTAGAAGACAGTTTAGATGTAAGATCAGATTGCACATTTTCTGTAGACTGATCTTGACTTTCCCTCTCTGCAAATATAGCTCTTTATAATTCTGGGTACACTAATAAGTAACTCTTTACCCAATGAAATTTTTTGCACTTGTCAAAACTGCAAGCATATGCAGATGACAAATCAACCATGACTAATAAAACGATTTGGCTTGGCTTATAAAAAGGTAGAAAACATGGTGGGAAAAGGAGAAAATGCTGGTTACCATACTTTCAAATTCTTCTTTCCTTTCCGTATTCAAAAGACAAGACTGTTTGACAAATGGTTAAACACAACTCACATTTCAGGTATATTGTCATATTCCTTTCCACCCCAAAAATGTTTGAAACCACATGGACATTTTCCCCCAACACAAGGTGTCGTTGTTTTGTCACCATCTATATAGAGAACACTTCCATCAGCTTTTACTTGACGTAGAGAGTCACTGGAAAAAAAGGAAAACTTTGACACAAAGGGCCCATTAACCCTTTACCACACAATCCCAAGTTTTAATGACCCTTGGGGAAAAAAGCTTTTGAAAACAATGTAGGAAAAGGAGAAAATGCTGGTAACCAGCGTTTTCTCCTTTTCCTACAATGTTTTCTGCTCTTCCCCAGATAGTTTTCATGACTTGAGCCACACTGAGTTTGTGTTCGATACATGCAGTACATTACTCTATTTGTTATGTTATATAGTGGATAGCTGAATAGCAGACTGTGTCTTCATTTTTTCCACTAGTTGTCACATACTTTTGAGCATAGTATTGGTGACCAGTCTGAAGCCAGGGGTATGTAAAATTACAAGACTGCGTCTCGATTTTTTCAAACTGTTGTTGCATAGCATTTAACAATATTTTGTTTAGCAGTCTATAATACATCATAGCATGTAAACGTCGTCAGCTACATATTTGCTAAATAAGGAAGGTAAAGTGGGGAAATTTGACCGACATCAGCATCAATAACGAATGTAGAGCTCTAAAAATGATTCTTGCTCTAAATCCAAATAGAAAAAATAGGAAATTTTGGAGTGGCCGGGGAAATTCACATGGTTACGAGTGAATGATTCCAATGGGTACTGTCAGGTTTGTCGCTAGTCTGCTTTGAAACTATCAAAACCATTTGCTTGCAACGAGGGTTGTAGTAACATGCATACAAGTATGCTTTACAGGCATGAAGTGAACTTGTTTTGAAGCACTCTTTGTCCCTCTGTTTCAAAGAATGTCCCCTAAAATTTTACCCAGGGGGACAATGGTGTCCCTCAATATTTTTGACCTACGAACAACACTATGTATCGAAGAAAAATTAAAATTTTAAAATGGTTATGTTTTCACAAAGTAATCATTAGAACTTCTACATTTCCAAAGGATATTTTTATCATACAAATGAGCCATGCTCTGTGACAAGGGGGCTTAATGCATCTGCAAAAAAGTACTGAGTTTGGTCAGCCTTTTCAATTTTTGCAGGATGACCTGGGTCGAGACTTTTTGCTTTTTGGCAGATTTTCTGCATGTCCAAGGACCATACTGCATCATAGTTCAGTTGGTTGTAAGACAAAGTGGATTTTATGGATCCATGATCATCTGATGACTTGTTTGGTAAAACGCATTATGGAGATGCATTTAACCTCCCCCCCACCCCCCTCTTATCCAGAGGGCAGCTCAAATTCTCTGTGCAAGACTATAAAGAGTCAGATGTAAAATTTAGACTTTTCATCTAATTCATACAATTACTCTGGTGAAGAGGTGAGAGGTAAGTCTCTGAATCACATTGCTTGTAAACCAGGGGTTATGACTCTGAATCCCAGCTCAGCAATGCACCTTTTGAGAACTGATGATAGACGGGATTCATTTCTCTAAACATTTTGAACAGTGTTTCATTCAACTTTATTTAAGCCGGTAAGCAGCGAGTAGCAATGGTAGTGTGTTGTGCACAGTACTGGGAAAAGGAAACACCAGGAATACATGACTATGTGCATTGGCTAACGCAATGTAAAAGGAACATTGTAGCTTGTAAAAAGGGTGTAAAGCTGAAAACAAACATAACAATGAGAAATTTACCCTTGACAAAAGGCACAAGTTTTCGGCTGACTTTTCTGCACATCTAAAACAAGACGGTCTTCTTTCTTGTCATATGAACAAACAGCCCCTACAATAAGAAAGAATTATCACATATGCTATACAAACATCTGAGGCTCTTTTCACCTACCACCCTATTTTACTTTTAACTTCTGCCCTATACCAAACAGTCATGAAAATGAATATCTATTGGAGTTGCTTATCTACTAGCTCCTCCCCCCACACCTGTTAGTCTTTCTTTGTTTTTAACCCTCTACCAGATAGGATGATTCCAGGCATTTTCAAATTGAAAGCATCTACATAATTGACAAATTCTGTTTAACAAAATCATGCAATTATGAGTTTTAATGACCCTGGCAGAGACGGCTTTGAAAACATTGTGGGAAAAGGAGAAAATGCTGGTAACCAGCATTTTCTCCTTTTCCAACAACGTTTTCTACCCAATCCAAAACAAAAACCATCATCTGAGTCACATTCAAATTTTTGTCTGGAAATGCTTTCACTTTCGACAATTCTATTTGAGTGGTAAAGATTAAATGATGGGATTTGTCATAGGTTACTTTGAAAATATTATAGGAAAGGGAGAAAATTCTGATCCACCAACTCCTCCTTTCATATCCTCTACTAGTTTTTGCTCATGTTAAAATCTCAAAACTCAAATGACCATATAAATCCATCATCATACAACTTATAACTCTTTCAGCACCAAATATATGAGCCATGCTCTGGCAAAAGAGATTTACTGTATAAGTGGAAATTTTTGTGATGTGGAAATTTTTGCGATTTCACAAATTTGAAAAATACGCAAAATTTTCTGTTTGTGTATTTTACTACAAGTATACTGACAAATAACACGTGTCTTGAATTCGAAAATATTTCCGTTCGCAAAATGTCTGTAAACGGTACTTCGCAAACTTTTCGACACGCATATATATCCACGTATACAGTAATACAGGATTAATTTTACCTGGAGCAGTCATCATATAATTAAGCATCCATAGAATCCATTCTGTGTATCAAACTACTGAATCGTAAGGTAGACCTGTCCTTTTTTTGCCATGTAGAAAATTGATCAATAGCAAAAAGTTTTGATCCAGTCAGCCTGCGCTGGATTTTATAGGCCGACCTGGATCGTCCCTCTAGCAGTTACAATTTTCAATAGGGGAAAACGTCTTAAAATAAGCATATCATTGGCAGGGGTGGGGGAAGAAAGAGCCCTTATTAACAAACAATGGGTGCATCAATACCCAGGTAAAGATAAGTTTGTTTATAGCAGTTAAATTCTTTTTCAAAAATTAATTAAATCCTAACCCAGTTGCTAGTGCACCAAACCATACTTTCCTGAATATTCTTTGACCATTACACTGTGAAATTGAGAAAATGCTGGCTATAAGCATTTGTCCCTTTTCCACAGTGTTTTTAAAAGCCTTGCTTATTTGGGCAGTGAACTCAATGAGTCATTTTGTCAGGATTAACTTCCCATTTTCCTCACCTTCATTAGGAAAAGAGTACAGTTTAGTTGGGTCCAATTTCTTATGTATACTGACAGCTAAATTGTACAAAGTCCCCCCTTTGTCAAACTGGTCTCTTGACAAAGCGTACTCAGTAAGGGCTTCACACATTAAACATCGAAATAACTTCTTCTCACTGACTGACTGCTGAGTTTTCTCTATCACTTCATTAGGAAGCATTCCCACAATGCCTGAAATTGAATAACAATGAATAACCCTTTACCAAATAATCCCATGTTTTAACCACCCTGAAGTATTGAAAACATTGTAGGTAAAGGAGAAAATGCTGGTAACCAGCATTTTCTCCTTTTCCTGCAATATTTTCAACCCTTTCAAAGACACATCCCACAAACTGAACCACATTCAATTTGGCGTCTACAAATGCTTTTAATTTGGACAAAGTCCTAAAATTTACTGTTTCATAAAGATTTAATAAACAAACAAAAAAGTTTTTGTCAGACTTGTCGCATATCTTTAAATTGTGTAAAAATCTTGAAGACCATGCAAGCTGAAACCTTGATATTCTTAGAGATTTAACCACATAGGCTGCTTGACTCTCATCAGTGTGCTTTTGCAGCCAGTAGAGAGCAAGATGTACAAGATTTTTGTTCCATAGTAAGGCAGAGCATTGTACAGAAAATCT
The DNA here is from genome assembly GCA_946811185.2 of Hippopus hippopus. Lineage (NCBI taxonomy): Eukaryota > Metazoa > Mollusca > Bivalvia > Cardiida > Cardiidae > Hippopus > Hippopus hippopus. The sequence continues at coordinate 35,179,659 of OX328107.1, read as the reverse complement.
CATACATTATGACCAATCCTTTTCCACACTATCTCAACTTTTAACGACCCTGAGGAAGACAGTTTGTGGAAAGAGAAAATGCTAGTAATCAGCCTTTTCTCCTTTTCCAAAAATGTTTTCTATCTTTCAAAAAACAATTTTTGTTTACATTAATTTTATTTTGTTGTCTGCAAATGTTTTCACAATTTGGATATGTCTATAATTTTGTTGTTTTGTAATGAGTTAATAAATCATAAAAAAAAGCTTAGACTACAATATCAAGTCTGTTTTTAAACAAAAAATTGTTACAAACTGAACTGTGTAAATTCAAACCTGTGTCCAAACCTTGGACTTGAAGTCACATTGAAGTAATATGAGGGTCACAATAAGCTCTATATGTCCTTGGATATCATTTTATCCTTTAACCCTTTACCACACGGCAAAATTTAAGACCTATCCAAATTGAAAGCATTTGCTGACGACAATTTCATAGTGGCTCAAATGACGCAACTTTTCTTTGATAGGGTAGAAAACTTTGTGGGAAAAGGAGAAAATGCTGGTTACCAGCATTTTCTCCTTTTCCCACAATGTTTTCAAAAGGCCTCCTTTTTAGGGGCGTCAAAAGGCGTCATTGTGTGGTAAAGGGTTAAAGATCTATACATCGATATGCCTGAGATGATTTCAGGCAGTTTTCAGAGAGATTTTAACCCATTTCATCCCTATGTTATGAAAATAGAATCATTCTTGTATCTTCATGCCAAATGTTGCCCCTGATGGCTGCAAGATTGCACAGATTACAACAAATGGAAAATGTGTTTCATGTTTTGGAAGCCTTCAAAGCAATCGCTGTTGTTGTTTCCGGTTTTAAATGAGGACAAATCCCTTGTGTTTCTCTATCCCTTACACCATGTATATTGGTAATTTATCTGTGTTTACACAGCCAAGTCATTCTACACACTATCAACCTTGTACAGCCTTTTTTCTATCTAGCTGTATGAATGTTTCTTTAAGAAAATAATTATTTTTGACCTGCATGAGGATGACTTTTCAAAACATTGTGGGAAAATTAGAAAAGGAGATGCTGGTGACTAGCATCTTCTCCTTTACCTACAATGTTTTCTACCCTTTCAGAGATAAATCTGATAAGTACAGCTACATCAAATTTGTCCTCAGCTGTTCAATTTTTCATGATTGACATGTATAAAGTTTTGATTTCTGGCACAGGGTTATTCCATTCACCCTTAAAGCACCCTTTACTATTATAGTAGCCCTTGGGGCCAAAGTAGATCAAGATCAGACTGCACAAAATATGCAGTCTGATCTTTGATCTATGCTGTCCGCTTTGCTAAAATATGCAGCCACTAGATAGCAATTATCTGGGTCTTATAGTAAAATGTAAATAAAATTTGGCTCTTTAACCCTTTACCACACAATGACAACTTTTAACAACCCTGAGGAAGAAGCCCTTTGAAAACGTTGTAGGAAAAGGAGAAAATGCTGGTAACCAGCATTTTCTCCTTTTCCCACAAAGTTTTCTACCCTATCAAAGAACAATTGCATCATTTGAGCCACTATGAAATTGCCGTCTACAAATGCTTTCAATTTGGATAGGTCTAAATTTTGCCGTGTGGTAAAGGGTCAAGGGTTAGTATATTCCATTCACCCTTAATTCAGTGGTGAAGGTTAGCTTGTTTCCTGAGGCTGTAAATTATAACATCAAGTCTAAATGCATGACGTACCTGCTGACTTGTAAATATACTGATGGACGTCGGCAACCAGTGAGGGGCTTACTTCGTAATTTTTCACAAAGATTTCCTCCATAGTGCTAACAAGCTGTCGTAGATATCTATCCTACACAAATGAAATAAACAACATAATGAGTCTATACCAGTCAAAAATTTTTAAACTGGTCTAAATCTAGACCATTTGCAGATAACAAATTCAACTGGATCTTTGGATTTTCTATGAATGGTAAGAAAACTTTGGGGAAAAATAGATACTAGCATTTTCTCCTTTTCGTAAGATGTTTTCAAAAGCTTTCTTTCTCAGCGTTGTATCACTTGGGGATTGTAAGCTAAAGGTTTGACTTACATGCTAATTCATTGATTAGAAATTCATCTATAACTATTGCTAACCGATGAACCCTCAGGCTGCAAAGCATACAGTGCCTGAGTTTTAACAACCCTAAGGAAGAAAACTTTTGAACACATCATAAGAAAAGGAGAAAATGCTGGTAATCAGCATTCTATTCTTTTTCCCACAGTATTTTCTACCAATTTTAGGGCAAATATTATCATTTGAAATTATTTCAATTGTCCTCTGTAATTTCCTTCATTATGGACAAGCCTAAAATTTTATTATGTAGTAACAGGTCAAACTTGCCACCCCTACAATTACAAGCAATCAATCCAATGGCATACCCATCAATGACTAAACCAGCATTTTCTTATTTTCCTAACATGTTTTCTACAATTTCATGCACAAATTAATAATTGGAGCTACATTTAATTTGTGGTAAGAAAATGCTTTCAAAATATGGACGAGTCTAAAAATTTTTATTTGGTTAAAAAGTTGACTCTTTACCAAACAACAAAATCTTAGACCTGTCCACCTGAAAGCATTTGCAAACAACAACATAAAAGTGACTCACAAATTGAAATTTATTTTTGGAAGAGTGAAGGAGGTATTTTCTCCTTTTCCCACAACGTTTTCAAAAGCCTTCTCTGTCAGGGTTGTTAAAAGTCTGGACTGTGTGGTAAGGGTTAAGGGAAAATTCTGCACTGTCTAGACTAGCTACAATATAAGGTCCTCTGTTACTTTCTAACAAATCTCCATTTTACTATATTTATTAACACATAACACAAATTCAGACTTTGAAAATATTGCAGGTATTAGCAAATAATATTTTAAACATGACTCAAATGAAGGGGTTTATTTTTAACAGTAAAGAAAACATTATGGACAAGGGATAAGACTGTTTTTACAAACATTTTCTCCAATTCCAATAAAGTTTCCTAGCCTTTCCAAGGCAAACCCCATCATTTGAGACACATTAACCCTTTACCAAACAATCCCTGGTTTTTACGACCCAGAGAAAGAAGCCTTCTGAAAACATTGAGGGAAAAGGAGAAAATGCTGGTAACCAGCTTTTTCTCCTTTTCCCACAATGTTTCCTACTCTTCTAAAGTCAAGTTTCAATTTTTGAGTCACATTTATTTTATCGTCTGCAAATGCTTTCAATTTTTTCGTTTGGTAAAGAGTTAATTAACCCTTTACCAAACAATCCCTGGTTTTCACGACCCTGAGGAAGAAGCCTTTTGAAAACATTGTGGGAAAAGGAGAAAATGTTGGTAACCAACATTTTCTCCTTTTCCCACAATGTTTTCTACCTTTCCCAAAACAAACTTCAATATTTGAGTCACATTAATTTTGTTGTCTGCAAATGCTTTCAATTTGGATGAGTCTAAAATTTTGTCGTTTGATAAAGAGTTAAATTTAATGTCAGCAAATATTTCCAATATGGACTAAAATTTTAAACGTCTAAAATGGTATTGACTGCTAAAGCTCTGGAACCCAACTTACAGTCAGACATTTGTCACCATAAACAACACAACAGAACTTGTCGAATTCTAAATAATCACTGATGGCTTCTCTAGGCATACCCCAAGCTTTCTGAACCATGAATTTTGGAAGTCTTGCTGGTCCCAAACCTGAGAAAAAGAAGAAAAAATGTATTAGCTCTTTCACAAACAACACAATGTTGGACTAGACTATATTCAAAGCATTTGCAGACGACAAACTATATGTAACTCAAATGATGATTTCTGTACTTGATGGGGTAGAAAACATTGTGAGAAAAGGAGAATATGCTGGTTACCAGCATTTTCTTTTTCCATAATGTTTTCAAAAGCTTTCTCCTTCAGTGTCATTAAAACAAGGGACTGTTTGGTGAAAGGTTAAACTTGTTACCTCGTTACCTCAGGCACTTGTTTTTTTTTTCTCTCTTTCATTTTTTAATTCATTGTGGCAAAAGGAGACAAAACTTAGTGTAATGCAATTTTATCAACAAAAGTGTAAGAGTAACTGTGAGATTCTTTTTATCACATAACCGTATCTCAGGAAATACATGTATAAGGACCAAATCTATTTGTAAAACCTACATATTTTGATGGTTATCTGCCTTTGTTGTATGGGTTCCCCTTTTGATAGTAAACAACTAGTCCAAGTTTGAAGTAAATACATGTACCTTCAGTAATGACAGAGACATTATAAAGCATCAAAGTTTTTGCATGAAAACACAGACACAGACAGGGCTATGACAGCTAATAAAGCTTCACAGTGATCATCAATTTTGAAAGTTGAACTGACCGGGTTTGTGAATGACATTATTTTGCAGTAGTGTGCAAAATAACATAAATACGAGCCATATAACATAAATATGAGCCATACTCTGTGAAAATGGAGCTTAATGCATCTGCGAGAAGTATCGACCCAGGTCAGCTTGCGCTGTCCGCACATGCTGACCTGGGCTGAAATTTTTCGCTATTGGGAAATTTTCTGTATGTTCAAGGACCATTCTACCTCAAGATTAAGTCAGTTCATAAAAAGTCAGCGAGTATTATGGATTCATAATTATAAGATGGTTTGATTGGCCTCATGTTAAATGACTTCATATATAATGCTCCTGACATCACAAAAGTCTTATCTCTAATCAAGTGTAAGAAAAGAAAATTGGTATTGGCTACATTACACAGAAAACAAAGAGGTCATGTTATAGAAACACTTACCTTTAACAGGCACTAAGGGAATGTAATGGTTTCTCCCTGAACTACTCCAGGCAATAACCAATGGTTTATTCAGGTTACCATCTTTTCCTCTACACTTCTCTGGAGGTATCAATCCTGGTAGGAAGACACCTTAAAACAAAGCAAGATGAAACTAATTTATACTCTGCTACATATTTGATAAATTTCTGGCAGATCGTTAAAACATTTTATTGGTTACCCCTCTACCACACAATCCACTCTTAACAACCCTGAGGGATATGGATTCTGAAAACATTGTTGGAAAAGGAGAATATGCTGGTAACCAGCATTTACTCCTTTTCCCACTATATTTTCTACCCTTTCAAAGACAAAGTTCATCATTGGATCCACAGCTCTTTTGGGGTCTGCAAATGCTTTCTATTTGGAATAGTCTCGAATTTTGTTGAGTGATAAAAGGTTAATTGGCAGGTTGTAGTGTTTTATGCCATTTTCAACACTACTTCAGTCATATCACAGCAACATCTCTGTAATTCCTTATATCAAAGTGATTCCTTGGTTTCACAAGTATTAGACTTGGGCACTGAAGTGTCTAACCAAAAGGAAACTCTCATGAAAAACATGGTATCATCATAATTGTGGATGGAACCTGGGGAATCTGAACCATTGAGGCCATACAGAACCCGTTTGGATTTCAGTTCATTAGCAGTTGTCCTAGGCTTAAAGATTACCATGTTGGATTTGTAAACATTAAATCCTGGACTGGTCCCGGCTTGTGGCACTGGTCACATGACATTGTCCTTAGGCAAGGCACTGCAAGAGGCCCAGCCTAGTACTGGTGAAACCTAAGGAAAGCATGGACACCAAAACCCCATTCAAACAAACATTCACTAATCATACTTTCGTCTTTGTTTGGTTAGGCTCTATTTGCCAATATCTGAGAAACACAAAAAAGAATGAAAGAAAAGCATCTGAATAAAGGGAAAATGCTTTTTTTTAAATCATCCAAATTGAAAGAATTTGCAAACAACAGACAAAATGTGACCTGGAGAGGAAAGAAAGCATTCTAAATAAAGGAGTAAATGCTGGTTACCAATATTTCCTCCTTTCTCCACAATGTTTTCAAAACCTTCTCCCTCAGGAGTGTCAACCATAGCATTGTGTGGTAAAAGGCTAACTAATAATTAACATACCAGAATAATCTCCAGAACTATTCATCCCACGTTTAGAATCCAACAAAACGATTGGACGACGAAGAACATTTGCCAGTCCAAAAATATGTATATTGCGCATGCCTAATGCTTCCCCTTCTGGAGGTAAATAATAAGGATCACACTCGTCAATTATATCCTCCCATTCGTCCTGATCCACAAAGTCTTGAAAGAGATGTTTGTATTTTTCTAAATTATCTATCAAGTGATGTTTCAGATTTATCCTAAGCGCATGCCAGAAAAGTTCTCGCCCAACCAGGCTCCGAGAGATGGCATGGACAAGGCAATGGCCATCTCCGTCTGCGTGGATAGGAACTAAATTTTCTTTATTGTCATTCACCATTCTAATGTCCGTCAAGGTGTCAGCTAGATATGATATGCTTCCAGACCTATCTCTCCCATATCCATTTACATTTAAGTGTTCCTCTTCTATAACAAACGCTCTGTCTCCAAGAACACTGACATCAAAGACTTCCCCTTTCCCCATCTCTACCAATTTCTTTGCTTTGCCACTCTCACGCTCCATCCCATAGTATGTCAAGATTGGAGAAATCAATTTACACACATAGTTAGACAAGCCAAGCACTTTAACATTCTCAGCTCCTTTTTTTGGTTTCACATTGCCAAGCAAGATATTTTTTAGTAGGTTATGAACTGCAACACTTGAATTTGTGACTTCAGCAACACTTTTTAATGCTGAACGTTCATGACGCTGTCCACAGCTAGTGCATTCTATGCTTTTGTCATAGGATGGGAAATAAAGTTTAGCCTGACATCCACCATCAGGGCAGGTCCCATACATCATTCTGTATGTCTCTGAACTTCGCTGTCTCTTTGATTTGGAAGCCATTCTTGTTCTTGTGGTTCCCTTCCTTTTGCTGTAATTAGAGAGAAAAACAAAAATTCAGAAATTACTGCTTTTGTTCAAAGAAAAAATTTGGCTGATCATCTGTCTTGGGCACCTTTTACAAGTGCATGTATGGTGTGCTCAAGATGTTTTACAGAGACAGATGACAAATCCAGGTTTCTGAAAGTATCAGTCAGCTAAGCCTGACACTGCTCAGCCAACACTGTCCTTATTACTGTAGAGTTAGTGAATGACCAAGATGAAAAAATACCTACAGTCAAAACTGCAAGAAGGGATTCTGTACCCACTGTTGCAGGTTAATCCAATGACATTTCTTTTACTGGTCTCCACCACACCAACTGAGAGGCCCTTCTTAAAGCCCCAATAACAACCAAAAGTATACAATATGGGTGTTTAAATGTGTTTTCATAATTTTCATAATCTTATGCCTAGGTCAGACTTACAAAAGTCGTAAATCTGTTTTGCTAAACTTTCGTAACTGAATTTTCACGTGTAAATATTTCCATAACTCTTCAATTGAAGGCAGAATCAATAGTTCCCTTGCACAATGTACCTGGATAAACACTAAACAACGTGTGCAATTCAATCAGAGGGTACACAACATAATATACGCACATTTATCCTGCATTTTTGTGCTTTACGTAATACTGTAATATATTCTTATGTTGGGGAAGGGGAGGTGTATGCCACAGGGAATTACCGTACTGGACTTTGATGAAAGTTCTAACAAAAAGGGGATTAGAAGCATGAAACAAATAGATTTTTTTTTCTTTCAGCTTAAGATTGAAATTTGTTTCATCTCGTGAACATCATCAATAATATTTTACTCAATGAAATAAATTTCGTTCTTTCACCGGAAACAAGAGGGCCATGATGGCCCTGAAGTCGCTCACCTGAGTCATTTGACCAAACATGACCCATTTTCAATCTCTTTCGAGATATTATGACAAACATTCTTACAAGCTTTCATAATTATTGGACTGAAAATTCGGTCTCTAGCTTATACACAATTTTTTTTCAAAAATTTCTCTCAGTGACCTACTTTTTAGCCAAACATAGCTGATCTCCCCATTGTAGATATTATCAAAACAAAGATTCTGACCACCTTTCATAAGTACTGGACAGAAAATGTGGCCTCTAGAGTGTACACAAGGTCTTTCCAAGATATGATATGGTGACCTAGTTTTTTAATCAATGTAACCCATTTTCAATTTTATTATATTGATCAAGACAAACATTCTAATTTTCATAAGTATAGGACAGAAAATGATGACTCTAGTGATACAGAGGCTATTCTAAAGATTTGACCTGGTGACCTAGTTTTTTAACCGACATGACCCATTTTCACACTCAGCCAAGATATCATCAACACAAGCATTCTGAATAACTTTCAAAAGTTTTGAACTGAAAATGTGGCCTCTAGAGCCGATACAAAGTTTTTTCTGAGATTTGTCCTAGTAACCTAGTTCTTGATCCCACATGACCCATTTTCGATTTCATCTGCAATATCATCAGGACAAACATTCTGACCAGCTTTCAAGAGTTTTGAACTGACAATGTGGCCTCTAGACAGTACACGAGGTTTTCTAAGATTTGACCAAGTGACCTAGTTTTTGAACTGACATGACCCATCTTGCACTTGTCTGAGATATCATCAAAACAAATATTATGAGCAACTTTCAAGAGTTTTGGACGGTAAATGTGGCCTCTAGAGCACACACAAAGTTTTGCTAAGATTTGACCTAGTGACCTAGTTTTTGACCCAACATGACCAATTTTCAAACTGGTCTGAGATATCATCATAACAAACATTATGACCAACTTTCAAGAGATTCTGACTGAAAATGTGGCCTCTAGAGTATACACCAGGTTTTTCTAAGATTTGACCAGTGACCTAGTTTTTGACCTGACATGACCAATTTTCAAACTGGTCTGAGATATCATCAAAACAAACATTATGACCAACTTTCAAGAGATTTTGACTGAAAATGTGGCCTCCAGAGTATACACTAGGTTTTTCTAAGATTTGACCTAGTGACCTAGTTTTTGACCCGACATGACCCATTTTCAAACTCATCTGAGATCTCATCAAGACAAACATTCTGACCAATTTTCGTGAGTTTTGGACTGAAAATGTGGCCTCTAGAGTGTACACAAGGCTTTTCTAAGATTTGACCTAGTGACCAAGTTTTTGACCCGACATGACCCATTTTCAAACTCATCTGAGATCTGATCAAGACAAACATTCTGACCAACTTTCAAGAGTTTTTGGCTGAAAATGTGGCCTCTAAAGCATACATAAGGTTTTTCTAAGAACTGACCTAGTGACCTAGTTTTTGACCTTACATGACCCATTTTCAAACTCCCTCCGAGATATCATCAAGGTAAACATTCTGACCAAGTCTCATGAGTATCAGATTGAAAATCTGGCCTCTAGAGCGTACACAATGTAAAAGTTGACGACGGACGACGGACACAGCACGATCTCAAAAGCTTACCATGAGCACTTCGTGCTCAGGTGAGCTAAAAAAAGAAACAATTTATTATCCTTTATTCAATTGGGAAAAAAATATGGATCATTTGCAATGTTAACAACCTTTGGTGCTTTTGTTCCAATTGTAAATTTCAAGACAAGCCTTGTGATAGGCTGATACAGATGTCTCAGCAAATCAGATGGTTTGTCCATGAATTTAGGTGGCTCCATTTGTAGCAGTATTTCTAACTGCAATTAAGCTGAAATTTTTCTGCCAGAGACTTACACTTGCACTGACTGTACAATAAAAGATTGTCATTTTTGCAATAATTTCCATAATTTCAAATAGTAAAAATTCAATTCAAATGCATTTTAACACTACCATTGTTTACTTTTGGTCACTACTGGGGCTTTATGCCAATTATGGGAATTACATAACTTTAACCAATCATGAAAATTTCATACTCTTACCAACCATTGTTCAGCCTATTGTGTTGGTCTTTTTTTCTGCTTGTTCAGAACAGAAATTGACATTGATCAAAATATAAATGAGTACACTTCACTTTAACACTTTTCTACAAAGTTTTCATCAATGATGTGGCGATGTAACTTTCTCTGACATATTTACTTGAGGAAAATTTGTTACAGGCCCAGTGGCTGCCAAATGTAAACAATACGGGATAGAAAAATGCATCTAAATGTAAATTATACAATTTATAAGTAAGGAAATTAATATTGTGAAGATGATGATCTCTTATTTTACAGCCTGTCCAAGTGTTACTTGTAGGCAGAAAAATTAATTTTTGAAGTGTGTAAAAAGTTGCTAAGTCACTCTATCTTTTGTTTACTTTGAAGCTGGTTTTCACTTTGACCGTACAGTAACAGACTATCATCTTCACAATAATTTCCATACTGTTGAAGGTTCTAGTTAAAATTGAAATGAATATTAACACCTGCATTGTTTACTTTTGGCTACTACTGGGCCTGTAACAACATCAATGATGAAACTGAACTGACTGTGAAACAGTGCATGTGCATCTAAATTCAGTTAAAGAAGAGGGTCTGATGGCCCTGAAGTCGCTCACCTGAGCCATTTGACCAAACATGACCCATATCATATCTTCTCTGAGATATCATGACAGTTACTCTAAAGCATACAAAGATTTGACCCAGTGACCTAGTTTTTGACCCCATATGACCCATTTTCAAACTGGATCAAGACATCATCAAGACAAACATTCTGACCAACTTTTTGTTGGTGTTGGACTGAAAATGTGGCCTCTAGAGTGTACACAAGGTTTTACTATGACTTGACCCAGTGACCTAGCTTTTGACCTGATCTGAGCCATTTTCAACCTGGTGTATCATCAAGACAGAGATTCTGACCAACTGTCATGGGTATCAGACTGAAAATGTGGCCTCTAGAGTGTGCACAAGGTTTTACTCTGACTAGACCCAGTGACCTAGCTTTAGACCCATCCATTTTCAAACTCATCCGAGATATCATCAAGACAGAGATTCTGAACAACTGTCATGGATATTGGACTGAAAATGTGGTCTCAAGAGCGTTCACATGGTTTTTCAAAGATTTGACATGGTGGCCTAGTTTTTGACCTGGTGGCCTAGTTTTTGACCCAACATAACCAATTTTTTTACTCGTCTGAGATATTAGGACAAACATTTTGATAAACTTTCAAGAGTATTGCACTGAAAATGTGGCCTTTAGGGGCTGTACACAACATTTTTCTAAGGTATGACCAAGTGAGCTTGTTTTTAACCTGACCACACTCTATTTCAAAATCGTCCGAGATATCATAAAGACATATATGCTTACCAAGTTTAATGAGTATCCGACTGAAAATGTGGCATCTAGAGGGTATACAAGGTTTTCAAAGATTTGGCCCAGTGACCTAGTTTTTGACCCCACATGACCCATTTTCGTACCTGTCTGAGATATCTTTTATACAAACATTCTGACAAACCTCAAGAGTATTGGACTAAAAATGTACCCTCTAGAGTGTATAAAAAAGTTTTTCTAAAATTGAACTATTGACCTAGTTTTTGACCAGATGTGACTCTTTTTCGCACTCATCCTAGATACTGATTAACATTTTCACCAAGTTTCATGGGTATAGAACTGAAAATGTGGCCTCTACAGTGTACACAAGGTTTTTTAAAAGATTTGACCCAGTGACCTAGTTGTTGACCCTACATGACCCATTTCAAACTTGTGTGAGATATTGTTACCACAAACCTTCTGATAAACTTTCAAGAGTATTGGACATTAACTGTGGTCTCAAGAAGGTACACAAGATTTTTATAAGATTTGACCTAGTGACCTAGTTTTTAACCTGACATGACCAATTTTTTTTTTCTTCGGAGATATGATCAAGACAGAGATCATGACCAAGATTCATGAGTTTTGGACTGAAAATGTGCCCTTTAGAGCATACACAAATTTTTTCAAAGATTTGACCTAATCACCTAATTTTTTACCCTACATGACCCAATTTCACACTCTTCCGAGATATTATCAAGACAAACATTCTGATAAACTTTCAAGAATATTAAGAATATTGGACTGAAAATGTGGCCTCTAGAGGGTAAACAAGCTTTTATTAAGATTTGATCTTTGGACCTAGTTTTTGACCTAATATTTTCAAACTCGACCAAGTTCCATGAGTATTGAGCTGGAAATGTGGCCTCTAGAGCATTCACAAGGTTAAAGTTAACAATGGACCACTCAAGACGAACAAAGCACAATCACAAAAGCTCACCACTTTGTGCTCAGCTGACCGAAAAACAGCAGTTTGACCATAAATTGAAGTTATAGTAAAGATTCTTCATACAGTGAAATACATTTAGCTTATCTTAGTCTCTGGTATGAAAGTTATTCAGAAAGAAAGGCAATAAAATGTGATTGTAGACATTTCTTTTAATGACAGTCACCCAACTTTCTGCACATACACGGTGATGTTAGCAGTATGTACCTTTGTCTGTCTAAGTATCCCAACGAAAAATTACACTGAAATAATTAAAATTGCAAGAAGAGAACAGTTAAAAATATTATGTTGTTGTTTATGCAATAATTAATCATTATTCCTTTGGTCCAAAGCCTTCTCCCCAAAACACTACAACTTTTTGAAGCAATGTGGGATTGAAAGATTTCATTATTATTTTTTTTTTTTTTTGACAGAATAAGATTTAGAGCATAGCCTAGTTGGAAAGAGAAGTATTCACACAGAAAAACATGAAATCTGTCCAAAATTAAGCCTATATCAAGGGCAGATTTGATATTGTTTACGATATGTTTCCTAGCATTCATAGAGGAATCTGGGGAAGTATCTGAAATTTAACTTCTCTGGACAACTCGAACCCTACAAATTGTTTTTATAACTGGGATATGAGAGCTTTAGAATACTCATATCCAGGATAAAGTTCTCTAGGGAACTTGTATCCTTCAAACTATGGTACAAGTTCTCCAAGGTACCTGTTCTTCATGGTGCATTCTACTTCAGCAGTAGTCCTATTTATAAGCTCCTACATACATGTACATGTATGCTATTTTTCATTTTGACATTCACTGTGTATGTAGGGTCTGTCGGCTCCTTCATAGTTTCCTTTAGCAAACTCCAACATCGAATTTAGTCATTGTCTGAACAGCAAATTTAGATATTTTTAACTGAACTTGTTCAATAAAATATATATTTGAAGTAAGATTAATAAAAAAATTCTCGATTGAAAAAGGGTATTTGTAAAAAGCTTGCCTAATTATCGGCTAAATCCATTCCGATTCAACACCATCCTGTTTTGTTATGAATTGCCGTGAAAGAGATTCGATTTTTCCGAATGAAAAACCATGAATGGCTAATGTAACTTATAGTTTCATAGTTTCCTTTAGCAAACTCCAACATCGAATTTAGTCATTGTCTGAACAGCAAATTTAGATATTTTTAACTGAACTTGTTCAATAAAATATATATTTGAAGTAAGATTAATAAACAAATTCTCGATTGAAAAGGGTATTTGTAAAAAGCTTGCCTAATTATCGGCTAAATCCATTCCGATTCAACACCATCCTGTTTTGTTATGAATTGCCGTGAAAGAGATTCGATTTTTCCGAATGAAAAACCATGAATGGCAAATGTAACTTATAGAATCATTGTATGTCTTTTTCTAAAACGAAATTTTGATTGGTACAGTCTTGTTTGATTATTGAAATAGATTTTGTTAAAAATTCTTAAGTCAGTTCTGGTTTGATATGCAACCATCTGCATGACATGAAAAACATGGTGGCAACTCTGTCTGCAATCTGACATGAAAGTGATTTGCTTGAATTCTGAATGAATTTGCCAATGATTTATTAACCCTTTACCACACAATCCCCAGTTTTTAAGACCTTGACAGAGAAGGCATTTGAAAACATTGTGGGAAAAGGAGAAAATGCTGGTAACCAGCATTTTCTCCTTTTCCCACAATGTTTTCTACCCTATCATAGACAGAAATCATAATTTGAGTCACAATCAAGTAGTCGTCTGCAAATGTTCTCAATCTGACAGAATACAAAATGTTGTCGTTTGGTAAAGAGTTAAGAAAGTGGCTGAACATTTTCAAATGAAGATGTTCCTAAAAGTTCTTCTTTTTTGTAATAATACTAGGTTTAAAACATATTTGCTACACAGAACAGAATGAGACCCATTCATACATTACATGCAAAAGAAAAAAAAAATGTGAAATGTCTAATAGATAAATGTTGATAGGTCAATCAGCATGTATGCATGTAGCCTTAAAATTCATTAGTTCAAAGTAGTTACGGTCCAATCAAGAAAAAGTCAAAATTTAATCAGAGTATAGAATAAATCATCAAATAATTTTCTAATTTCATTTTTTACATAGCGTCATAAAAAATATCATTCAGTTTCATCCAAACATTTGAAAGAAAATACACTTTGACCTTCACCCTCTCCCGCTACCATTCCAGGCATTTTGGGAAAAGACCCCTGGCCAAATTGGGAAAAAAAAAATCATCGACAAATGTCATAATTGGGAAAATAATATTGACAAAACATATAAAGTTTGGAACACATTTAACCGTATAATAAACTTAATAGATCTAAGGCATTTAATGCACTACTGAATAAATGCTGCTTCTTTTTTTCAAACTTCTTGCTTTTTGGATGGATGTGCTCTCTTTTGTCCGTTATACTAGTTCCAGTGGTCTTATCTGTAAGACCCCCCCCCCCCTTCCTATGTCAAGTAGGATTTTTAAATTCTCTTATAACGGTATGTTTTTCTGGTGAATGAACAGCGGAATTATTTCCTGTTTTATTTTCTATATGGTGTGTATGCAAGTCAGCTGATAGAAGTCATTATCAAGGCTAAATAAGACAGACTGAAGAGCCTCTGACCAGTCCAGGTCTTTTTGACATTTGTTTTGTCATGTGTTTTCATGTTTTTTTTTCCATGACGATTAATCTTTGAAAACGATTTTAGTGTGTTTTGACATATATGGAAGTATTGATAAATCGTCCTTTTCTGTGGTAGACCTAATACAGTATTGAAAGAACCCCTGTTAAAAATTAACTGTGGAGAGGAAACTTCACTCTAGATTTCTGCGTCATACGAGTTCGAGAGTGTCGATAATCTCACAGCCATAGTGATACCGGCTCTTTAATTAACATCTTGATTTTACGACCCACAACTGATTCCAGTGCTAAGACAAAGACGAAGAACAAACGCTCAAAATTTGAGAGAAGGAAAAAACTCATGGTCTATATTAGGCCGGATATTTTTCATAACTTGTTCCTGGTTCAGGACTATCAATTTTGGAGCTCGGTTTTGATTTTTGCCTTACGAAACTTCACTTCGCAGCAAACATTTGCCTAGAAGTTTACAAAAAAAATGTTTGCCCAGTCTAAAACTTGAGCAGTTAGAACGGTTTACAGCCAGATAATCGAATCAGTGCATGAATCGATTGAAAATATATGAACGCAGTCTATAGTTCATTCACCCCCAAATAGTATCGCACCTAAAATACGATCGTTGTCAATTTCCTGCTTGAAACTGTAGTCAATGCCCGCAGTCGATGAATTTTAGCAAGTTATTTAGTTAAAAAATGAGTCAAAACGCACAAATTTTTGTCAGGATAAAACCCTGGCTGATACATCAGATGATTTTCTTTTTCTAGAGTCTAACTGGGAATTTTTTTCATGGAAGTGGGGAAAAAATACACTTTTTCGATTGGGAATGGGGCCGAAATTCGGCCCCGTAAGAAAGGAGGAAAAACCCCTGCATTCTGAAACTGATTCATGTGACTTCAATAGTTTTCGTCAAAAAATCATTGCAGCTTGATATATTTAACGCCGATTTGCAGTCACATGATTTCAAAATATTGCCACGTGACCTAGCAGATGATCTAATACGTCATCATGTATTTTGTTTAGTAAAACTGCCTGTAATAAAGGATTTCAGATGGTGGGTAAATGGTATTCAGCATGTAGGTGCCAATTACATCATTTTCACTTCCGGCATATTTTTCTTCCATTCTATACTTTTATTTTGGAAATTGAAGTAGGCTAAGGTAGACAAATGTCCTAGTAAAGGTATTTAAATTGAAAATAGGGATAAGACAAGCCGCTAGAGGACATTGACTTTTATTATGACGGAAAAATACTGATTACCTCGAGGCAACATATACCATGAATCTACAAGTCGTGACCGTACGCCTAAATATTTGGACGACTTCAGCAGCAAACCTTCATTCAGTCAACTTCAATTTAGTTCAAAAACAAGAAACAAAGATACATTGCACCTCTCTCCTTTTGTCATATGATTTTATGTGGCGTGTTTTTAACCAAAAGAAATGGCAATGTAAATGATCAATAAAAGGAGTGCCTTGTCAAACAAAAAGTGAAAATACAATGTTGAGAGTGAAACTGAAATCAGGAAAACATTGGACATTTCCCAGGATAAAATTGCAAGTGTTACAAAGTGTTTAATGCAACAACCGTCATTTCTGACACATAATTGTAATAAAGAAACAACATCGTAAGGCATACATTTAGCATTGACGCTTTTCCGTCTATTCATTTCCTTGAAAATGGAAAACTGCGCTTCACCTTTTTCTTGGAGTTTACATTTCTTGTGCAACACAGAACCTATTTTTCTTTTCTTACTTTTCATTGGTTAATTCATCTAGTAAATAGATTTTAATTGGTTAGGAAATTTCTAGCCGGTGTTGTTATATTCACTTTATCGTGACTATTACATGAAACCAAATGGAATTTAAGATAAGAAGAAAAATGTAAACAACAATATGTTGACACAATCTTTAAACCGAGAGACAAATGAAATAAAATCTTGATTATGCTAATTACACTGAAAATTTTGAAAAAAAAAAAAGGTAAAATAAACGAGACGATACAAAAGACTAGTAGAAGTTTGGCAATATTTTTGTAGTATTACATTCGAATTCAAGACAATTGAGTACAAGCGAAAACTTAATATTGTCTTTGTCTAATAGATAGCATAAAATACAATTTCAAATTTATAAAGGAGTGTTTCAGCAAAGAGGTCGCTTTAAATGTCATAATTGAATACTAAAACATGGCTAACTAGAGCTAGGCAATTTTACGAAGCGAGAGGCCAAAGTCCATTTTTCAAAATTGCAAAAGCCTGATAAATTTGTGTTTAAATCCAGCTCGGCACAATACTCAGTTACCACAACGTATCTAATACTTGGGTATTTTGTCATTAATATTTGAGACTATACGAGGAATTCCGATGTTGTAATGTAAATTCGTGTCAGTCTTGAAATCTCCAGACAACAAAAGTTTTGCCTTGGCTACATGTATGTTGAGGGGATGCAACCTAAATGTACCCAAACCAAAACGTACCCGAAAAAAATAAGTCTTAACGTACCCAAAAACAAAGCCAAAATGTACCCAACAGGAAAGTCGAAACGTTCCCAAAATTTAATTTGCCTTGTATAAATTTAAATATTATCTAAAAGTAAAATATGGTATGTACTTTATCTTTTAACTCTTTACCACACAACAAAATTTTAGGCTAGTCCAAACTGAAAGTATTTGAAGACGACAATTTATATGTGCCCCAAATGATTGGGTTTCTTCTTGAAAGGTTAGAAATCATTGTGGAAAAAGGAGAAAATGCTGGTTACCAGCATTTTCTCTTTGTCCCACAATGTTTTCATAAGTCTTATTTCCCAGGGTCATTAAAATTTGGGATTGTGTGGTAAAGGGTTAAGGATGGTTTATCGCCAAAATCACAGTAAATGTTGTTTATACTTTTGAATAGAAGCATTTTTAAACAAATGTCAAACATATCAGTATTCTTTAATTAGGACTATTCAAGCATAACAAACAAGTAATTTGTGTTGTAATATAGCTGTTTACGTGATAAAAGATAATTTACACAGGAACAAACTGTTACAGTAGTAATTTGTACCGTTCTTCTATTTCTTTTCCCAAAAAGTTTACAGTTAATTGGTTAGTCAATTTATGTTTCAAATGAAAACAGTTAACTCTTTACCAAACAACAAAATTTTAGACTTGTCCAAATTGAAAGCATTTGCAGATGACAAAATAAATGTGACTCGGAAATTGAAATTTGACTTTGGAAGAGTAGAAAACATTGTGGGAAAAGGAGAAAATGCTGGTTACCAGCATTTTCTCCTTTTCCCACAATGTTTTCAGAAGGCTTCTTCCTCAGGGTCGTTAAAACCAGGGATTGTTTGGTAAAGGGTTAAGCACAATCAATCCAACATTTTTTTTTTATTACCAAGCACAGTTAACCTTTTACCACATAACACAGAATTTTAACGCCCCTTTTGAAACTGGCTTATGAAAACACTTTGGATAAGGAGAAATTGCTGGTAACAATTTCCTCCATTTTCCACAATGTTTTCTATCTCCAAACCTTTTTCTACCCTTCTCTACCAAATGATAAAACTTTAGACTTGTTGAACTTGAAAGCATGTACAGACAACAAACAAAATATAACTGAGATAATGGTTATTGTCTTCAAAAATGAAGCAATACCTGTGGGACAAGTAGAAAATGCCGTTTGCAACAAGCATTTTTTCCTTTCCCACATGGCCTTCAACAGAATACTTCCTCAGAGTCTTAAAATTTGAGATTGTCAGTGGTAAAATTTGAAACTTGTAGAACTTGAAAGCATAATTATGCAGACGACAAATTAAATGTAGGTGAGATAATGGTAATTGTCTGCGAAAATTAAGCAAGGACTGTGGGACAAGGAGAAAACGCCAGTTAAAAGCATTTAATTTGTTAACCGCTTAAAGTTTGTTCCTTTTTTTTTTAATTATGTGCAAATTAAAACATAATGTATATCTCAGTTTCCTTTAAATGTGAAGATGTATGAGGATGGTTTATGGATAAAATATATTATCTTTAAATAATGGAGGATAAAGATATTTAGGTATCTGATTTTTAGTCATAAATATCAATCATGTTAAAAATAAGACACAGCCATGTTTTCCATAAAGCATTTGCTCTAATTAGCTTTGTGATATGTTTTATCTTTAGTTCATTCAGGTTGAAAGCAGCATAAAACACCAATTATAATTATTTGATTGAATGGTATTTTATAATCAAAGGTTTGAATCCCAGCCATGGCAAATATTCCCTCCACTAAGACTAAACTGTCATGTTCTAATGATTTATCTGTACAAAATATCAACTTTCTCATCTGAAAAAAAAAAATCTGTCAAAATCTAGATCTATTGTATATGCTTAACATGCAACATATCATCTTACAGGTTTAATCCTTTCCCAAACAATCCCTGGTTTTTACGGGTCAGGAATAGAAGCCTTTTGAAAACATTGTGGGAAAAGGAGAAAATGCTGGTAACCAGCATTTTCTCCTTTTCCCACAATGTTTTCTACCCTATCATATAGAAAAATCATCTTTTTAGCAACTGTTAATTTGTCATCTGCAAAATGCTTTCAATTTGGTCTGGTCCAAAATTTGCCGTTTGGGAAAGGATTAAAATGCATTTATGTCTTGTTACACACAGGAAGATTGCAGTTGAAGGACTAAAATCTAAATCTGTCTCATGAAAATCAGTTGAAAGCTTACCTGAGCACATAGTGCTGAAGATGAGCTATTGTGATCATGCTGTGTCCGTCGTGGGTCTCGCGTCGTCTTTTGTGCAGTCATCATCATTTACCTTATGTGCACTCTGGAGGCCACAAGTTCAGTCTGAAACTCATAAAACTTGGTCAGAATGTTTGTCTTGCTAATATCTCAGACAAGTTCAAATTTGGTCATGTCAGGTCAAAGAGTAGGTCACCAGCCCAAATCTTAGAAAAACCT
Source organism: Hippopus hippopus (assembly GCA_946811185.2). NCBI lineage: Eukaryota > Metazoa > Mollusca > Bivalvia > Cardiida > Cardiidae > Hippopus > Hippopus hippopus. The sequence goes on along the minus strand of OX328107.1, from coordinate 35,160,009 downwards.
TGTGTGCACCCTAGAGGCCACAGTTTTAGCCGGATACTAGTGAAACTTTGCCAGAATGTTTGTCTGGATGATATCTTTGACAAGGTCAATATTGGGTCATGTTGGGTCAAAAATTAGGTCACTGGATTAAATCTTAGAAAAACCTTGTGTACTCTATAGAGGCCACATTTTCAGCCAAATACTTATGGCACTAGGTCAGAATGTTTGCCTTGAAGATATTTTGGACAAGTTCGAAATTGGGTCATGTCTGGTCTTAAAGTAGGTCACTGGACCGAATCTTAGAAAAACCTTGTGTGCACTCTAGAGGTCACATTTTAAGCTTGATACTCATGAATCTAGGTCAGGGTATTTGTCTTGATGGTATCTTGGACTTGTTTGATATTGGGTCATGTTGGGTCAAAAAGTAGGTAACGAAGCCAAATCTTAGGAAAACCTGATATGCAGTCTAGAGACTACATTTTCAGCCTGATACTCTTGAAACTTGGTCAGAATGTTTGCCATGTTGATACCTGAGACAAGTATGAAATTGGGTCATGTCTCGTGAAAAAGTAGGTCACTTAATAAGATATGTTTTACATCATCATGATCAGGATATCTGCAGCTTTATCAACCGTAGATGACTCAGGTGAGCACTTTAGGGCTATTAGCCCTCTTGTTTTTTAACAGAGGGAAGATGGAAGCTGAAATAATATCTGAACTTCCTGCAAAAATATTTGCTGCAAGAGAAAGAATCAGAGCCAATGTGTTAAAAACCCCACTGATGTACTCTCCATGCCTGAGTCAAACATCTGAGGTTTATCTTAAACTAGGTAAGTCATGCCAAAGCTCAATTTAACCCTATAGTAAACAAACTCAAGTTTTAATGACCCTGAGAAAGAGGGCTTTTAAAAACAATGTGGGAAATGGAGAAAATGCTGGTAAACAGCATTTTCTCTTTTTCCCACAATGTTTTTTTTTTTTTTCCTTTCAGCAACAAAGTTCACATTTTGACACTTTCCATTTTGTTTTCTGCACATGCCTTCCAATTAAACAAGTTGATTGTATGATTGTATGGTGTTTAATGCCGTTTTGAACATTATTTCAGTTATATCATGGAGGCCTGTGCACCTATCCATGTTTTCCTGAAGTTTCTTTTACCAGTACTCTGCGTGATATTCTTTCCAAGCCACTGGTTGCTTTCCCACATAACCATAGTCGAGACAATGGTCAGCCGTGAGAGAGGAATGAATCCTGTCACAATGACTATCATCAATCCTCGGAAAGAAATTGGCCAAGCCGGGAATCGAACCTACAACCCCTTTTTGTCAAGTCCAGTACACTACTGACTGAGCTACCGGGACTCCGCAATTGGACAAATCTAAAAATTTTGTCATTTAGTAAAGATGTAAACTTTTACCTTTTGAATGTGTGATCTTTATGTCCATTTTCAACATTATTTCCATTATATCGAGGTGACCAGTGCAGCTATCAATGCTGGAGTTTCTTTTTACCAGTGCTTCGCACAGTATTCTTTCCCATGTAACCATCATCGAAACAATGAACAGCAGTGAGAGAGGAATGAATTCTATCGTCAATCTTGGCAAAAAATTGGCCAAGCTAGGGTTTCAAACTAGCAACCCCCTATTCTTGAGTCCTGTATGCTACTGACTGCTCTACCTTGGCACGGCCCCTGAAAGAGGTTTTTGTAAACATGTGGGAATTGGAGAAATTTTGGGTAAACAGCATTTTCACCTTTCTCTCACAATGTTTTCTACCTTATCAAAGACAGAAATCATCATTGAGATACATTTGATATGTCGTCTGCAGATGCTTTCTATTTATTTCAGTCCAATATTTTGTTGTTTGGTAAAGAGAGTTAGCAATACCTTTATTACCTCCATCCTTTATTTTTCATATCTGTAGTGCTAGTGTGGGAGTCATGTAAACTAAGTATGTTCTATCATTTCATTTTCAGAAAATATGAAAACAAAGTGCAAAGATTCTTTTAGTGTTTGAACTTCAATAAAAATTTGGACTTCCATTTTGTTGCATTTGATTCCAATTTTTTCTAAATCAATGGTGTTTCAGTGATTATGCTAGAGTGATCTACTATGTGATATTTTTATCTTGATCAGTTTATTCATAGCTGAGTATGGGTAGCGCAGTTGGTGGCGAACAGGACTCGAGACCTGGGGATCTTTGGTTTGTAATCCCAGTTTGGCCGATTTCTTTCCAAGGATTGATGATAGTCATTGCAATAGGATTCATTTCTTTCTCACAGCTGATAATTGTTTTGATGATGGTTATGTGGGAAAGCAGCCACTGGCTTGGGAAGAATATTGTGCAAAGTACTGGTATAGAGGAGCTCCAGGAAAGCATAGGTTGGTGGAATGGGTGCCGTGATATAACTGAAATAATGTTGAAGATGGCATTAAATATGGTACAGTCAGTCTGTTAAAACTCTCGGTTCTATTATCAGATAGTGAGCAGACAACAGGTTCATTTAAACTTAGAGGAGCTTTCAATAAGATTATGTCTCTCAAAGAACGGGAACCAGGCATTTTAGAAAAAGGCTGTACAACAGCGTCTTCTGGGAACCATGCATTGGCTTGTGTAAGATTACATTTTATTTAACTTTATATTAAACAGTTTGTTTTTAATGACCCAGAAAAAAAAAGGCTTTTTAAAACATTGTAGGAAAAAAAGGAAATGCTGGTAACCAGGTTTTACAACAGCATTTCCTTGGAACCATGCACAGGCTGGTGTTAGATCACATTTATTTAACCCCTTACCAAACAGCCCTGTTTAACAACCCTGAATAAGAAGGCTTTTGAAAACATTTTGGGATAAGAAGAAAATGCTGGTAACCAGCATTTGCTCCCTTTCTCACAATGTTTTTTACATTAAAGATAGATATTTTTTTTTAGATGCACTGATTTTGTCCTCTCTAATTGCTTTCAATTTGGACTTGTGTAAAATTGCATTGTGTGGTAGAGAATTAAAGTAGCTAGGTTTGCATGTTTATTTCAGCTGAAAGCATCAAAGGCCTGTAATTGCAAGTTACAGTTATTCTGCCCCACTTACATTGCAAGTTCGAAGAAAGATCCCCTGCTAGCCATGGGTGCAGATCTAGTTTTGTACGGAGAGGATTGTGTCGAAGCAGAGTTAAAAGCCAGGAACACAGCTGAGGTTTGAGATGACAAGTTAGCAAGTCTTATAAATTTTCTCAGCACTATTGGCCAGATATGATAAAAACATCTGATATGAGGTAAAGGCAAAAACACCTTCATATGAGGTAAAAGCAAAAATGCCTTCAGTTAAAATCAGGAGCTCTTCGTATACAAGTATAGGCCCCCTAGAATTTGTTTTCAAAGTAACACGGTCTTCGCAAGATCTTCCCAAATGCACTGTATATGTAATGGATGTTAAGTGTGCTAGAAGTCCAATCTGATGCAATTGAAATCTGATGCACGGATTACCTTTTGCTTCAAACTGAAGTAAGAAGGCATTTGTAGCTCGGCTTTTTGAAACAAACCTCAAGGTATTGTCATAGCCCTGTCGTCATCTGTGTTGTGGTCTGGGTTGCATCTGCATCATCTGTGTCGTTGTGCAAATATTTTGACATTTTACAATAACTCTGTCATTACTGAAGATATTTATTTCAAACTCAGACTAGTTTGTGACTATCTAAAGGGGGAAACATATAACAAGGGCAGATAATCATAGATTGACTATTTTCGAAGAAAATGTCAAGGTATTGTTGTCCCCTGGCGTTGTCGTCGGACAAGTTAATGTCGGACAAGTTGTTAACTATCAAAAGGGGAGCCCCACAACAAGGTAACTATCAAAGTACATGCATTTTCTTAAATAGTTATGACCTTTTTTTAACTTAAAATTTTCACTGAAAATCAAGTTCTTGCAGTTGAGCTTTGGCACTTCAATGCAGTGCTCTCATTATGACTTGGAATTTGTTGTGCAAAAACTTTGACATTTTGTAATATCCCAGTTATAACTAAAGAAATTCACTGCAAACTTGGACTGGCCATATACAAGATCAGACTGCATATTATGTAATATCTGACTTTAAGATGGCAGAAAATATTGTGGGAAAAGGAGAAATGCTGGTTACCAGCATTTTCTATGTTTCCCACAATGTTTTAAAGGTCTTTTATTCTAAGGTTCTTTGAAACACAAGGTTATGGGTAAAGGACCAACTTACTGAAAAAATAAAATATCAGCAGACAACTTTTGTAACATGGGCCATGCTCTGACAAAAGGGGGCTTAATGCATCTCAGTGATGCATTTTACCAACAGGTCATCACATAGCTATGGATCCATAAAATTCACTATGTCTAACAACCGTCTGAATTATGAGGTAGACTGGTCCCTAGACAAGCAGAAATTGACCTGGGTTGATCATTTTTGCAGCTGCATTTAGCCCCTTTTTCACAGAGTATGGCTCACATCTGTGTAGAATATCGATTGTCAACATAGACTAAAGATTGTATCTTGAATACAATTAGAAGCTTTTTGGCAAAAGAGGAAATTGCTTGAGGGAGCAATTTCTGCTTTTACCACAATGTTTTCCACAGTGGACTGCTGCAAGATGATAAATGCTGTGATAAGACAATAATGAATGAAAGATCTTTACCAGCTTACAAAATTTTAGGATTGTCCCTGTTGAAAGCATTTACAGACAACAAAATTAAACTAGGCTTAGATAATGAAATTTGTTTTTAATCCATTACCACTTAGCAAAATTTTAGACCTATCCAAATTGAAAGCATTTGCAGACGACAATTTCAAAGTGGCTCAAATGGTGCAATTTTGCTTTGATTGGGTAGAAAACTTTGTGGGAAAAGGAGAAAATGCTGGTTACCAGCATTTTCTCCTTTTCCCAAAATGTTTTCAAAAGGCTTCTTCCTCAGGGGTGTTAAAAGTCGTCATTGTGTGGTAAAGGGTTAATAGGGTAGAAAACATTGGCCAAACGACAAAATTTTAGACTGGTCCAAATTGAAAGCACTTGCAGACGACAAAATAAACGTAGCTCAAAAATTGAAATTTGTGTCCAGCAGGGTAGAAAATATTGTGGGAAAAGGAGAAAATGCTGGTTGCCAGCATTTTCTCCTCTTCCCACAATGTTTTCAAAAGGCATCTATCTGCGGGTCGTAAAAACCAGGGATTGTTTGGTAAATGGTTAATACCTACACAGTGTTGTTGTTTGTCAAAAATATCTAACAAGGTTGAGATAATCGATAATCATTGAGCCATGGCGAGACAAAATTATCTACATGTATTCTCACAAGCGTATAAGATATTTTTGATATACAACATCACTGTGTATATATCATATTTATCTTTTAACATCTGTTTTGTTGGTGTTTATTATTTCTAACAACGCAAAAAAAAAAAAAAAAACCACAACTTTAGCAGTAATTGCAGATGATATAGAGATAGATTAGCTGTTAAAATGACTTCATGAATGCTGTTGACTTTGTCATAAAGTGTGACATTTCACCTTAGAAAATTTGTTCCTGTTCTACCGGTATAAATGTCTGTGGTATATCAAAAACACATATCACATAGGTGTTTTTGCATGTTTATTTGGCTAGTTGAAAGACAAAAAGGAGAAAATGCTTAGTACTAACTTCTTTTTTCTTCCTTTTCAAACAGTATTTTTGAAAGCTTTATTCTTCATGGTCACTAAACATGGAATTGTTTGGTAATTAAGATCTTGTTTATAATTTCAGAGTTGTGGTATGACCTACATATCGCCATATAATGACTGGGAAATTATTGCAGGGCAAGGAACCATTGGGTAAGCTATTTTCACATTTCTTGTTCCTGCTTCAGTATACCGCTGTGACATACATGTCACAGCTTGGCTGATTCCTTATACCTTTACCAAACAACAAAGTTTTAGACTGGTCCAGATCGAAAGCATCTGCAGATGACACATTAAATGTGACTAAGAAACTGAAATTCCTCCGTTGAAGGCTAGAAAACATTACAGGAAAAGGATAAAATGCTGGTTATCAGCATTTTCTCCTTTTCCCACTATGTTTTCAAAAGTCTTCTCTGTCAGGATTGTTAAAACTTGGGATTGTTTTGTAAAGGGTTAAACCTTTGCCACGCAGTTCCGACTTTTAATGATCCAGAGGATGAAGGCTTTTGGAAATATTATGGGAGAGGGAGAAAATGTTGGTAATCAGTTCTGTTGTGTAGGAAAAAATTCACAAAAACTGATATACATCTTTAGCTCACCTGAACACAAAGTGCTCAAGGTGAGCTATTGTGATCGTGCTGTGTTCGGTGCCCGTCATTTGTTGTGCGGTTGTCAACAATTACCTTGTATGTGCTCTAGAGGCCACATTTTCTGTCCAATAGTCATTAAACTTGGCCAGAATGTTTGTCTTGATAAAATTTTGGACATGTTCTAAATTGGGTCACAAAAAGGTAGGGTTAAAAAGTAGGTTACAGGTCCAAATCTTAGAAAGATCTTGTGTGCACTCTAGAGGCTACATTTTCAGCTTAATACTCATGAAACCTGGTCAGAATGCTTGTCTTAGTCATATTCAGGATGAATTTTAAAATTGGCTGTGTCAAGTCAAAAAGGAGGTCACAGGGCCAAGTCTTAGTTAAACCTTGTGTTCACTCTAGAGGCCACATTTTATGTTGGATGTGCATGAGAAATGGTCAGAGTGTTTGTCTTTATGATATCTTGGACACTTTGGAAATTGGGTCATGTCTGGTGAAAAAAGCAGGCCACTGAGAGAAATCTTAGGAAAACATTGTATGCTCTCTAGAGGCCACATTTTCAGCCCAATACTCATCAAACTCTGTCAGAATGTTTGTCTTGATGATATCCTGGACAAGGTTGAAATTGGGTCATGTTGGGTCAAAAAGTAGGTCACTGTGACAAATCTTATTTTCTGCTGGATACTTTTGTCAAACTGTTTGTCTTCATGATATCTCAGGCAAGTGTGAAATTGGGTTATGTTGGATCAAAATGTAGGTTGCTGGGTCATATCTTAAAAAAACCTTGTGTGCATTCTAGAGGCTACATTTATCATTGGATACTAAAGAAACTTGGTCAGAATGTTGGCCTTGATGATATGTGTATCTTGCACGAGTGTGCAACTGGGTCTCGTCTGGTCAAAAAGTAGGTCACTTGGCCAAATCTGAAAAAAATCTCATGTGAACTCTAGAGGCCACACTTTGAGCTTGATTCTTAGGAAACATTGTCAGAATGTTTGTCTTGATGATATCTCGAACAACTTAAAAATTGGCTCATGTCGGGTTAAAAGTAGGTCACCTTGCCAAATCTTAGGAAAACCTTGTGTATACTCTAGAGGCCACATTTTCTGTCAGATACTCATGAAACTCTGTCAGAATATTTGTCTTGATGATATTCTCTGACAAGTTAAATAATAGGTAAAGTAGGTCACTAACACTCATGTGTTTTACATCTTTACAACCAGGATCTCTTCAGCTTTATCAGTTCCCTATGACTTTACTCTACACCCATTGGCCCTCTTGTTTCCTTTGTAGTTTGACACAGTAGAAATTGAATTTCAGGGTGGAAATTTTGGAAGATTTACCAGATGTGGAATGTGTTTTAGTGGCTGTTGGAGGAGGTGGACTAATTGGTGGAATAGCCACATACCTGAAGAGCAAGAATAAAAATATAGAGGTTTGAACTATACATGATACTAAACAATATCTTGTTGTATAATATTGTAAAATGTTAACTAGAAGGTACATATTTCAAATGTACATCACAATTAATTGAGTGATATACAAGCAATTTCGTTGAAATGATATCCCCCGCCGAAATATTTACTTGACCACGTAACTTAAAATCACTCCCAGTCGGCCATTTTTCATCGAATCAAAAAATAAAAAAAAAAAAGGGTGTCGGCGGAATGGGTTATTGTACACATGTATAAAGTTTCACGAAATTCCGTCCAATGGCATTGGAGATATTCTCTGGGACGGACACACAGACGGACAGACGGACAACTCTAAAACTGTATCCCTCCGCCTTCGATGGGGGATAATAATAGATACACTTTTTAATCTAGTACTGTGAATGTGAAATCAAAGGAATATATTGCCCTTAAAGGATACTGCTCAGCATGAAGAGTTTCTCCTGTTATTGTTATTTTCTCTTGCCTTCTACATTGATTTCTTGCCTATTTAAACATGTACTAGTTCTAATTATAGATAAGATTGAAGCATTTGCGGGAATGGACATGTCTAAATAAAAAACAGTTCAGTTAAAGTATTCAGATACTGCAATTTAACCCATTACCACACAATCCCTACTTTTGACGCCCCTGAGAATGAAGCCTTTGGAAAACACTGGGAAAAGGAGAAAATGCTGGTAACCAGCATTTTCTCCTTTTCCCACAGAGTTTTCTACTCTTCCCAAACTAAATTTTAATTTTTCAGTCACCTTTATTTTGTCGTCTGCAAATGCTTTCAATTTGGACCAGACTAAAATTTTCTCGTGTGGTTAAGAGTTAAGAATGATGTAATGTCCATAGTCTGTTGATACATTTCACAGTTCAGACTGATTGTTTAGCCCCATCAGAGTCATGTATACAATATGAAAAAGGCAAAGCCTCAATACGAGCGACGTGAATGATTTGTGGAACATATATAGATGTATTAATTCAGATGACGAGCTAGATTCTAGATCTTGAAATCAAAGGGTGTGAGTTTGAATTCCGGTTTGCCAAAACTAATTTTGAGCGTTGTCAAAAGTAGAAAGCATTTTTCTTTTGTAGATTTGTACATGTGAAATAGGGTGAATGTCCCTGATTTCCGTAACAAAAGAAAGACAGTTCCTTGACACTTTCGTTAATTTATGTCCAGAAAAATAACTTGGAATAATTATTGGTTCACACACTTGTAAAGACCATTTTATGGGAATATTTCCTCACTGCATGTAGATCTAGACCTATATAAGATAGACTTTGACTTTTACGAGGAATCGGTCAGTAGGTTGAGAAGAATATTGAGCAGAGTACTGGTAAAAGGAACTTCAGTCCTGAATGCATGGTAGGTGCACTTGCCGCCGCAATGAATATACACATAAAAAGGAAAAAACAAACAAACAAAAATCTTGAGCCATGTTGCAGTAAAAGATGGTTTAATGCATGTCTGTGATGCATGATACCAAGAAAGTCATCACGTAATTTTACATCCATATTGTATGATAACTGACTGAATCGAAAGGCATACGTACTGGTCCTTTGACATTCAAAACGTTGAAAATAGATCTAGCAAAGAGTTTTGACCCAGGTTAGCTTGCGCAGACTACACGGGCAGACCTGGGTCAAAAGTTTTGCAAATGCAGTAAGACCCCTTTTCACAGATCATAAATCCGGCTTTCTCTGTAAATGGTATTTTGAAACAGTCAATAAACTAGTTTAGTCATGATTTCTACGACACAATATGCATGCATGACGTAAGAATAGTATGATTTATGACGTCATTATTTGCTAGCATAGATCATTGCGTATGTTCATACACAAATAGACGTTTAATACACTGAAAGTAAGTAAGAAATAAGATAATCATTACTCATTAAACTGATAATGATTTTTAAGTAATCATTCAATCGGTAAATATTTATTGTCATTTTTGACCAATCAGGTACTTGTGCGAAAGATTGTCATACGTGTGACGCTGTGCGACTAACCGGAAGACACTCGGTTTTTTAGTTATCCCAATTTAGATTTAGACTAAAACCCAGAACGAAGTCGGAATTTCATTTTTAAAAATCTAGAACGGTGTTACTGCAAAACGAGCTTTGCTCATTACGGGCTTTGCCCGTAACTCGCTGTCGCTCATAACACAAGGTCTTTTGATACAACCCACTGACACTCAGAGTGGATGATCTTTATCTGTTATGCTTGACCAAACAATGGACACTATAAATCCAAGATCAGACTGCACTTTCTTTTCGATCTGGTCTTGATTTATGTGATACATTGAAGCCCTGTTTTGGCTGATGGCACAGAAAGTGTAGAAGATCTGTATCTTAATTACATCTTAGTGTTACATTTATATTTGAGCCACGCTCCGGCAAAAGGGGGCTTAATGCATTTCCATGATACATGATACAAGCCCAAGTCATCACATAATTATGGATCCATTAGAGCCACTTTTTTAAATAATTGACTTAAATCCTGAGGTAGACTGGTCCTTTGACAAACAGAAAATTGACCGATTGTGAAAGGTTTCGGCCCAGGTCAGCCTGTGCAGACTGCACAGGCTGACCTGGGTCGATACTTTTCGCAGATGCTTTAAGCTCCCTTTTCACAGAGCATGGCTCATTTATTTATTGAGATTCTACTGTATATATACATTGTATATTTCATTGAAAATGATTTATTCCCACAACTGTTAAAAATCTCTGGAAAAATCCTTTAAATTAAATACATAACAGCAACTGAAATATGACTGTAATTGTTGTACTTCAGCACAGACAGGCCTTTTAAGCTCCATTGGTCCATCATGGAGCACTAAAATTTTCCTTGGTCAATTATCAAACACTTATTACATAGCACATTGGTGCATTGCCTGTGCATCACGGAATACTCAAATTTTCGTAAACACCGTTACTACAAATAGCAATTTTGTGACTGCCTCAAATGGGTAATTAAACTTTAAAAATAAAGTGGTGCTGCTTTCCAAATAAAAAATTTCATGCTTATACAAAATAACCCAAGTTGCTATTAGCAGGTTGAAAACAATCTAGTAAAATCATAGGCCTTTGAAACTCCATTGGTCTATTATAGGATACTGAAATTTTGGTTATCGGACATCTTTACTATAAATAACACACTCGTGACTGCCTCTATATTGTATAGAGCAAAAAAGGAGTGCAATGAAGTCAAAGGAAATTTGATCCCCTGTCCCCTTTCAGAGATAATATTTCACCAAAAACGGAAAAATAAACCTAGTTACCATTCCAGATGGGTTCACAAATGATTTTTCATGTGTACCCTAACCTTCAAAAGTTCCAAATGGCTATTGTTATCAAACAATAGTGCTGATCTCCAAAATGTTAAAAAGCTTCAACATTTTCTGGATCGCCATGCGCCGACGTACGTCAATTTATTATTCCGCTATAGGGGATTTAGTGCATCTCCATGATGCACTATACCAAACAAGTCACCACGTGATTCTGGGTCCATGGCTTCCATTTTCTTCCGACAGCCGACTGAATCCTGAGGTGAAATGGTCCTTGGACATGCAAAAAATTTACCAAAAGCAAAAAGTTTCTACACAGGTCAGCCTACCCTGGCATGGCTCGTTTATAATTTTAGGGGAGAAAAATGCTAAATTTCTGGCATGTACTGTAACTGGATTGCTGTCAATTTTGAATACTGTGTTGAAAAACAAAATGGACATACATGTACGAACTTTCTTTGCAGAGAACATTGTTGTTTTCTTTGAGCAGGTTATTGGATGTCAACCTGACAAATCAAAAGTAATGTACGAGTCTATACAGGCAGGAAAGATCACTCATGGCAAATCGTATGATACTTTGTCAGATGGGACTGCTGGGGATATAGAGGAAGACTCGGTGGGTTGTAAACTTTTATTTATTCCCTTCAACATCTACCAAATAAACCAATCTTTAAACAACTTTGAGGTGGGAAAAGGAGAAAATGCTGGTTACCAGTTTTTATTGACAGTGTTTTTAAACCTTTTCAGACAAATTTTGTCATTTGAGCCACATTGTCTTCTGCAAATGCTTTTAATATTGACAGTTCTAAAATTACTGTCAGGTACAGAGAGAGCTGAAAAACTTAACTCTTGTAGTGCTACATAAATGAAATAGTCATTTTCAGAAAGTATTAAAAGAAAAGGGCATGGATGATTTCTATTTCAAAGTTGTTTGTGTCATTATACCTGACACAGAAGCCAATAGTGTAGATCAGAGATCAGACTGCATGTTTTTTAGATCTTGATCTTCACTGTCTGCAAAAGCAACTAAATTCCGGTTCAGATTGAGGGTTGATTCTTTACCAAACGACAAAATTTTTAACTGGTCCAAATTGACAGCATTCGCAGATGACAAATTAACCCTTTACCAAACAATCCCTGGTTTTCACGCCCTTTGGAAAGAAGGCTTTTGAAAACATTGAGGGAAAAGGAGAAAATGCTGGTAACCAGCAGTTTCTCCTTTTTCCACAATGTTTTCTACCCTATCAGAGACCTAAAGCTCATTTGTACCCATTCTGAATTTGTTGTCTGTGGATGCTCTGAGTTTGGAAGAGTCTAAAATTTGTTGTTTGGGAAAGCGTTAAATGTAACTCATAGTAAGAAATTTGTCTATTATAGGGTTGGAAACATTGTAGGAAAAGGAGAAAATGCTGGTTACCTGCATTTTTTTCCTCTTCCCACAATGTTTTCAAAAGCCTTCCTCCACAGTGAAAGTGCAGATATTTTGGCCAAATGAGAAATTTTCAATATAGTATGCAATTTATGTTCCTGTCACAATTTCATCATAGGTCATTGTCTGCTAATGGCAAATTTTCTCCTTTTCCCATAATGTTGTTAGAAGCCTTCTTTCTCAGAGTTGTTACAACTAAGTAAAGAGTGAACATAAAACCACAGCGCAAAAGAAAACATTTATTGTTCATTTTCTCCTACTGTTACAATTTCATCAAAAGTAATCGGCTGCTAGTTAACTCTTCACTACATGACAAAATTTGCCAATGACAAATCAAAGTTGGCTTAAAATGCTGAATAGAGTTGAAAAACATTGTAGGAAAAGGAGAAAATGCTGGTATCCAGCATTTTCTCCTTTACCTACAATGTTTTCTTAATCAGTCTTTCAAAAACCAGGATTGTGTGGTAAAGAGTTAAAACAAGAGCACTGTAGTGGTGTCAACACTGTGCAGCTAGTGCTTGATTTTCAGTGAAAATTTCAGGTCAAAAGAAGGGGCATAACTGTGTCAAAAATACTTTGATACTTACATGCCTCTGTTGTGTGGGTTCCCCTTTGGATAATGAATATTTTGTCAATGTTTGAATTAAATATCTTCTGTAATGACAGAAATATTATAATATGTTTTATTGTTTAAAAATGTCATGTTTTTGGACAACGTCGACTGAGATGATGAGGACGAGACGACAGGGCTACTGCAATATCTTAAAGTTTTTTTCAAAAACAGCTGAGATATTGTATATATTTGGATGTATATGTAAATGCAAAATGCTATCATAGATTTTCTGATATCAAACAGGTGTCATTTCCACTCTGTAGAGACTTTGTTGACAGATGGATACTTGTAAGTGAAGAAGAAATTGCCAGAGCAGTTTTCTATATTCTGGACAATCATCATAAGGTAATATTAACCCTTAGGCTGCTAAGTGCAACTCACTGACCTTTTGCGGACACTGTAGATCAAGATTAGACTGCACAGAACGTGCAGTCTTATCTTTGATCTACACTGTCCGTTAAGGAGATATTATTCCCTGAAACTTAACTTTGAAATAGCAATATTTGGGTTTTAACTATCGAAATGAAAATTTCATTTTAATGAAGATTTTAAATTTTTATTTAGTTTTATTTTAGTTATTGAGCAGGATAAGGGTTAACCACCAGTAAGTGAGCCATGCTGTGTGAAAAGGGTGTTTAATGCATCTGCAAAAAGTACTGACCCAGGTCAGTCCGCACAGGCTGACATGGGTTGAAACTTTTCACTTTTGGTAAATTTTATGCATGTCCTTGAACCATTTTGCCTAGGGATTCAGCCAGTTGTAAGACAAATTGGGTTTTATGGATCCATAACTGAGTGATGACTTGCTTGGTATAATGCATCACAGAGATGAATTAATTCCCTTTTGCCAGAGCATAGCTCAATCATAAGTACAGTTGTCTGTCTGAACACACTGACATATTGAACTTACTTAACGTTTTACCAAATAATCCCAACTTTTGTCAGCCTAGAAAGAGAAGGCTTTTGCCAATATTGTGGGAAATGGAGAAAATGCTGGTAGTCAGCATTTTCTCCTTTTCCCACAATGCATTTTACCCTATGAAAGACAAAAATCATCATTTTAGCAAAATTTCATTTGTTGTCAGCAAATGCTCCGAATCAGGACCAGTCAAAGATTTTGTCATTTGCTAAAGAGTTAAGGGGGTCTAAGTCAAAAATGTAGACTTGTCCAAATTGAAAGCATTTGCAGACGACAATATAAATGTGGCTTAAATGATGGAATTTGATACTGATAGAGTAGGAAACATTGTGGGAAAAGGAGAAAATGCTGGTTACCGGCATTTTCTCCTTTTCCTTTAATGTTTTCAAAAGGCTTCTTTCTCAGGGTCGTTAAAACTAGGGATTGTGTGGTAAAGAGTTAAAGTATTACTGTTTTTTGGTTTTTCTGATGTATGTAAGCGGCTCTTTTGATCCTTTACCATACAGTTCTGAGTTTCAAAAACACTGTGGAAAGAGGCTTTTGAAAACATTGTGGGAAAAGGAGAAAATGCTGGTAACCAGCAATTTCTCCTTTTCCAACAATGTTTTCTGCTCTTTTAGAAGCAAATCCTGTATAGAAGATTGTGAAATGATTGCAGGAAAAGGAGAAAGTGCTGGTAACCAGCATTTTCTCCTTTTCCAACAATGTTTTCTTCTCTTTCAGAAACAATTCCTATCATTTTGGCCAAATTTATTATTCTTTTTCTGCAAATATTCAATTAATTAGGTCCATGTCAGTGTCTGCTTACATTGGTAACACTTTGAATCCCATCAGATGATTTTATTTGCAGACAGTGTAGATCAATACAAGATTCCATAGAGCTATATTGTACTATATTCTGTCAGATACTGTGGCCAATAATGAAAATAGAACTTATAAGGGTATCTACATGCACCCTTTACCAAGTGATAGACATTTTTAGACTTGCCTAAGCTGAAAGTATTTTGCGGATTGACAAAATTTAACCCTTTACCACACGACAAAATTTTAGATCTGTCCAAATTGAAAGCATTTGTAGATGACAGTTTTAGCATGGCTCATATGAAATGATTTTTCTTTGATAGGGTAGAAAACGTTGTGGGAAAAGGAGAAAATGCTGGTAACCAACATATTTTTCTCTTCCCACAATGTTTTCTAGCATTCCAAAGACAATTCCTATCATTTTAGAACATCTAATTTGTTGTCTGCACATGCTTTTGATTTGAAAAAGTCAAAATTTTGTAGTCCAGCCTGGTAGCTCAGTGAAAAGTGTATCAGACTTGTGACCCAGCAGTTGAGGGTTCACTACTCGGTTGAGGCAAATTTTCTTTAAGTCGATTTTTTTGCCTTTCAACCTCTGATGCATGTGAGAAAAGCAGTCAGTGGCTTGGAAAGAAAGTTGTGTCATTACTTGTGTGAAAAAGCCAGGAAACACATGCATAGGAGCACTGACGGCCTTGATATAACCTAAGCTGTAAAAACTGTATTAAACTCCAGTACAAACAAACCAACAAAACTTTTGTCATGTGGTAAAGAGTTAACCTTTTACCAGACAAAAAAATTTCATCCTTGTCCAAATTGAAAGCATTTGAAGACGAGAATTTCAGAGTGGCTCAAATGGTGCAATTTTTCTTTGATAGGGTAGAAAACATTGTGGGAAAAGGAGAAAATGCTGGTTACCACCATTTTCTCCTATTCCCACAATGTTTTCAAAAGGCTTCTTTCCAGGGTCATTAAAATTTAGCATTGTGCCATAAAGAGTTAAACAGTTCCTGATTCGGTTTTGCCTAAAGGTGAATTTTATGAGTAATTTTGTCATACTCCTACATATCATTCCACAGGTTATTGAAGGTGCAGCTGGGGTGGCTGTTGCAGCGTTCCTTAGCAACCAGGAGAGTTTCAAGGGCAAGAAGGTTGTCATCCTGATTTGTGGTGCTAATATAAATACAAACACTTTAAAGACTATCATACAGAAATACAGTGATTGATAATGACCTAAATCCATACACAAACTACAGTCAGTGGCCATAAGTATTCCATCAAAGTTTGAATCCTTTACATGTATCAACAATTTTTTATTCGAAAAATGTTTTTTACAAAGACATTAGTGAAAATGTCACCAAAACTTAACAGAATTATAACACAAGTAGATTTTAGAAAGCTACAAGTTTTAGAAAGTGACAAATTTGATGCCGGGCAATGAACAATAATAATATATTAGTGTGAATAGCTCCAGTAACCTCACTTTTGAAATAGCTCTTGGCCAGTGACTGTATATATAGCATAAATATAATACAGAATGCTGTAGTTCAAATGAAAAAAAAAAGAGAAAGTTTTAAATGTACATTTATGTAATATGTTTGTATGCCTTTCTATATGGCCTGCAACATGCGAAAAGGGACATTCGGACATTTGCGTAAAGTATCGTCTCAGATCAGCCTGCGCAATCCGCACACGCTAATCAAAAATGACACTTTCCATTTTTGTGTAATTTTCTGTTTTTCGCAAGTCTACTGTAGCACAAAATCAAACGTAGTCGTAAAGTGCCATCTCGGATTAGCCTGCTCGGATTGCGCCGGCTGATCCGAGACGATACTTTACACAAATGCCCGAATGCCCCTTTCTGTGTGTTGCAAGCCATATTTTATATACATTAGGCATGCTTTTTTTTCTTTGATATGCATTATGAAAGATATATTAACCCTTTACCCAACCACCCTGTGTTTTAATGATCATGATAAATCATTCTTTAGAAAACATTGTCGGGAAAGGAGAAAATACTGGTGACTAGCTTTACCTTCTTTTCCAAAATGTCTTCAAGCCTTTCAAAGACAAATTCCATTAGTTTAGGGTTATTTGATGTATTGATTGCAAATGCTTTCAGTTTGGACAAGTCCTAACTTTTTTTATATGGGTAGAGCAGGGACCGTATATCTACATACACGATCCCTGATTAGAGGTAAACATTATCATATGTAACATATGCCAAGGCTATATAGATTGATTATTAAACATATATACATGTATTAAGATTTTAACAAATATGAATATTATAATATCTTTCCCCAAATACCTCACTTGGATGAAACTGGTCCACTGTTGGTCAGGATTTGTGGGTATGTTTTTCATTTACAACTTTAAAGAATGAAACACACACATCAGAAGTTAGACCTGATTTGACCAATCAGCTTACAGTATTTTTAGCAATGTATAGCAAAGAGACAATTCTGATTGGTGGTATATATACAAAATTCATAGATATTTCTCATGTAGTCTAAGTGGGATAGGAAATCTTGTGCTGTAGCATTTGAGAAATAAACACTCGCTCATGCTTGTGTATATTTCCTATGTACAACAGTTCTCGTATTCTATCCTATACATACAAAGCATGACATAATGCGTATGATCCAAATTATATAGATAACTTTATGCTGTGCTGTATACTCTGGCTTGTATATATTCCATATACCATGGCACTCTCTTTCTATTTTTACCTTAAATTTAACTCTTTTTTATCACATGATAAAATAAAAGACCGGTCCAAAGTGAAATTAGTTTGGTAAAAGGTTTGGTAAAAGGTTGAGAATCGCTATTGTCCAAGATGTTCATTGTCACAAAAATATTTTGGTATGCCTGCAAAAGATATACTTTTTACAACTTTGTTAGAATGGAGGTAACACAAAAAATGGGGAGGCCCCTGGTCCATTTGCTATTTGATTTAAAAGGAATGTAGTCAAATAAATTGCCCTTTTTTGCATAAATAAACTTCTTAGTGGGCCAGCAGTGGGAAGAGAATCAATTTTAGTAGTAAGATGTAAAATAAAAAAATGTACATCCTTTTATCATTGTTATTATACTGAAATGAGCTTGTCTGTTTGTCTGTCAGCTTTTTGGTGTGCCTGTGCATCCAGTAAATTCTTGTCTGGAGTATATCTCCCAAAGTATAAAAGATACTGACTTCAATCTTCAAATATAGATTGAGGACAAGTGCAAGTTCTGTGACTCAGTCTTCAGTAGTTTGGGAGTAATTACCCTTTAATTTTACAGTTTATTTTTTTTTTTTTGTTTGGAGCATACCTTCCATAGTGTAACAGCCACTGACTTCAAACTTCATAATTATAGAGATAGATCACATTGAGGACGAGTGCACTTGAACTTCACACCCCCTGTAACTCTGTCTTCATTACTTTTTCAGTTATCGCCCTTAGGTATTTTTTTGTCCAGAGCATTAAAAGTTATTGACTTCAAACTTTAAAAACAGATCATATTGAGGACAAGCGCAGTGAACAAGATCTGTAATTCTGTCTTCAGTACTTTTGGAGTTATTGCCCGTTGTTACTTTACTTTTTTGGTTTTTGACATGACAGGATCGTTTCTGTAAACTTACATCAAAATTGGAGGGGTGTTCTCACAGAAGATGTTTGAAACAGAAGATGTTTGAAACAAAAGTTAACGTACGGACGCACGCACGTCCGCACGCACGGACGCACGCACGACGGACCCCAGGCCATGACATATCTCGCTGGCCTTCGGCCAGTGGAGCTTAAAAATAACCGGCTTATTTATCTAGAATACTTTATGTACTTTGATACGCGTAGGAAATAGGAATGATCCCCCTTTGAAACATTTGCAAACAAACAAGGTGGCGCATGGTATTACATACGTCAAAAAGGGAAAAAATCGATTCTGCCAGTTCTAGCAAATTTTCTGCATCAACACTGCTGTCATTTTGCGGGGACAGGATGTAAAGGAAGGTAAGAAGCCTACGTTTTGGTTGTATTATTTTAATACCGTGACTTCTCGTTCAATAAAGACATCTTCGGCATAATCATAATCAGTTTGGTCTTCATCATTCATGATAAACGGCACAAAGTTGTAGAAAATCTGACAGTGCAGAGAGAAAATTATATTGCGCGCGTTCGCGCTAACCTAAAATTGAAAACAAATTTTAGTTTCTGGCACAAAAATGGCTGTTTTTCACAAAAATCATAGTGAACACATAGTGAGGGGATGTCCTTTATACAGAAATATTGGCTTGAACTTTGCTCGGGTTAAGACGGCTGTAAAACAGGTATTTTTATCAGAATTTACACAAAAACTCATGGTTGGAAAGCTCTATCTTCCATCTTAAAATGCCACCGAAACCGCTCAAATTTTGATGACATAGTCAGCACATGATCTCATTTATCACCTTACCTGTCCCAAAATGGTGATTGTCAACACAAAAAACTGTCAAAACACGCATCAGATTGGCCTTGATTCATGCTTCATTTTGTCATGAAAAAACTAGTTTATTCACTTATTTTTAAAACAGTCCTTTAGAACTATATAAAAAGTGGTATATTATGATTAGAATAGATGATTTTATCATATTTCTACACAGAAAAGATAAGTAAACCAAGGCATTTTTCAACGGTAGCAGATACAACCGCCATTATTGGAAATCTCTTGTCCTCGCTAAAGACTTTAACGTTGATAATTTTTCCCATCTTGTGTGTTTTATGAATTAGATTGGTGCTGTATTTAGGCTGTATGTCATTAATTCACATCGATGTACAAACACTGGGTACGGCAATTACAACTTGGGTCTGTATAGTAGGTATCAAGACAGTTTCCATACAAGACAGTTCCCCAACACTTGTGTTCCATGTCAAATAACCTGTTACTGATAATTATGTTTGACGATCATGAAAAATAAATATTTGTGGATACTTGACGTACTGTCAAAGTTTTTCCAGGGCTTTCCCATATTTGGGACATTTAACCCCTTGAAATGAAACAAACAAGGCAATTCTTAAAATTTTGGGGGACATATACAAAATTTGGGGCCTTTGGTCCTATGCTAAAGTTTTGTTTGCAAAATTTGGTCATGTAGACCACCTACTTTTTAGACCAGTAACATTTAATGCATATTAGAGCTTAAAAGTTTCACTCATTTACTTGTCATTATGAGTGAACTCTAGGTCCAGACAAGTGTCTAAGTGCCGTCTGTCAAACAAGTGAAAAATGATGAGAAATCACAATAAAGCAATCGTGGCAAAGGCAAACTAAATAACAAGAAAGACAAAAAAATTTACACCGATTTTTATTATGATCATCTATTGTACAGATAAAAGCTTAAATGATTTAGATGCATTTCTGGGTTCTGTATAAACCTCCGATGTTTCTGAATGCAATGCATGCTGAAAATAGGTTTGAAATAAAAGACCAAAACAATTATTCTTTCCAATTGAAAGATGATAGCTTTCATATAAATAAGTGATTTCAATTTATTTCGTTAAATCTCTATACTTCTTTGGCATAAAAAAATCTTCCTCATTCTTCTGACTGTCTAAATGCAGTAAAGAACTTGTCTGTTTATTTTCTGTAGGACAAGTGATCTCAAATGAAGAAAGATAAGGTTTTTCAATTCACTCCTCCCATAGGATGAGCTAGTCTCCAAAAAATTTCCAAGCCCTGTATATTTTATACATGAAACATGCTAGCGGTCATTTGTCAGTACTTTTTTCGCTCATTTCAAAACTGAAATGGAAAAAATTTGTTACATTGTTGTAAATTGTGGTAATTAAAATTATGCAGTCTACTTTATTAACACTGAGCCTCTAAAAATTTTATTGACCAATAAGAGTCCTTCTATACAACAGTTTGATATGTAACGATCAAGTATAAAAGAAAGAAGTACCTGTGAGCACTCATCCTTTAAAAGAGAGGTCCTGGGTTCAAGTCCCTTACTTTCAGCAGGTCTTCTTCTTGATAGTTAACATATTGATGTCAGAAGTGCTTGTAAAGAACATAGGGGGTATGCTTATAAAGTGGGGGAGAAGTATAGCTTTAACTCATTACCAAACAACAAAATTTTGGACTCGATCAAATTAAAGTTTTTGCAGACGACAAATTAAATGTAGCTGAAATGGTGAATTCTGTGTTTGGTAGGGTAGAGAACACTGTGAGCAAAGAAGAAAATGCTGGTTAATGACATTTTCTCCTCTCACAATGTTTTCAAAAGGCTTCTTTCTCAGGGTCATTAAAACTTGGGATTGTATGGTAAAGGGTTAAAAAATTGGGAGGGGAATATGTGGTAATGTAATTTATAGCATGGGGTCCAGGTAGCTCAGTGGTAGGATACTAGCCCATTAACCAGCATTTTCTCCTTTTCCCAGAACGTTTTCTAGCCTTCCCGAACCAAATTTTAATTTTTCAGTCACATTTAATTTATTGTCTGCAAATGCTTTCAATTTGGACCAGTCTAGAATTTTTTCGTATGGTAAAGAGTTAAGTTTTGAAACTGTTCTTGTTTAGGTACTCTTTATCAGTGTTTATTGGTATTAGGTACGATTAATACTTAACTCTTTACCACACAACAAAATTGTAGACTTATCGAAATTGAAAGCATTTGCAGACGCAACAAAAAATGTGGCTGTAAATTTGAAATTTGTTTTGGGAACAGTGGAAAACATTGTGGGAAAAGGAGAAAATGCTGGTTACCAGCATTTTCTCCTTTTCCCACAATGTTTTCAAACGGCTTGTTTCTCAGGGTCGTTAAAAGTCGGGATTGTGTGGTAAAGAGTTAATTAGCCCTGTTTCTATTCACTAACATCATCATGGAATGTTAAAGATATTACTGACTTTTTTGCTTGAGGCTATGCAATTGCAATGCATTACAAACTTCTAACAGTTTAATGTCTCTGTCAATGCCAATTCAGTTTATTGAACATTTATTTATTGGGCAGTAGAGCAATAAAAGGGCCATAATGGCTCTCTTGTTATTTTAGCCCCTTATGATTTATATATTTTATCATTCAGCAAATATTTTGAAGACTGCATGTTATGCAAATGGACAGTTGACATTCAAGATCAGATTTCACATTTTATAGTTAATCTACATTGTACCCAAAAGCATTTGTCATTGTCCTTTGTACTGTAGGGCATGGAATTCTCTATGCAGCCTCTAATATTATATTGACCTGATGAAAGCTCTTGCTAATTCATTCATCTAAAGAATTGCTAGCATGCTTTTAGGGATATTTACATCTACAATAAATGCAATGACTTTATTACATGTATAGATATCATAATTCGGTAATTTATACAGTATGTATGTAATACGTATGTAATGAACAAATTTGGTTCTGTAATAAATGATGAATTAATTCACAAATTGAGTAAATTTTCTGTATTCAAACTATTTATCACTATCCCAAAATTTGTAGTTTTGACCACACTGGAGAAAAACCTTTTTGAAAGTATTTTCTCCCTTTTCCACAATAACTCCATTCCAATTGAGGATTACGACCCCTAACTCATTGGTAAATATCATGTTACATAGACTTTTTCTTGAAGGCTATCTGGCCAATCTTGGCAGCTTCTGTCTTTTAATATGAGAGTTAGGGGCCATAGACCTTACAGACAAATCCCATCAGCTGAGCAACACTTGATTTGTCTTCTACAAATGCTTTCAATTTGGACCAATGTAAACTTTTTCCATCTGGTAAAAAGTTATGCATCAGATTGTTGTTTGCAACTACAGCTGCTTGTTTAGACAGTATACCAGCAAGATCAGACAGCTCAGGATCTGCATGATACAGAGTTGCATCCGTGGCGCAGGATTGCACAAATCTCACTGTCTACACATCTTCAATCTTCAGTCCCACAATGTTTAGTTTTTTGGGAGACAACTTGCACAGAGACAAGAAGAATCCCTTGCTCAACAAAAGGCAGTGGGTAATAAAATTACCTACATTTTGACAAAGAAAATACTGTAGGCGCACCAATTATATAATCAAAACTATATAAATAAACAACTATCCTTCACTAATGAAATTGTAACACATAAATGTAGTAGCTATGCATTTTCTTCTTTTCCTGCAATGTTTCTAGTTTTCACAAACAATTCCTATGATCTATGCTTTTTTAGCTCACCTGAGCACGAAGTGCTCATGGGGAGCTATTGTGATCGTGCTGTGTCCGTCGTGCGGTGTGTGTCGTCTGTCGTCAACTTTTTCACCTTGTGTACGCTCTAGAGGCCACATTTTCAGTCCAATACTCATGAAACTTGGTCAGAATGTTTGTCTCAATAAAATCTCGTACGAGTTCGAAAATGGGTCATGTCGGGTCGAAAACTAGGTCACCAAGTCAAATCTTAGAAAAACCTTGTGTACGCTCTGAAAGTTGGTCAGAATGTTTGTCTTGATGATATCTCGGACAAGTTCGAAAATGGATCATGTCGGGTCAAAAACTAGGTCACCAGGTCAAATCTTAGAAAAACATTTTCAATCCAACACTCTTGGAAGTTGGTCAGAATGTTTGTCTTGATGATATCTTGGACAAGTTTAGAAATGGGTCATGTCGGGTCAAAAACTAGGTCAGTAGGTCAAATCTTAGAAAAACCTTGTGAATGTTCTAGAGGCCAGATTTTCAGTCCAACACTCTTGGAAGTTGGTCAGAATGTTTGTCTGGATGATATCTTGGATGAGTTCAAAAATAGGTTATGTGGGGTCAAAAACTAGGTCATTACGTCAAATCTTAGAAAAACCTTGTGTACGCCCTAAAGGCCACAATTTCAGTCCAAAACTCTTGAAAGTTGGTCAGAATGTTTGTCTGGATGATATCTTGGATGAGTTCAAAAATAGGTTATGTGGGTTCAGAAACTAGGTCATTAGGTCAAACCTTAGAAAAACCTTGTGTACGCTCTAGAGGCCACATTTACAATCCAAAACTCCTGAAAGTTGGTCAGAATGTTTGTCTTGATGATATCTCAGACCAGCTTGAAAATGGGTCATGTCGGGTCAAAAACTGGGTCACTAGGTCAAATCTTAGAAAAACCTTGTGTATGCTCTAGAAACCACATTTTCTGTCAAAAACTCTTGAAACTTGGTCAGAATGTTTGTCTTGATAATAACTCAGGCGAGTTTGATAATGGGTCATGTGGGGTCAAAAACTAGGTCACTAGGTCAAATCTTAGAATAACCTCGTGTACGCTCAGGAGGACACATTTTCAGTCCGATACTCCTAAAACTCGGTCAGAATGTTTGTCTTGATGAGACCTTGAATGAGTTTAAATTTGGGTCATGTGGGGTCAAAAACTAGGTCACTGGGTCAAAAATTGGAAAAACCTTGTGTACGCTCTAGAGGCCACATTTTCAGTCTGATACTCTTTAAACTTGGTCAGAATGTTTGTTTTGGTGATATCTCAATAGAGTTTGATTATGGGTAATGTCGCTTCAAAAACTAGGTCACTTGGTCAAATCTTAGAAAAACCTTTTGTACCTCTAGAGAGCACATTTTCAGTCCAGTACTCATGAAACTTGGTCAGCATGTTTGTCTTAGTGATATCTCAAAAGCATTTGATAATGGGTAATGTCTGATCAAAAACTAGGTCACTAGGCCAAATCTTAGAAAACCCTTGTGTATGCTGTAGAGGCCACATTTTTAGTCCGAAACTCTTAAAAGTTGGTCAGAATGTTTGTCTTGATAATATCTTGAAAGAGTTCGAAAATGGGTAATGTTGGATCAAAAACTAGATCACTAGGTCAAATCTTCGAAAACCTTGTTTACTTTCTAGAGACCTCATTTTTAATGCAATACTCATGAAACTTGGTCAGAATGTTGGTCTTGCACCGGTTTGCAAGTGGGTCATTTCGGGTCAATAACTCATGAAAATCTTGGTAGAATGTTTGTCATAATATCTCAAAAGAGATTGAAAATGTGTCATGTTTGGTCAAATGACTCAGGTGAGCGATTTCAGGGCCATCATGGCCCTCTTGTTTAATTTGCCGTCTGTAAATACTTTTAATGTGGACGAGTCTCAAGTTCTGATGTCTGGTAAAGAGTTAACTTTTTACCTTTATCCCGAGGTTAAATGACCTTGAGAAAGAAAGCCATAGAAAACATTATGGGAAACGGAGAAAATGCTGGTAGCCAACCTTTTTATCCTTTTCCACAGTGTTTTCTACCTATTCAAGGACAAATATCATCATTTGAAAACATTTGAACTTTTGTCTGTAAATTCCTTCAAGGTGAACAAGTCCAAAATTTTACCATGTGTTACAGGGATATACAATCCTGAAATTGCAGTATTTTAATGTTTTTCCTAATTTAATTAAAATATTTCCTTTTATTTATTGCTCAAAGGGTTAAAGAACTTAAAGTGTACATATCTCTCAGAGCATGCTGACAGCATATAGCAAAGATCTGACTGCACATTTGACTCTTTAAGGAACAATACCTAGGTATAAAGGCCCTGAAGAAGGAAACTTTTCAAAACATGTCACCAGCATTTTCTCCTTTTCCTCACAAGGTTTATTTCCCTTTTAGAGACAAAATTTTTTCCATTTGAGTCACAACTATTTGTAATCTGAAAATGACTTCAATTTGGACCAGTTTAAAATTTTATTGTTTGAAAGGTAAAGGGTAGAGAAAAACAATTTCCTTTCCTTTTACTGGTTAGTGAATGACTAGATTTAGCCCTTACTGCATTTCCTTAACCCTTTACCAGACGAGAAAATTTTAGCCTTGTCCAAATTGAAAGCATTTGCAGACGACAATTTCATTGTTGCTCAAATGGTGCAATTTTTATTTTGATAGGGTAGAAAACATTGTGGGAAAAGGAGAAAATGCTGGTTACCAGCATTTTCTCCTTTTCCCACAGTGTTTTCAAAAGGCTTCTTTCCCAGGGTCGTTAAAGGCTAGTAGCGCCTGATGTAAACATTGCTGGTGTTGAAATGCATTTATATTTAAACCATAGCATGTACAAGTATAGAAATTGTTGTGGAGATTACAATCTGTTGTACAGTTGGGCCAAGTGTTATAAGTCATCGGCAGAAAATGAAAAGTTGCCAGGTCGCTCTATCTTTTGTATACTTACTACCTAATTGTAGAATTTGTTTTCTGCCAGCAACTAACACTTTGACTTTCAACACAATAGCAGATTGTCATCTTTACAATGTTTCCCATATTTGTAACAGATATGATTTAAATTCAAATGCATTTTAACACCAACATTGATTTCTTTTGGCCACTATTGGGCCTTTAATCACTTTATCATTAAATTATGTCGTCAGTTAATGTTTTCAATGGGTCTTTTAAAATATCATTTGGAATAGAGTTTACACAATGCTGATAATAGACAATATACTATAGATGATAGTTGACAGCTTTTGAAAACATTGTGGAAAAAAGAAGATATTGTTTGTGTTTGTAACAAGCAATAGAATGTGTCCTTTCAATAGAAATTTTTCAAATTGTGTTGGAAAAATAATATTTCCATTCCTTTTAACCCTGTAAATGCCTTTCACGACTATAGTTGCCTTTGTTGCCTGTGTAGATGAAGATCAGACTGTCAGCTTTGCTAAATCTTTCTAGATAAAAATTGAATGATTAAGCTAGACTTACCTTTGTAGAAGTAAGGCGAAGGTTGATCATAATTTCATCCGACACAAAACTCGCTTAGGGCTCACACAGATTATGACGCAGTGTCGGCAATTCAGGTGGTCATATTTTAGAGTGCTTATGGCGCAGTAGTTGTAAGGAATCGTTGGAAGGGTGGTTGAGGGTGGGCATGTGAGCCCTAAGGGAGTTTTGTGTCAGATGAAATTATGATCAACCTTCGCCTTACTTCTACGAAGGTAAGTCTAGCTTAATCATTCAATTTCATCTAACACATAAACTCTCTTATGGGCCCCACAGATTCTTTAGAGTTGATTACTTACAAAATGGGCTAGTAAAGCATAGAGAGAGGTGCTGACTTTCCAGTGACAGCAAATTTGGAATTCTGTTATTCCAAAAGGCATTTGTGTGTCATATCCACACTGCTGTGAAGTGTAGTATTAAGCAGGGTGTGAGCATTACTCAAGTCAGCTGATAATATGACCTCTCTCAGACTACCATGAACTTGCAATAATTTGGGTCTTTATTTTCAACTGAAAATGACAGTCTGGTTTATTTGGGCTCTAAGGTTTAATAATTGTTTTGTAATTTGTAATATTTTTTGTAGGTGTGAGACAGCTTGTACTGCGGTACCCATAGAGCACAGAATAAAACCTAACAGAATTTTTTATCTAAGAGATAAGGCTGAAAAAATGTTATTTTAAAGGTTGCCCTTTTCTAGAGTGTCTCTGCAAAGCTGACAGTGTGAACCCAAGATGAGACTGCATGTTTTCTGCAGTTCTATTTTAGTCTACACTGACAGCCAACTAAAGCTGTGTACAGAAGATGCTTGAAGGAGTTAACCTTTACCACACAGTCCCAACTTTTAATCAAAAATGGCTTTTGAAAACACTGAAACCCACATTTTCTTCTTTTCCCACAATGTTTTCTATTCTTTCTGACACACATCTCATTATTTTTGCCACATTTAAATTGTCATTTATTAATGCCTTGAATTTGGAACAGTCCAAAGTTTTGTGGTTTGGTAAAGGATTACGGTAATGGAATAAGAAAAGTAGTATATTTTGCTCATGACATACTTCACAGCTGTTGAATTTGTTGTGTTAACTCTTTACCAGACTAGCTATGTAGACTAGAGTCCAAAATCAAACTCTTGGACTTGTCTTTATTGCAGACAAAAAAAAAGTCAAACTTAAATGACGAGATTTTTCTTTGACATGCTTGAAAACTTTATAGGAAAAAGAAACAATTCTGCTTACCGGCATTTTCTCCTTTTCCCACAATGTTTCCAGAAGGTTGCCTCCTTGGGTTGTTAAAACGTGGGAGTTTTTGGTAAAGGGTTAATGATTATGGACACATTTATGATTTTACACAACATCTGTTTGTATACATAAAATGTGTAGATCTATATCAACTGTAAACACATGCAAAATATCAACAACTAAATTTATATACAGTAGAAAGTAAAAATCGGGTCTTAGTACATTAAAGCGGATGCTTTTGAGTGAGATTTTTGAACATTTCTTTCACCGCTGCTTCCTGCGAAGTATGTTAAGCTGACAGAAATGATGTTATCTAGTAAAAGTTAAGTATTGTTAGCTGACTTGGGTCAGCATTCACCAACCATTCTTAATGATTTCTTTAGTCTTCTTCTCCAGAATTTTCTATATTTGAAAGTAACACAACTTCTGATTGGCTGAACCATTTAGTTTAGCCAATCAGAAGTTTTGTTACTTTCGTATTCTGAAAACCTTGGAGAATAAGCCAAAGAAAGTTCTTTAGAATGGTTGGTGACTACGGATCCAGAGCACTTATTGAAATGTTGAGGATCATTTATAGGATAAGCGTGTGTTTTTAGGACAAAGATGGCTACCAGAAATGCAAAAGAATCTGTTGTAAAGTGTGTTGAGATTTACTAGATGCTTAGCACCACTTTAAGATACATCATTGTATACTCATTTTCAGCCAGTTTTTAAACCATTTTGTCTTTATTTTGTCAAACTATAATCATTCTTGTATCTTTGTGCCAAATGTTGCCCCTGACAGTTGCAAAGTTGCATAGATTATGACAAAATTTCCTGGAGGCCATCAAAGGAATCACTATTGTGACATTTCCCATTTTAAATCGAAGATTTTCAGTCCATGTACACATGTATATGTATTTATCCCTTTCACCATGTATATCGGTAATTTGTCTATGTTTACACAGCTGACTGAATCTGAACCATTTTACAGCCTATCAAATTTGATTCCCTTTTGCATGGAATGTGCAGTCTAATCTCGGATCTATACTGTTTGATTTTATAAGCGGCTAGATTTTTCAGACAAAAGAACTTTGAAACCACAATCTCTGATTTTTTTTACATTAGCTGGAAACACATACATGTTTAAATCTTTACCAAACAATTTTTTAACTCTGTCAAATTCAAAGCATTTGCAGATGACAAATTAGATATGACTCAAAATCTGAAATTGCTACCATTTAAAGGCCTTAAATGAAAAGTTACGGGAAAAGGAGAAAATGCTGGTAACTAGCATTTTCTCCTTTTCTCACCATGTGTTCTACCCTTAAAGAGACAAAGCCCACTATATCAGTCATTTTAAATTTGTCATCTGCAACTTGCTTTGAATTTGGACATGTATAAAATTGTGTTGTTTGGTAAATACTTAAACTGTGCACTATACATGCTTCAATATCTCAAAAGGTTAATAATCAGCATTGTTAATGCTGGTAACAGAGGTCCTATCTTCAGTTTAGATAATGTTTGGAAATGCTCTCAATTTTTCATTTTGATTTTTTTCTCAATTAGGTATAATATGGAAGAAGAGATGATATAAAAGATGGCATTGACAGAAATCTTGCAGTGTGACGTTCATTTTGTACTATTGGATATAACGAAAGGGACTTGGTACAGAATTGACTCATTACCAGCTGGGTGAAAAACTGATCTGTGAGAGATAGATCTACCACATATTACTTAGTCATAATTTTTCTTTTTGAATCACTTTCTTTCATGTAAAATTTTTATACAAAAAATTGGAAAAGAGAGATTGATCAAAGATGTCCGAATACCATAAGAAGTATTTCTGTCCAAGGCTCCTGGACTATATAGTGATTGTTGGCAGTCGACATCCTAATAGTAACAACAATATGGCACAGACTCCAGAACTACTGAGACGATATCCATTGGAAGACCATTCTGATTTCCCGCTCCCTGCAGATGTGATATTTTTTTGTCAACCAGAAGGATGTATAAGCGTGGGCCCAAAAAGAATGAGCTTACGCGAGACAACATCCTTTGTATTTACTTTAACTGAGAAAGATAGCGGCAAAATCAGATATGGTATTTGTGTGAATTTCTTTAGGCCAATTGAAAAATATAAAAGTGATCGAAAGTCAGACCGTCATGGCAGCACAGACCGTCAGCAAAGCTATGGTAGTTATATGGAAGGTGGAAGTAACAAACTTAATATTCAGCAGTCGGACCAAGAAAATAGGTCGCCAAGAACTAATAGACGACTAAAAACTGCTTCTCGTGTTCGAAATAACACGCTAACTTCTCTATGCATTGTGAGCCATCATCCGTTTTTCTCTACATTTCGTGAATGTCTGTTCATGTTACGACGCCTCATTGATGCTTGTCATGATAGAAGCTGTGCAAAAAGAATTGGTGCATCAAGAAGTATGTCAAGGTAAGCAAATAACTGACAGCTATAGATACAGAGGTACAGATACACGTAAGACTGATATCATCCTTGTTAAATCTGTGTTGTGGGTACTCATTAGACAATTCTAATGAGTATCTTAATTCAAGAACATACAGTAAGTTTAACATGAGAAAAATTAAGATATCATTACTCCTTACCTTTCCCTGTTGTTGGATATCTTTGTGGATAGCACAAACCAAGATTGGGCTGCACAGGACATGCTGTCTGATCTATATTGTATTCCATCGACTATCTTGATGGTAAATTGCGACCCAATTCATATCCAAATGAAGTGCCCGTGGAAATCTACTTTTGGAAAAATAAAAAAAAAGTAAAAAGTAAAAACTATAGTTGGCAGCTAAAAGTTCTTATCAAAAGGTATTACAGTAGTAAAAGCTTGGTGCACTAGGTACAATTTTTGCTGCTGTCTCTCAAAGTGTAGACTGATGATCAGGCTGCACATTCTGTGCCATTTGACTATTAATCTACACTGTCTGATATCTGTTTTATGAAATATTTTGGCCAGAGTAACCTTAAACTTGCTCTGTTTATGAATTTTTGGCTGGCTGGAAATTACTTCACACTTTAACTCACTAGCTGTTGATATTGCTTTTGGTTCAAACCCTGCAACAGACTTTCCCATATTCTAATGACCCTAAGAGGGATTTTGAAAACATTTTGAGAAAAGAAGAAAATGCTGGTTGGTAAAATAC
This sequence comes from Hippopus hippopus, assembly GCA_946811185.2. NCBI lineage: Eukaryota > Metazoa > Mollusca > Bivalvia > Cardiida > Cardiidae > Hippopus > Hippopus hippopus. The sequence goes on along the minus strand of OX328107.1, from coordinate 35,129,238 downwards.
ATTTTCTCTATTTCTCACAGTTTACACCATTTCATAAACTAATGTTGCTAGTTGGGCCACATTTCATTTGTCTTCTGCATTATGCTTTCATTTTGGTTGAGAAGACTCTTAGACTGTGCAGTAAAGAGTTAAAATGAAAATGTTCGTATAATAATTCATCATTTAGAAACTAAGATATTGGAATTTTTTAGAATTATCTAAGATAAGTTTTCGAGACATTTTAAAAATATGTGTACCATATGACAAAATTTTAGGCTAGTTCAAATTGAATTTTGGATGATAAATGAGACTCGCAGAAAAAGAATTTGTCTCCTAATGGTAAAAAACATAGTGGGAAAAGGAAAAAACATACTTCTAACCAGTATTTTTTCCTTTTCCTTAAAACTTTTTTAAAAGCCCTTTTCCGATGGAACTTTAACCCTGTACCAAACAACAAAATTGTAGAGTAGTCCAAATTGAAAGCAGGGGTCCTAGTTTGCTCAATGGTAAAGTGTAGGACTGGTGACCTGGAGGCCCCGGCTTTGGGCCTCACTGGATCCACTGGGTTTTTTGTGAGAGTGTCCTTGGGCAAGACACATCAGAACCCTAGCCTAGTAGTGGTGAAACCCAGGAAACACATGAATATGTGAGCTGTTGCCATGATACGATTAAATAATGTTGAAAGCGGCATTAAACACTATTCAATCAATCAATCATTCATTCAACCAGATTGAAAGCATTTGCAGACGACAAAACAATTACTGCACAAATGCTGAGATGTGTCTTTGATAGGATGAAAACACATTGTAGGAAAAGGAGAAAATCCTTGTTATCAGTATTTTCTACTTTTCCCACAATGTTTTCAAAAGGCTTGTTTCCAAGGGTCGTTAATAGACAGGATTATTCGGTAAAGGGTTTTAAACATAAGTTATTTGGTGAAGGGTGGAGTTATTTGCAAGTTATTCAGACAGTACAGACCAGAGGAAAACAATGCTAGAAATCAATAGAAATGTTAGAAAGGATTAGCTGCATTATGACTTTAGTAATTGGTACATTTATGTTAAAATATGTATTATCAAAAGGAATTAGGGTTTTAGCCCTTTTGAGCACAAAGCTGAATTTTAAGGACCCTGAGGAAGAAGCCTTTTCAAAGCATTGTGAGAAAAGGAGAAAATGATGAGGACCAGCATTTTCTCCTGTTCCCACAATGTTTTCAAACCTTCCATTTTCAAAGACAATTTCCCAGTTTTGAGCCAGATTTAATGTCGTCTACTAATGCTTTTGAAAGAGAGCCGCCTGAGATATGGTCCCGTAATATATAGTTAATACATGAAAATGTTATAACCAGGGTTTTTCCCTTGACTTTCTCATACAGGGGTCATTTGACCCCCTTCATATGAGTGAAACGGCAAATAATTAAATTTTTGGAGACATTTAGAAAATTTGGGGGTCACAATTCAAAGAAACAAAGGGTCAGGGAGAGCCCTGAATAACACACATAACATGGCAAATGATAAAATATTCTCCTGGTGCCATAGAGCTTGCAAACATTGTGTGCTACAAATCAAACAATAGCACCAACATGTGTGTACTTATACTCGGCTTCAGTTGATTTTTTTTGGTGAAAATTCTTAGGTCGAAACAGGCATTAACAATGTCAAAAATATACCCGCCCTTGCTTTATTGGTTCCCCTCTAAAATAACATGTCTGTTTGTGTGAATGATGTTCAGAACCATTTTCAACATAATTTCATTTATGTCACAGTGGCCAGTTAACCTATCCATGCTTTTCTGGAGTTTTTTCCATCAGTACTTTGCACAGTATTCTTCGTATTCTGTCTAGGCCACTGGCTGCTTTCCCATATAACCATTGCTGAAACATTGATAAGCTGTTGTGAGAGGGGAATGAATCCTGTCGCAATGAATTAAAATGTAGTCCAAGTTTAAGATGAAATATCTCCAGTAATGACTGATATATGAGAAAAAGATTAAAGATTTTTAATGGTGATGGAGATATGGACTCTGATCCATAATGCTGATGCAGATGCAAGCAGCAACAAGACTATGACAATACCTTGGGTTTTTTACTAAAGTAGCGGAACCTAAAATGTCATCTTTAAGAGGTTAGGTGTTAAACAAAACGAAAAAGATCAATATCTTGGTATAATAAGATCTAATCTATATTCTGGTGTTTGCCCATACTGTCTGTTTTCACCACCATTAGGTCCATTAGGAATACACAGATGTTCTCAGATTTGGTATTTTACAGAAAATCAATAGGAGCTAGTGGGTGACCTATCTATCACAGCCTATTATAACTATTTTTTTTCCTCTTTCTGCTTATGTGCTTTTATTTTTTACTCTATTTTGTCAGGCAAAGCCCAGGTAGTGCAGTTGGTAGAGCACTGGAGTGGGGTGGGGGTTGTCACTGGATCAAATTCCTAGCTTGTCTAATTTCTTACCGAGGATTGATGATAGTCATTGAGACACGATTCATTCCTCCCTCACTGCTGATCATTGTTTTGACAACGGTTATGTGGAAAAGCAGCCAGGGGCTCGGAAAGAACATTTTGTGCACTTCTGGTAAAAGAAACGCCAGGAAAGCATTGATAGGTATGAAATTCCCAGCTAGGGGTACAAGATCTGGTTTCTTGAAAGCATATATGGACGTGAATTCAGATATTATTGACAATAATAATATCAAATTGACAGGTATATTTTTAGTCATACCCTGACAAAGGGGGCTTAACCCTTTACCACACAATCCCGACCTTTAATGACCTTGAGAAAGAAAGCTTTTGAAAACGTTGTGGGATAAGGAGAAAATGCTGGTAACCAGCATTTTCTCCTTTTCCCACACTGTTTTATTCCCTGACCAAATCAAATTTCTATTTTTGATTCCCGTTTATTTTGTCGTTTGCAAATGCTTTCAATTTGGACTAGTCTAGAATTTTGTTGTTTGGTAAAGAGTTAATGCATCTCCATAATGCATTGTACCAAGCAAGACATCCTCTAATTAGGGATCTGTGAAATCTAGCAAATGACTAAATTATAAGTTAGATGCCCGCCCGGGTGGCTCAGTGGTGAGCATGTCGGACTCATGACCTGGTGGCTGTGAGTTCGATACCCGGTTGAGGCGAACTTTCTTTCCGGCGTATTTTCGCCTCTCACCTCTGCTGAAGCATGTGAGAAAAGTAGTCGGTGGCTTTGGAAAGAAAGTTGTGTTAGTACTGGTGTGAGAAAGCCAGGAAACACATGTGCGTCACCGACCGCCATGATATGACCTTAGCTGTTAAAGTGGCGTTAAACCCCAATACAACCAATACAACATATAAGTTAGATTGGTCCTTTGACATGCAGAAATTTGACAGCAAAAAGTTTTGGCCTAAGTCAGCCTGTGTGGACTGCGCAGGCTGACCTGGGTCGATACTTTTTGCAGATGCATTAAGCCCCCTTTTCACTGAGCATGGCTCATTTATTATTGACAGCTATGGAAAATGATTTAATGAAAAATGATTGCCAAGAGCATGAAGACATCCATTAAGATTTTCATCTCTTTGACTGTATGGCTAGTTTAACCCATTACTATTTAATTTTACTTCTGTAGAAAGGAATGTGGAAAAAAAGAAAGATTTTTGTCACTTTTAATTTATCCACGCTGTGGCAAAAAGGGGGTGTAGCATTTTGTCTTTTTTGTCACAATGTTTTCAAATTGCATCTCTGTCGGGTTTGTTATAATTCAGGATTGTGTTTTTAAGGGTAAACTGTTAAGGCTTTTCAAGGTAAATGCTATTCTCAATTCATTGTGTTGGTTTGAAAAACTCATGGTTACATACTGTACTGCAAAATGTGCTTTGCCCCAGTATTATATCACATATTGGAAGAGCAGAGGGATCAGTTTGACTGCTCACCACACGACAAAAATACAGACTGGTACAATTGAAAGCATATGCAGATGACAATTTAGCTGTATTTCAAATGATGAAATTTGTCTTTGATAGGGTAGAAAACAATGTGGGAAAAGGAGAAAATGCTGGTTACCAGCATTTTCTCCTTTTCCCACAATGCTTTCAAAAGTATTCATCCTCAGGGTTGTTAAAACTTGTGATTGCGTGGTAAAGAGTTAAAGGAGGCCAGTCAGATTTTCATCATCTCTCTGACCAATCTTCAAAAATGATTCATCACTGAATTTTAAGTAAAGCTGTATCATAATTCTGGCATACCATCTGTACAGAAGAAATTGAACATCATTAGTGGTATTTCCTTGATGGGCAATGTGGCCTTATAGGGTAATTTTGGATTTTTAAGAATTTTGCTAAGGTTTATGGAAAGTGATCAGTGGATCATGTTCAAATTACAGTAGTATGATGACTTCATATTTGACGCAATGAAAATAAATTTGGATTGCTAATTGATCAAACTGTTATTTGTTTAACAAGTTTGCACCTATGTATATAGGTGTTACACGTATGTAACTGTCCAGTGTCTGTATGTTTGCAAAGAAAACTCTATTTTGTAGTATAAATCAGTGTTTAACTCTTTAGGTCTAAATACCAAACAACAAAATTTGAGACCTATTTTTTCCAACTTGAAAGATTTGCAGACGATTAATATTATCTAAAATTTGAAAATTTTTTCTGGAAGGGTAGAAAATATTGTTGAAAAAGGAGAAATTGCTAGCTACCACAATGTTTTCAAAAGCCATCCCTGTCAGGGTTGTTAAAACTTTGGATTGTGTTGTGAAGGGTTCACGACAAATTTTTATTTTGCAGCTAAAAATTGTTAAAAGGCCATCTTAACTATTTGCCCCACAAGTCTGAGTTATAGTGATCCTGAAAAAGAAGCTTTTTGAAAACATTGTGGAAGTAGGAGAAAATGGTGGTAACCAGCATTCTCTCCTTTTCTCACAATGTTCTCTTTTAGCAAATTTCATCATTTTTTTAGCATTTATTTTTTTGTCTACAAAATTAATGCTCTCAATTTTGACAAGTCTAGAAATGTGTCTCTTGGTAAAGATTTGAGGGTATGGGATTATTTTCATCTATTTGATATACCTAAACCTCCTCAAATTGTGACCCACCCACACAAGTCTATCCCACATCATGTGTGACGCCTCCGGATGAAAATATGATAACTCAGATTCCAATACAAATAGGAACATTTACACATTACATTTGCATTTCTGCCATTAGTGTAACCCTTCTCGAAAGCACAGCTTTGGTTATAATGCTGGACATTCCAGGTCAAGATTAGACTGCACAGAAAAATAGAGTAATTGATCTTGGATCTGCACTGTCCTCCATGTTAATTTTCTAGCAAAAAAAAGTTGCCACTAAATTGCATAATTTATGAATGACCAAGCCAGTTTTGTTAGCTTGGCTTGGTATTCCATGACTGTAAGGATAAATTATTTACCAAAAGGCTATATTTTTTGAAATCCAAAGCATTTGAAGACAACAGATATAAATGTGGTTATAATGGTAGGAATTGTCCCTGAAAATGTAGAAAACTGTGGAAATGGGAGAAAGTGTTGGTTACCAGCATTTTCTCTTGTTCTCACAATGTTTTTCAAATGCCATTTTCCTCATGGTCTTTAAAAACTAGGAATTCTTCGGTCAATGGATATAAGAGTTATAGCTGGGGAAAAGGAAAATGATGTGGGCATTAAATGTTCACGACTGTTACAGAATAACAGAATGGAATAATTGCTAAATTGCTTATGATGAACAATTTGTCCATTTTCCAAGGGTGTAACCAGGGGTTCAGAAATACGCAGTCCGAATTTAGGATGCTATTTCATCTTTAGGTTGCTATGCACTACAGAGAGCACTTTTTTGCAGATAAGGTAAATCAAGATCTGACTGCAAATAATGCACAGTCTGATCTTGATCTACGCTATTAGATAAAGTGAGCATTTGATTTTCCATAGAAAAGAGATGGGATGAAATCGCAAAATTTCACTTATTACTTATGGTTGGATATTTTCATGTTTACTCTTCTGGGCAGTTAAAGGCTCAATTATGAAAATGTGGTTTGTTCTATAAAGTAATAAAAGAATGTTTTGCCTATTCCAATTTTCCTACAATAATGCATTTGTGTATTATGTGCATGGACACTGCGCCCTTGATTTTCCACTGTATTTCATACAATCCTCCTTTATTTAAGTATTTCTAAATTGTAAGGATAAGTGGTGAAGGGTTCAAACTAGTTTGGCCACTTCAGCATTCCGCCATTTTCTTGGATATTGATGTTTTTTCTGGTAGTAGCTCTAGTACAATATTAGGTTTGGTATTGTGGGAAAGCTAGGGAGAAATCAATATCCTATTGGAGTATGGATTTGGACCTATATCCCTTCATCCTTTCCTTGTAGGATAGGTTTGTTGTGACCTTGGAAATGACACTGATGTGATATTAAAGGAATAATGTCCATAAAGCGCAATACGCAAGTGCGTAAGGTAGAAAAAATGGGAGCAGGCAAACATTCTTTTATCCAGTAACTGTTATACTCTTATAAAGGGGTAAATGTTTGATTGGGCTAGAATATCAAGAGTTTAATTAGAGATCGGCAGCTGAAGAAACAGAAACAAGAAATATCTTCAAGAAAGATAAACTGCAAAAGAGGAACTTGAAAATAAATATTTTAACTATTTTGTTTGTGGGTCAGTATGAAAGAAAATAGTAAAAAATAACCTAGACAGTAATTGCTTCTTTAAGCTCAACTTAGCACAAAGTTCTCAAGGTGAACTTTCGTGATGATGCTGTGCTACTTTTACCTTGTGTACTCTCTAGAGGCCACATTTTCAGCCAGATACTCATGAAATTTGGTCATAATATTTGACTTGATGCTATCTCAGACAAGTTTGAAAATGGGTCACATAGGGTCAAAAACTCGGTCACTGGGTCAAATTTTTTATAAAGATGTACACTCTAGACGACACATTTTCAGCCCAATACTAATGAAAATTGGTTGGAATGTTGTCTTAATAGTATCTTGGAAGAGTTTGAAAATGTCATAATATCTAGGAGAGATTTGAAATGGGTCATGTTAAGTCAAAAGGCTCAGGTGAGCGACTTCAGAGCTGTCATGGTCCTCTTATTCTTCATGGTTTTTACATTTTGTTTGAAACTGGAATTTTTAGTTAGATGTATGTTTCAAAATTACAAGTTAATCTCAATCACCTGTGAAAAAGGAAAAAGTTTTTAAAGATGTTTGATTGTACTTAAGTATTTCATCATGATTTGGTCACCAATCTTTTAATTTAATACCAGGCTTAGGACACATCGCTTTACTTCATTGGAGGGCTGAGCATGATACTGTACAACTCTGACAGCTACGGTGTATCATAACATGAAGGAAGTGCATAGCTACCTGACAGTCGCAGTCAGTAGAGTTCAGCAGGACTTGAGGCCAGGGGATCGCTGGTTGGAATCCCTGACTCAGCTTATTTCTTTTCGACGTAATCATTGAGACAGGATTCGTTCCTGTCTTGCTACTGATCATTCTTTCAGTGATGGCAATGTGGGAAAGTCAGTGGGTGATAAAAAGGAAATCCAGGAAAGCATGGCCTTCATGATATAACTCAAATAATATTGAAAATGGCATTAAATATCATAGAATCATTTTTATATCATCATAAAAAATTATGTACCTCCAATTAACACATTTTTTTAGGGTTTGATGCTTTATCTGTAATTTTCTAGCCTTGTCAAATTTTTGCAGTTTGTTCACAGTATGTTCCCGTAACTCTTGAAGCGTCAAATAAATCCAGCGGACATTTTCAGTACAGAATAAGACCCAGATAATTGCATTTTCATGGTTGCTTTTTGTCTGTAGTCTTACAGCAAAGGAGACAGTGCAGATCAAAGATCAGACTCCATGTTTTGTGCAGTCTGATCTTAATCTACATTGGCAGCAAAGGCAACTATGGTTGAGAAAGGTGCTTAAAGGGTTAACTTGTTTCAGCTCTTTACCAAACAAAAAAAATTTCAGACTTTTCCAAGTTTAAAGCTTTTGCAGTGATATAATGAATGTGTCTCAACAATCAAAATTTATATTTAAAAGGTTAGAAAACAAAGTGGGTAAAAGGAGAAAATGCTGGTCACCAGCATTTTCTCCTTTTCCCACAATGTTTCCAAAAGTCTTCTCAGGGTCATTAAAAGTTGGGATTGTGTACTAAAGGGATAAACAGTAATTTGTGTCGAGAAAGAGCTAATGAAGTAGGGACAGGGAGACGTGATTGACAATTTGTCGCCATTATTCTGTCTTAACCCTTTGCCACACAATCCCAACTTTTAACCATGATGAGAGAGAAGGCTTTTGAACTCTTTACCATTTCCAAACGACAAAAATTTACACTTTTGAGCCACAATAAACCTTAAAGTGCAGAATAAACCCAACATTCATATTTGGTGTAGAAATAGGACTCAAATAATCATAATTTCATGGTTGCTTTTGTCTAGATTGTTCAGCAGAGCGGACAGTACAGATCAAAGATTAGGCTGCATATTTGTGCAGCCTGGTCTTGATCTGTACTGGCCGCAAAGGCAACTATAGTTGTAAAAGGAATTTTAAAGGTCAATTTTCAACTGTAAAATTTAACGTTTTCAGTTTGAACAACTGGAATTTTGTAGTTTTGTAAAGAGTTAGTCAGATGATTGCCTGATAAAGGTGGCCGCTGAACACAGTGAATACTGATGTTGTGATCCCATGTGACTTTGACAGCATTTTTTCCTTTTCCTACATTGTTTTTTACACCATAAAAGACAATTTTCACTATTTAAAGTCAAGTTGAATTTGTCATCTGCATAATGTTTTGGATTTGGAAATGTCCAAAGTTTTGTTGTTTGGTATAGAGTTAACATTTTCCATTTGAAAAAGTCGGTGTATAACTATGTTTACGTGGTAATCATGGGGTTGACACAAGAATACAAGGCAAGACTTTATGACACAACTATAGAATTCTCAGTTAGCCACAATGTTTTCAAAAGTCTAGTGGAAGACAAAAAAAATTTTTTTCAACAATGTTTCCAAGAGCCTTCTTCCTAAGACTGGTGATAACTTGTATAATTATAACTTGTATAATTTGGTAAAGATATAACCCTTTACCATACAATCCTGAGTTTAGCAACCCTGAGGATAAAGACTTTTGAAAACATTTGAGGAAAAGGAGAAATGCTAGTAACCAGCATTATCTCCTTTGCCCACAATTTTTTCTTCGATAAAAATGATTCCAGTCCTTCATGCAACATTTAATTTGTCATCTGCAAATGCTTTCAGTTTAGACAAGTCTAAAATTTTGTCATCTGGTGAAAAGTTGATACAGTTATAGATAGTGATAGTAATGTAATCTGAAATATGGGGGTGTGGGGGGCGGGATGAAAATCATTGAGGGGGAGTCAAGTTACTTTTTCAGGAAAATGACAATATGTCATGTTTTTGATGCTTTTGTGTTTTAAAGGGAGTAATTTTAAACACCCCTCTAAAAGTGTACACTGTACTAAAACAACAAAATTTTAAACATGACCAAATAGAAAACATTTACAAGCCACAAATTGAATGTGTCTCAAATGATAGAGTCTGTCTTTGAATGGGTGAAAAACATTGTAGGAAAAGGAAAAAATGCTGGTTCTCTGCATTTTCTTTTTGTGTCTCCCCCCGTCAGGGTCGGGAGACATATTGTTTTTCCCCATGCATCAGTCTGTCTGGATGTCCATCACAAATTGTGTCCACTCTATAACTGGAAGACCTTTTAAGATATTTTGATAAAACTTCACACATTTGTAAAGCACCATGAGACGTAGTGTCATGCACAAGAACCATAACTCTGGCTTATATATATTTTTTTGAGTTATTTCCCTTTCATTATTTTCCATCACAAATCGTGTCCGTTCTATAACTCGAAAACCTTTTAAGATATTTTGATAAAACTTCACACATTTGTAAAGCATCATGAGACGAAGTGTCATGCCTAAGAACCATAACTCTGTCTTGTATATTTTTTGAGTTACTTCCCTTTCACTATTTTCCTTCACAAATCATGTCTGCTCTATAACTCGAAAAACCTTTAAGATATTTTGATAAAACTTCACACATTTGTAAAGCACCATGAGATGAAGTGTCATGCTTAAGATCCATAACTCTGGCTTGTATATTTTTCGAGTTATTTCCCTTTCATTTTTTTCCTTCACAAATTGTGTCTGCTCTATTACTCGAAAACCTTATAAGATATTTTGATAAAACTTCACACATTTGTAAAGCACCATGAGACGAAGTGTCATGCACAAGAACCATAACTCTGTCTTTTATATTTTTCGAGTTATTTCCCTTTCATTTTTTTCCTTCACAAATTGTGTCTGCTCTATTACTCGAAAACCTTATAAGATATTTTGATAAAACTTCATACATTTGTAAAGCACCATGAGATGAAGTGTCATGCACAAGAACCATAACTCTGGCTTGTATATTTTTCAATTTATTTCCCTTTGATTATTTTCCTTACTCATTTTATGTAGAATTTCGTGTCCGCTCTATAACTCGAAAACCTTTTAAGATATTTTGATATAACTTCACACATTTGTAAAGCACCATGAGACGAAGTGTCATGTGCAAGAACCATAACTCTGGCTTGTATATTTTTCAAGTTATTTCCCTTTCATTATTTTCCTTACTCATTTTACGTACAATTTCGTGTTCGCTCTATAACTTGAAAACCAATAGAAAAAAATGACTATTATTTCAGTTAGAAATTGCCTTGGTGACATATCAATCTTTCTGACACCTAAAAGGGGAGGAGACATCTGCTTTTTTGTAGAAAAGCAAGTTCTAGTTTTCCATGGTTTTTCTAGAATCATAGTAACACAGTATTGTTGTACAAAGATTAAACAGCAGGCATTGACAGAATGCTCCAGAAAAAATATTAACCTATTAGAAAAGGTTTTAATATATTACTGGAATGAAAATATTCAAATTCTGTATTCTGTCAGACACACCAAACACCATCTGTTTCCCTAACCCTTTACATAAAAGTCCAAAGGTTTAACAACTCACAATGCTCTTTGCCCATTCTAAAATAAGTTCGATCATTTGGGTCACATTTATTGTATTGTCTGCAAATGCTGTCAATTTTGGCAAGTCTAAAATTATTTCATCTTTTTCAAAACAACAAAATTTTAGACCTAGTTGATATTGAAACCAGTTGCAGACAACAAATTGAGCTGCTCTCAGGTAAAAGAGGACTTTTAACACCCTTGATAGAGAAGGCTTTTGAAAACATTGTGGGAAAAGGAGAAAATGTTGGTTACCAGCATTTTTTCCTTTTCCCACGATGTTTTCTACCCTATCAAAGAAAAATCATTTCATATGAGCCACATTGAAACTGTCATCTGCAAATGCTTTCAATTCGGACATGTCTAAAATTTGTCGTGTGGTAAAGGGTTAATGCATCTCCGTGATGGGTGATATCAAGCAAGCCATCACATAAGTATGGATCCATAATAGCTACTTTTTGTAACAACCAACTTAATCATGAGGTGCACCGATCCTTTCACATACAGAAAATTGACCAGTGGCAAAAAGTTTTGGCCAAGGTCAGCCTGCACAAGCTGCGCAGGCTGACCTGAGTCGATACTTTTCGCAGATGCATTAAGCCCCTATTTAACAGAGCACGGCTCAGTTATTATGAATCAGTTGATGTCTTTGAAAGGGTTGAAACATTGTTAAAAAAGGGAGAGAATAATGGTTGTGTTATCTCCTTTACCAACAAGGTTTCTTAAAAAAGCCTTCACTTCTTCTAGAGCAGTGAGAACACAGAACTGCTTGATGAGTTTGAAATAGTATTTATCCAGTCATAGATCTAGAAAATCAGCATAGGCAGTCAATGTAAAAAAATCACATTTTATTGCAGTTGAAGGATTTTTTTGTCAAAAAATGTCATGCTAAGTATTGCAAAATGCAGATCCTAGATCAGACTGCATGTTTCCTGCATTCTCATCACAGTCATCATTTAAGAAGTTCAAAGGCACCTTTCAAGACAACCTTGAGCTATGCCTTTGAACAAAATGTTGGAAAAGGTGAAAATGCTGGTAACCAGCATTTTTTCCCCCACAATGTTTTCAACCCTTTTGTGGACAATACATATAATTTGAGCATTACTCAAATTGTTGTCTGCTATACTTTTACCCTTTACCTCTTTATCCCAAATTTTAGCAAACCTAAGTAAGAGGTCTTTTGAAAACATTGTGGAAAAAGGAGAAAATGCTGGTGGCCAGCATTTCTCCTTTACCCTCAAACTCTTAGAGACAAACTCTTGTCATTTGAACCATATTCAATCCAATGTTTATAATGCTTTAACCCCTTACCATACAGTCCAAAGTTTTAACAACCCTGAAGTTCAAGAAGGCTTTTGAAAACCTCATGGGAAAAGGAGAAAATGCCAGCATTTTTCTCCTTTTCCCACAAAGTTTTCTGCCCTTCCAAAAAAAAAAAAAAGCTGAAATATTTGAGCAACATTTATTTTGTCGTCTGCAAATGCTTTGAATTTGGAATAGCCTAAAATTTTGTCTTTTGGTAAAGAGTTAAAAATGTTCTTTAGTAAGGAGCTCATTTCTTTAGCTGTCTAGGAATTCGCAGTATTTCCATTTTGGTTGCTTCTCTTTTAAGAAACAAAAAACAAATATCAGGAATAATTTGTGGCATTTAATTTCACTTTCTTCTTCCTAGAATTGGTTTTTCTGAGACATTATTACAGAAAGCAATATGAAACCAAGAAAGAATTTGTCTTTCTATTTTCAGAAACTTTAATTTATGGCATATAGCTAATGTAGAATGCATATAGCTAATGTAGAATATCTTTATCTGTATCTTTATTTGCTCATTGTCAGTGGAATTTAGTTTTACCCTCAAAGCTCCGGGCATGGTTGTAACTGCTTTTGAGGGCAGCATAGGTCAAGATTAGATTACACAGAAGGTGCGTTCAGAAGGTGCAGTTTGATCTTTGATTTTCACTTTCTGCTCCCCTGTTACAATATTCTGACCAAAACAAAAGTAACATGATAATAATTAGGCTATTTTTCTTCATTGAAGGGTCCATATTGTTAACCAGTATTCTATCAGCTAATTTGCTTGTCTTCTGAGTGAAAAACTCATGGTCTATGTGCCCTAACAGTGATGAAAGCACTTCTTCTTGAAAATTTTCTTGTCCAATCTTCCTGTTGAACAATATGGACATTGCGCACAGCAAATTTTGCCATACCTGCTGGTAAACAAGCATTTTCTCCTCTTCCCAAAATTTTTTGTACTCTGTTAAAGACAAAGCCTGTAATTATGGCTTTGTTTAACATGTTTTTAATTGGGACAAGTCAGATTGTTGTCTGCTGAAGAGTTAGAAAAAGTATGGAAAATAAGAGAAAGAGTATGGAAGATTTAACTATTTACCAAACAACAAAATGTGGAATTCAACCAAATTATGGTATAAGCATTTGCAGATATCAAACCAAGCAAAAAATAATGATTATCCTTATCTTTGATAGGATACAAAAATTGTAGGAAAAAGAGAAAATGCTGGTCATCAGCATGAAAATGCTAGTTATCAGCATTTTCTCACTTCTAACAATGTTTTCAAATGCCTTTTTCAGGGTAATTGAAACTTGGAAATGTGTGGTATTAAAAGTGTTTAACAAGGAAGTTTTGAAATCCATCTTTAACTCTTTACCGCAAAATGCTGACTTCTAACGACCTTGGAAAAGAAGCCTTTTGAAAACATTGTGGGAAAAGGAGAAAATGCTAGTGACCAGCATTTTCTCCTTTTCCCATAATATTTTCTAATCTATCAGACACATATGCTATCATTTGAGCTACATTAGTCAGTAACAACATCAAAGATGGAGGTAGGATCAATAAGAAGAGAAGGGCCTCCAAAAGGAAATAATGGTTGCTAAATGCAAAGATGCTGACACTCTGGACAAAGTCCATTAATACACAGTTGTTATAATGTAATTACCCCTTTCAGTGCCTGTTACAAGCCCAAAGAATTTGCCGATGATGCAGATTATGATTAGACTGCAGAGAACATTCTCTTTGATCCCAAGTCGATATTTTCTGACAGTTTAATAAGAAATTCTGACCAAATCAGCCTTACCTTGGTCTTTTTAACTCTTTACCAGATGACAAACATTTAGACTCCTCCATATTCAAAGCAATTTCCAACAAAAATTCATTAGGCCTAAAATGGTGGGATTTGTCTTTGAAACAGTAAGAAATATTATGGTTATAGGAGAAAATGCGGTTACCAGCACTTTCTCTTTTTCCCACAATGTTTCCAAAAGCATTACTGATAAGGGCACAGAAATATTAGATAACTGATTAAGTGGCTTTTAGCTGCCCATTTCATTTCTGGCTGTCACTTAACTTTTCACTGCAAAACAAAATTTTGGACTTGTCCTATTTCAAAACACTTCCAGACGACAACTTAAGTATGGCTGAAGGATTTGTTTTATGAAAGGGTAGAAATATTTCAGGAAACTAAGAAATTGCTGTTTACCAGCATTTTCTCCTTTTCCAACATTTACCAAAACCTTCCTCCTCATTGTTGTTAAAATTTAGAACTGTGCAGTCAAATGTTACATGTAAAAGAGATAAATGTTATGATTACTACCAATCTATGGTTACAAGGAAGAACCAATGCTTCTAGACTTACAATGACGAGTCTGGGGGTATTTTGCTTCATTGAGACGAAAGACAAATACAGCTCAGACAAGATCTCTGATTTTTTTCTTCATCTCTCTTATTAAAAATTGTCATTCCAGTGAAAATATCCTTCGAAAAGATTTTTGTAAATGACTTTTCACAGTTAATCCTTTTTTTCATTGACATCTTTTTTTTTTTCAGAGATGCAGCAGAATATATCTGAAATCAATGTGACAAAAACCACAAGTACTTTTTCCATTAAATTTTTCCAGAATATCAAAGTCTTGTCGTTCATGATTTTGAGTTAAACTTGAGTAGCATATTCATATTATTTTTTTTCTTTATCTATATCATAAGTAATTTTCATGATATCTTTCTCTTAACCCTTTACCACACGACCAATTTTAGTCCTGTCCGAATTGAAAGCATTTGCAGAGGACAGTTTCAATGTGGATCATATTAAATGATTTTTCTTTAATAGGGTAGAAAACATTGTGGGAAAAGGAGAAAATGCTGGTTACCAGCATTTTCTCCTTTTCCCACAATGTTTTCAAAAGCCTTCTCTATCAGGGGTGTCAAAAGTCGTCATTGTGTGGTAAAGGGTTAAGATGAGGGTTTTTACATGAACCCATGTGAAATAATGTCAAAGATGAAACCATCAAATACTTAGAACTTGCTCCTTACTTTAACTTAACTAACTGGCTGTTAGGAATTGAAAGACAGCTATTTTGACATCTTGTGTCTTTTTCAGGGACTCTGTATGGGGAGTATTAACAGGTCAGGGAAGTGACAATGTGGGTAGTCTGGTGTTCCATGAGATTCGTGAGATTGAGACCTGGGTGCTACGACTTCTCAGTGCTCCTGTTCCAGTCCCGGGAAAAACGCGAGTTGAGGTTTGTATATTGATCATATCAGAGGTGCCAGAGAGGCAAATATGTTACAGGTTTGAGTAATACCACCTAAGTTCTTCATAAAAATCTATGTTGTGGGTACTCATTAGAGTTGTTTGAAGAATAACCACAGCATTGTTTTAGCCAGGAAATACTGTTTTTAGGATTCAAAAGGACTTCTGTTACATTGTACAATAAATACAAAGGCTTTTTTGTATTTAATCTTTTAATATTTTTGCCCTGTAACTCCTCATGGAATGCGCTTATATATTTTACAAATTGGTTGAATACAGAAGTCCCACAAGGGTTTCTTTTATATTACTGCTGCTAAGTGTTCTTTACTAGAATGACAATTTTAGACTTGTCAAAATTTAACCCTTTACCACACAACAAAATTATAGCCTTGTTATTTAAAACATAAAATTTGTATTTCAGAGGTTAGAAACTATTGTGGAAAAATGAGAAAATGCTGGTTACCATCATTTCCTCTTTATTCTACAATGTTATCAAAAGACTTCTTCCTCAAGGTCATTAAAAGTTGGGATTGTATGGTAAAGAAGTAAAGCCTTTGTAAATTTAATTAAAAAACATAAAATTATCTTTGGAAAGGAAGAGAACATTCTAGGAAAAGAAGAAAATGCTGGTTAACTGGAGTTTCTCCCGTTCCCACAATTGTTTTATAAGCCTCACCCTCGGATTTGTTAAAACTTGGGATTGTTTGGTAAAGGATTTCAGAGAAAATTAATAAACCAATCTGTCCAAGTTATTGCTGATTCGAATTATGGAAATGTCACAAAGGTTTATTTATTGCAGACACAAGTGATGCCGAAGGACCTTCAGCCACCACTTCTGTTTGCGCTTCCGGATCATACACGGTTCTCTCTCGTTGATTTTCCCCTCCATTTGCCCTTAGAATTACTTGGAGTTGAAACCTGTCTCAGTGTGCTTACTGCCATTATGCTGGAGTTCAAGGTATGCGTACGTATATGTAATGTGTGTGAAGAGATACAAAATTGTATGGTTTAACTATATACCAAACAATGCCATGTTTTAAAGATACTGTAGAAGAAAACTTTTGAAAATATTGTGGGAAAAAGGGAAAATGATGGTAACCAGCATTTCTCCTTTATTCACAATGCTTTCCATCAGTTCATAGACAGAAATTATCTTTTAAGCTAGGTTTAATTTGTCAGGCCCGCCCGGGTGGCTCAGTGGTGAGCGTGTTGGACTCATGACCTGGTGGTTGTGAGTTCGATACCCGGTTGAGGCGAACTTTCTTTCTGGCGTATTTTCGCCTCTCACCTCTGCTGAAGCATGTGAGAAAAGTAGTCGGTGGCTTTGGAAAGAAAGTTGTGTTAGTACTGGTGTGAGAAAGCCAGGAAACACATGCGCGTCACCGACCGCCATGATATGACCTTAGCTGTTAAAGTGGCGTTAAACCCCAATACAACCAACCAATTAATTTGTCGGCTACAAATGCTATCAATTTGGATGAGTCTAAAACTATTTGTCAGAAACGTGGAAGCTGGGATATGTAGTTGTTATGTTAAAACAGTACTGGAAACATTTAACTTAATCTGACTAAAGAGTGATTCTCCATATGGTAGAATTTATATATATTTGTACTTTTATGAATCTGCTTTTCCAAAGGTTGTTAAATGTGGCTAAGCCAATCTGAGAACTGTTTCCAAATTTGTTTGATCTGTCAAATGGACAAACATGCATCAGTGACAGAAGAGAAGGTTTCCTTATCTCTGCTTGAAGGATTTTGATAAGCTGGCATAAAGTTCATCAGAGGTGGTCCTTAGATTCACATAATTTTATTTAGGGTCTGACTTTAAAAACAATGACATAATTGACATAATGGAACTTATGAAGAAAATTTTCTTTAAAACTTTTTTTTCCCTTTTGTTACTTTGCTCAGAAAAAAATTAAGTTGTCAGTCTTTAAATATTTAGATAGAATTTTTATGATAACATCTCAAAGGTAACAGTTCATGTTTCTACCTGTAATAGGTGTACCTTTATGATCTGCACATGAACTCAAGCAGTCCTACGTATTGTAGCTACCTGTGTTTTCTCTATGTCCCGCAATGGATTAAGAAAAGTCTTCTTTCTCGGATTTTAAAAACAAGAGATTGATTGTTAACAGCTTAAATCTGAAGTTCTTTTGAAACTAACAATAGATTTTACATTTGGACACAAAATAAAGTTTGTCCTCAATCTTGCAGGTTGTTATGCAATCCAGAGACTCTAATGCCTTGACAATGAGTGTGATGGCGTTTGTTTCCATGTTATATCCACTAGAATATATGTTTCCTGTGATACCTTTACTGCCAACCTGTATGTCCTCTGCTGAACAGGTGAGTGGAGAAATATTTGAGCTACACTCTGGCAAAAGGGGGTTACTGCATCTCTGTGATGCATTATACCAATCAAGCCATCACAAAATTGTGGATGACCACTTTTTTTGAACAACCAACTGACCCATGAGGTACATGTAGATTTGGCTTGGACATATAGAAAATTGACCAATAGCGAAATCAGCCAAGGTCAGTTTGTGTGGACTGCACAGGCTGACACTGGTCCGTACTTTTAGCATATGCTTTAAACCCCATTTTCACAGAGCATAGCTCATACCATGATGTTGGAGATGATTGTTATCACTTCTTCACATGTCCTCTGCTGAACTGGTGAGTGGAGAAATAAAGGATAATGTAGGGGGTGATTGTCATCACTTATTTCCAAATTCATTATCTGACAAAGTGTACCATCACTATTTATGCAAAACAGCATGCTGTAGGTGTGTTTGCCAGCCTATGTCAGTTTTAGTTTGTTTAGATGATGACTTGCTTGGTTTTATACATCAGACAAATGCATTAAACCCCCTTTTGCCAGAATTATTTTATAAACAAAATGCTCTTGCAGTCAGCAGCTCTTGAGAACATTGTGGAAACAGGAACAGTTTCTTCTACAAACAATTTCAGCTTTTCCCTTGTTTTTCCAACTGGTTAACCCTTTACTGCACAATGCCATCTTTTAACGACCCTGGGAAAGAAGCCTTTTGAAAACATTGTGGGAAAAGGAGAAAATGCTGGTAACCAGCATTTTCTCCTTGTCCCACAATGTTTTCTACCCTATCAAAGAAAGATTGCACCATTTGAGCTACATTGGAATTGTCGTCTACAAATATTTTCAATTTGGACAAGCCTAAAATTTGTCATCTAGTAAAGGGTTAAGAGATAGTTTCTGTTCTTTTAGTTTTACTTGATATCATTTTGTAGGTTTGGAAATGATTCATTTTATATTGGATTAACCCTTAAGCTGCTAGGTGCGACTTACTTACCTTTTGCGGACAGTGTAGATCAAGATCAGACTGCACAGAACGTGCAGTCTGATCTTGGATCTACACTGTCGGATAAAGAGATATTTTCCCCAAAAAATAAGTTTGAAATGGCATTATGTGGGGTTTTATTATTGGATTAAAAGTTTCGTTTTACTTATTTAGCAGGTTAAGGGTTAAGGTACTAAAATAGCCAATTAAATATGAATTCAAAGAAATTTCTCTATTTTTCAGTTGTTGCTGGCTCCCACACCTTACATTATTGGGGTACCAGCAAGTTTCTTTCTCTATAACAAGGACTTCCAGCTGCCAGAAGATGTTTGGCTTGTTGATCTCGACTCTAACAAGGTAAAAACATTTTTATTACCCAGCGTCTGTAGTTTATCTTCACTCCAAGGCCAAGCCCAGGTAGCTCAGTTGGTAGCATACAGGACTTGAGAACAAGGGGTCACTGGTTTGATCCCCGGCTCGGCCAATTTTTTTCCAAGGATTGATGATAGTCATTGCAACAGGATTCATTCCTCTCTCACTGCTGACCAGTGCATCGACAATGGTTATGTGGAATAAGCAGCCTGTGGCTCGGAAAGAATATTGTGGGGAGTACTGGTGAAAGAAACTCCAGGAAAGCATCAATAGGTGCACTGGCTGCTGTGATATAACTGAAATAATGTTGAAAATGGCATTAAACACCATGTAATCAATCAATCAATCTTCACTCCATCAAAGTAACACTTATGCCCAACATCTGTACTTGTTCTCACCTCTAATGAGATGATAACATTTGCATAAATCTAGAGGCTTTGGGTTGTTTCTGTCCTAGACTCATTACCTAAATCTTTACCAAACGACAAAATCCTAAACTGGTCCAAACTGAAAGTATTTACAGACAACAAATTGAAGGTGACCCAAATGACAAAATTCATTCTAAATAAGATAGAAAATGTCATTGGAAAAGGAGAACTTGCTAGTTTCCAGCATTTTCTCTTCTTTCCACAATGGTTTCAAGAGTCTTCCTCCTCTAGGCTGTTAAAGTCTTGCTTGTATGGTAAAGGGTTAACCCTTTATCAAACAATCCTATATTTAACAACCTTAATAAAACTTTTATAAACATTGTGAGAAAAGGCAAAAGTGCTGGTAACCGTGTAGTTGCCAGCTTAATGAAGACAAATAGGCAGTGGAGTAATTTCGGAAGATCATCATGTAGTTTGGGGCTATTATAGTATATTTTCAGATCATTTGACAGGAGAATATGTGTAATGTAGCATTAGCTCTTTACCACACAATGTCCTGATTTGATGACCAGAGAAAGAGACCTTTTGAAAAAACTGGAAGAAAAGAAGAAAATGTTGGTAACCAGCATTTTTTTCTTTTCCCATAATGTTTTCTCTATTTTCTGAAGCGAATCTCATATTTTG
Organism: Hippopus hippopus; assembly: GCA_946811185.2. Taxonomy (NCBI): domain Eukaryota; kingdom Metazoa; phylum Mollusca; class Bivalvia; order Cardiida; family Cardiidae; genus Hippopus; species Hippopus hippopus. The sequence continues at coordinate 35,108,929 of OX328107.1, read as the reverse complement.
AGGCACTCTAAGATTGTTGACTGAAAATGCTTTAGATTTGGACAAGTCTGAAATTTTGTCCTGTGGTAAAGAGTCAACCCTTTACCAAACAATCCCTGGTTTTTACGACCCTGGAAAAGATGACTTTTGAAAACATTGTGGGAAAAGGAAAAAATGCTGGTAACCAGCATTTTCTCCTTTTTCCACAATGTTTTCTGCACTATCAGAGGGCTATGGCTCATTTGTACAGTTGTTGAATTTGTCTTCTGCACGTTTTTTGAATTTGAAAGAGTTTTAAGCTTGTCGTTTGGGAAAGGGTTAAGGAAAACTGGGACATTAGCAAAATCAAATAGCACATCATTGATTTGAGCCATGCTCTGTCAAACAGGAGTTTAAGTCTTTACCAAAAGATAAAATTTTAGACTAGTCCAAATTGAAAGCATTTGCAGACGACCAAAAAAATGTGACTGAAAAATTTAAAATTTGTGTTGGGAAGGGTAGAAAACTGTGTGGGAAAAGGAGAAAATGCAGGTTACCAACACTTTTTTCTTTTTCCACAATGTTTTCAAAAGCCTTCTTTCTCAGGGTTGTTAAAAGTCGGGCTTGTGTGGTAAAGAGTGAATGCATCTCTGTTTTTAGTCTTATCCTGAAGAATTTATTCAATTTGAAGGTAACACAACTTCTGATTGGTTAAACCATTTGCACTGGCCAATCAGAAGTTGTTTTATCTTGAGAATTAGACAAAAAATACTCTTGTAAATGGTTGGTGAATATTGATCCTCTAAATGAAAAACAAAAAACATAGCAGTTCCTTAAGAAAATCTTACAAAATATTGCGCAGTTATAGATTCAAAATTAGACTGAAATATTACACAGTTAACTTATAGATTCAAAATCAGACTGGATTATTCTCTGCAGTCTGATTTTGATCTATACGATAGTATTTTGAAGGTATATAAAAACACCAAAGGCTGTGTTTAGTGGTAGTCCTATTTCTATAAATCAAATAGAGTGAATTTGAGGCCAAGATTTAGAATTGTCTGTATCTCAACTCAGCTGGAAAGATTGAAGTATGCAGGTAAAAATTTTAACCCTTCATCGGGAAGAGATGAAATACAAACTCTTTACTGAACGACCAAATTTTAAACTTGTCAAAATTGAAAGCATTTGCAGATAACAAATTATATGTGACTTAAATGATGGAATTTGTCTGTGATTGGGTAGAAAACATTGTGGGAAAAAAGGAGAAAATACTGGTTACCAGCATTTTACTCTTTTCCCACAATGTGTGCAAAAGCAGAAATTGCTCCAAATGAGCACTGTGTCACTTTGTTACAATGATTTCGGATTTATTGTGCTCTAAACCTAAGTTCATGTTGACCGCACATATTCTACTACGATGTTCCTAATCCTTTACCAAACAATCCTGTGTTTTAAAAACATTAGGGAAGACGACTTTTGAAAACAACGTGGGAAAAGGAGAAATTGCTTGAACAAGCAGTTTTTCCTTTTCCCACAATGTTTTCTTTCCTGTTTGAGGAGTTAGGCTCATTTGTATCTATTTCAAAATTATCATCTGCAGATCTTTTGAATTTTGAAGACTCCAAAATTTGTCACTTTGGAAAGGGTTAACCCATTACCAAACAATCCTGCCTTTTAATGACTAAGAAAGAAGGCTTTTCAAAACATGCATTTTCTCCTTTTCCCACAATATTTTCTATCTTTTCAGAGACTTCATCATTTGAGCTAGCTTTAAGTTGTTGTAAGTGACAGCTTTGAATTTGGACCAGTCCAAATTTTGTCGTTTGGTAAAGAGTTAAAGCTGTCTTTGCTAGACACAAAATGTCTGCTGGAGGTTTTTTTTTTACACCTTGCTATTTGATCCGATTTTTATTGACTCGTGATGGAAATGGCTTTTGAAAACATTATGGAAAAAGAAGAAAACTCCTTTTCCTATAGTCTTCTACACTTCAATAGACTAACCTTTCATATAATACACATTCAATTTTGTTGTCTGCAAAATTAATGCCTTCAAGTTTGAAAAGACCTAAATTTTTGTTGTTCCATGGGAGTCAGATATTATTTTCTCTTTTTAAATGGATAGACAAGTATTTGTCCTTGAGACAGAAAATTAAACATAAACAACATGCATTCACCCTTTACCACGCAGTCCCAACTTTTAACAACCTTGAGAAAGAAGACCTTTGAAAACATTGAGAAAGAAGACCTTTGAAAACATTGAGAAAGAAGACCTTTGAAAACATTTAGAAAGAAGACCTTTGAAAACATTGTGGGAAAAGGAGAAAATGCTGGTAACCAGCATTTTCTCCTTTTCCCACAATGTTTTCTACTCATGCAAACACAACTTTCATAATTTGAGCCACTTTTGATTTGTTGTCTGCAAATGCTCTGAATTTGGACTAGTCTAAAATTTTGTTGTGTGGTAAAAGATTTAAATGATGTATCTTATTTCTTAACTTAGAAACAAAATTTGGGACTTGCCCAATTTCAAAGCAAATGCAGACAACAAATTAAATGTGGCTCAAATGAGGTGATTTGTCTTTGAAAGGGTGAAAACCATTGCGGAAAAGGGAGAGAATGCTTTTTACCAGCATTTTCTCCCTTTCCCACAATATTTTGAAAAGCCATTCTGTATAAGGGTAGTTAAAACTTGAGACTGTTTGGTAAAGATTTATGCGCCCACTCTGTGTCAGATACAGTCTTTTCTAATGCAAATATTAACTTAAGACTTGTCCAAATTGAAAGTATTAGCAGACAACAAAATAAATGTGTGTCAAAATCGAAATTTGTATTTTGAAGGGTAGAAAACGTGGCAGAAAAAGGAGAAAATGCTGGTTACTAGCATTTTTTCCTTTTCCCACAATGTTTTCAAAAACTTGGTTTTGCAGGGTTATATAAACTTGCGATTATGGAATTAGGGGCTAACCTTAGTAACCCTTAATCAAATTACATTTTCAATACTAAAGATGTATACATTAAAATTTCAAAGCTCTTTCCGTTAGTATATCAAGCAAAGAAGCTGACAGTTTACATCGAAGATCAAGATTTTCTCCTTTTTCCAAAGTGTTTTCTGCTCATTTAGAGACACTCTTCCTAATTTGAGCTGTGTTAATTTTGTTGTCTGCAGCCGCTTTGAATTTGGACATTTAAAATTTTGTCACTTTGTAAAAAGCACTGTTTACAACTGAAGTTGCTTGGGTACAACTGAAATTTCTTGGCTCTAAATTACCAAACAGTCCCAAGCTTTAACAACTCTGAAAGGAAGAAGGGCTTTTAAACACTGTGGGAAAAGAAAAAAAAGCTGATAATCAGGGCCTGGTTTCATGAAAAAAGCTTAAGTCTCTTATTTAGCTCAAATCCTCTTAAGGACTTGGTTTCTGACTTAATTTGAGTTTGTTATTTAAGAGGCATAAATTTTCCTAAGCATGAACAGACTCAAGTAACGTTTTCAAATCCCAAGTTGACATAACCCTCATAACTCAACTCAACAAAATAAACAAACTTAACTCAATTAACAGACAGAAGTTCATCACTTTGCTGAGTAAAGTCTGAAACACTGTGTCAGCTCAGGATTTTAGAATGTTACTAAAGTCTGTACATATTAATGAAATGCGTCTGAAATAACCAACTCAACTTAAGCAAGAAACTGAGTCCAATAGCCGATTTCACCAAAAAAAACTTAAGGAACTTAAAGGTTTGGTCACACCGAGCTAACGGACGAGTAACGAATAAAAAACCATTTTATCCGTTCATGTCCATTCGTATCCATTTTATCCGAAATTACGGGCCTTGGACTTTGAAAATTTCACAAAAAAAAAAAAAAAACAGTTTTCCGGACTTTTTTTTCTAAACGCTGGCAGATATTGAGCTAATTTTTGGTGTGCAAATCAACCACCATGAGTTACAGATCAGGTTTTAGTTTCGTTCCGGTCCATTGATTTTTGATGAAATTACGGGCCTTGGACTTACAAAATTTCACCGAAAAAACAGTTTTCAGGACTTTTTTTCTAAACGCTGGCAGATACTGAGCTGTGTTTTGGTATGTGAATTTACCACCATTGCATGCACACCCATATATAGATCCTCCCTGAGGTGGGTCCTAGGTAACTCCACAGAGTTTCACAAACTATATGTGCGTGCAATATATACAGCCGGTAGGGGACTGGGTATTGCTATGCGTTACTATCAGAATGCTTGTTTATTTTCTTTCAGAGCCATATTTCATTACTTGAGCTACATCTAATTTGTCATCTGCACCTGCTCTGAAGTTGGACAAATGTAAAATTTGTTATGTTGTAAAGAATAAAAGTACTAAGTGCATAGTATGAAGTGGCTTTAGTGCAACATACATTGCTTAACTTTTTTTACTGTACAACAAAATTTAGGACTTGTGAAATCCAAAGTATTTGCAGACAACAAATTAAACGTTACAGACAGAATTTAATGGTGAGAATTGTCTTTGAAAGGGTAAATTTAAGCACTGTGTTTCCTAAAACCTTCTTCTAAGAGTATATTCATGAAAATATGATTTTTTCCGATAAAGGGTTCAGACGGAATAAGAAATCTGATCTTAGATCCACACTGGTCATTAATTCATTAGACATTCACCCTTAACTTTTTACCACACGAGCCAGCCTGGGTAGCTCAATCCTTAGCATATCGGACTCTTGACCTGGTGGTTGTGAGTTCAATACCTTGTTGAGGCAAACTTTTTTTCTGACAATTTTTCGCCTCTCTCCTCTAATGCATTTGAGAAAGTAGTCAGTGACTTGGAAAGAAAGTTGTGTCAGTACTGGTGTGACAAAGCCAGGAAACATGTGCGTAGTTGCACTGACTGCTGTGATATGACCTAAGCTGTTAAAAAAGCATTAAACTCCAATTCAATCAGTCAATCAATCTTTACCACATGACCAAATTTTGGACTGGATCAAATTGAAAGCATTATGCAGATCTGATGACAAAAAAAATTGTTACTCAAATGATGATTTGTGTCTTTCATAGGGTAGAAAACATTGTGGGAAAAGGAGAAAATGCTGGTAACCAGCATTTTCTCATTTTCTCACAATGTTTTCAAAAGCCTTCTTTGTTCAGGGTCATTAAAATTAGGGGTTGTGTGGTAAAGGGTTGAAGGGCCTTTCACAACTACAGTTGTCTTTGCGGCCAATGTAGATCAGACAGCATCACACTTGGAGTCTGGTCTTTGATCTTCACTGGCTACTTTGCTGAGACATTCTGTACAAAAACAAATTTGAAATTGAATGCATAATGTTGGTTGGGTTTATTCGGCCCTCTGCGTGTTAATGCATAAAGAGCCTAAATATAATGCAGTACAATAAGTCTTCCTGACTGAAATAATTCAACTCTTTCATTACCATTGGCAACCCAACAAACTCATGTGGACAGTGTAGATCAAGATCAGACTGCACAGATTCTAGATTATTACCAAACTATCTTTAGATCTTACAGCAAAAGTGTATTTGTGACCATTTTGAAAAAGCTTAATTTATTTTTATTGTAGTGAAAGAATTAAATTTTTACCAAACAACAAAATTTTGGACTGGACCAAATTGAAAGCATTTTTAGACAACAAAATTTAATACTGCTTAAAGGTTGATGTGTATATAGGGTAGAAAACATTGAGAGAAGAGAGGAAAACACCGGGTACCAGCATTTTCCTCTCTTCTCTCAATGTTTTCATAAGCTTTCTCTTTCAGAGTCGTTAAAAGTCTGGATTGTGGGGTAAAAAATTAATGTTCTTACTGATTTATTTCTAGGGTAAGGTCCTCACGGCGATAAACTAATGAGATTGATGTCAGCCATTGATGGAGGTCCTGATTTTTTAATTTTGAGTTTCTAGAATACTTCATAAACCATTGTAGATACAAAATCAGACCACTGTATTGTGCAGCCTGATCTTGACGGTTATTGTTCACAGGAGCAGCTAAGTTTGTAATAAGCACTACAAAAGTTAAACCTTTACAGCATCTTGCACAATCATAGTCAATTTTGCGGGGAGTGTACATCAAGATCAGAATGCACAAAAGATGCTGTCTGATCTTTGAGGTACACTGTTCACTTAGCAAAGACGTTCTGGACAATAACAACCTTGTCATTGCTCTTTTTAGGATCTTTTCCTGGTGTGGAAATGTCAGTTAGGCTTATCAGGTACTCTTAGGGTTAACTTTTTACAAGATGACTAAAAGTTAAGACTTAGCCATTTGAAATCATTTGCAGATGACAAGGTCATTATGGGTCAAGTTAGAGGATTTAGCTTAATTTGGGTAGAAAACAGTATAGGAAAGGAAGAGTAATGCTATTTAATCACATTTTCTTTTTCCCCAGCAGTATTATAGACTAGAGCTTCTTCAGCATTGTACATATAGGATTTTTTGGTAATGTTTAATCAATTCAGATTAAAGCCAAGAGACTTTTGAAAACATCGTGGGAAAAGAAAAAAGCATTTTCTTCTTTTCTCATACTGTTTTCTACCCCGGTGAAAACAGAAATCACCATTTGAATCTTGCTTAAACCTTCACCACACAATCCAGAGTTTCAACGACAATGAAAAAGAAAGCTTTTGCAAACGTTGTTGGGAAAAGGAGAAAATGCAGGTAACCAGCATTTTCTCCTTTTCACACACTGTTTTCCACTCTATTAAATGCAAGTTTCATCTTTTGAGCCACCTTTGTCATCTGCAAGTGTTTTGAATTTGGACAAGTCAAAAATCTTGTCATCTGGTAAAGAGTTGATATCATGTCTGCAAATGTTTTAAATGTGATGGAGTCTAAAATTTTGATGTCTGGTAAGGAGAATTTAATGACAGTCTGCTACAGAATGATCAAAATGTTGCAGTCTGTGAGAAAAGAGTCTATTGCGAATTGATATCATGTGGGGAAAAAACAATCAAATCTTGCTGCTGCAAAGATAAACACCATTAGACAAAAACAACATCAAATCTGGATAATGGCTCTGGGCAATATTTACACTTCTATAGAAAAAAATTGAGAAAATCTAAAATCTGTACAATATAACAAGTTTTTAGACTCTTTCAGGTCAAAAGCATTTACAGACAACAAATTAAACATGACTCAAACGTTTAGATTTGTTGAGGGATGGGTAGAAAACATTGTGAGAAAAGGAGGATGGGTAGAAAACATTGTGAGAAAAGGAGAAAATGCTGGTTACCAGCATTTTCTTCTTTTTTCACAAAGTTTTCAAAAGGCTTCTTCCTCAGGACTGTTAAAACTTGGGATTGTATGGAAAAGAGATAATCAAAGAAATATGCGAATTGCACCAAATCTACGGTATGCCGCTCTTGTATGCTGTTTGAAAAGTAGTTGCTTGTTGCAAGCATTTCTTTGTTTCTCTCAGTCTTTAATCTTATCGAAATATGCGTTGTTTTCGTCAAATATTATGAGACTTGTTAGGTTAACTAGTTTTGTTCTGTAGATAAAGCTCATACCTTGCAGAACAATCTGCTGTTTAGTAACCATGGGGACACAAATTTGGAGTCGCCCGAATTTAGAGCATTTTGTAGACGACAATTTGGATGTGGCTGAAATTATGCTTTGTGGCTGTGAAAAGGTAGAAAAATTGTGGAAAAAGGAGAAATTGCTGGTTACCAGCATTTTCTTCTCATCCCAAAATACTTTCAAAAGCTTTTTTTATCTGGGTCGTTAATACTCCGGATTGTGTGATAAATGGTTAAACCCACTTTGTGATTGTTCACCACTTTATTTATTGCTGATGTAAAAACAGAATTATTGCCTTTAGGCACTGTACCCATTACTGTACTTGTTATTTTAATCCTTTACATTACAGTCTCAAGTTTTAATAACTCTGAGGAAGAAGCATTTTTAAAGCATTGTGAGAAGAGGAGAAAATGATGGTAAACAGCATTTTCTCCTTTTCCTACAATGTTGTCCACCCTATCAAAGACAGAAATTATCGTTTGAACTTAATGTCATCCGTGAATGCTTTCAATTTGGTCTTGTCCAAAATTTTGTGGTTTGGTAAAGAGTTGAATGAAAGGATTTGTCTATGTCTTTTAATCACTGTGCGAAAAGGAGAAAAGTTGGTTTCTAGAATTTTATGATTTTCTGACAATAACTTCAGAAAGCATCCTCATCTCCATCACAGAAGGTTAAGAGGTCAATTCAATTATGATTGTGTAGAATTTTTCTTTTTGTAGGCCAAGCCCTGGTAGCTCAGTCGGTAGCATACTGGACTCAAGAATAGAGGGTAGCTGGTTCAAGCGCTGGCTCGGCCAATTCCTTTCTGAGGATTGATGATAGTCATTGCAACAGGCTTCATTCCTCTCTCACTGCTGATCATTGTTTCGACAATGGTTATATGGGAAAGAAGCCAGTGGCTTTGAAAGCATATTGTGCTGAGTACTGGTAAAAGAAACTCCAGGGAAGCATGGATAGGTGCTCTGGCTGCTGTGATATAACTGAAATAATTTTGAAAACGGAGTTAAACACCATACATTGAATCAATCAATCAGTCATATCAATAACTGGTATTTTATTGAAATTTGGTTATATTAGCCCACAATGTTGTTTATTTTCTAATTTTCATCCTTGTGTTGTGTACAATGGATGTAGTTGTTGCAATTATTTTCAAATTTACTTGTGATTAACTCTTTCCATTCCATAGACGGCACCAGAAGCTTTTGTGGACAGTGTTGATCGAGATCAGACTGCACAAAACACTGGGGGTCAAGAAGAAAATGCTGGTAACGAGCATATTCTCCTTTTCTCATTATCCTTTCAATGGCAGATTGAATCACCTGTGTCACATCAGATTTGTTGTCTACAAATACTTTCAAAATATACAAGTTTAAAGTTTGTTATTATATAGAGTTAAACAAATATCTCTTATGCAAGTTGTGAATTGTTCTAGGTTGATCGTAGGTTGATCAAAAGTAAATTAAAGACTACATTTAAGACATGTCTAATTATAGAAATCTATAGTCTACAATAACATTTGAATCAAATGATTTTGGGAAAAAGAGGAAATGCTAGTTACCAGCATTCTTCTATTTTGTCCACAATGTTTTCAAGAGGCTTCTTCTCTGGGTTTTTAAAACTCAAGATTGTGTGGTGAAGAATTAAAGTCACAACAATGGAATTAAGGTTCAGAGAAATCCATCACAACATTGTTGCAGAAAAAATTGCTCGATAAGTGCAATTGCTTTATTTGCTAAAATATTTTCAAATGCCCGATTCTGCGTTGGAGTCAAATTGCGTAGTATGCAGAGGAAAGGGTTAGAAGAGAATTAGTTTAATTGATTTTTTCTCTCCTAAATCACCCATGGGAAGAGCTGGAATTATTGATACCATTCATTTAGTTGCTGTCAGTTTACGTCACAGTGGAGATGAACTGATAATTTTCTGTCTTGTCATAAAGAGCAGTCTCTGATATTTTGTTAACTTTTTACCACACAATCCCGACTTTTAATGACCCTTAGAAAGAAGCCTTTTGAAAACATTGCAGGAAAAGGAGAAAATGATTGTAACCAGCATTTTATCCTTTTCCCACAATGTTTTCTACTCTTCCCAAAAACAAATTTCAATTTTTGAGCCACATTTATTTTGTCGTCTGCAAATGCTTTCAATTTCAACAAGTCTACAACTTTGTTGTTTGGTAAAGAGTTAAGAGGTATGAATCTTGAGAAGTCTTGTTTCCAATATCTGATAGGAGTGGGGGTTTCATGTAGGAGTGCCCTTAGGTGAGGCACTGCAGAGTGTCCTGCATAGTGCTTGTAAATTGGCAGAAAAATGAATTGAAAAATCAGGTGATTAGTAAACATAAGATAGAGCAACCTGGCAACTTTTTATCAAGTTTTAAAATTCATTCTTCTACCAGCAACTGATACTTAGACCAACCATACAATATCAGATTGTCATCTTCACAATTCTAACTGTACTTTTAATTGATATGATTTAAATTTGAATGCATTTTGACACCCGCTTTGTTTACTTTTGAGGCTTTAAGCTGTACCAGAAAACAAAATATTAGACCTGTCCAAATTCAAAGCATTTGCAGACATATTGAATGGTGCCAAAATGATGGAGTTTGCTTTTGGAAATAGAGAAAATATTGTATAAAGAGGACAAAATGTTGGTTTTCACCATTTTGTCCTTTTTTTCACAATGTTTTCAAAAGCTTTATTATTCAGTGTTGTTAAAACTTGGGATTGTGCAGTAAATGGTTAATGATGTGGAATCACAGACAAGATGTCTACCATACAGTATCATTAATGCTGATTGACCTTTAACGCCTTACCAAACAACATTTTAGGTTAGTCCAAATTTCAATTGAAAGCTTTTGAAGACCACAATTCTTATGAAACTGAAAAAGTGATATTTGAATTGAAGGAAGACATAGGAAGGAAGACATTATAAAACATTGTTTGAAAAGGAGAAATGCTGGAAACCAGCTTTTTCTCCTTTTTCCTCAATGTTTTGTACCCTTTTGCAGGTAAGTCTCATCATTTAAGCCACAATTAACCCTTTACCAAATAATCCCTGGTTTTTACGACCAAGAGATAGAAGCCTTTTGTAAACATGTGGGAAAAGGAGAAAATGCTGGTAACCAGCATTTTCTCCTTTTCCCACAATGTTTTCTACCCTGCTGGAAATATATTTCAATTTTTGAGTTACGTTTATTTTGTTGTCTAGAAGTGTTTTCAATTTGAACTTATCTAAAATATCTAAAATTTTGTCGTTTGGTAAGGAGTTAATTATCATGTGCTATTGCTTTTGATATGAACTAATTCTAAAGTTAACAAAGTTTTCTAGTTTTTTAACTCTTTACCACACAATCCCGACTTTAACGACCCTGAGAAAGAGGCCTTCTGAAAACATTGTGGGAAAAGGAGAAAGTGCTGGTAACCAGCATTTTCTCCTTTCCCCACAATGTTTTCTTCCCTTCCCAAAACAAATTTCAAATTTTCAGTCACTTTTATTTTGTCGTCTGCAAATGCTTTCAATTTGGACCAGTCTAAAATTTTGTCGTTTGGTAAAGAGTTAAGGATAAAAAAAAGCCATTGTCTTGAGCAACATTGAATTTGTCCTCTGCAAATACTTTTAACTCTTTACCAAATGACAAAATTTTAGACTGGTCCAAATTGAAAGCACTTGCAGGCAACAAAATAAACCTAACTCAAAAATTGAAATTTGTTTCCAGCTAGGTAGAAAACTGTGTGGGAAAAGGAGAAAATGCTGGTTACCAGCATTTTCTCCTTTTCCCACAATGTTTTCAAAAGGCTTCTATCTCAGGTTCATAAAAAACCAGGGATTGTTTGGTAAAGGGTTAAGTTGGATTTGAGTGTAAATATTTAATGTCTGTTGAAGAGTGAATCTAATTACTCTGCAATAAGAATAAGTTTTTATTCAAATGACAAAATTATAGACTCATCCAAATCTGAAGCATTTGTGGAGGAAAACTTACATTTAACTTAAATGGGGGGTGGGGGGGGGGAAATGGAGGGAAAAGGAGAAAGTACTGGTTACCAGCATTTTCCCCTTTTTCCTGCAATGTTTTCGAAAGCCTTCCTTATCAGGGTTGTTAACCCTTTACTACACAATCCAGAGTTTTAATTACCCTGAGAAAAGCCTTCTGAAAACATTGTTGGAAAAGATAGATCCAGATAACCAGCATTTTCTCCTTTTCCAACAATGTCTGCTACCCTTCCCAAAACAGACTTCAGTTTTTCGGTAACATGTATTTTTTGTCTGCAAATCTGCAAATGCTTCCAATTTAGTCTAGTCTAAAATACATTGTATTGTTGTTTGGTAAACACTTAAAACTTGGGACTGTTTGGTCAATGGCTAAGTGTTCTTTGATATGGCCCTGTTAGCAAGAACTTTGAAATGTGACCTTTCTTATGCATGGTTATGTAAATGCACATGAATATCAGATTGGAAAAAAAAGTTAATTTCCTCATTTGGTTATCTAACCATGTTGAGAGCAACGTAGGAAATGGGTCATTCGAATGTATTTTATCCAAATTTTCTTTTTGACTGAATTCAAGAATGTAGATTTTCCTGCTTTGACCCTTTGCCAAACAATCACAAGTGTTAATGACCCCGTGAGAGAAGCCTTTTCATACCATTGATGGTAACCAGCATTGTTGGTAACAAGCATTTTTACCTCCACTGGCAGAAGGCCAGCGGGCTTATGTCATGGCCCGGTGTCCGTCGTGCGTGCATTAACTTTTATTTCAAACATCTTCTTCTCTGAAACTACCCATCCAGTTTTGAAGGAACTTCACAGAAATGATCCTGCCTTGGTTCTCTTCAGAATTTTTTGAAAGAATTTGATTCCTTCAAAAACTCTGGTTGCCATGGCAACAAAACTGAAAAATATTGAAAATCTTGAAAATCTTCTTGTCTGAAACAATAAGGCCCAGGACTGCCAAATTTGGCATGTAGCTTTATCTAATTGACCTCTACCAACTGTCTTCAAATTATAGCCCTGGGGTCAAAATTGGCCCCGCCCCGGGGGTCACAAGTTTTACAAAGGGTTATAAAGTGAAAACTTTAGAAATCTTCCTGTACCTAGCCATAAGGCCTAGGACTACCATATTTTGGATGTAGCTTTATCTAGTGGGTGGGCCACTACCAAGAGTGCCCAAATTATACCCCTGTGGTCAAGTTTTGCCCTCCCCGCGGGGGTGGGGGGGTGCACACGTTATACATGAGCTTACATATGGCAAAATTTAAAAATGTTCTCGTACCTAGCCATAAGGCCTAGGGCTACCAAATTTTGCATGTAGCTTTATGTAATAGACTTCTACCAAGTTTCTTCAAATTATAGCCCTGGGTCAAAATTGTGGGGTCACAAGTTTTACATGGGCTTATACAGTGAAAACTTAAGAAATCTTCCCATACCTAGCCATAAGGCCTGGGGCTACCAAATTTTGCATGTAGCTTTATCTAGTGGGCATCTACCAAGAGGGCCAATATTGTAGCCCTGGGATCAAGTTTGGCCCCATCGCAGGGGTCACAAGTTTTACATGGGCTTATAAAATGAAAAATTTAGAAATCATCTTGGTGCATGCAATGAGACCTAGGTATGGGTATGGGGCTTCATCTTGTGGACCTCTTCCAGGATTCAAGTAATTATAGCTCTGTGGTCAACAACTGCTTTGCCCTGGGGTCATAACTTTCTTTTTGGATTTTGTAGAGGAAATTTTGTATGTTGTCTAGTTTGAAACCAGCTGGCCAAGTATTGTAATGTTTGGCGTGTAGGGTTTTTACTTATTGTATTAGCCATTGGAGCAACACAGGGCCATCATGGCCATCATGTTTCCTTTTCCCACATTTTCTGCCCTTTCCGAGACAACCATTTGAGTCACATTTGATTTGTGGTCTACAATTGGTTTCAATTTCGATCGGTCTAAAGTTTTGTTGTTTGGTGAAGAGTGAAATGATGTTTATTTTGTCCTTTGATCTTCAGTATTTAATGAGCTATGGCTTGCTTCATGACCTTACCATTCTGTAAAGTTAAAAGGATTATTTCTTTAACCTTTTACCAACTATCCTGTATGTTAATGACCTAAGGAAGAAGGCTTTTGAAAACAGTTTGGAAAAGGAGATTATGCTAATAACTTTTTCCTATCCCCACAATTTTTTTTCTACCCTTTCAAAGGAAAAATTCCTTTAAGTTTACCATATATTATTGGTCCTCTACAGTGGCTTTGAATTTGGACCAGTCTATGATTTTGTCCTTTGGTAAAGAATTTACCGTTTACCAAACAACAGATTTTTAGGCTTGTCCGTATTGAAAGCACAAATTTTGCAGACAACAAAATAAATGTGACTGACAAGTTGAAATTTGTAGTTGGATGGGCAGAAAACGTTGTGGGAAAAAGAGAAAATGCTGGTTACCAGCATTTTCTCCTTTCCCACAATGTTTTCAAAAGCCTTCATCCTCAGAGTCGTTGAAAGTTGGGATTGAGTGGTAACAAGTTAAAGATTAAATTTTAGCTTGTCACATCCCATTGTTCCATTTTATTTCAGATAACTCCATCTTCCCAGAGTATAGGGACAGAGATTCCACCCATGCCAGAGCCAGAAGGTACCATCCTGAAGAACCATCTGAAGCAGGTTTGTATGACTTATCATCTTGGCTGTTTCTGCTTCACCCTTTACCAGATGCCAAATTTTAGACTTGGCCATATTGAAAGCAATTGCAGACAACAAATCAGTTGTGTAGACTCTAGAGGCCAGAATATTTAGTCTGATACTCATGAAAGTTGGTCCAAATATTTCACTTGATACTATCTGGGACAAATTTGAATGAAACTGGGTCATGTGGGATCAGAAAGTAGGTTACCAGGACAAATCTTAGAAAAACTTTGTTTGCACTCTGGAGGCCATATTTTCAGTTTGATACTCCTGAAAGTTGGCCTCAGTGATATCTTGGACAAGTTGGAAAATTGGTTACATTGGGTAAAAAAGCAGATCATGTGGACATATACGTAGAAGAAAAACCTTGTGTGCACTCTTGAGGCTACATTTTCAGTCAAATTCTCATAAAACTTGGGGCTGCAGAAAAACTTAATTCCAATTATATAAAACGAGTATATTTTATGTGTTGTACATCATCACAACTAGGATCTCTTCAACTTTATCAATCCTAGATGTCTTTACTCATGTGAGTGCTTTAGAGCCAATGGCTCTCTTGTTCCAACACTGTTCTTAAAGGCCTTCCTCAGGGCCACTTATCCCTTAACCACACAATGATGCCTTTTAACACTCCTGAAGAAGAGGCCTTTTGAAAACATTGTGGGAAAAGGAGAAAATGCTGGTAACCAGCATTTTCTCCTTTTCCCACAAAGTTTTCTACCCTATCAAAGAAAAGTTGCGTCATTTGAGCCACTATGAAATTGTCTTCTGCAAATCTTTCAGTTTGGATAGGTCTTAGATTTTGCTGTGTGGTAAAGGGTTATTCATGGGTTTCTCTTACAAAGGGTTTACCCTTTACTGCATGTGCTAATTTTAAGAATTCTTTTCATGTTAAGAAATTATTATGTTAAAGCAAAATGGTAACATCTGGAAAGCATTTCACTGACCAACAAAAACAAGGTAAAAAATAATTGAGCCATGCTCTGTGAAAAGGGGGCTTAATGCATCTGCGAAAAGTATTGACCCAGGTCAGCCTGCGCAGTCTGGGCCAAAACTTTTCACTATTGATCAATTTTCTGTATGTCAAAGGACCAGTCTGCCTCATGATTAAGTCAGTTGTTTAAAAAAGTGGCTATTATGGATCCATAATTATTTGATAACCTGCCTAGCATCATGATGCATTAAGCCCCCTTTTTCCAGAGCATAGCTCAATTATTTGTTGCTACTATTTTCAAATGCTGTCCACTGCATGGAAATCAAAGGGGGCTATTCAGATTTGTGTAAGCAAACCAAACTTCAAAAAGGTATATGTATTACCATAGAATTTAGTAAGGCAATAGCTGGTAAAGTATCAGTAAATCGAGAGAGAGAGATCAAGAGACAGATTGAGAGAGATAGAGGGGGGATGGAGGAGGATAAAATTTTTTTTTCTTTTTCCTTTTGGAAAGGTCTAAAATTTTGTCTCATGGTAAAGAGTTTAGAACGAAGCAAAAACGAACTCTGATAATTTCAGGCTCTTACAAGCATGAGTATGACACCACAGCCTATAAAGAATCTGGACGCACTTGCTCAAAACCCGGACATGTGGAAACGACGAGAAAGCTTTTCTTCCCAGACAGGGTTCAACCCTCTTATTTATGGAAATGATGTAGACTCTGTTGATGTTGCTACACGAGTTGCCATGGTAACACTTTATAAAATGTCTTAATTTTGAAAGCAAGGGCTATCCTTTAAAGATACATTCTTACATCTATAGAGAAAAAAACCTATTTTAACTTGAAAGTGTGTACAATGGCCCAGCTGTGTAAACACAGATAAAGTACTAATATATATGGTGTAAGGGATAGCAAAACTCAAGGGATTTTTCCTCATTTGAAATCGGAAACAACAGCGATTGCTTTGAAGGCCTTCAAAACATGAAATGCATTTTCTATCTTTCGTAATCTGTGCAACCTTGCAGCCATCAGGGGCAACGTTTGGCATGAAGACACAAGAATGATTATAGTTTCATAAAAAATGACGAAATGGGTTATAAACTGGAAGAAAACTGCCTGAAAATGGTATGGATGTATATTTAAAGAAGAAAAATTCATTTCAACCCCTTAACCTTTACCACACAAGCTCAACTTTTAACAACTCTACTATAATAGAAATTGTTTTGTCAAGTTGTCAATCCATCATGAAATGAACCCTTTTAAAGCTCTGCTGTTTTCAAAGAAAATGTCGAGGTATATCATAGCTCTGGCGTCTTCTTCTGTTTGAGAGATATTATAATATCTCTGTGAAAGAGATATATAGGATCTGACATGAGTTGGTGTTTGAGATAAAATTTTGTTAAACGAGTCTAGGGAATATGTTATTAAGCAAGCCTTTGGCGAGCCTAATAACATTTTTTCTTGACAAGTTCAATAAGATTTTATCTCAAGCGAACTCATGTCAGATTCTTTTTATCAGATAACAATATTTCGCAAATTATTGATCAGAAGATATGAAACCATTCTATGCACCGTCAGTAATATCCATAAAACCCATTCACTAAAACTGAAATATGCACATAATGACGTCAAAAATGACATCACACAATTGTGATATCAAACGCGTATAAGATAAGAAAATTCATAATGGGTATATTACACTGAAAGCAAGGGAGGTTATGTGATAAATTGAAGATATTTACTTCAAACTTGGACTACTTGTTAACTATCAAAAGGAGAACCAATACAACAGAGACATGTAACCATCAAAATATTTTTTGACACAGTTACGCGCATTTTTTATTTAGAATTCTCACTAAAAGCAACTACAGCCGAGTGTTGGCACCCGCATACTGTGCTCTTGTTTCTGCCAGGAGTAGTTAATATTTATCTTTTCTCATTACAGGTAAGGTTTTTCAACTCGCCCAATATACTAGGCAACTTCTCGGAACATACAAGAACTCTAAGATTGTATCCCAGACCAGTGGTTGCCTTTCAGATGTACAGCTTCTTGAAATCTCGTCCCGTCAAAACACATTTTACCAGCAGATTAGCTAGAACTCAGGTAAAGCTGCTCTGAATAGTTTTGAGATTTAATCTTTAATACTTTACCAATCCATCCCAAGTTTTAACAGCCCTGAAGAAGAAGGCTTTTGAAAACATTGTAGGAAAAGAACAAAATGCTGGTAACCATCATTTTGTCGTTTTCCAACAGTGTTGTCAAAAGCTTTATTCCTCTTGGTCATTACAACAGGGGATTGTTTGCTCAGGGGTCAAATGTTTTGAGCCGTTCTTGAGCATGCTACTTTGATAACTTACTAAAATTCTACAAATAACTGACCAGACAATCTTTTGAAGGAAAAGAGAATATTTTCAACCGTTTATTAAATGATCATGTGTTTGCATCATGCTGATGAAGACAGCTTTTGAAAGCATAGTTGAAAAGGGAGAAGATGTGGGAAGCCAGCATTTTCTCCTTTCTCCGTATTTTATTTTTTTTATCGAGGTATGGACAAATCCCATCATTTGAGGCACATTTGAATTGTCATCAGCAAATGCTTTTAATCTGGAAAAGTCTAAAATTTTGCCAACTACTGAGTGGCATATTGTTAATTAACCAATTTTATAGAAGGAATAATAACCTGTTGCAAGCAACTGCTTGTTTTCCTAAAATATTTTCAAAGCTGTATACAACAGGGGCGTTAAAGGGTATTTATGTGCGGAAAAGTGTTGAATAGGAAATTATTAAAAAAAGATGTAAAAGAGAGTTTTAAATAAAAACTCAAAGAAAGTAAGTTGAAGAAAATCTATCGATTTTATTTACAGGCTGTTGAATACTTTGCCGAATGGTCCCTTTGTCCGCAAAATGTTGCATTTCTTCGAGTGCAGACCTCGGTCTTCGATCCTCTATTGATTGGTGATAAGCCCAAATGGTACGCTCAACAGCTGCAGCCGATTTACTTTAAGGTATATGACGAGAATTCCTCTCTTGGAAACGCAATCAGTTCAGCGTCAGAGACATATAGTGATGAAAACCCAACAGGTAAGATCAGAATTTTTCTGTTTGTTTGATTAACCCTTTACCACACAATCTTGAGTTATAACGACCCCTGAGAAAGAGCGCATGCAAAACAGTGTGGGAAAAGGAGAAAATGCTGGTAACCAGTATTTTCAAATTTTCCCATAATGTTTTCTACCCTTTGAATGACAAATTTCATGTGTTAAGTTACATTTACAGTTACAGTGCTGTCTGCAAATGCTTTCAATTTTGACAAGGCTAAAACTCCCATCAGGTAAAGGGTTAATCTGTTATCCTTACACTATGTATTGAATCTTGCTTCATTTTGATTATCAACAGTCCTGAAGGATGATTTCAAAGTCATCTACCACAAATTTGTCTTCTTGTTACATTTTCATACCCTCCACCTATCGAGTAAAGTGGGGGTATACTGGTTCACCATGTCTGACTGTCTGTCTGTCCGTATTGTTTTTGTTTCCATGCTCTAACTCGAAAGCAGTTTGACCTAGGACCCTGAAACTTTAGAAAAGTGTTACTCATTACCCAAGGAGGTACCCTATTGCTTTTTGATCACATGGGGCAAGGGTCAAGGTCACAGGTGAACTTTGTTAGAAAATCATTTCCGTGCTCCACCTCAATAGCTGTTTGACCTAAGATCCTGAAACATTATGCAAGTTTTGCTCATGACCCAAGGAGGTGCCCCATTGTTTTTGGGTTGCATGTGTCAAAGGTCAAGGTCACTTGAGATCTTTGCCTTGAAAATTATTTCTGTTCTCTGATTGTGCTGCTTCAGTGAGAAGGTGCTGGGGGGGGGGGGTATTTGTCTGCTTTGCCACAGTTCTTGTTTTCCCTAGATCCTGAAAGATTAAGTTTTCACCGGCCAGCAATATTCTGGTCTTGTTCAAAGCATTTGCAGATGACAAATGTGATTAAACCTTTACTAGATGAAAAAATTTAGACTCGTCTGTTTTTAATGCACTTCTAGAAGACAAATCAAATGTGGCTCGAATTACTAGGATTGTCTCTGAAAGAGCAGAAAACATTTTGTTTACCAGCATTTCCTTCTTTTCCACCAATGTTTTCAAGAGTCTCTCTTGTCAGGTTGTTAAAACTCAGGATTTAGTGGTAAAAGATTAAATGATGAGCGTTGTCTTTGAAAGAGTAGAAAACATAGGTTAACAGCATAGGTTAAATGGCCTGCAACACACAAAAAGGGACAGTCGGACATTTGTGTAAAGTGTCGTCTCGGATCAGCCTGCGCAGTCCACACAGGCTAATCCGAGAAGGCACTTTACGACTACATTAGATTTTGTCCTACAGTAGACTTTGGCAAAACAGAAAATTACATGAAAACGGAAATTGTCCTTTTTTGATTAGTCAGCGGGGAGTGCTCAGGCTGATCCGGGACTACACTTCATGCAAATGTCTGAATGCCCCTTTTCGTGTGTTGCATGCCAAATAGGTTTTTCTGTTTTCAAAAGCTGTTTTTCTCAGTGTCATTGAAACAATGGATTGTATGGTAGAGGGTTATAGAAATGGATTATCAGGATATATTGGATAAGATATTTCAAAATGTTTTTACAGATGAGAGTGGAAGTGACAGTGACGGAGCAGAATCTACGTCATCTTCCTACTCCTCTCTCAGTGACTTTGTGACGGATATGGTGAACAGTGAAATAGATGGTGATACACCAAGTATGTTTTTCTGTTATCTTCTGTCATTATTTATTTTCTAGTTTTCATGAAAGTGCCCAAACTACTTTCTTTAGTGCAGGTACATGAAATAAATATTCCGCCGTGAAATTATCACTGTGAATAAATTTTCATTTCTTACATGTTAAAACTCTGAAAATAGAGAAATATTTGCCTATGATCAACGCAATGCTTCAAAAAGATGACATAAATGAATATCATTTGTGAGGTCACTAGAGCAGCAGCATACACAATATAAGGACGTTTTACAGTTCTTCATTTTTCCTCACAGGGAAAAGCTGTTGCTATATGCTTATTTTGACCTTTATGTCCAATTTTAAGGGATATGAATATGGCTTCACAGATATATCCAGTTCATTTTTGGCTCATGGTTTAAAATTCCTATGCCCTGCCTAAAAACTTTATCAATCCATGACATCAACCATCTATTCTATATTTATCTTTTCCTTAGTGTCTGTGCTGTATGATAGGCTTTTGTCTGGTTTTTTTTTTTTTGTAAAATAGTGAAACAGCAGTTCTGAATAGTTGATGAAGATTTTGAACTGTTACTGCTTTATTTTCAGAAAGGTGGTTTGTTCCTTTAATCTGATAGCATTTTACAACCAACATGCCAAACCAGTTCATGATCATAACAATTTATTAATGATATAATTGACCCATGCTCTGGCAAAAGGGGGCTTAATGCATCCCCATAATGCATTATACCGAGCAAATCATTACATAATTATGGATCTATAAAATCCATTTTGTCTAACAACTGGCTGAATCCTGTGGAACAATGGTCCTTGGACATGTAGAAAATTTACCAAAAGCAGATAGTTTTGACACAGGTCATCCCTGCTTGAACTGCACAGGCTGACCTGGGCCCCTATTCACCAACCGTTCTTAAGAACGTTCTTGGTCTCAGTCTCCAGAATTTTCTAAATTTGAAAATAACACAACTTCTGATTGGCTAAACCAAACGGTTTAGCCAATCAGAAGATGTGTTACTTTCAAATTTAGAAAAACTTGAAGAATAAGACTAAGAATATTCTTAAGATTGGTTGGTGAATACCTGCCCAGGTTTGATACTTTTTACAGATGCATTGAACCCCTTTTTCAACCAGCATGGCTCAGTTGTTATGCTAGACAATATTTTTTGTATTATATAAGCATTTTGGTCTTCTTAAATCTAGGTTTCATGCCAGAAAACCAAGTATTGGCAGTTGATGAATCACAGATATATCACCCTCCAGACAAACTACAGTTGCCTGATGCTATGATGTCTCTCAGTGAAACAACTCATTTACAACATGACACTGATGATGATGATGACGATGATGATGCTGATGTTGTGGATTCCTCTGATTCTTCCCCACCCAGTAGCCCAACATTCGCCCCAGAGCCGGAGTCAGTGTCAGTCAGCAATCCAAATATACATCAGATGGTGAGAGAGCAATAGCATTGAGCACATTATTCCAGATACTGTGAAACCTGTCTTGTACATGTCCTGTCTTAACCCTCAACCAACTCACAAAATTTTGGACAAGACCAAATTTAAAGTTTTTGCAGACTACAAAATTAAATATAGCTGAAATGATTATTTTTGTTTTTGAAAGGGTCATAAACATTGTGGGAAAAGGAAAAAATATTTGTTACCAGTATTTTCTCCTTTTCATGGGATGTTTTCAAAAGCCTTCTTCTTCAAGCTTGTTTTAACTGGCGATTATGTGGGAATGGGTTAAACAACTTTCTGCTGTAACGGACCAGTGCTTTTATCTTACATTCCTGCTTGCATCAACTAAATTAGATTTGTATTAACCCTTCTCCATACAATCCCAACTTTTAACAATCCTGAAAAAGAAGCCTTTTGAAAACACTGGGGGAAAAGGAGAAAATGCTGGTAACCAGCATTTTCTCCTGTTCACACAATGTTTTTTACCCTTCCCAAAACAATCTTTGAAATTGAGTCACATTTATTTTTCCTTCTGCAAATGATTTCAGTTTGGACTTAAATTTTGTTGTTTGGTAAAGAGTTAAAGACCACCTACTGTGAGAGACAAATCTTTTTACTCCCTTAACTCTTTACCAAAGGACAAGACTCTAGACTTGTCCAAATTAAAAGCATTTGCAGATGACAAAATAAATACAAGTCAAAACTTGAAATTTGATTTAAGACGAGTAGAAAACATTGTGGCATTTTCTCCTTTTCCCCCAATTTTGTTAAAAGTTGATTATGTTGTAAGGGGTTAAAGTGATCTTTGTATACAGATTTGACTGTATTGCTGTGGTGATGAGTATTTATCCCGTTACATGGTGAAATATCGACCGTGAAAAGGGGTGCCGTGAAAACTTTGTGTTTCACGGTCACTTGCTTTGTGACCGTGCTCATTTGCATAACAGCCGGAACTACTTTTGACCTAGTATTTCCTTTCCTTTTCTCGACGGTTTTATATCAGAAAATTGAAAATGCAGAAAATTAAAAAAAAATCAATATGAAATTGACTCCCTAGCGCACAAAACACACATAATTTGGTACATGATTACCAACACTCTACATCCCTTCTTCCTTCCTTGGTGTACATGAACCTGACTAAAACTTTTTTTTAAAATCCAAGAATGAACAACGTGAAATGTCAAAACTTGAGCTGGAAAAGCTAAGATCAATATCTAGCAAACTTCGTTACGTGCATGAGGAAAACTGTCGGGCATGAGTATGAACCATCGACACTGAAATTATTGTGTCAAACTTATGCAGAAAGCTTAAACTTATCCTTTGGCCTGTAAGACACGACACAATTTTTGACTTGTCAATAAAAAGAGCATTTATAGAGGAAAAACTAAACATGGCTCAAGTGATAAGATTTGTTTTTGAAAAGGTAAAGGATTAAATAACTACAACAACACGTATTATAATTTTAATGTTTATGTACTGTACGACGTTTCGGCATTTGCCTTCTTCAGGAGTACATAATAAAATCAAAACTTTTTTTTTTTTGAAAAGGTAGAATACATTGTGGGAAAAAAGAGACTGTTATTCGCCATTTTCTTCTTTTCCCACAATATTTTCTAAAGGCTTTGTTCTTGAGGTCGTTAAAACTCGGGATTGTGTGGTAAAGGACCAAAAGGCAAAAAATACCCTCATCCAATCATGAATATTTAGCTCAACACAAGAATTCCAAATAAGCAAGGATATCTTGTTAGCCAAACTAAAATCTCTGAAGAAACAAAGGAAAGAAAATGAACCCAACAGAGCATGTCCTCTTACAAATGATGAGATCAACCATCTGTATGAAAAGGGTGTCCATAGTATAAGAAGCTTGTTCATAAATTTTTTATGGCTCAACAATTGCCCTATGTTTGGTATGACTTTAGGTAGGTTTTTCAAATGTTACACCTAAAAAAGTCCTTCAGAACATTACATGAAGTCAAAATGAATATAAGAAACTATGTGTAACTATGGTAGGTTTAGACAAGTTCTCTAAGCCACAAATGTTGTAAATCCTGTGAAAAAGTTGTATTTGTTAGGTCTGCACAACTGCCTATTAATTTCAATTGGCAGGTAACTGGTTTTACTCTTCCTTTTACATTATTATCTGAATCAATATGCATCAGAAAACTGATACTCCAGCAGTAAAAATAGCTCAGACCCCCGCTGAGACTTGAACTCAGATCTCCTGGTTTCCCAGGTATTTTACTTTTAAAATACAAGGGTTTTGAGCATACAACTTAAATATCAATTTTCATCTTTTAGACAGATTCAGAATTCTAGAACAGAGATTTATTGTTTTCAAATATTCAAATTCATACAAATTTGGCATTTCACAAATGAGTTAATTTGTCATTTAGTGAATAACTGTAATGACCAGTTCCAGCTTGGAGAGGGTCAAAATGGCCCACTTTCAAAACAGCCTGGTCCATAACAGCCCACTGTCATGGGCACCGAAAAGGTCCACTTTAGACCTACTGTTATTTAAATCAATTTTATCAGCATAATTTATATTTAATAACTTTCAAATTCTTATTTATTTTTGAAAAATGAATTTTTTTTCAAGAGCTTTTGATTTCCCCAATACTTGTGTTCAGCATTCTTCACTGCTGTTAAATGTGATAAGAGCTCCTCACCCCTTACTTTCTTTTCTCATGAAGGTTGGTGTATTTCGAATATGTTACTTTAAAGTATAGAAAAACTAATGTGGCCATTTTGTTATCTAAAAGGCTGTAGGCAGGTAATAATTTTTCAAAAGTTACAGAGAAAGAGGGGTCATTTTGGTGCAAGGCCGTTCTGGAAGTGGGCCGTTATGACCTCCATGACCTGTTCCAGTTGAATCTAGTATACCAATATTTTCAAGTTGTGTTTGTATAACTTATTGACAATTGAAGTAAATACCAAAAAAAAATCCAAATTTTAACTGCTCCAGAGAAGGAAATCTTTTACAAACCTTATCTAAACACATTATCTAATTCAAGTGAAGTTGAGTGAATTAACCCATTACCAAACAATCAAAAGTTTTAACGACCCCTGACACAGAAAGCTTTTGAAAACATTGTGGGAAAAGGAGAATCTTCTTTTAACAAATTTCATGTTTAAGATAACATTTGTCATCAGTTAATGCTTTCAATTTGGTTCTATGAAATTGTGATCTTAAAAAATACAGTTTGCAAAATTGCTCTTTTTTCCAAACAATGAAACTATTAATGAGCTACACCAATAGAAACTAAACTATGATTCCTAATGTATAATTTTGAACTTGGGCTTGGTATTCATGAAGCAGACATGTATGTACACAACTGTATTCATGACAGACTATTTATGTTATTACACACATGGTTTGTAGGCTAACTGTTGCTTGAGAAATTCACTATTGATAGAAGTGTCAAGATTTGATTAAGCTTTGAATATAAACTTACGGTTTACATCATCCTATGCCTGATTCGTTGAATTATACAGTAGAAAATGTGTTGACTCTATGTTGATTCAGTTGCCTTCCTCCTTCCGTCGACAAGTATTTCACATGAATTCTGATAGTTTAGCACACAGCCGAAAACACTGTTTACATACGGCAAGGTCAACACGTAGATCACACGAATGTGTAAATCGAAGCGAGGGCGAAACTGAACAGCTGTTGTTCTAGAAAGTAAGATAGCGTTTATAGGTGTAGTCTAAGAAAATAATTTGTAAAATTGAAATTTCCTGATGAAAATCAGATCTAAAGAAAACGTAAGAAAATATCAAGGACTATTTTTGTAACCTTTATCAGCGGAAGAGTTTTCGTGCATATTAAAACCCCCCTCAAACTTCGATCAACCGCGAAATTCAAAATACCTTTTTTTTTTTCCCGTTGTTTTTTTTGCCCTCTTCTTCTCTTTCTCTCTCGCATTGTAACAGGATAAATAGAATAATAGGTTCGTGTCTGAAATGGGTCAAGTTTTTCGGGCTCGGCTTCGGAATTTATTAGGTTCGCCTGCGGCTCACCTAATAAATTCCTACGCCTTGCCCGAAAAACTTGACCCGTTTCAGACACTAACCTATTATTCTCTATATCTACCTAGTTAGGTCAAATTTGAGACATGCTTTCAATAATGGCAACACATACCTCACAGGTTTTCGTCATTGGCATTAACTCTTTACCAGACGACAAAATTTTAGACTGTTCCAAATTGAAAGCATTAGCAGATGACAAATTTAAAGTGACTCAAAAATTGAAATTTGTTTTGGGAATGGTAGAAAACATTGTGGGAAAAGGAGAAAATGCTGGTTACCAGCATTTTCTCCTTTTCCCACAATGTTTCCAAAAGGCTTCTTTCACAGAGTCGTTAAAACCAGGGATTGTTTGGTAAAGAGTTAAGGCTTATGGAACAGTATTACAAAAGGCCAGGCATTATCTGATCATCCTGTGTAGTCTGATCTTGATTTTTTTCTGTCTACAAAAGCAAAATAAGTTGTGTTTGGTTCTCTAAGTATTAATTTAATTATTTCCTTCCTAGCCCTGGAAGCTCAGTCAGTAGCATACAGGACTTGAGAACAAGGGGTCACTGGTTTGATCCCAGGCTCTGCAAATTTCTTTCCGATGATAGTCATTGCGACAGGATTCATTCGCCTCTCACTGCTGACCATTTTTTCAACGATGGTTATGTGGGAAAGCAGCCAGTGGCTTGGAAAGAATATTGTGTGGAGTATTGGTAAAAGAAACTTCAGGAAAGCATGGATAGGTGTACTGGCCCTCGCGACATAACTGAAATAATGTTGAAAACAGTGTTAAACACCATAAAGTTAATCAGTCATGCCCTTCGTTTTTATTTGTCTAACAGGAAGCTAAGAAAGAGTTCAGATATGACTCTGGGAACATAACACCTACTGGAAAAGTTGCTGTGAAGTAAGTTCATTTTGAAGTAAGACTAAAATATTTGAATCATGCTCTGTTAAAAGGTTGACTCAGTGCATCTGCAAAAAGCATCAACTGAGGTCAGCTTGTGCAGTTCGTGCAGGCTGACTTGAGCTGAAACTTTTTGCTTTTGGTCAATTTTCTGTATGTCCAAGGACCAGTCTACCCCATGGTTAAGTCCGTTGTTAAAAGAAGTGGCTATTATGGATTCATAATTATGTGATGACTTGCTTGGTATAGTCCATCATGGAGATGCATTAAGCCCCCTTTGCCAGAGCTTGGCTCATTTCTATTTTAGATAAGATCCTATACTCTTATAACAAACTCGCAATAAGGAACCCAGATAAAATGCTGACCCTTGTAGGATGCAGGATCAGTATGGCTCCTAAATTTTTGCTAAAGTTGTAAATTACAGTTGAATGTGGGTGTTTATGCGAGATAAATTCCTCATGTTTGACAAGTCAAAAGATGAGATCTGTTGATGTTATGAATGCAACTGTTGTATGACTTCCCTGATGTGAAGAAAACACACTTGAAAATGAAACACATCAACTAACTTTTCATTTTATAAGATATCTTTATGTCTATTGACAAAACCTGATCAAACAGAGAACAGAGGAATCAAGCAAGTTCATATGTAACATAGATGTCTTTCAGCAACCCAATGTCATGGGGGTATGGTATGGTGGTGGTGGTGGTAAACCATGTTATGATTAATATGAGTCTTGATCTGTGAAAAGAGGGTTTAACACATCTGCAAAAAGTATTGATTCATATCAGCCAGTGCAATCCACACAGGCAGACGTGGGTCTAAGTCTTATTGATACTTGTAAGTTTTCTAGATATCAAATAACCATTCTTCCTCATGATTTATTTAGTTGTGAGACAGAATGGGTTTTATGAATTAAAAAAAAATGTGTCTTGCATGGAATAATGCATCAAGGAAAACATCCATGTAGAAGCTGGAAAGTCATCATGAATTAAGATTGAACTCTACCAAACAACAAAATTTCAGCCTTGTTCAAATTGAAAGCTGTTGCAGATGCCGAATTAAATTTTACTCAAAACATGAAATCTGTTTCAAAGGGAAGAAAACATTGTGGGAAAAGGAGAAAATGCTGGTTTCAATGTTCCAAAGCCCTCTTTCTCAGGGTCATTAAAACTCGGGATTGTGTGGTAAAGAGTTAATGCATGAACACACATGAAAACAGTGTGGCAAAACAGAAAATTGATGGATAAAAGTTGGTTTTTTTTCCTTTTGTCAGATGTTTTAACCCTTTACCAAACGATCCTATGTTTAAATGACCCTGAGAGAAAAAAAGCTTTTGAAAACATATTGGGAAAAGGTGAAAATGTCAGTAACAAGCATTTTCTTCCTTTTCCACACCCTTTGAAATAAAGTCCCAATAATTTACCTACCGTACATTTAATCTGTTTTCCCAAATTGCTTTAATTTTGACCAAAAATAATTTTTTTGTCTGGTATAGGGTCAATTTTATACACAATCACATGTTTAACCCTTTACCATACACTTTCAAGTTTTAACAACCCTAGCAGAGAAGCCTTGGGAAAACATTGTGGGAAAAGGAGAAAATGCTGGTAACCAGCGTTTTCTCCTTTTCCCACAATGTTTTATGCCCTTTCACTCACAAATTTTATTATTTTACCAACATTGAATTTGTCATCTGCAAATGCTTTGAAATTGGACCAATCCGTAATTTTGTCGTTTGGTAAAGGGTTAAATGACTCTGAGGAGAAAGGTAACCAGCAAAATTTTCTGCCCTTTTAACCCTTTACCACACAATGACGCCTTTTGACGCCCGTAAAAAAGAGGCCTTTTGAAAACATTATGGGAAAAGGAGAAAATGCTGGTAACCAGCATTTTCTCCTTTTCCCACAAAGTTTTCTACCCTATCAAAGAAAAGTTGCGTCATTTGAGCCACTATGAAATTGTCGTCTGCAAATGCTTTCAATTTGGACAGGTCTTAAATTTTGCCGTGTGGTAAAGGGTTAAAGGCAAAATTGGGTTGATTTTGCTGTCTGCAAAAGGTTTCAACTTTAGAAAGACTGAAATTTTGTTCTTTTGTAGAGAGTTAAAGTATAGCCTGCTATGATTTGCTTGCACTGTTTATTTACAGGAGACTGGACAGTCGTGGTTCAGATGGATCAAGAAGTCCCCCAGCAAACAAACCACCAAGGCCACCTCCTCCAGCATTGAAAAGTGTCAATTCTGCCTTTGACTCGTACCAAAAACCCCCAAGTCCCAGGGAGAAAACCCCTCAAAGTCCCCGGGATAGGGCTCCACCAAGCCCCAGGCTACCCCCAAGTCCAAGAGATTTGAACCCTCCGAGTCCAAGGCTTCCAAGAGTTCCACCCCCAAGTCCAAATTTGGGTCGAGAAAGATTCAGTTCTCAGAGTAGTATGGACAGTGCAAAGGGGAACCAGCCTGTTCCAAGAACTACAAACACCTTACATCCAAATAGACCTGGTCCTATATCAAGGGTATATACTCTTTTTTAGCTTGGGTGTTTTGGAAGAAAACACAGACATATTATCGTAGCCCTAGCGTTGATGTTGTTGTGTGCGTCATTGTGGTACTGCAAAAACTTAGACATTTTATAATATCTGTATCATTTTACAATAATCCATGCAACAGGGGCAGGCAAGCATCAAAATACTATTGACACAGTCAAAGACCTTTTTTGACTTATAATTTTCAAAAACTTTGACATATTATAATGTCTCTGTTATTATCATCTGATATTTACTTCAAACTTGGACAAGTTGTTAACTGTCAAAAGGGGAATCCCTATATCAAGGGCAGATTACCATCAAAGTACTTCTGACCCACAGTTTTTGACTAAGATTTTTCACTAAAAATCAAGCAACTGCAGCCGAGCATTAGCACCCACATGTGGTGCTCTTGTTTTACCGCCTGATGTCCTGTTGATTGCTGAGCTTTTACATGATGGCAAAATTTTTACACTTGTGGAAATTAAAACATTTGAAGACATTAAATTAAATATAACACATATGATTGGATTTCTTTGTTTGAAAGGGTACAGTACATGATGGAAAAGGGAAAAAATGTATTTTATAGATCTATAATTAGATGACCTGCTTGGTGTAATGCATCACAGAGAAGCATTAACTCTTTACCAGACGGGAAAATTTTAGACTTGCCCAAATTGAAAGCATTTGCAGAAGACATGTGGTTAAAATGATGAGATTTGTCTCTAGAAATGTAGAAAACATTATGAGAAAAGGAGAAAATGCTGGTCACTGGCATGTTCTCTTTTTTTTTTCCCCACTATGTTTTTAAAAGCCATCTTCCACAGGGGTTGCAAAAACTTGTACTAATTTTGTGTGGAAAAGAGTTAAACCCCTTTATGCCAGAGCATTGCACATATCTATTATAATTTGAGATGTCATAATTACTTTAATATTTTTTCTCTGTTACCAGACAATATCTTCGGACAACAACTCGGATAAAGGATCCAACGTGTCAGAAAGAGGATCCAGTCCGTCATCCCTGATCTCTACATTGAGTAATGACTTAACAGACCTAGCACACAATGCTAGCAGTACACTGTCGGAATTCTTTGGTAAGTATGGCAGGGTAAAATAGTTAAAAACAGTAATGACATGACAGACCAAGCACATATGCTAGCAGTACATTGTTGGAATTCTTTGGTAAGTATGTCATGGTAAAATAGTTGAAACAGTAATGACATGACAGACCAACCACATATGCTAGCAGTACAGTGTTAGAATTCTTTGGTAAGTATGGCATGGTAAAATAGTTAAAAACAGTAATGACATGACAGACCAAGCACATATGCTAGCAGTGCACTGTTGGAATTTTTTGGTAAGTATGGCATCTAAAATAGTAAAAACAGTAAAAATGTTGACCCTTTAACCCTTTACCAGACAACAAAAATTTTAGCCTTGTCTAAATTGAGAGCATTTGCAGACGACAATTTCAATTTGGCTCAAATGGTGCAATTTTTCCTTTTTTTGGGTAGAAAACATTGTAGGAAAAGGAAAAAATGCTGCTCACCAGCATTTAATCCTTTTCCCTCGATGTTTTCAAAAGGCTTCTTTCCCAGGGTTGTTAAAAGTCACCATTGTGTGGTAAAGGATTAAATTTATCCAAATTGAAAGCATTTGAAGTCAACAAATTACATAAAGCTCAAACGGTGACTTCTGTCGTTGAAATGGGAGAAAATATTGTAGGAAAAGGAGAAAATGCTACTACTATTTTCTCCTTTTCCCATGATGTTTTCAATAGTCTTCTCCTTCAGGGTTGTTAGAACATGGAATTGTGTGATAAAGGTTAAGGCACAATTCTAGACCAACTGATTGCCAAAGCTTATGTCAGAAAATGACAGATGCAAAGCATAGTAAAATATATTCATTAAATGGAATAGAAAACATTTTTGGAAAATTAATAATAGCATAACAAGTAATTACTTCTTCTCCCATAGTGTATTGGAAGCTAGACATGAAAAGTCATATTTTTCCAATGATAGGAAATGTTCAGGTTAAATATCTGGGTCGAAATGTCGAGATAGATATGAGCCATGCTCTGGCAAAAGGGGACTTAATGCATCTTCGTGATACATGATACCAAGCATGCTATCACATAATAATGAATCCATAATAGCCACTTTTTTTAACAACTGACTCATTCATGAGGGAGACTGGCCCTTGGATATACAGAAAATTGACCAATAGCAAAAAGTTTCAGCCCAGGTCAGCCTGGGCGGGTTGTGCAGGCTGATCTGGGTTGATACTTTTCGCAAATTCATTAAGCCCGCTTTTCACAGAGGATAACTCATATCTTTGTCTAAATTTGGAAGATATCTGGATCAAAATTTAAATCTAAGTATTTGAGTCAAAATGTTACAGTTAGTTTTCTGGATCAAAATGCAAGATAACTTAGTCAAAACATGAGCGATAACTGGGTTGAATTGTTGAACTTAAATGTCAGTGCCAAAATGTTAAAGATAGATATTTGGTTAACCCTTAGTCTGCTAAGCACAACTAAAGAACCTTTTGTGAACAGTGTACATCAAGATAAGACTGCACAAAATATTGCAGTCTGATCATGGATTTACACTCTCCGACAAAGAGATATCCTTCCCCCATAAATACCTTTGAAACAGCAAAATTGGAGATTTTTCTATCGGCTTGAAAGTTTCACTTATTTAGTAGAATAAGGGCTAAAATGTGAAAGATGTCTGGGTCAAAATGATAGGGTAAAATGTCTGAATTAAAGTATTTTAAGTTAGACATCTAGGTCAATTTATTATTCTGTGATATTATAGGTCTATCAACCAAAGAAGGTAAAACATGGTAGTGTAATAGAGTGACCTCTCTTAGAGTTAGAAGTAGAAATCTTTCATTCTGTAATTAACAAAGAAAACACTGTTTTGTTACTTAAAGCAGATAATGATGCAGTACATTAAATTTTGTCTCTGATAAGCATGTTGAAAATTTACAAACTGCTCTGCATACCACAATAAAAAGTGCTTTTTTGAAAGACTGTAAAAACTCTCAGACCAATTGCCATAAGCATTAATGATATATGTACCTTCTAAAAAAGTAGAAAAAAAAAGTGAAAAAAAAAAAAAAGCGAAGGGAACACATTTGCAGAAAAAAAAAACAACTTTAACTGCTATGCTTTTATAAATGCTGTTTGTAAACGTATAACTGATTGTGCAACTGGAATTTTTCCTCCTTGTGTTGCATCTCAGCTTTCTCTGTCTCCTTTCTTGACCAATACTTCAGTCAAAATATGTTTTATTGTCTTTACTTCATTAATATTCTATTATGTCTTTTGATACCCAAGCTGTAGAGAACTTCTGAAAGCATTTTGGGAAAAGCAGCTATTGCATATTTCAAGTAATTGTGTTTCTTACAATGACTTTCATATCATTCAAACAAAGATATTTTCCACTAAACCTTCTCCAATGTTGTTTGTCGATGCTATATATTTAGGCAGTAAGGTGATGGATTTAACCAGAAACTGTTTATGAAACAATCTGCTCTGTAACTCTTTACCATACAGCAAAATTTTAGTTTTTTCCTAATTGAAAGAATTTTGCAGGTGACAAACTTAGCTCAAATGCTTAGATTTATCCACGAAGGTTTTGAAAACATTGTGGGAAAAAGGAGAAAATGCAGGTTGCCAACATTTTCTCATATTCCATAATGTTTTCTAAAGCCATCTTAGAATTGTGTGATAAAGTGTTAACTCTATACTAAACATATAGCTCTTTAAACAACCCTTAGGAAAAAGTTTTTTTGAAAACATTGTGGGGAAGAATAGAAAATGCTGTAAAACAACATTTTCTTCCTTCCCCACAATGTTTCCTACCCTTTAAATCTTGAGTTAAATCTCAATATTTGAGTCACATCTATTATAATGTAAAATGCATTAAGGTTGGATGAGTGTGCAGTTTAGTTGTCTTGTAAAGAATCATACTACCGAATTTATCAAACAGATATTTTGGGCCAGTAGTTAAAAAGCAACATCAGACAGAATGGTTTTTGCAGCCTGGTGTTGATCTACAATGTCTTCAAATGTACATTTAGTTGTGCTTGGCTGCCACGGAGTTAACTGTTTTCAGCTGTATTTAGTTAGGTTATGGAAGTTGATACACCTACGTTGTGTCAGATTTTAGACCTCTGCCTCCCAGTGGGCTACTGATTTTTTCAAAATAGCCCATTTTACCTTAAAAATCAGACATTGAATTGCTATTCAGTTTATAGGAACTAGTGTACGGCTAAATGTTTCATACCAAAGTTGAAAGCACAACAAGACATCAGTTAAAGGAAATAACATTGCAGTGGTTGAAATTTCTCTTAGCAAATAAAAGTAGCCTCTGTCTCACTACTGTTGTGCTTTTATTTAAAACTTTTAATGCTTGACTTGTATAACATGTTGAAGAAATGATAAATACACTGTTTTGACTGACCAGTAGACGCCTGCCAGTTCATAATTCTGTTAACCCTTTACGACATAATGACAATCCTGAGGAAGAAGCCTTTTGAAAACATTTTGGGAAAAGGAGAAAATGCTGGTAACCAGCATTTTCTCCTTTTCCCACAAAGTTTTCTACCCTATCAAAGAAAAATTGCGTCATTTGAGCCACTATGAAATTGTCGTCTGCAAATGCTTTCAATTTGGATAGGTCTAAAATTTTGCCGTCCAGTAAAGGGTTAACTATTTTTGTTTACCCACAGCACAGTTTGCAGAATTTGAACAACTGCAATTTTAGTACTCCTCAAGAAACGAAGATCAGATTACGTACAAATTCAGAAATTCTTTCACGATACTGCATTGTCAGCTGTTCAAGAATATTGACAAGGTGCTTGCATGGAGCAAGTTAACAAAACCAGGAACTGAAGCTGATCCAGCTTCTTTTTTTTTAAAGATAAAATCAGCCTTATGGTTATGAAGGAAAGACAACATCATGTTTTTTGGTAATCTGGTAGTTGAAACATGGTTGCCGAAGAAGCAATCATACATTTTGAGCAATTTCTGTGTTGGCAACTATCCTGAAGAATATGATTATCAAGATAAAAAAAGCTAAAGAACAAATACTTAAAATGAAACAAAACATAAAAAATGAAATTTAAAAAAATACAATCTGTGTTAACAATTTTGTAGGTGCTAAAACAACAATGGCACCCCCAAGTCCTGCCCAGACCCAGAAACCTCCCCCAAAACCATTTGCACCCCTGGGTAACAGAAGAGCCCTCGTGGAAAAATCGGGCCTGGTGAAGCATGCAACCAACAGAAAACAGAAGGAGAAACAAAAAGCTGCAGAGACTAAAGGATCCTCTAACAGGTGATTTGGGTATCATACTTGGATTATGGAGTTACAAGAGTCCTATAACTTTCTTACTGTCTTCAAACCAGCCAAGCCCTGGTAGTGCAGTTGGTGGCATACAGGACTCAAGAACAGGGGGTCTCTGGTTCAATCCCTGGCTCGGCCAATTTCTTTCTGAGGATAAACTGTGACAGGATTCATTCATCTCTCACCGCTGATCATTGTTTCGACGATGATTATGTGGGAAAGCAGCCAGTGGCTTGGAAAGAATATTGTTCGGAGCACTAGTAAAAAAAGACTCCAGGAAAGCATGGATAGGTGCACTGGCAGCCGTGATATAACTGAAAAAATGTTGAGGGCGGCTTTAAACACTGTACAATCAATCAATCAATCAGTCTTCAAACCACTCTTTGTGCCTTAGAGCAGGCAACTTTTGAAAACAGTGTGACAAAAGGAGAAAGTACTTGTAAGAAGCGATTTCTCTTTTTGTCACGATGTTTTCGCATGATTTCAACCAAAGAGCTCTTTACCACACGAACAAATTTAAGACTGGTCCAAGTTGAAAGCATTTGCAGATGAAAATTTTATTTTGTACATATGATGTGATTTGTACCAGAAAGGGTAGAAGACATTGTTGGAAAATGTGAAAATGCTGTTTACCAGACCCTCAATATTTTCAAAAGCTTTGTTCTTCAGAGTTGTGAAACTCAAGACTGTTTGGTAAAGGGTAAATTCTACTTAATATCTTACTTACTAAGAAGAAATTTCACCAAAATTAAAGGAAGATATTTTAACTCTTTCACTACTGAATATATAAATTGCATTTCTCAAAGGCTGAAAATACGTTTCCTTTGCAAGATCAAGATACAGTTTGGTCACAATCTAGAATGTAGCAGTGGACAGTATAGATCAGAGATCAGACTGCATGTTCTGTGCAGTCTGATCTTGATCTACACTGTCCTCTAAAGCTTCAGGTGTCCTTTATGGTAAGAAAAGAGTTGAGAGTAATAGAAAGAATTGAATATCAAAACATTTATGAGGTTACAGGAGTTTGATTTTTTTCCATATTTCAAAATGAATCCTACAATGGCAAACACTATCATCTTATTTTTCAGTGAGAACCAGCAATTTCTGAAGGAGGTTGTAGCAAGTGTTCTAGAAGGGCAGGGAATCAGCTGGTTGAAAATGGGTAGGGTTAAGAAACTCTTGGAAGATGAAAACTATCGCAATTTTGTTGTCAGTCGTCTGAACAAAAATCTGGATAAGAAACTGACGGATGAAGACACGCACATAGAGGATGTGGTGAGATAACATTTCTTGTTTAACTCTTTAGCAGACGACAAAATTATAGCCCAGTCCAAATTGAAAGCATTTGCAGACGACAAATTAGATGTTACTCAAAACAAAAATTAAAAAAAATGTCTTTTAACAAATAGAAAACGTTGTGGAGAAAGAAGAAGATGCTGGTTGCCAGTATTTTCTTCTTTTCACACACAGTTTTCAAAAGCCTTCTGTCTCAGGATCGTTAAAAGTCATGATTATGTGGTAAAAGGTAAAACGTAGGCCAAGCAATCCTGTGTTTTAGCAGTAAAGAAAGCTTTTTAAAACATTATGAGATAAGAGGTAATGCTGGTTGCCAGCCTTCAAAATGGTTTCTGAAAAGTTAGAGGCAAGTCACATCATTTGAGTTCAACTTATGTTTTCCCCTGCTGATGCTTTCAGTTTGGAGGGTGTACAGTTTTGTTGCATAAGAAAACTTGACTTCTACCATACAAAAAAATTAAAGACTTGTCTGAAATGAACGCATGTACAGATGACAAAATAAATGTGAGTCAAATGAAAGGACTTTGTCTGTGAGAGGATGTAAAACGTTGTTGAAAAAGTAGAAAATGTTATCTACAGTGGTGCTACCCTTTCAATGAAAATTCCTACCATTTGAGCCCTATTTAATTTATTGTCTGCAAATGCTTTCAATTAATTCCAATTTTTTGTTGTCTTTCTTTAGAATGAAGGCTTTTGTTGTCTTTTAAGGGTGGACTCTGAATAAAACTTCTATGCAATATGTTTTAATAAACAATGATGAGACAGTGTTGCAACAGCTGTGATTGCTAAATGAACCACTATATAACTCTTTACCACACGATAAAATCTTACTAGTTCAAAATGAAAGCATTTGCATACGAATAAATGAAAGTGACTTAGAAATTAAAATTTGTTTTGAGAAAGGTAGAAAACATTGTGGTAAAAGGAGAAAATGCTGGTTACCAGCATTTTCTCCTTTTCCCTCAATGTTTTCAAAAAGGTTTTTATACCTCAGAGTCCTTAAATGTCGGGCCTTTGTGTAAAGGGTTAATAACACCAGTGTACAGCCTAGGGTATTTGATGTCAAGACTGCCCTAAAAATAAGAGTACCCTGTTATCTGAACTTCTGATTATCTCTGGTTGTTTTTGCCAAGCCAGGAAGTTCAGTTAGTAACATAGAGGATTGATTTTAAATCCAGATGAGGCTAATGGGATTCCTTAACTCAGCTGAATTCCTTCACATAACGACAAGAGACATTGCAACAAGATTCATTTCTGTCTCACAGCTGCTGATCATTGTTTTGACAGTGTTAAAGATGCATCTGTACTCGTTTTTAGGCAGTTTTCAGGCAGTTTTTAACCCATTTGATGCTTATTTTGTGAAACTTTAATCATTCTTGTATCTTCATGCCATATGTTACCCCTGATGGCTGCAAGAAGGCAGAGATTATGACAGATTAAAAAATGCATTTCATGTATAGGAGGCCTTCCAAGTAATCAGTGTTGTTATTTCTGGTTTTAAATGAGGACAAATCCCTTATGCTTTTCTACCCCTTACATCATATATATTGGTAATCTATCTATATTTACACAGCCGAGTTATTCTGCACATATTTTAACAGCGTTTTTCTCTCTCTAAGGATGTATCTTTAATATTGGAAAGTTGCTTGTGGCTTGGAAAGAATTTTTTATAAGAAATTGGACATTAAATAATCCAGGAAAGCATGGACTGGTGGAATGTCATAGAAATAATGCTGAAAACAGTTTTTAATACCAAAAAACCCAAAGAAATATCTCTTTTCAGCCAATATCCAAAGCTGTATATAAAGGCATGCTGTCATTATTGAAAGCTTTTGTCCATGGTCTGGAGACAACGTTTCAAAATTATGGGATTGGTGGAATGGCAAGTGCTTTTATGGTGCTGGAAATAGCTCACACTCACTACTGGGCCAGGGAGTCCGCAGGCAGTAACAAGAGTGACACCAGTCTGACACCAGAGGTAACAGCCATCAACCCTTAGACTTGATAGAAGTTAACCCTTTGCCACACAATCCCAATTTTAAATTCTTTACCCAACAGTCCCAACTTGTAACGACTGTGATAAAAAAGTGTTTTGAAAACAATGTTGGAAAAGGAGAAAATGCTGGTAACCAGCATTTTCTCCTTTTCCCTCAATGTTTTCTACACTTCCCAGAGCAAATTTCAATTTTTCAGTTACATTTATTTTTTAGTCTGCAAATGCTTTTAATTTGGACAAGTGTAAACTTTTGTCAGTTGGTAGAGAGTAAAGGACAAGGAGAAAAAAAGTTTTGAAAACAGCAAGGAAACAGGAGAAAATGCTGCTGCTAACCAGCATTTTCACCTTTTTCCACAATGTTTTCTACCATTTCAGATACAATTTGTATCATTTGAACAGCAGTCATTTTGTCGTCTGCAAATACTTTCATAATGCACCAGTCTAAAACTTTGTCATGTGGTAGAGAGTGAAGACAAGGTTCTCAATTAGCATAAAAGACCTAATTTTTGCAATATCAGGCTCTTTTGATGAGAGTACTTTACAATACATTGGATAGTGTAGATTGCAGGATCAGACTACATGTTCTGTGCAGTCTGATCTTGGTTTACATTATCAGCAAAATCACCTCAGTCTAAGTTTTCAGTTGGCATAAAAGACTCAGTTTTTGCACTTTTCAAGCTGTTTTTGGTGAGACTATTTTACCAAAATATTAGACAGTGTAGATTCCTTGGCCAGCCTGCATGTTCTGTGTAAACTTATCTTGTTCTACACTGTCTGCAAGTTCTCCTTTTGTCAACATGTTTTCAGAAATGTTTAGCCAAGTTCCATGTTGGTTTTGTATATCCAGTAACTACTGCATTTAAGAAATGAGACATAGTCTGGTAAAAGAGGGTTTATCTCTTTACCACACAATCCCGAGTTTTAACAACCCTGAAGAAGAAGCCTTTTGAAAACATTGTGGTAACCAGCATTTTCTCCTTTTCCCACAATGTTTTCTACCCTATCAAAGACAAATTCCATCATTTTAGCCAAATTTAAGTTGACGTCTGCAAATGCTTTCAATTTGGACAAGTCTAAATTTTTCTTGTGCGGTAAAGAGTTAATGCATCTGCATGATGCATTTTACCAAGGAAGTTACCACATAATTATGGATCAATAAAATCCATTTTTTCTAGCAACAGGCTGAATCCTGAAGTACTTGGCGGGGTAGCTCAGTGGTTAGTGTATTCTCACTCGTGACCTGGTGGTTGCGACTTTGATACCTTGTTGAGGAGCTTTCTTTCTTAGGCGATATTTTGCCTCTCACCTCTGATGCATGTGAGAGAAGTAGTCAGAAAATTTACCAAAAGTAAAAAGTTTCAAAGCTAGGTCAGCCGTGGCAGAATCAGGCTGACCTGGGTCCATACTTTTTGCATGTGCATTAAAACCCGTTTTTACAAAGCATGACTCAAATCTTTTGTAAAAACTAACTTAATATGGATTTATGCTATGCATCATCAATGTGGTTAAAAAAGAAGAAATACCCACTTGTTGAATGATACAATAGAAAACAATGGTGCAAAAGGATAATTTGATTATTGAGAACATTTCTACGTGTCCTGGAAAGTTTTTTATATCATAGTGTTTTACATCTTCTATGGAAATCTTTGTGGCATATGGAATATTTTTCTTTCTGAGCGATATATCCTATTCTCCATAATGTTTTCAATAATCATCAGGTTTCGTATTCACCAACCATTCTTTAGAACATTCTTTGTCTTATTCTCCAAGATTTTCTAGATTTGAAAGTAACATAACTTTTGATTGGCTAAACCAAATGGTTTAGCCAATCAGAAGTTGTGTTACTTTCACATCTAGAAAATTTAGCCAATCAGAAGTTCTGTAACTTTCACATCTAGAAAATTTTAGAGAATAAGACTAAGAACTTTCTTAAGAATGGTTGGTGGATATGGACCCTGATGTGTTTTTTGTTATGATACAAGTTGATCACTTGTCAGTATGGTTTGGTAGCACAGACTGGCTAGAAATACTGTTATAGAGACTAGAATTTATCATTTAATACAATATGTACAAGTTTGTGTTTTAACAGTATAGCTTGACAATCATGCAAAGCTAGTCTACTAACATAGCAGTAAAATTTAACCTCTTAAAGGCATTTTGAAAAAGTAACATTCTGGTGCATGTATTGCACACCTAACTGTTTACCAAATGAAAAAAATTAGACTCTTCCAAATTGGAAGCAGTTGCAGAGATGAAGTTAGATGTGGCTCAAATAAAGAGAGTTGTCACTGACAGAGAAGAAAACATTGTGAGAAATGTTCAAGTTGTTTTGTAGCTTAGTAACATATAGGATTTGAAACCAGGGGGTTGCTGGTTAAGATTCATAGTGTTGGCAATTTCTTTCCAAGGATTGCTGATAGTCATTTCAAAGGGATTTTTTCCTCTTTCACCCCTAATCATTGTTTTGATGATGGTTATGTGAGAAAGCAGGCAGTGGCTTTGATAGAATATCATGTAAAGTACTTGTTTAAGAAATTCCAGGAAAACCATGGATAGGTGCATTGGTAGTGGTTATAAATGAAACAAAGTTGAAGACAGCATTGAACACCATATAAACAAACTGTAATGTTCAAAATTGCATTTAACCCTTTACCAAACACCAAATTTTTACACTCAATCAAATTGAAATCAATTGCAGATGTTGGTTACCAGCAATTTCTCCTTATCCCACGATGTTTTCAAAAGGCTCCTTTCTGAGGATCATTAAAACTTTGGATTG
The DNA here is from genome assembly GCA_946811185.2 of Hippopus hippopus. Taxonomy (NCBI): domain Eukaryota; kingdom Metazoa; phylum Mollusca; class Bivalvia; order Cardiida; family Cardiidae; genus Hippopus; species Hippopus hippopus. Next base: position 35,068,781 of record OX328107.1, on the reverse strand, counting down.
TGTTGTAAAGGGTTAATTTGTCTGTGCAAAACATTCAGTTTGTTTAAAACCCTCCCTTTGTCTTTGTATAAAAACATCCGGTCTGTTTGAAAGTTTGATGTTCAAAGTTCTTTAAACAAACAGAAGCACTTCATTGTTGTTCTTAGGCCTCTATCACATTACTGAATCATTGTCAGAAATGTGTTCCCAAAGGGACATTACTAGAATGGAAAATTAATTTTGATTATGTGAAGTGTGTGACTTACTAATACTTTTGCAGCTTAATTCTCCCTATGGAAGCCAGGAAAGCTTGTCATTAAAAGCGGATTCACCCAAGAACCCAGAATCCCACAGTTTGAATGAGGAAACCATGGTTGCAGCCCTTGGTATGCATGTTTCATCTTACAGTACTAACTTAACCATAGAGTTTCCATTTTGAAACTTAGGTCACTTTTGCGGACAAAGTGAATCAAGATCAGACTGCACAGAATGTGCAGATTGCACACATGTCTGCTGTTTTGCCAGACATTCTCACCAAATTAGGCTTGCAATTGAAATTAACCCTTTACTAGATTCGACTACATTGGGAGTATCTATAGATAAAAGTAGATGTGGCTCAGATGATGTGATTTTTATTGTGAAAGGGTAGAAAATGTGGAAAAAGGGGAAAACGCTGGTTACCAGCATTTTGTCCTTTTCACACAACATTTTCTACCCTTTGTCCTCAGGGTAATCAAAACTCAGGATTGTTTCTTAACCCTTTACCACACGGCAAAATTTAAGACCTATCCAAATTGAAAGCATTTGCAGACGACAATTTCATAGTGGCTCAAATGACGCAAGTTTTCTTTGATAGGGTAGAAAACTTTGTGGGAAAAGGAGAAAATGCTGGTTACCAGCATTTTCTCCTTTTCCCACAATGTTTTCAAAAGGCCTCTTTTTTAGGGGCGTCAAAAGGCGTCATTGTGTGGTAAAGGGTTAAAGGCGTAAGATATCTACATCCTTTTTCAGGAGTATGTTTGTTTTATTTAGTAAGCATATAGTGCTCTGAATGATGAATATCTAACAGCTTAATATTTTAAAAAGGAATGCAATTTATGGTATAGGCAAAACACCATTTATCTAGCTTATCTGTAATTCTTGCTTTAAATAATGTCTTTTGGGAGAATAAAGATAGATATATAGCTTGTGGAAAATGGATGGGGAAACATCTTTGCAAATAGAATAAATGCTTGATACATACCGATAATATTTGTAGCTTCACATTTAAATGTATTGACCAATCATTTATAGTTGAACTCATAGCAGCCCTTCTGATTGGTGCAGACATTTTCAGCCAATCAGAGGTCTGTTCTTTAAAATTTGGAATATCTTGTAGAGCTGTCTGCTGCATGTCAGCAAACAGTATGCTTTTAGCTATTGATATCTTTCGATTCAGATCAGTCTGTATTAACCATGTGACTGCCTGAAACCAATATTTGTACCAGTAATTAAGGGGTTGAAAGTTAATGGCTGGGTAAAAATTCTTTTCTTAGACTGGTTAAAAGTACTTTGGATTCCTCTGTCACTGCTGAAAGTTTTGTGACTTTGCTTATTGGAGTGGGCAATGGATTAGCAAAAATGTTTCGTCAAGTGTTTGTTATAGTCCTGGACGTGGCTAAAATGCTTGTATGGATGATGTAGATCAGAATAAAACAACACAGAATGTTAGTCTTGGGTCGACCAATGTTTGCTTCTTCATAACTTATTCTGGCTAAAACATCTGCAAAAGAGTTATACATGTATTACAGCCCTTTGTCCATATTTTGAAAAGATCCATACATTAATTAACCACTAAAAGGGTCAGTATTACTTTAAATTTGGTTCAGTTGGTGTCATGGTCTTTTTGAAATTTGCTAATCTGATATTATGTTCACTTTATATCATTTACTTCATATAATTTCTACATTTTTATACCATTATCATTTTGATAGGATTCCATGCTGAATTAGTGTGTTGTGTCATTGATATCATATTTATCTAGTATCAGGTTTGCATCCAAGATGCAAATTCCAAAATAGATGCTTTTACTGACAGTGTAGATCCGAACCCAGATTGCAAATTCAGCACAGCACACCTGGATATTTGTGAGATTTTCTGCCTGAAATTGTCAATGACTTACAGTACCATGCTTACATGGTATCAGTTTACCATTGTGCAGTCACAGTATCACAACTATTTCTTGCAATGCTTTCCATATCAATGTGAAGACTTTTTTTTTTTTCAAAATATATTCTCTTTGGTACAGCTTTTTCTAGGTTTGTTCAGATGTAATAATAGCCTATACTCCGATTGGTTAACTCTTTACCACACAATCCCGACTATTAACAACCCTGAAGAAGAAGGCATTTGAAAACATTGTGGGAAAAGGAGAAAATGCTGGTAACCAGCATTTTCCCCTTTTCCCGCAACATTTTCTACCCTCCTGAAAACAAATTTCAGTGTTAGAGTCAGGGATTTTTTTGTCGTCTGCAAATGCTTTCAATTTGGACAAGTTTAAAATTTTGTTGTTTGGTAAAGATTTAAGCCTTCATTGTATTGGAAGGAATATAGTACAACCATATTTCCCACAATGTTTTCTACCCTTTCAAAAACAAAATTTAGTGACATTTTAGTCTCTTTGTTATAGACACATTTTAATGTGAATGTAGATGCTTTTAGTATTGACAAGCCTAAAAGTTTTGTCATCTGGGAAGAGTTCATATCGTCTGAAGCTGTTGAAGCAAGTTCAAGATTTATCCCTCTACTATGCATTTCTTATATTTAATCACCCTGTAACATAATGTTTTGGTAAAGCTTTATGTCATAAGTTTCACCCTTCACCACACATTCCCGAGTTTTAACAACCCTAAGCAAGAAGTCTTTTGCAAACATCATGGGAAAAGGAGAAAATGCTGGTAACCAGCATTTTCTCATTTTCTCACAATGTTTTCTACCTTGTCAAAGACAAGTACTCATTTGATACACATTTTATTTGTTGTCTGCAAATGCTTTCAATTCGGGTGAGTCTGAACTTTCATTGTGTGGTATAGAATTAACCCTTTACCAAACAATCCCTGGTTTTTATGACCCTGAGATAGAAGCTTTTTGAAAACATTGTGGGAAAAGGAGAAAATGCTGGTAACCAGCATTTTCTCCTTTTCCCACAATGTTTTCTACCCTGCTGGAAACAAATTTCAATTTTTGAGTTACGTTTATTTTGTCGTCTGCAAGTGCTTTCAATTTGGACCAGTCTAAAACTTTGTCGTTTGGTAAAGGGTTAACTTGTTACCAAACAACAAAATTTTAGACTAGGCTAATTTTTGGCATTTGCAGACAACATACATGATTTAGTTGAAATGATGGTAACTGTCTGTGAAAGTGTAGAAAACCTTGTGGGAAATGGAGGTTTTCAAAAAGCTATTTTCCCAGGGTCGTTAAAACTGGGGATTTTTTGGTAAAAGGTTAATTATACTAAAACACAAGTACAAGACTTGTTTCAGTTCCAGTATGTATCAATACTTAGTATCATATTCTAACTAATACCATAGCAACTGTATTAGAGGCCTCTAATTTAAGTACCCTTGTAGACTGTCTAGGAAGCAAAATAGGCATGCTCATACAGGTTGAAGTATTTCAAATTTAAGGTACTTTACATTTCAGCCAGAGTATCAAATTATCTTTTGCAGACAACATTCTGTTTTCATGGCCAACCAGTTAGAAAACATGGTAGCAAAAAGAGCTGCTGCACATAACAAAGACTTTCTCTATCGGCTGCTTTGTTTTCATACATTATGCATGTTTTAAAACTTTCCCCCTCGTTGATAGGTTTTATATTACAAGGATGTTTTTTTTACAGTTGTCTGTTGCAGGTGATGAGGTATCTCGTGAAGTTATGGACAGTACAGTTCCAACATTAGTCTTCTTGACTTGTGTTATCTGATCTTGATCTACATCTGTAAATGCACTTGATCCTTAAAGAGCCAAGTGCAACATTTGGTGACAATATAAATTACAGTCACACTGCTCAGAAGGTGCAATCTGATCTGTGATCTACTTGGCTGTATTATGAGATATTCTGTCTAAAACAGCCATTTTGAAAATTGAGATTCTCTTTCAGCTTAATTCTTTTTACTAAGTAAAATGTCCATTACATATTTTGGCACTGTACTAGTGAAAGTATACTAAAATTTTAGTGTTTGTGGCTGTTTATGTCTGCCTGCACTAATCTACTCTTCTCTTTATCTTTACTATGGTTTGCTTTGTGTTTATACTGATAATCTAACCCTCCTCACAGGTCACCAACAGAAAATGGCTTCTCCAAATGTTGGATGGTCTTCCAAGAGCCCAAAATATCAGAGCTTCTCTACATCCCAGTCTGAACCAGGTAATTAACCAATCAAACGAAGCCATTATATAGTCATATGACCTAGACCATCCAATCAGTATTTATTATATATTTTGTTCTATATTTTCATACATTTCAAAAGTTTAAAGGTTTCTAAATATAGTACAAATTTGATTTTGATTTTTTTTCTTGTCATTTTATGCTGTTGATTCTATTACTGTCATCTGCAGATATTGGACATAGTAGTTTTATTTGTCTTCTGTTGAAAGTAGAAAATGTGGATACCTTACACCAAGTCATATGATAGGATGACATCTTTTTAGTATTAGTATTTTCGTCACTCACCACTGTAGCCTAACTTTTTACCAAAGAATCCTGTATTTTAATTACAAAATTTTAAACTTGTCCAAAAGCAAGCATTGGCAGACAACTAATGAAATGTTGCATGAATGCTGGAACATGCTTATGAAAGGAATAAAATCACTTTGGGAAAATGAAAAGAAGACTGGTGACCAGCATTTTCTCCTTTTCTCACAATGTTTTAAGAGCTTACTTAATCAGAGTCATTAAAAGTCAGGTTTGTGTGGTAAGGGGCTAACAGAGAAATTCTTGATAAAAGGTGATTTTGTCACAATATTTTCAAAGTTAGGCATGTACATGTATTGACTTTTTACTAGACCAAAAGTATTAAGACATGTGAAATTTTAAACATTTGCAGACAATAAGAAAATGTGGTTGGATAAAATATGCCTTTAAAGAAGAAATTGTGGTAAAAAGGAGAAAACGTTGGTTACTAGCATTTTCTCCTTTTTCAACAATGTTTTCAAAAGGCTGTTAAAATTCAGGATTGTGTGGTAAAAGGTTGCACTTCATTATTCACATCATTTTATGCTTTGTGTAGAGTAGAGCATTTTGAGAGCTAGTCTTACAATGTCTTTTTTGCTGCTTTTAACCCAATTGGCTGCTTTTCTGCTTTATATGTCTCCATCTAATTTCTTAGATTTGCATTTTCTGTCTTCTTAAATGGTGAATCAGGTTTTTATTGTTAAACATTAGGTCTTTCCAGGCAAAAAAAATTGTAGATTCATCAAAATTGAAACCATTTGCAGACAACAGATTTAATTTTTTCAAACGATGTGAATGGTAGGAAACATTGGTGGAAGAAAGAAAATTCTGGGTGCCTGCATTTTATCTTTGTTGCACAATGTTTTTAAGAGCTTTAAAGGGGTAATTAAGACTCAGGATTTTGTGGTAAAGGGTAAAATCATTTGGGTACTTCTCCTCGGGCGACTTTAAAACACTGTAGAGTATGGTCTTGACATGATATTACGCTTTAACAATGAAATTTTTGCTTGACTTGTTTAACGTCATGTCTTTGTCAGCTGTTTTCAGACCAAGATATAAAAGCAATAGAAACAAGCAGTGATATTAACCCTTTACCACTTGACAAAATTTTGGACAGGTCCTAATTGAAAGCATTTGCAGATGACAAAATAAATGTGATTCAGAAATTGAAATTGATTTTGGGAAGGGTAGAAAATGTGGAAAAAGGAGAAAATGCTGGTAACCAGCATTTTTTCCTTTTCCCACAACGTTTTAAAAGGCTTTCTTATTTCAGACCGTTAAAACTCGGCATTGTGTGGTAAAGGGTTAATGGTTATGATCTAAATATAGACAGAGACAAGGAAACATCATGGCAAATTGCAGTCTCACTGCAGTGTTTAAATGAAATACTGTTAAAAACTGTTTTGAATTGTAAACACTTACTTAAATTTACTGTAGTCTGATACATTTATTGGTCTCTACATTTTAAAGCTATTTGGGAAAATGCCAGTTACTAGCATTTTCTCCTTTTCCCACCATGTTTTCTTCCCTATCCAAGATTTTTCAAATATCATTTTCAAATTTGTCGTCTGTAGAATGCTTTCAATTTTGAAGTCTAGAATTTGTCTTTCGGGAAAGAAATTGAAAGCATTTGCAAACGACAGATTAGTTGTGGCTCAAAAGATGGGTTTTATCTTTAGAATGGTGGAAAACATTGTGGATAAAGAAGAAAATGCTGGCTACCAGCATTTTCTCATTTTACCACTAAGTTTTCAAAGAAAGCTCTGGGTCTTTAAAACAGGGAATTGTCTGGTAATACGCTAATTGATTTTTTTTCCTCATTGATTTCAGGGTCACCTGTGATAGTAAATGGAGATGAATTCCAAAACATTGAGATTGTCCATAACAAGGTAAACAAACAGGACAATATCTACGTCTCCAGCAATACCCAGAGTTCTGAGCAGGGTGCCGATATGAACAGAAATTTCCCAACCACACAGAAATGTGACATCATTGTAACAGGCTCCATGGAAGAAAAGGGAACCATCCAACATCCTTTAATGTCCCCAAGCAGGGACCAGGATGCCATGCTGGAATTTGTAAAGAATAAAGGTTTGATGAAAGCTACAAAACTTGACCAACGTGTTAGCAGCATCGACTCGGAAATGTCGGAGGCAAGTACATTGGTTAGTACGTCTTCTGAGAAATACGGGGGACCAGCAGCTGACAGGCGGCGATCTAGGATTAATCATCACTCCATTCGAGGATTTGTGTCTGATTCCGAGATGGAATCTGTTGGGGTGTGTAAAACCCGTTCAGATGACCCCTTTTTTTGTCTGCTTGATCCTCTCTCTGGGCTATACTTGTGACTTGTATCCAAAGTTGGTTTCTAGTCTGTTTACCACTCTTCCAAACAATCCTGTGTTTGTAATGACCTTTAGAAAAAAAACTGTTGAAAACAATGATGTAAAGGTAGATAATGCTGGTAAGCAGCATTTTCTCCTTTTCCCACAGTATTTTCCAAGTTAGCCAAATCATTGTCATCTTCAAATACTTTCAATATAGACTCAAAGTCTAAGATTTTCTCACTTGGTAAAGAATTTGTGCCTTCTATCGGGTTTGTTGTGGCTCAGTGGTCCAGGGTTTTGGTTTGTTATTAAGAGACCCTAATCCAACTCCATCTAGCAGTGATTTTCCTGTGGGATTGTCCTTGGTGAAGGCACTGCAGAACAGGAAAGACATATAGATAGGGGAGCTATTGCTGTGAATTTCCTTAGGACAATGTTTGCGTAAGTCAACAAGCAAACAAACAAATTCTCTTGGTTACTAGTAGTAAATGAGCCATGCTGTGTGAAAAGGGGGCTTAATGGATCTGGAAAAAGTATAGACTTTTGTCAACCTTCACAGTTTACTCATACTGACCTGTCGCAAAACTTTTTGTGTTTGGTAAATTTTCTGCCTCAGGATTCAGCCAGTTGTTAGACAAATGGACTTTATGGATCCATACTTATTGTGATGACTTGCTTGGTATAATGCTTTACAAAGATGTTTTAAATCCCCTTTAGCAAGAGCATGGATCATATCTATTTGTTAATAATGAATGTTACACCTTGGTTGGATACCACATGTGTACACATAAAACTGTGCTGCTGGTACTCTGTGATCATGGTTCCCCCTGTTCAGTTTGTAGTATTGGTGAAAGTGTTATTGTCACATGGTTTTTATAACCCTTTACCCAATCCAAGCCCCTTTTGACCCCTCATTAGCACTTAGTTGTTGAAAAGTCAGGGAAAAGTTGAAAAATGTTCAAGATGAGCATGATGATTGTTTTTACAAACATGATAAACCTTTACAAATTTTATCTTTTTTACCTCAGAGGCATTTTACCCAACACAGAACATTCCAAACATTTACGACTCTGGGAGAGGAAGGGTTTTGAAAACATTGTTGGAAAAATAGAAAATGCTAGTTACTACCCTTACAAAGCAACTCTATCATTTGAGCTACCATTATTTTTGAGCTGAGCTCTGGCAAAAGGGGGCTTAATGCATCTCTGTGATGCATTATACCAAGCTACCACATAACTATAGATCCATAAAATCCACTTTGTCTAACAAAGTGACTGAATGATGAGGTACTCTGGTACTTTGAAATGCAGAAAATTTACCAAAAAAGCAAAAAGTTTCGGCCCTGGTCAGCCTGCGCAGAGTGCGCAGGCTGACCTGGACTGATCTTTTTTGCAGATTATTTCAGCCCCTTTTCACAGAGCTTAGCTTATTTAGTTTGTACTCTGAATATGCTTCTGGTATGAATAAGTTAAATGATTTGTCATTTGATTAACCCTTTACCACACAATCCCGACTTTTAACGACCCTGAGAAAGAAGCCTTCTGAAAACATTGTCGGAAAAGGAGAAAATGCTGGTAACCAGCATTTTCTCCTTTTCCCACAATGTTTTCTTCCCTTCCCAAAACAAATTTCAAATTTTCAGTCACTTTTATTTTGTTGTCTGCAAGTGTTTTCAATTTGGACCCATCTAAAATTTTGTCGTTTGGTAAAGAGTTAAGAGATCAATGATTGTTATTACCAACCACATATTACTTATCATTTTATCATACTAGTTTTAAAAACCTTGTAACCAAAGGAAAAATTGCCTTTGGAGGACAAATTCTCCTTGTCAAAAAATGTTCATATGGCAAAAGGGGATTAAAGCATTTCTGTGATGCATTATACTGAGCAAGTCATCACATTAATTTTTACCTGTAAAATCCATTTTGTTTAACAACAGACTGAATTATAAAGTAGAATTGTCATTGGACATCCATAAAATTTACAATTCTAACATGAAATGTGAATTCGGCTCTATAAACACAGTGCAATGAAAGCGTGGTAAAATCTACGTTATTCTATGTAGAGTGACGTCATTCTATATAGAGTGACGTCATTCTGTATAAAGTAAGTAAGTTATTCAATGGAATATAATCTGTATCTGCGTTTTTACCAAGTATGAACTTGTTTTCCTTTGATTAAAAGTTGGTCATGTTAGAATCAAAATAATCTTCTTTCTATCGTGGTTTATTGTTCAATAAAGCATGTTGTGAGTTATGAGGCGCAATGAATAAACCACTTGGGCTATCTTCCTCGTGGATTATTTATTGTGCCTCATAACCCACAACTGTGGTTTATTGAACGATAAACCATGATAGAAAGAAGATTATTTCTTAAATAGCAAAAAGTTTCAACCCATGTCAGCCTGCGTGGACTACGCAGGCTGACATGGGTCGATAATTTTTTCAGATGCATTATATTCATTTTTCACAGAGCATAGCTCATCATGTTTGTTTCCTGAGGCAAAGCAGAGTAAATGATATGAGTAAGATTTTATATGAAACATTTATGTAATATTTTAGTTGTCAGTTTTTTAATTTCAGTCATAAAAATTTTGTAGACTTTCAAAACGTGGTTTAAAGAAATAAGTTGATAGGGGGTTTGCATGGGTTTTGTTTCAATATTGTTTTTTTTATTCGTTGAGATACATGTTTCAGTTTGATGTTTTTCTCTGGAAAATCAAACTTCAGATGTATTTCACTTGATTCATTTGTACAGCTAAAATTTTTTGTTGTTTTCTATGAATTGGCAAAACTGATTATTTCTGCTGCAGAAATGCAACTTTCTTCACTCTTTATGAAACAACAACATTTTAGACAAGACCAAATTAAAAGCAAAAACTTTGTATACAACAGATTAAATGTAGCTCAAAAGACAAATTCTGTCTTGCATTAGGTAAAAAAATGTGGTAAAAGGAAGAAACATTGTTACCAGCACTTTCTCCTTGTCCAACAATGTTTTCAAAAGCCTTCTTTTTGAGGGTCATTATAACTCTGGATTGTGTGATAAAAGGTTATCTTCTCAGATTAAAAAAAAATTTACAAACTTTCGAAGTGAAAGCATTCATAAAGGATAGCGTGAGGGTGGCTCAGTTGGCTTGGTTTTTCTGTGAAAACTTCCTGGGAAACAGGAAAATGTTGTTTACCAACATTTTCTTCTGAAAACAACCCAGGATGTTTTCAAAAGCCTTCTTTCTCAGGGTCATTAAAAAAACACAGGATATTTTTAAAAAAAAAAAAAATAGTTGAACTTGAAAAGCAGCAAGTAGCTGTAATGATAAATTACATGTTATACTAATGAAGAAATACACTCAATATCTTGATTTCTCAGAGTTTTCAATTTTTTTTCTGAAAATGAGTTAAAACTTGACTGTATAAGGTAAAAGGTTATGCTTGTTTTTTTATACAGGCTTAAATGTTGATTTGAAATTTTAACCCGATAACAAATTTTGAGTCTTGCTGATACTGGAAGCATTCACAGAGATCATTTTAAACATCACATCAAGGCTCAAATGCAGGATCATGTCTTTGAAAGATAGAAAACATTATGGAAAAGAAGAAGAGACTAATTACGAACATTCTCTCCTTTTCCTACATTGTTTTTAAAAGCTGTCTGCCTCTTGATCATTTAAACACAGGATTTTTTCAAAGAAGTAAGGTCATGCTTTAATCCTGTTATATACTCAACCAGCAATAATTCTTTATTAGACAATACTGAGTTTAAACAACACTGATGAAGAAAGCTTTTGAACACACTGTGGGAAAAGATGAAAAGATGAAAATGCTTTTCACAAGCATTTTCTCTATTTCCCCCCAATCTTTTCAACCCTTTTAGAGACATATCCCATCTTTACAGCTACATTTAATTTGCCGTCTATGAATGCTCTGAATTTGAACAAGTCTAGAATGGTGTTGTCTGGTAAAGGTTAAAAGTATTATTTCAGTTTTATTTTGCATTGGGGTCCCGTATTCATCAACCATTCTTAAGAATATTCTTGGTCTTATTCACTAAGAATTTTTAAACTTGAAAGTAACTCAACTTCTGATTTGCAAAACTAAATGGTGTAGCCAATCAGAAGTTGTGTTACTTTCAAATTTAGAAAATTCTTGAGGATAAGATTAAGAATGTTCTTAAGAATCAGTGAATACCAGCCCAGATGTTTACAATCAAAATGCTAGTTTATGTTTTATAAGATCAAAAAAACTACATAAAGTAATAGATTGTAAATATTTTTTCACAGGGTCGTGGTAGCTTAAAGAAGGGTCGTTCTTCCAGTCTGTACAGTAATAAGAGCAGTTTGAGCACCGGCTCTCGGTATAGGGATGGACAAATTATCTCTACATCACCCATTCCAGGTAGTCCAGAAACAACCAAAATGTATCTCTTCGAAGGGTTAATAAGTAAGTACATGTACTTTTAGCACCTTGCGTTAAATTCGCTCTTTTTACACTTTACCAAACAGTCCAGAGATTTAATGACTCTGCTAAAAAATGCTGTTGAAAGCATTGTGGGAAAAAATTAACTCTTTATCAAACAACAAAATTTTAGACTTACCTAAATTGAAAGCATTTGCAGACGACAAAATAAATGTAACTGAAAAATTGAAATTTGTTTTGGAAAGGGTAGAAAGCACTGTGGGAAAAGGAGAAAATGCTGGTTACCAGCATTTTCTCCTTTTCCCACAATGTTTTCAAAAGGCTTCTTCCTCAGGGTCGTTAAAAGTCGGGATTGAGTGGTAAAGGGTTAAATGCTGTTATCCTATCTTTTTCAACCTTGTTTTCTACCCTTTAAAAGAAAAATCCCATCATTTGAGTGACATGTATTTTGTCATCTGTAGATGTGTTTCAAATGGTAGGATTTAAATTCGAGAGGATAGAAAATATTGTGGTAAAGAAGGAAAATGTTGTTTAGTATTTTTTCTGTGATTTCTGGATTTCGTTCCCCTGGATTTTCACATGCAAATTGAATGTTTTTGAGGGTATAATGGAGTCAGCTGATCAATCTGGCTATTTAATGTGTCTATGGACTTGCACAGTGGAGTTTTTCTAGCAATCAATCAATTTCTGCTTGTGAAGAGAAACTGAAGATGCTCAGGACCTAGGATGTCTGCTTGTATTAGGTAACTCTTTACCAAACGATAAAATTTCAGACTAGTCCAAATTGAAAGCATTTGCAGACGACAAATTAAAGATGGCTCAAATGCTGGAATGTGTCCTTCATAGAATAGAAAACATTGTGGGAAAAGGAGAAAATGCTGGTTACCAGCATTTTCTCCTTTTTCCACAATGGTTTCAAAAGGGTTCTTTCCAAGGGTCGTTAAAACCCGGGATTGTTTGGTAAAGGGTTAATAATTCTGTATCAAAGCACTTAGAGTATTAATCCTTAACCTTCTAAATGAGTGAAATGAAATTTTAAGCCAATAGTAAAGGCCCAAGTTCTGTTATTTCAAAGGTATTTGTGAAGGAAACATCTCTCCTTATCGATCAGAGTTGATCCTAGATAAGATTGCACATTCTGTGCAGTCTGATCTTTATCTACATTGTCCAGAAAAGGTCATTTAGTTGCGCTTAGCAGCCTAAGGGTTAAGTCTCTGCCAGATAAAAGAATTTAAGACTTGTCCCAATTGAAAGCATTAATTTTGGAGATGAAAATTCTAATCTGTTTAAAAGCTAGGATTTGTCTTTGAAAGGGTAGAAAACATGGTTGAAAATAGAGAAAATGCTGGTTACCAGCATTATTTTGTTTTCCCAGGATGTTTTCCAAAGTCTTCTTCCTTAGAGTGGTTAAAATTTTGAATTGGTCGGTAAAGTGTTAATTCAGATTCTGATATGGCTCTTATTTTACAGGTAAAGACCGCAGTAGACTATGGGACCAGATGCAATTCTGGGAAGATGTATATCTAGATGCTGTAGCACAGGAAAGAGATATAATTGGCATGGACCAGGGACCAGCTGAAATGATGGATCGGTAGTTTTATCCATTTCCCTTGTTTCAAGCAATTTTTACTCTTTTTTTTTTTTTAATTGCCATCTACTACAGAGCTGTCTTCTGGTGCTTAAGTGAGAAATCAGTTGCAGAAACCCAGTATCAAAGAGGCTGGCATGACTCTCTCTCTCTCTCTCTCTCTCTCTCTCTCTCTCTCTCTCTCTCTCTCTCTCTCTCGATTTTGGGGAGGCATCTTGTTTTCATTAGTGTTTTCTGTATGTTACTTTTATCATGTTACCTATATATCACCTGAACCTGGGTAAAATTTTAAAGACATTTCACTTTCTTGTCAAACCTGGTGAGATGAAGGGCAGAGCAGAAGTTTTTCATACTAGTCTCAAAGGCTATAGTGACATGAGGGGTTGAAAGGTGTTCCAGAAAAATGTAAACTCTTTTTCTTCTAAGTGCAAAAGCAAATTTTCAAAAATCTGCCAAGATGCCCTTGAAAACAACCTAGTTGTTTCTCTTTTTCTTACAGCTACAACTCTTTAGGTCCAACTGATAGGAAGAGATTAGAACATGACGAAGATCGTATCTTGTCTGTTATGTTATTCAACTTGATTGGATTTATGGTGATGACTCGCGTCATGAAGGTGGAAATCAAAAAGAAGATACGCCGACTGCTTGGCAAGTCTCATATTGGTCTGGTTCATAGCCAAGATATAAATAATCTGTTGGATAAAATTGATACTCTGGTAAGAGATACTGAATTTGTGATATTTGTAAAATTTGAAGGTTTTTTGTGATAATTGAATTTTATGCATGTGAGACCAATTATGTAAGCCTGTACCAAATAAATCCCATGTTTTAACTATCCTGAAGAAGACATTTTGAAAACATAGTGGGAAAAGGAAAAAGTGATGGTTACCAGCATTTTCTTCCTTTGTTCACAGTTGTCTTGACACTTTTGAAGACAAAAACAAGTATACAATCAATTCCTTGTGTTCAGTAAAGAGTTAACTTGCACTGTTGCACTGTTTTTTTAAATTTTCTCATAGGAAATTGTATTATCATTTTCATTTTTAGCTTTGGAAAAAAAATTAAGTTTACATCATAATAGTAAAAAATGTTGATGATTCCAAAGGAAAAAGTATATAAATGAATAAGAGTTTGAAGGAAAACTAAATTATTTGTGATAATTGTACTGACTTTTTAATCCATGCTCCTGTTTTAGATCATTCCAATTTCAAAACATCTTAAGGAGGCAAATTTGTAATAGTTACAATATGAAATGGGTACAGTTTGAAATGCATACAAATGAGCACAGATCCCTGATAGGATAACACGCATTGTGAGAAAAAGAGAAAATGCCAGTTACTAGCAGTATCTCCTTTTCCCACTATGTTTTCAAAAGCGTACCTTTTCAGGATCTTTAAAACCTGCATTCATTTAATACAGAATTGAAATGCAATGTATACTGAAGTAAATTATCCATTCCAGTTTGTAAAAGTTATAGAGTTTATTTCATCAGCTTGTGGTTAATATGGGGAAATATTTGCCGAAAAAGGGAAAGGTATGCGAAAATAACGAGTGCCTTATGGCAAATATTTCCCCATATTAACTACAAGCTGATGAAATAAATTATATATTATATATCCTCTGATTATTTTGTCAACAAATGCCACTTTTAAAACTTAAAAACTTAAAAAACTTAAACTTAAAAAAAGTAGTTCCAGATTTTCGGCAGGAGGAAAATATTCACTGTGACGGGGAAATAATTCCCCCCCAGCTTAAATTACGACATTTCTTTACCCATAACATCTCTAAAAATAGACACATGAAATATAATATGTAGGTTTAATCTATTTATAGCATGGGAATGACATTGACTTACGACCTATGGGTAGTCGGTTTATGCAAAAACAGTCTTTCACTGTGCACTGGGGGAGTGATAACAAGGGTGATATGTTATTTATGGAGGTGAGTAATTACGTTTGTGCAGTATTTTGCAAATTTCAAACTTTTTTCTAAATTGCCCACCATTTCGATTACAGGGAATGGCTTGAGAATAGCTTCAGCAGTGCAAGCACTGGTTTGAGCTCATATTTAACCCTTTACCAAACAATCCAGGGTTTTCACAACCCTGTAGAAGAGGCCTTTTGAAAACATTGTGGGAAAAGGAGAAAATGCTGGTAACCAGCATTTTCTCCTTTTCTCACAATGTTTTTTACCCTGTAAAATAACTTAAGTTCATTTGTACCACTTTCAAATTTATCATGTGCAGATACTCTCAGTTTGGAAGGGTGTAAAATTTGTTGTTTTGGAAAGGGTTGAATCAGTAAGACAATGAAGTGAACTCACTGTAAGAAAAACCTGATTAGTAAAGTATAAAAAGACATATGATTATGTTAACTGGTAACATGAATAACTCAAATGATGTTGAAAGAGCAGAAAAAGTACCATAAAATGGCAAACAAGCAAATAATCAGATGAAAAAAAGGACATTCTGTACCTTTAGAGTGCTCAATAAACCTACTGCATGTCTTGGGTCAAGGAAAGAGACCCAAAGAATTGTATTTTCTTGGTTGCTTTTCTTATATATTTCTCAGCAAAGTTGAACTGGTAGATCACAGATTAGACTGCATGATTTTGGTCTACACTGGCCACAAAGACATCTGAAGTTAAAAGAGGCACTGTAATGTTTAACTCTGTATCAGATAACAAATTGTTAGACTTGTCCATTTGAAAGAAATTTCAGACAACAAATGTGCCGATGTGTCTCTTTTGCAAAGAAATTTCGAGACATACGAAGACATTTTTACAAAATAAGTCATGTTCTGTGAAAAGAGGGTTTAATACATCAGTAAAAACGTATCGACCCACGTCAACCTGTGCAGTCCAAGGAGGCTGACACGGGTTGAAACTTTTTGCTATTGTTAAATACTCTGCATGTCCAAGGACCATTCTTTGTCATGATACAGTCAGATGTTAGACAGAATTCATTTCATGGATCCAAAATTATTTGATGACCTACTTGGTGTAATTCATCAAGAAGATGCATTAAACCGCCTTATGGTAGACTGTGGCCCATATTAACTCTTTACCACACGACAAAATCTTAGACTACTCGAAATTGGAAGCATTTGCAGACGACAAAATAAACGTGACTCAAAACTTGAAACTTGACTTTGGAAGAGTAGAAAACATTGTGGGAAAAGGAGAAAATGCTGGTTACCAGCATTTTCTCCTTTTCCCACAGTATTTTCAGAAGGCTTTTTCCTCGGGGTCGTTAAAACCAGGGATTGTTTGGAAAAGGGTTAAAGATTTGATTGTATACACGTACTATACATGTATTTCAGGTTTGTGATGACTGTATTATATTGAGAAGTGTGACTGGGGCTATATGTGATCGCTGGTGGTACGAAAAACTTGTAAATATGACCTACTGTCCAAAAACCAAAGTGTTATGTTTATGGAGAAAACTTGGTGACAAAGTTCAACTGAATCAGTTCTACACCAAAAAGGTAAATAAGTTTCTAGCCTTTTATCTTTAACGTAACGATAGATGCAAAAACTAAACAAAGCAGGTGTTAAAATGCTTTAGAATTTAAATTATACCATTTAAATGTATAGTGGTTGTTGTGAATCCCCATCGTTTGTTTACTGTTTACATGATTTTAGAATCCATTTTTCTGTCAGCAACTAACACTGAGACCGACCACACAATAATAGATTGTCATCTTACATTATTTTCCACACTTTGAAATGGTATGATTTAAATTTAAATGAATTTTAGTAACTGCATTGATTTTTTTGCTGCTGTTGGGCCTTTAACTCTTCATCAAACAAAAAACTTCAGACATGTCCGTACTGAAAGCATTTGCATGCAACATAATGATATGCGTCTAAGAACTAGTCTACCTCATGATTCAGTCAGTTGTACGGCAAAATGGATTTTATGGATCCATTATTATATGATGATTTGCATATGAGCCATGCTCTGTGAAAAGGGGGCTTAATGCATCTGCGAAAAGTATCGGCCCAGGTCAGCCTGTGCAGTCCGCGCAGGCTGACCTGGGCCGAAACTTTTCGCTAGTAGTCAATTTTCTGTATGTCAAAGGACCAGTCTACATCATGATTAAGTTGGTTGTTTAAAGAAGTTGCAATTTTGGATCCATAATTATGTGATGACTTGGGCTGGTATCATGCATCACGGAGATGCATTAAGCACCCTTTTGCCAGAGCATGGCTCATATATATTTAAGGTACAAAAGGTTACAGAATAAGGGCAACAGGATTCTGGTGAACTTTGTGTCATGTAATCGCATTTAAACCCTTTACTGCACAATGTTGACTTTTAACAACCCTAGGAGTGAAGCTTTTTTTGAAAACTATTGTGGGAAAAGGAGAAAATGCTGGTAACCAGCATTTTCTCCTTTTCCCACAATGTTTTCTACCCTATCAAAGAAAAATTGCACCATTTGAGCCACATTGAAATTGTCGTCTGCATATGCTTTCAATTTGGACAAGGCTAAAATTTTGTCGTTTGGAAAAGGGTTAAATTACCCTGAGGAAAAAGGCTTTTGAAAGCATTGTTTGAAAGGTCAAAATGCTGGTACTTTTATTTTCTCCTTTCCAATATTGTTTTCAAGGAGAGATCTCATAATTTGCACAAAATTTGAGTTATCGTCTGCTTTCAATACCAACAAGTATAGAGTTTTGTTATCCTGTTAACTCTTTACCGTGATAGACTTGTTTATATTGAAAGCTTTTGCAGATGTCAAAATAGTTACTGTTCAAATGATTGGAATTGGTTCTGAAAGGTTAGAGAACATTGTTGGAAAAATAGAAAATGCTGGTTACCAGCATTTTCTTCCTTTCTTACAATGTTTTCCATTGCTTTCTTTCTCAGGGTTGTTAAAACTTGGGATTGTGCTGTATAGACTTTAAGAGTTATTTCAATAATGTTCAAGTTTATTTGTACTTTGTACTTTCAGTGTCGAGAGTTATATTTCTGTGTGAAAGAAGCAATGGAGAAGGCTGCAGCCAGAAATAACAGTAAAATACCAGGTTGGTATATTATTGTTGTAACCCTTCACCAGTCAATCCTGTGTTTTAATGACCCATGGGGCCAAGTCTTTCAAAAACACTATTGGGAAAAAAGATAGTAACCAGCACTTTCTTCTTTTCCCACAATGTTTTCCACTCTTCTGAAGACAAAGTGCATCAATTGAGCCACTTTGTATTTTTGTCTGTAAATGCTTTTTATTTGGGTTAGTCTAAAATAGTTTTGTCTAGTCAAATGATAAAGGCTTATTTATCAACACTTTACAAAACAGTTCAGGGTTGTAACAATCCTCAGGAAGAAGCCTTTTGAAAACAGTGTGGGAAAAGGAGAAAATGCTGGTAGCCAGCATTTTCTCCTATTCCCACAATTTTTTCAGAAGTCTTTTTCATCAGTGATGTTAAAACACAGGATTGTGTGGTAAAGAGTAAAAAAGAGTTATTGTTGATTTTCCTCGTATCCTTGCTGAACATTATTGTTACATTTTGGTGTGTTCCTATGTAGTCTTCTTAAATGTGAATGAGCCACGCTTGTGAAAATGGAATTTAATGAATCTGCAAAAAGTATCGACCCTTATTAGACTGCGCAGTTTGCACAGGCTGACATGAGTCAAAACCTTTTGCTATGAGTCAATTTTCTGCATATCAAAGGACCATTCTACCTCCAGATTCAGCAGATTGTTAGACAAAATGGATTTTATGGATCCATAATTATGTGATGTCTTGCCTGGCTTTTCCAAGAGCATGGCTCATGTATTATGTATATCCACCTTAAGCCCTTATTCAGTGAGCAACTTTAACTTCGAACCAAACAACAAAAATGAAGACTTGACCATTTTCAAATCATTTGCAGACAACATTTTAAAAGTGGCTCAAATGATGGAATTTACCTTTGACAGGGTAAAATTCATTGTGGAAAAAGGAGAAATTGCTGGTTACCAGCAATTTTTTCTTTTCTGACTGTTTTTAACCCTTTACCACACAATGCTGACTTTTTTAACGACCCTAGGAAAGAAGCCTTTCGAAAACATAGTGGGAAAGGAGAAAATGCTGGTAACCAGCATTTTCTCCTTTTCCCACAACGTTTTTTTACCGTATCAATGAAAAATTGCACCATTGGGCCACTTTGAAATTGTCGTCTGCAAATGCTTTCAATTTGGACAAGGCTAAAATTTTGTCGTCTGGTAAAGGGTTAAAAGGTCTCTTTGTCTGTTTCATAAAAGCTCAGTGGTTAAGTGTTAATATCAGAACTGAGATGTTACTTTAATCACAGGTATTTTATAAATGTAAGGAAAAGTGAAGAAGCAAAATAGTAGTTTTATAATGTGTTCTTGCATGAATCAAAGTCTCTAAAAAAAAGATCATAAAAATGGATTGTTTATTGTGTGCTTTCTGATTGACCTATTTGAATTTTTTGATGAATTCTAACTCTATAATTAAGGCATAAAATTGTAAACTTTCAGGCTTTTTGGTTCAGTGTGTGTGTGTGGTTTGGTATCCTGTTTCAAAACATTATAAAATTTAGGCAGTTTCAATGCAGCTTTCAAAATAATGATGATGCCATGTGATTGATGGAAGCCCAGAAGTAAAATGGGTTGCCAAAAATGAAAAAAAAGCTTCATTTTTGGATGTTTTTAGCATTAAGAAATAGGTATATTTTTCCATGTTAGATAAAAATGTGTTTTGCCAAAGAAATCATACATTTAGTCTTAACTTTCTACAAGATGGCAGAACTTTTTACTTAGCTAAATTCAAAGCATTTGCAGACAGCAAATTCAATGTGCCCTCTTATCCTGAGCAATTGAAATATGGCCTTGTTTGATAAATGGTTAAGTTGTTGTTCCATGTGTTATGAAATATGAACTCTATTTTCAGTACTCTTTTTTCTAAGGATTGTTAAAACTTGGGAATTGTTTGGTAAAGGGTTAACTCATTTCTAGATGACAAAATTTTAGACCTTTGACTTTCCAATATTGCAGACATTTGCAGATTACAAATGGAACTCACATTTATAATGGGATATTGTCTTTGATAGGGTAGCATACATTGTTGGAAACAATACACTAGTTACTAAAAGCCATTTTATTCAGTGTGGTTGAAATATGGGATCGTTTGGTTAAGTGGTTGCTTCACCTTTAATGAAGATATAAACTCTGTTTTTAGATTTGCTTTTTTAAAGAAAATGTCGAGGTTCTTTTGTTGCCCTGTCTTCATCTGCGACGTCATAGTCATACAAACATTTTGCCAACATCTCATATCTCTTGAATTACTGAAGATATTTATTCCAAATGAGGGCTACTCATTTACTATTGAAAGGGGAACCCATGGCAAAAGGGCAGGTAGTCTTCAATGTATATTTGACACAGTTATGCCCCTTTTTGGACTTACGATTCCCACTGAAAAAAGCCCTTGCAGCTGAGTTTTGGCATTTACATGCCGTGCTCTTTGTTTTTTAACTCTTTACTTTACAATCCAGACTTTTATAGACCTTGAGAAAGAAAGCTTTTGAAAACAATGTGGGTTAAGGAGAAAATGTAACAAATAAAATGTATATTACATGTATTGGCAGGGTAAAGTTATGTTTACTAGTTTAGAGTTTCCTTTATCCATGTACTATTGTAACTATCATTTAAACTATGTGAGATATTATGCAACAAAAACCCTGTATCTCCTTTAATAGTCTTTTTTTTTTGTCCTTTTATTAACAGCTGATCGGAGAGGTATTTTTATCGATTAAGATTTAACCTTATATTAAGTGCTTCTTAAACAGCAATCTCTCAAAACCTTCATCTCCTTTACCACACAATTCCGAATTTTACAGACCAGGGGTACATTTCACTAAACATAGATTTACACTAAAATTTTGGGATTGAATATTCACACATACATTTTCTGCTTTACCCAATGATATGAACTGGCATAAAGTTTTGCAAATATTTACTCAAATTGTAAAGTTATGCACTTTAGTGAAACTTGCTTTCAGACTTCATGCTTGCTTACCTAAACTGTGTATGCAAATTTTGTGTGCAAGCAGTTTTGAGAAAGGTACCCCTGTAGAAAAAAGTTATTGAAAACATTATGTGAAAAAGAAGAGAATGCTGGTAACCAGCATTTTCTCTTTTTCCCACAACATTTTCTACCCCATCAAGCACAAATCCCATCAATTTAACCATGTTTAACTTATTGTCCAAAAGTACTTTCAGTTTGGACGAGCCTGAGGTTTTGTCATATATTAAAGAGTTAACTACTAAGTGTTAGCCAGATAATAAAAATTTATTGACTGGTTCATTCAGAAAGCCATTGCAGATTACATAATTACTGTGGCTCCAATGATGGAATTTGTGTTTGAAAGAGTAGAAAACATTCATTGTAAAGAGAAAAATACTGGTATTCAGCCTTCTTCTTTAGGATGATTAAACCATGGGATTGTTTGGTTAGGAGTTAATCCTGTAGGTGCCTTTCACAACTATACTTGCCTTTGATCTACACTGTCCATTTTACTTAACCTTGCTTGACAGGAAAAATCTTGTCACTACAATTATTAGAATCTTATATCTGGATTGAAAGTGTCAGTTTGGTTTATTTGGCACTTTAACCCTTTACCAGACGACAAAATTTTAGCCTTGTCTAAATTGAAAGCATTTGTAGACAATTTCATTGTGGCTAAAATGGTGCATTTATTCTTTGATAGGGTAGAAAACATTGTGGGAAAAGGAGAAAATGCTGGTGACCAGCATTTTCTCCTTTTCCCACAATGTTTTCAAAAGGCTTCTTTCCCAGGGTCGTTAAAAGTTGGCATTGTGCAGTGAAGGGTTAAGGCTTAATACTGCTGAAGTTGCCAATAGCTTGATGAGCACAAACTGTAAATATTACACACAAGTTGACTTTCAACTGTCATCTAAATGAGCATTGTGCAGCTTTGCCCTTTAGGTTAAAATACTTACATCTTTTGCTGCTGAGTTAATTTCTCTGCTATGTGTCCTTTACTCTTGACCAAGCAACAAAATTTTAGACTGGTCCAAATTGAAAGCATTTGCAGACAATAAATTAAAGGTCGCCCGAAAGACAACATTTGTTCCGATAGAATAGAAAACATTGTAGGAATAGGATAAAATGCTGGTTAGCAACATTTTCTCCTTTTCCCACATATGTTTTCAAAAGCCTTCTTCCTTAGGGTCGTTAAAAGTCGGGATTGTTTTGTAAATTGTTAAGTACTTAGAGGTACTGGGTTTGAGTTTAAACCATTCATAGTGCTGATAAGCCTGTAAAAATCAATAGCTCTTTCTCATGGTCAATAAATTGCCATGGTAAGTTTACTCTATTGACATGTAGTGTTGAACACTGATCTGTGTGAAACAGAAATGTAAGAACAAAGAAGCTGTAGAAGAAAATTATAAATTTAACTCTTTACCACACAATCCCGACTTTTAACGACCCTGAGGAAGACAGTTTTGAAAACATTGTGAGAAAAGAAGAAAATGCTGGTAACCAGCATTTTCTCCTTTTCCCACAAAGTTTTCTACCCTTCCCAATACAAATTTTAATTTTTGAGCACATTTGTTTCATCATCTGCAAATGCTTTCTAATTTGGTACAGGCTAAGATTTTGTTGTGAGGTAAAGAGTTAAGGGTAAAAAGAAAGATAAGAAAAGAAAGTTGTGGAAGAAATAATTATCAATATTTCTGTGTGTCTATGTTCATGGTACATAGGACAACTTTTGGCACTATTCACAGATCATGATTTTTGACCTTTGTGCAGTCTTATCTTGATCTGCCCAGGCCGCAAAGGCAACTATAGAAGTGAAAGGCGTTTTAGGGCCATAATAAGTGCCAAATGAAATGACAAAATAAGCAATCATTAGAGCAACATCTTATTGAAAAACTTCATTTGTCAGCCTAGATAAATAATCCTTATTCCAAAATATTTAGAGACACAAAAGAAAAGTGTATTATCTGGTAATTGTATGATATTTCAAGGTGGCTTGCTTTGGTTATCACAACTCAGTTAAATGGATCTTCTGCATAACTGACACACAAAAAGTGTATATAGTGTATATTTATATTGGTTTGAGCATAGTTCCCACCATAAAAAATACTGTCTGCAAATACTTTGGGCTTGGAGAGTATTGTTCTGATAAAAAAAAAAACATCTTCTTTAATTTAATCATAAAACAGTTTCAGAATAAAGTTCAGTAGTTTTTCAGTGATTGCTGATTTGTAGCACTTAATATTTTCTTTCTGCCATATGTATTTTTCGATAAAATTTTATTAGCTTTTTTATATTTAGGCTAGTAGCACCTGTATTCTGTAATTTTTTTTAGCCAAGGCTACAGATAAATGGAATGATATGATATTTGAAATGCAGTAATACTTACACTCAATACCACACCCTATGTTTTAAGTATTCATGAATATTTTCATTAAGTCAATTCATATAGGTACATGAAACATAGGTTATGGTGATTTTTGAAATGTAGAAAGAAAAGGAATAATTCTATATATCTGTAACTTATTAGCCATATTTATCAAGCATAATTATATTTATCGGGTGATGGCATTTACATATAAAAATCATAGATGTAATTGGCATTTACATTTAATATAAAAATCAGGTAGATGTACTCTGGTTTCATTCTAATATAGATACATATGATTAAACTTTAAAACTGCTAGGTGTGGTTCCCTGGTCTATAATTGGCATAGACTGCTTTGTCAGCTTTGTTTGAATGCTGTTGTTTGCTTGAATTGTTTTCTAAAAGAGATTTAAAGAAGTTGTTTTTCAAACTTGTTGCATTAGCTGATTGGGGAAAACCCAAGAAAGGTAAGCTTTATATATTTGATGAGTACAGTGAAATACTTTTAGATGTGTATGTTAGAACGCTTTTTGTCCAAGTTAACTCATTACCTCCTGTAGCAAATTTGCAGCAGACAACTTAGGTTATAGATGATTAACTCTTTACCACACAGTCCAGAGTTTTAACAGCTTTGAAGAAGAAGGCTTTGAAAACCATGTCAAAAAGGGAGAAAATGCTCCTTTTACCTGAATCTTTTCTATCATATTAAAGACAAAAATCATCATTTGAGCTACATTCAAGTTGTCTGCAAATGCTTTCAGTTTGGTTTAGTAAAAATTTTGTTGTTTGGTAAAGAATAAATTAGGTAACATGCATTCAAGTGCTAAACCATAGGCTTTAAAGCTCAATTGATCACGGAATACAAAAAATTTTATGACTTCTTTGCACAGATTGTATTCTATATGTGATAAAAAGGTGATGTGCGAATATGCTATTTTTAGAAGCGGTGTCCAATGGTCAAGCAATGAAAATTTTGGTGTCTCGAGATTGACCATTAGAGCTTCAAAAGCCTATGGTTTAACTCTTGTATGCATGTTGAAATACTGCGCCACTTTGCAACAATTTTATAAAGTTTTTTGCTGCAAGATGAATAAAGATTGTCTGCAGAAGGTGATGAGCCAAAGGTTCTGTAGTTCCAAGACAAGGATTGAAAATGAATTATGTTGAAAATTTTGGTAACACAATGAAAGAAAGTAGGTTTGATTTTCAAAAAATAATTTTGCTAATGTGATTGATATATTGGATGAAAAATACTGAGGAGGAGTTCATTTTGACATATTGTTAAACTTGAGTTTTAATGTACAGGTAAACCATACTTCACTATGCCATTAACTCTTATTTAATGGTCACACCATGATAAACTTTCCCTCAGGTTTTTTTTTTTTTTGTCCATAACTGAAGGTAAAGTCAAGATTCAAGATTTATATTAAGACATACTAGTGTAAAGAAATTAATGATCATAAACTTCTGGTAACATTAAAATCTGTAACACACTGGACTGTACTTTATGGATTCAGGTGTAACGTCCCTTACAAATGGTGCTACTATATTATTACCATACCTATCATCAGCCGAAATACAAGAGGGCCATGATGGCCCTGAAGTCGCTCACCTGAGCCTTTTGACCATATATGACCAATTTCTAATCTCTTCCGAGATATAATGACAAACACTCTGACAAACTTTCATGTGTATTGGACTTAAAATATGGCCTGTAGAGTGTACATAATGTTTATCTAAGATTTGACCTAATGACCTAGTTTTTGACCAGATATGACCCATTTTCAAACTCATCCTCAGATATCAGCATGACATACATTCTGACCAAGTTTCATGAGTATCGGACTCAAAATGCAGCATATAGAGTGTACAAAAAGGTTTTTCAAAGTTTTGACCTAGTGACCAAGTTTTTGACACAAAGTAACCCATTTTCAAAGTCGTCAAAGCTATCATTAAGACAAATATTCTGACCTAGGTTTTTCAAAGATTTTACCTAGTGACCTAGTTCTTGATCCAACATGACCCATTTTCAAATTTTTCCAAGATATCATCATGACAGACATTCTGACCAAGCTTCATGAGTATCGAATTGAAAATGTGGCCTGTAGAGTGTACACAAGGTTTTTCTAAGATTTGACCTAGTGACCTAGTTTTTGACCCAATATGACTCAATTTCAGACTCCTCTAAGATATTATAAAGACATACATTCTGACCCAGTTTCAAAATAATCTGACTGAAAATATTGCCTCTGGAGCCTACACAAGGCTTTTCATAGATTTCACCTTGTACCCAAGTTTTTGACCTTGTGTGACCCATTTTCAAACTCATCCAAGATTTCATCAAGACAAAGATTCTGACAAACTTTCATGAGTATTGGACTTAAAATATGGCCTGTAGAATGTACATTAGGTTTATCTAAGATTTGACCTAATGACCTAGTTTTTGACCAGATATGACCCATTTTCAAACTCATTTCAGGTATCAACATGACAAACATTCAGACCAAGTTTCAAGAGTATCGGACTGAAAATGCAGAGTATAGAGCGTACACAAGGTTTTTCAAAGATTTGACCTAGTGACAAGTTTTTGACACAAAGTAACCCATTTTCAAAGTCGTCCAAGATATTATCAAGACAAATATTCTAACCAACTTTCAAGAGTATTGGACTGAAAATGTGGCCTCTAGAGTGTACACAAGGTTTTTCTAAGATTTGACCAAGTATTTGACCCGACATGACCCATTTTCGAACTCGTCCAAGATATCATCAAGACAAACATCCTGACCAAGTTTTATGAGTATTTGACTGAAAATTAGACTGAGTATTGGCCTCTTCAGAGTATTGGACTGAAAATTGGACTCAGTATTAGCCTCTTCAGCGTACACAAGTTAAAATTAGACGAAGGACGACGCTCGACGGACGCCAGACACAGCATTTTCACAAAAGCTCACCTTGAGCACTTTCTACTCAGGTGAGCTAATAATTGTTTCGATTATTCTCATTTCATTTGTTTTTATACAATATTATCTCTCCACAAGTGACATTGCCTTAAAGTGGGTTGGCAGTATTAAATTTTTTCTATTGAGAATTTTTTTTAATTCCAAGCCATCAAAATTGTATGACATGTAACTGAAATGGGCCAGGGGCCTAAATACTTAAATAAAGATATTGTATTGTATTGTATTATTGTAATAACCAGGGGAACTCTTTAGTTTTAGCTCTTCTGATCAAAGCCCAGAAGAATTTGTAGAGATATTGTTTCTGTCATATGCCAGATGTTGGTGTTTGCTGAAATTTTGTGGAAAAGTTTACTCTTAATTTTTCTAATTTTGTTGAAAGGGGGACATTGTTTCCTATCAAGTCTTCAATTGTGTCCCCACAATCTTTCATGTATACGAAATCCTAAAATGTGGCATGAGGATTGGTTGTTTGAACCATAATAGATAAGAACTGTTTTTCACTGATATGACCTGATGGTAAATAAGAAAAAAACATGATGATGGAATCTTATCTAACTTTCTACATGACTGAAATAGTGGTTTCCTTCTCATCAAAATAATACTAGGCACTAGCTGCCAGTAGAGTGATGCAGGCCCTCATTGGCTTCTTGTTACAAACATCTATGCATGAAAATTTAATCCTTTCCTTGGAACTAGATGAACCAGCAATGTCTTGACATTCTTTGTCAGTGTTTGTTCCTCATACTTGAATCAGCTTCCAGTGTACTTGCTTTCCGTGAAAGTTGTGATGGCAGCAAACTTATCTTTCTCAGCATCTTTTAACAGATTATTATCTTCAGAGAATAAATGTGTTACTAAATTGTAGGTGGCACAATCTTATTTTTGGTTGTTTAATACCAACCATTCTCAATGCACTTCTGAAACATGCCATCTTATTAGTTAAGCAAATCATTTTTATTGCTTTTGAAACAATTATTACTGCATAAATTATGCTAATGGTAAAACTGCCAGACTAGAATATGTGCAGTGAAAATACTTGTGTTTAATTGCTTGGATAACAATCAGATAAGTGAGCAATCCCTATTATTAAGCCACAGCTCCTTTTCTTATAAATGTTTTCAATAAGTGTTGGTTGCAGGGATATCAAGTCTTGTATAATGATGTACTAAAACAATACTTGTGTTAAATTGCTTGGATAACAATCAGAGAAAATGAGCAATCCCATGTAACAAGCGACAGCTTTTTTTCTTGTAAATGTTTTCAATGAATGTTTGTTTGCAGGGATATCAAGTCTTGTATGATGATGTACTAAAACACTACTTTTGATTCTTTGATGACTACAGACCCTAAGTGGTATTCTTCAGCAGTTATAAATATCTAGTATTCTTCTAAATTTGAGTTCCTGGACTAGCCATTTTATTTTTTGACTCAAGCATTCAACTAATTAACTAGATTTTTAACCGTTAAAGCACCTTTCACTACTTTTGCTGCCTTTGCGACCAGTGCAGATCTAGATCAGACTGCACAATACTTGCAGTCTGATCTTAGATCTAAACTGTCTGCTTTGTTTTGACATGGTAGACAAGGACAACTTTGAACTTGCCTTTATTGAAGTCTAACTTCTGGAATGAAAGAGACCATTGAAATAATTTGGTAAATTTGGAATTAAAATGAAACAAGAATGGTTGGTGAAGACATCCCCTGATGTTATTTTAATTGCTTCAGTCAGTGTTAATCTTAGTGATACCTTAGTGATACTTTAGAATCCAGAGTTTGCCTTTTTATATAGTCATAGCTAGCTAGCATCATTCTTAACCTAGTGCCAAACTAGAAGTTTGATCAAGAGAGTTACAAAAGTATGTGAGTCAAGCTCTGGCAAAAGGGGGTTAAATGCGTCCCTGCTATGTATTATACCAAGCAAGTCATCATATGGCCTGCAACATGCGAAAAGGGGCATTCGGACATTTGCGTAAAGTGTCTCGTATCAGCCTGCGCGGACTACAGCCTGTGCAGTCCGCGCAGGCTGGGCTGAAGTCCGTGCAGGCTGATCCGAGACAGCACTTTATGTCAACAATAGATTTTGTCCTACAGTAGACTTGCGTGAAATAGAAAATCACACACGATCAGAAAGTGTCGTTTTGGATCAGCCTGTGCGGACTGCGCAAGCTGATTCAAGATGACACTTTACGCAAATGTCCGAATGCCCCTTTTCATGTGTTGCAAGCCGTATAACTATTGATCCATAAAATCCACTTTGACAATCATAAAGACTGGTCCTACAACATGCAAAAAGTTTACCAATAGCAAAAAGTTTTGCTAATGCATTAAACCCCCTTTTCACAGAGTATGGCTCATATGTATATAACTACATATGGTTTACCCAAAAGTTATGGCAAAATTTCATTTAAATGTTGATCACGTATGCCATGGTATTATGCAGTCTTTACACTTCACACAAGTCTTGATTCTCCTTTTACCACACAATCCTGAGTTTTAACGACCCTGAGAAAGAAGCCTTTTGAAAACATTGTGGAAAGAGGAGAAAATTCTTTTAACCGTATTTTCTCCTTTTCCTACAATGTTTTCTACCCTACCAAGACAAATTTCATCATTTTAGCCACATTGAAATTTTTGTCTGCAAATGCTTTCAATTTTGACAAGACTTCATTTTGTTATGTGGTAAAGAGTTGTTTTCCTGTGGGTGACAAAAGTGTAAAGGTAAAGCATCAGCCTCTGAGGTAAAAAATTTGGGGTTCAAATCCTGCAGTGAGCGAGATCAACCCTTGGAACTACTAACAGGAAGCAATCATCGTGAGTGTAAGGTTTCACAGTGATGTAAAATAAATACGATTAAACTAAACTCTTATTTTGCTAGAAAACAGAGCTACTTGCTTACATGGGCAATCAGAATTCTGTTAACACATTATATGGAAAGAAACCAGAGTTATCTACCTTTTTTTTTGGCAACTGCTTATTTTTGACTTCTTTCTAATATAAATATTATCTGTAATTTTATGTATTTCCGAGTCAGAGCCATACAGTAGACAAATCCATTCATGTATATGAGTCATGCTCTGGCAAAAGGGGGCTTAATGCATCTCTATGATGCATTATACCAATCAAGTCATCGAATACTTATGGATCCGTAATAGCCACTTCTTTTAACAACCAACTTAATCATGAGGTAGACTGGTCCTCAAACATACAGAAAATTGACCAATGGCGAAAAGTTTCAGCCCAGGTCAGCCTGCGCGGACTGCGCAGGCTGACCTGGGTCGATACTTTTCGCAGATGCATTAAGCCCCCTTTTCACAGAGCATGGCTCATATTGTTTTTAACTCTTAACCAAACAACAGAGTTTTGGACTTGACCAAATTGAAAGCATTTGCAGACAACAAATTAGATTTAGCTCAAATGATGATTTATGTTTTTGATAGGGTAGAAAACATTGTGGGAAAAGGAGAAAATGCTGGTTACTAGCATTTTCTCCTTTTTCTCACAATGTTTTCAAAAGGCTTCTATCCCAGAGTCATAAAAACTCGGGATTGTGTGGCAGTGGGTTAAAGCCTTGCAAAACCAATGTTTTCAGGTAAAGGTTTATTTTGATACATGCAGAGTATCTTGTTTGCCTTGATACACATTTACTTTCGTGACTGCTGATACATGTAAAGTTAATCAACTCAGATAAACTATGCATGAGCTACACTCTGGCAAAAGGGTGTTTAATGCATATCTGCGATGCATTATACCGAGCAAGTTATCACGTAATTATGAATCCATAAAGTCCATTTTGTGTAACAACTGACTTAATCCTGAGGTAGAGCATGCATAAAACTTTCAACCTTGGTCAGCTTGGGATACTTTTTTCAGTATGATGCAAACCCCTTTTTAATATAGCATTGTTCATATCTTTTTGCACTTATTCTCTTAGTCAGATGAGAAAATTTCACACTTCACCCTGTTGAAAGTATTTTCAAACAACTTATCATTGGAAAACATTGATTGAAGTGAAAGAAATGCTTGCTGCAAGTATTTTCTCGCAGCATGGTCCTCTCTTTCAATATTTTGTGAAACTTTATTGCCAGTTACAAGAACTTTTAGAGCTTTTTTTGTACTTTTCTCACAAGAGCAATCTAGGGAATATGCCTCAAAGATATTTTTAGCTTGGTTGTTCTTGAGGTATTGCCATAGTCATGTTGTCCTTTGCATCGTTGTTGTGCAGAAACTAATATTTTCTATTATCTCTGTCATTCAGATATTCACTTCAAAGTTAGGCTAGTTGTTAACTATCAAAACGGGAACCCTCAATATTTCTGACCCTTTTTCTGATGGAATTTTTATATACCATATAGAGCCAGTGCAGCAGAGCATTTGTACCCACATCTGATGCTCTTGACAGAGTTTTAACCCTTTACCATACAATCTCATATTTGTACAAGTCAGAAGATTTCTGTACACAATGTGGGAGAAGGAGAAAGTTCTGGTTACCAACATTTTGTCTTTTCCCCTTAAAATACAATTTCAATCTTCTAATTTGTCTTCTAGCAATGCCTTTAATTATGAAAGGTTGAAATTTGATAACAAGTTAAGGTGGAGTCATTTGGTTGTGAATGTTTATTATTATAAACTTCCACCTTGTGAATAAGCTTTCCAGAGGAGTAGT
Organism: Hippopus hippopus; assembly: GCA_946811185.2. Lineage (NCBI taxonomy): Eukaryota > Metazoa > Mollusca > Bivalvia > Cardiida > Cardiidae > Hippopus > Hippopus hippopus. The sequence goes on along the minus strand of OX328107.1, from coordinate 35,037,760 downwards.
TTTTAAGTCCTAAAGGTACCAAATATATTGTCCTGTGCAGCTTGATCTTGATCTACACTGTTTGAAAAAAGAATGAGGTTGTGATAGGCATTTTGAAGATGATATCTCTATAAAATCTCCATGCTTTATTGTACATTTAAAAAAAAAAGTAAGAAGATTGAAAAAATGAAAAAAGAGGCAAAAAAGAAGTAACAATGAATGAAAGCAAGCAAGAAAACAAAATTAATGAGCACAACTCGAAAAAAACAAAAAAAAAGATATTGCCCAAAGTAGGCAGTTAATAACCTGCTTGTGTCTTTCCACATAGTCATTAGTTAGACCAGTAACTGTTACAAAACAATCTGGCTATGTTTGAAGGACCCTTAACCCTTTACCAAAAAATCCTGTCTTTACATGTCCCTGAGAAAGAAAGCCTTTTGAAAACATTGTGGGAAAAGGAGGAAATGCTGTCAAAACAGTGAAGTTCTTTTGTACCAATTTCAAATTTGTTGTCTGTAGATGCTTTGCTATAGGAACGGTCTAAAATTTGTCCTTCGGGAAGGGTTAATAATAAAGCTTCTGAAAATATTGTGGAAGGAGGAAATGTTGACAGTGTAGATCAAAGGCTAAGGTAGTTGTGAAAAGCTCTCTGTGATTTAAGACATCTCAGACAAAGTACAATAATGTAAGATTTTTGGTACTTTATGCGAAAAATTGTTTTTGTGTGTACAATTGTTATTGTATTTGCAATTTTATGTTTTACACAGTCTATGCCAATGGGCCATTACTAATGTTTCAAATAATTAAGATTTATGTATTTCTATTGTCTTGAGTAAACTATTACTTGAATAAGTAAAATGTTTATAGATGAATTGCTTATTAATATCTAGCATAGCATACCAATTCAGAGACAAACCCCTTTATTTGAGCCATATTTACTTTGTCATCATCAAATGCTTTCAATTTGGACAAGTCTAAATTTTGTTTTCTAGTAAAAAGATAAGTGGGAACAAATGGTAAAAAAAGTGAATGCACTTATTCACGGTAATTTCAGAGCTCATTTGTTCAAAATTTCTCGCGAAATGCTGGAAAGAATGGATCTAAGGTCAGACCTTTCTGTGCAGCCAGATCTTGGATCTTGACTACCTGCTCAAGTAAAACTGCATTAGTTACAGAAGGTATTGAATTCAGTTCATTTGCAGACAACAAATCTAGTGTGGCTTATACAGGGAAAACTGTCTATGAAAGAATAGAAAACATTGTGGGAAAATAAGAAAATGCTGGAAACCAGTATTTTTTCTTTTTCCCACCATGGTTTCAAAAGCCATCTTCCTAAGGGTTTTGAAAACTTGAGATTGTATGGTAAGGGGTTAAAGCTCTAGCTACCAATTCTCGAAATAGTATTAAACATTTTTTTCAGGCCCAGAACTAGGTGGTGAGTTTCCTGTCCAGGATGTAAGATCAGGGCAGGGTGGGTTACTACAAGTATGTATGGAAGGGATTGGGCTGCTGCTGGCTAACAGTAAGGTAGGACTGCATGTCTGTGTCCCTCTGTTGCATGGCAAGAAGGCGCTCTTTGTAGTTCACTTTTCCTGCATATTGTCAATTTGTTACAAAATACTGTACCCATGACATTCTGAGTTCAGTTCAATAATGATCATACTAGTAAGTTTTATGCTGATTAAATATTTTATACCTTAACTTGCTTACAGATACTATTGACATAACAAAACTCTGTAATGGTTTTAAAAAAAAAAATCCAACCCTGTATTGTTACTGGTCATCTCAAATACCTAAACAAGCACTCTCTGCAATAAATAAGACACAAGTCAATTTGCTTTTGTAAGATATAGTCTGATCCCAGTCTGCATTTCCTGCAGCTGCATTCATCATTTAAGTCATAAAAATCCACTTGAAAGTCATAAAATCCATTTTAAATGTCTCAAATTATAGGAATCTGTGACTGTCAGCAGCAAAGATGTAACAGGAGATGGGTTTTAAAGCATTCTAAGGGTTAGAGTTTATTGTCAGTTATTGTCAAGGAAACCTTATGATAAAGTGAGAGAAAATACAAGGAACATAAGGGGTTTCTATAAAAACATCAGCCATTATCCTTTTTCTACCAGGAGGATCAGGGTCAATGTAAATGGTTGATTCTATAGTCAAAGCAAGACATATTTATGTTGATTGTTAAATAACTTTCACAGAAAAATATGGGTACAGTATTTTTTATTATAGTAATTGAATATTGTATTATATACATGTAAATGTGAAAATATGCATTCAACATGTCTTTAACTTCCTCAGAGTTATTAATCAACGAATAGGACCCTGAAAATTATAATTTCAGGGCTGATTTGAGCAAAGAGTTACGCACAATAATGCATGGTAGGGATATGCCTCTTGTTCTGTACAGTCCAATTTTGATCCACACTGTCCATAAATATAAGGAAACACAAGTTTAGCCAAGTACTCTAAGGGTAAACTGAAACACAAGTGAAAAATATAAGGTTATATTATTGTGAACATGGACAGAGGCATTTTTGTGTTTCTCTTTCAATTTTACTGCTCATTATTTTGAAACTTATACAAATAGATCACCAGAAACCGCAGATGTACAAGACAGTTTAGAAATTGTAGGTATACAAGAACAAATGAGGAAAAGAGATCAAACTCCAAGTATTTTTTTTTATTATAGTCATGACATGTTGGTTCATGGTACATGTTGCTTCAAGGTAATCAGTATTTTTCCATCATTACAAGAATCAGCACCCTGTAGCTGCTTTTCTGGTCTCTATTTTGATTGTAAATACCTTGACTTGGACATTTTTTTCCCTCATCCAACTTCAGTTTCCAAAATAAAAGTTCAGAATGGAAGAAAAATATGCTGGAAGTGAAAACGATGTAATCAACACCAACATGCTTAACACCATCTACCCCACCCTCTTAAATCCTTCATTACATGCAGTTTTACAAATAAACACACATGGTGACGTATTTAGATCATCTGCTAGATCATGTAGCAATATTTTCAAATCATGTGACTACAAATTGGTGCCAAAATTTATCAAGTAGCAATGATTTTTTTGACAAAAAGCATTGAAGTCACATGAATAAATTTCAAAATGGCAGAGGGACAGTGGTGAAGGTCAAGGTAGATTTTCTGTCAAATGTTAGGATGAAACTGAATGATGTTTACTATGACGCTAAGTAAAAGATGAAATTAGAAAATTATTTGGTGAATTATTCTATACTCTGTTAAAATTTTGGTTTTTTCTTGATTGGACTGTAACTACCATGAACCAGTGAACAGCAAGGCTACATATTCTAATTCCAACTAGGTTTTGTTAGTACAACCTTTTTCAAGGAGCATCTATAAGACATTTCAACAAACAGTTTTCAAATATGAGCGAAGACATTTTCTTGCATAATGCACATTATGGTTGAATGGTCTTTCTTCTCTATCAAAATACTTGGCAGGGGTATCAAATCACCATTACTAGAGATTCTAATTTTCTTTTTCCGTAAGAAGACCTGTAAGCACATGATTTTTGCCACTTTCGTTAAAGCCAGAGTTTGATATACTGAATAGAAGGACCATTCATGTAGGTTGAATGACATTTATTGGAAGTTTTAGCTGAAAAGATCAAGATAAGTAAAAAGCAGTTGAATGCATGATTTTCTTTTTTTTTTTGGTCTTGTTTATAGTTACACCATTATGAATTTAGAAAAGGAAACAAATTTTTTTAGTATAAAACAAATGTGAAATTCAAAGTGTAGTGATGGAATTGAAATTGATGATTCAATCTATATTACAAGATCACAGTGTAAGTCTATGTTTATGGGCAAGGAGAATTCTAATGCTAATCAGTCCTTACAAATTGATAGTGACATTTTCATTAGTCCTTAAAGAGCTGAAACAAAATTAATATTTTCTCATTGAAAAAAAAAAGGACCCCTTTAATCAGGACTTTTCTTTTTGTTCTGTCTGAACACATTAGACAGGGTTGATTTAATGTCAGAGAGCACATTTTTTGTAAAATCTGACCTAAATCTACAATTTTTGAAAAAGCAGTATTATCAAGAGTTGATTGGCGTGATGAGGTTTAAGGAAAAGAGCAAATTATTATCAAATGAGAATAATAGAACAAAAAATTTATACCTGCAAAGAATACATACACTCTTATTTTGGTTGTATCATATCTTGTATGGGGAAACCTAAGTTGTTAGGATTAAAACATAGACTTCATTGTGGTGTTATGGCAGTCAATTTTTTTAATGTTAATATTTGAGATTCATTGAAAATTTGATATTGTTACATTTCGCTGTAATTATTTGATGCATGGATGATATTATGCAAGTTTCACAAAGTATTATTGTACAAAAATCTCTATTGCCTATTGGTACTTGCTCTTGGTCCATGAAAAACATATGAAAGTGACACATACTTGAAGAAAGAGAAATTACTTTCCATGAGTGATATGGAAAACCTTAAGGGAAAAGGACTTACTGATTGACATTCAGTGTTTTCCAGTACTGTCCATAGGAGGGATTGATGTGGTTAGGAGCTAATCTATCATTTACTGTTCAAACATTATGTCCCAATATAACTAAAGGAAAACATTGGTACAAAAATATAGGCAACCAAAAAGGGAAGGAATATGCTTTTTATTATAATAAAGTCTTTGAGAATATTATAAACTAAACAGGTTTTAAAGACCTGTGTCATTATAAATATACTAAGTGATACAGTATGAAAATATTGCATTGAGTCAAGCTACTGTAAAGCCCCCTTGTAGTGTGTCAAAAATGTCTGCCTATTTTGCATGGAGAAAAAATGAAATTAGTCAAACAATTATAGATATTCATTGTCCACACAAATAACAATGTTAATCTTTATTTGCAAAGTAGGAGGTATAATTTTCATTTTCTGTTTACCCTTTTTTCTTACTTGAGGATAAAAAGATGCAAAGATATTTTTTCCCTTGCCTTTTTTTTCTATGTGAATCAAACAACATTGTTGCCTGTCTGAGTGGATATTTTAATGGTACATCCAAGGGAAACATTGATTTTAATTAACCAGTGATTAATTATTATTTCAATGATGAAAATGTTTTCCCTAATTCACGTGTATAAATTTATGAAGTTCTGAATATCTTTTGTGTCAAACGTTTCAAAATTTTAAAGAGCTTGAACAGACAGTGATAAAATGAAACAATTGCATTGAAAGAAATCTATATATATTTTGTGAAACTTTTTGTGGAGTAGAACACAGTAGAAGTACAAATATTAGGGTAGTTGCTTCTAATCTCACAGCTTGTATCTCTATACACAAATTATGTACCACTTTAGTAAATGAACATTTGTGAGTAGAGTATAGTGTCATATAACCAGTAGAAACATTGAGAAAAATGGAATTGAAGATGCTCTTTGTCACATTGTGTGCTAGACGTCAGTTTAGTAGAGTGACATACATCTCTGTGTTTATCTCATTTAAGGTTCTGGTACTTCATATAAATATAGCGGTTTTTTTTACACATAATTTTACATAATTTTGATTAATCCTGTGAGTGTCAGATGAGTAGAAATGAATACCTTCCACCTGTAGGAAAGACTATTGAAAAATAAAGGTTGTTTTAGCCAAGTTTGTATCAATGATTGAACAGGGTAGACCTAAAAAATGAATGCGTAATTTGTGCATTCAAAAATTGATCTACACTGTCTGTAAAAGCAAGTTAGATTGAGCTAATGGTATCTTTAGGATTACTATTTAAAAGGTTAGACATTGTATAAAAATTAACATCTTTATAACATATATAAGTTATTCTAGTAATGGTTATATGTTATGCTTATTAAAAAAATGTATATTTGGTACAAAAAATAGCACAAGGAAATGTTCAGTGATAAAGTATATTTCTGATATTGGGGCAACTACCTTAATAATATTTTGACATGTTTTGTTGAGCTTACATTGCATATTTGATGGGGAAATTGTCTGATTAATGAAGTTTGACAATGAGCTTGTAAATAGTTACATTGCTTTTGGTTTACCATTATGATTTATTGAGTTTCTGGTGAAAGAAAAATATATTATGACATGAACAACCTTGCATCTTTATAATACTAAAAGAAGAAGAGAATTACCACCTCACAGCTCTTTTTACACTTACCAACATACATACTATAAGATGAAATTTTTAAGAGCAAAATAAAGACATCATTTTCAGAAAATAGTAAATTGCACAAAAGAAATGACTTTTTTTTTTTAAATGAATAAAGCGATAGACATGTGTTTTAAAATTTGGAAAGGAAGTGTTTAAAAATATTTTAAATAATAAGAAATTGTGTAGAAAGCCTCCCTGAAGTTTCTTTAACTAAAAAAGTAAGCAAATGAACAAAATACCCCATTGCAGAATACATACATGTACATGTAGTGTATCTTATATACAGACAGAGAACCATGAAACAAAACAAAGAAAAATCCTTATTTGAGTTCAAGAGATTATCAGAGAAGCCTATTGGATAAATATAAGATGAATTGCAGTAGTAATTTACACATCTATCCTTTACCAGCTGTAATTTTTATTTTCGTTCCTGATTATAAAGGCTTTTAAAACATGACCGGAAAAGGATAAAATGCTGGTAATCAGCATTTTTTTTCTTTTCTAACAATGTTTCAACCAGTTAAAGACAAATTTTGTCAATTAAGCCACATTCAATTTGTCAACTGCAATTGCTTTCACTGCAGACAAGTCTAAAATTTTGCCAACTTGCAAAGCGCTAGGAGTTGTTGGCTTGTCATTATGGGTTGCATTTGTATTGTCATAACCATACATAGTCCCAAGTCTGGCTATCATGGAACTTTTATGAAAGAAGATACTTTAACTGGTTTTGAAACCATATTTTGTAAGATTGTGACCAAATTTTACACCCCAATCTGATTCACAGGAGTATTAGAGAACAAATAATGGAGAAAATTCACCATAAAATTATACAAATATGCAATGTATATGCTAGGTAGATTGTCTGGTCATTGCATTTAAACTTCTCTTCTTTCTTTTCCCTATTGCCATCCCTGTGGTTCAGGATTTTGAGGTAATGCTATTTTTGTGTATAATATGACTGTCATGTGACATGTTGCATTGATCATGATACCATCATGTGACATGTAACTGGCATTTTTTTCTTGTAATCCTGAGTGAGTTTTGTCAATATTTTCATTTTCTTTATGTGTGCTTCTCCTGATATTTTCAGTTTCTCTTTTAGTTGAGCTTCATCTTCAGTTACTGCTGGAAAGCTTTTATATTAATCTTTCTTTATATATGAGTAGAATTATATTTCATGATACCACTCTAGATAAAGTTGGTTCAGTTTCCTCGAAAAGGAAATAAGAGCAAATAAACCTGTGAACATCAGTTGGAAGGTCCTTGATTTGGGAATAGAAAAACTAAAGTTTATGAACATGAAGAAATGCTTCTTCAAGGAAAAAACACAAACTTCATGCAAAAAAGCATAACAGACTGGAAACATGTTCCAAAGGCATGTTTTCCTACATACCCATATAAGGTATAGTGCTGTATTTGCAGATTTGGCAAAATACATGCAGATTTCAAACAAGTTAAAAAGAATACAATAATAACATTAGTTGATGATGTATCATTTTTACTGAACCAGCTTTTGACCTGTAGATGACCTAATGGAAAAACATTGGTCAAGTTGAGATAGTGTCTTTTGCTTTGGAAAAATACCGCACATGAATGGCTAGCACATGGCAGTGGAAATACATATTTGTGCTTTTCTGATTTTTTTATATTCTTGAAATTGTTTTTTTCTGTAATTTTTATCTTTTACTTCATTTACCTAGTGTAAGTTGTTGTAAAATTAGTAGATTTTTTTTTTTTTTTTTAAATATAAGTCATTTACATAGTGACTTTTCTACCTAATAAATAAAAACAAAATAAGCATTAATATAAAATGATTGTTAGTGTGCTGCATTCACTGTGTCAGTATAAAACCAAAGCAAATGATTTATTCTACTGGAGCAAAAAAGAATGACTTATAGAGTCAAAGTTAAGTAGAAATAATACTGGGGAAGTATTTAAATCATAACTTTTCTGGATGAAAACTAATGGAAGTTTTTTTTTTCTCTGATGCCCTTGTAGACACAATGGATTATGTAAGACAAAAGATTAATAGGGGGAGAAAAATGTGTCTTTTTCAACTGTAAATTATTCAAGAGAAATATAGGAACATGTTGTACCCTGGAGTGTATTCAAGTCAATTCTTCTCTGCTCCTTGGATATGAATTGAGTGGTATTGTGATTGGTCACTGAATTTCTGGTTATTTTGCTTTTGATTCATTTCAGTCATTTATAGAGCTAAATCGTATCAAGAAGTGTTTTACCCTGAAAGGAGGTCTATTTATTCTAGAAGAATTCGGTAAGGCAACAAAAATGTTATCTTTATCTTTCTCATTTTTTTTGTCTTTTTCTTTCCATTTTAGATTTCAAGAATGAAAATTAAAGCATTGAAATTTGCTAAATAGTACGGGTATTTATTGTGTGCCAGCATTCTGGTACTGCTTATTTTATATATCTAGTCACTACTGAATTTGGCCAGGTGAATATCTATGACAAAACATTGTACGTTTTTATTCTTTGGTTAAGCAGGAATCTACCTGATCAGTTGTATTTGTGATGATAATAAATTTACTGAAGTTCACACTTCACCAAAAAAATAAAAATATTCTATAATTTATTACATTAAGTTAAAGATGATATTCACCACTTCTTAGTTTGGCTATCTTTGTTGTACCATGTTTCTGCACATTTTCTGTCTCCAGATTTTTTTCACCAAACTGTTTGTTGTTTGTAAACTCATCGAATCCACAGCTATTATTCCCAATACCTAACAACCTCATAAGTGTAAACATATATAGATCTCATTTTTCACAAGTATTTTACAATTTGAATCTTGTTCCTTTAATTTCAATCTGCAAAAAAAGGACATCTATGATATAAACTTAATTAAATAATTTACCAATTAATTCAGTGGGCAAAAAAATATGAACATTTTGATTCCTAAATTTTCACAGTTCCACCACCCCCCACCCCCTTAAAATAAAAAAAATCATGTGCTGTAGGCTAGTTCATGCAAAATCAAGCCTTAGTATCATATTGCCAACATAGTTTGTGTTAGACAGCATGGAATGATATCCGACAGCAGAGAAAATGATGTATGGGCTTGTATTCACAATTAATTCTTCATCTCTTATTATTCTACTCATTCTAAAGTTTAAGCCTTGCAATCAGATTGGTTAAGAAAATTTCATCACAGCCAATCAGACAGCCAGTCTTGCATTTTAGAACCTAATTCAACTCTTTATGAAATGACAAAAATTTGGATTTGTTCACATCCAAAGCATTTACAGATGGCAAATTGAATGTGGTTGATTTGGTGGGATTTGTCTTTGAAAGGTTAGAAAATAATGTAGGAAAAAGAGAAAATGATGGTTACCACCATTTTCTCCTGTTTTCACCATGATTTCAAATGTCATCTTTTTCATGGTCATTTGAACTTGGGATTGTGTGGCAAAGGGTTAAGAAGGTAGGTGAATGCAGTGCAATGGGTTTGGTTGTACATTGAAGAATATTGTAAGAGAGATATTCAGGCTAGGATATTTCTGAAAATGCAGCAACTGAGCTTGTTTTGCTGACTTCTTAAGCAAATTCATTTCATAAGCAGTCTGTTAGGGTAAACTGGTAGATATCATATTTAAAATCAAACATAATTATATGTTGGGTTTTTAATGTATGAGGCTTCTTTAATGCTCTGAGTTAAAGCAGTGTTACTAATGCTCAATAGTTTACAGTGGTGAATAAGTTCTGCATAAAAAAAAAATGGGAATACAATTGCTCAGATTTTGTTATGTATTGTATAGATCTTTGAACATTTTAATTGTAATTAAAACACAAGAACACCAAACAATAAATTGCAACAAGTAAGAAATATTTAGAAATTCATGACTCGTTATCTCATTATGTACTCATTTGACAATACAGATATTGAAAATATCACAATCATGGTGTTGAACCAGCTAAGAGAACTGTATTTTCCTCCACAATGTAAGAGTTCAGTTTCAACAAACTATGTTACATGCTGTTTGGTGAGTTATTGAAATTTTTTCATGCAAAATAATACATTAATGTTGTTGTATAGTAACCTAAACCACAAGGCCAGTTGCAATGAAACTTTCTTGGGTCAAGATGTTTCTAACTTTTTTCATAGAATTTGATTCCCTGCAGAACTCTTGATACCATACAACGAAATGAAATAATGTAAATCTTTAAAAGAAACAAATTTCCAAAAATGTTCAATCTACAGCAATTTTATTTTCCATGTAATGTCATGTAATGAATTTATATCAGGAATTTATGACTAGTAGCCTTTCAATCAAAATATTTTCCTTGTCCCAAGGGCACAAGATTTACATGTGCTTATAGTGACAACAGGTTGGAAATTTAGTTCCAAAGCAAAAGTTTTATAGCTGCAATATTTGGCATGTAGCATCTGGATCTAGAATACCTCAAACAAGATTTCCAAGCATTACACCTAGAGTCAAAAAAAGGCCCTTCTGCTTGGGCAACAGGTTTTATATAGGCTTGTGTAGTGAAAATCTTTAAAAGTCTTTCTGTTTGATACCCTTTGGCCACCTATGGTATTCATGGAATTTGGTATAGAGCTTTTTTGATTTGATTTCCTCAGAGAATCCTGAAATTGAAGCCACGGTATCAAAATGTGCCCCTCAAGCCAAGGTCTGCTTACCAGCATTTTCTCCTTTTCCCACAATGTTTTCAAAAGCCTTTTTTGTCAGGATCATTTAAACTTTGGATTTTTTGATAAAGGGTAACTACAGGACCAAATTTTAGAATTTTCCATATTTAAAGTAGTTAAAGATGTTGGGATTTGTCTTGGCAATGTTAGAAAACATTGTTGAAAATGGAATGGTTACCAGGTAGCATTTTTCTGATTTTCTTAAAAAAACTTTTCAAAAACCTTCTTCTGTGATGTAACACAGGTTTGTTTAATATACTGTTAAATATATGATTCCTTTTCAGTGAAAAGGGGGCTTAATACATCTGCAAAAACCCATGTCGGACTGCTGAGTCTGCGCAGGCTGACATTGGTCAAAACTTTATGCATACATAATTATGTGATGTCTTTCTTGGTATAATGTACCTTTCATTTAACCCCTTTTTGCTCATATCTTAAAGAAGTTAAAACACAGTCAGGGGGTCAGTTTGCCCTTTTTTTTTTCCCTCATATTTTCATCATTCATTGTGTTAATTAAACTTCTTGGTTATTATTCTTTTGATTTTTTTCCCACAAAAAGAATGATTCAAAGGAATGTTACAATGCAAGGGGTATTTTTGTAGCATGTGTCATGAAGCATGTTAGAGTTATCTGCCCTAGAATTATCCTTTCTATCAAAGTATGTGGTAGGTGTAATAAGTCACTAATTGTGACAATTGTCGCATTTCATGTTCACACCCTGTTTGAATTTTGACCTTAGAGCACAAAATCAACCTAAAGGTCATTGTTAGTTGGCCAAAAAAACCCAAATATTACCAAATATCAAGACCGGTTGTTCTTTTTTTGTTTTGTTACAATGGTTGTCTCAACATAGTGGACATATATATGCAAGATCAGAAAGCATATTCTTTGCTTTCTAATCATGATCTATACCATCTGCAAAGGTAAATGGTTGTGTGTGGTGCTCTAAGGGTTTAGTTGGTTTGTAAGAAAATTAAATAATAGTCCATAAGCAGGGTGGGAAATTACACAGTGTTTGTTTTGATTCATAGCAGGGAAAAATGGCGGGAATTTTGACGAAATTCTAAAGGTAAATGGCTTTTTCTGTCTGATGATTGATCTATCGATTGTCTATCAAATATGCATCATATTCCAGCAAACCTATGTCAGGATTTGTTGATACCAAAATTGTGCCATAAATATTCAAGCACTTTGTCGTGAAATTTCTAGTTTCGATACTCATAGCTCATAGCTTAAAACTTCATGACAAGATGTTTGCAAACAGCATGAATTTTTATGTTACTGTTTGGGTATCAATGAATCTTGACAGAATTTTGCGAGAATTTGATTCATAGATCAAGTGATAAAATTAAGCACAAAAGACAGAAAAAGTCATTCTCCAGAGAATAAAGTCAAATTTCATCATCATTATTTCGGTGCAGTTTATCAAAATTAAATAAAAAAACCTCTTGATAACCCACCCTGACAAACATAGATTGCTTGTTGTAAGTTTCTGTCGCTATATTGTGCCATAGCAGCTTTGTCACTGTAAAGTCTGACATGTGAGTAGAGTTTAAATGTTGTCCTACAGCTCACTAAATAGTCATCAGAATTGTCTCATAGAGACAGTTTTTGATAAGTACTCACAATCCCTGACAAGGAAGGCCTTTGACAACAATGGGGAAATGGATAATATGCTGGTAATCAGCATTTTTCCTTTTTGCACAATGTTTGTTACCCTTTGAAAGCCAAATTTTATGTTAAAGCAACATCTGTTGGGTTGTCTGCAAATGCTTTTAGTTTGGGCCAGTCTAAAATTTTGTGTCTATTAAAGTATTAAGTGAAGCAGTAAGGTTATATTTCTTTTCATATTGCCCTAATATATACCTTTAATACATAAAGAAAAAAAGCAATCGTTATAACTTATGCTGAAGTATGACAGAATTTAGGAGCAATTTAGAAGAATAATCATGTCAAGAATCCTTTTGGGCAGAAAGTGATTTTCTAATAGGATCTTTTTTTCTGCCCTGGTACTTAAGATGAAATTTGTCTAGTTAATCATAAGGTCCCGAGTTCAATTCCCGGGAATGGATATAAACTTTGGGACTACATTGGCCAACATATTTGGTGCAAGTACTGGTGTTGTTTCCAGGAAGAGGAATCGAGAGAGATAAGTCTTAAGTTGCAAGAAATTGTTTCGCAATTGATGTAAAATATCAAAAAGGCTGACATGCGTCAAAACTATTTTTGCTTTTTGTAGATTTTTTGCATGTCCAGGGACCATTCTTTCACAGAATTCAGTCGTTTGTTAGACAAAAAATGGTTGTTATGGATCCTTAACCCTTTACCAAACAATCCCTGGTTTTTACGACCCTGAGATAGATGCCTTTTGAAAACATTGTGGGAAAAGGAGAAAATGCTGGTAACCAGCATTTTCTCCTTTTCCCACAATGTATTCTATCCTGCTGGAAACAAATTTCAATTTTTGAGTTACCTTTATTTTGTCGTTTGCAAGTACTTTCAATTTGGACCAGTCTAAAATTTTGTCATTTGGTAAAGAGTTAATTATGTGATGAATTGCTTGGTATAATGCATCGAGGAGATGTCAGAAACCACTGTTTGCCAGAGCATGGCCCATTTATGACAAAATAACCCTTGGTAAATCTCGTTAAGGTTTTTGATATGTGTAGAATCATGGTTGTTACAAGTTGGTTGTTTTTTGTGTTTGACCTATGGTGCAACCTTTGAAAAAGTTCATGTCAAAATCTTGTAAGATTGAAGTGGTTTTAGGTATAACTGAAGTATTCATAGGTAGACATCTTTCACATTCCTGTATGGCATTATGATCTGTTAAAGAAAAAAGCCATTTTTTTGGGGGGATAGCTATTTATGCTTACCTTTGCACAAAGAGATCGAGTGAGCTTTTGTGATTGTGCTGTATCTTGCATCCCGCATCCATTGTGTGCCATGCAGGCATCTGCAATTACTTTGTGTGCACTCTAGAGGCAACATTTTCAATCAAATGCTGACATGGCACGAGTTCAAAATTGGGTCATATCAGGTCAAATAGGATGTCAATGGGACAAATCTTACAAAAAAAAATGTGTGCACTCTTGAGGCCAAATTTTCAGTACAATACTTAGGTAGTTGTTCAAATATTTGTCTTGATATCTTTGACAAACTTCGAATTGGGTCATGTTGGGTCAAAAAAGTGATTGGGACAATTATTGAAAAAAAAAAGAACTTGTGTGCACTTTAGAGGTCACATTTTCTGTCCAATACTTATAGCCAGAATGTTTGTCTTGATAGTATCTCAGACAAGTTCTAAATTCAGTCATATTAGGTCAAAAAATAGGTCGCTGAGGCAAATCTCAAAAAAAATCAAATGTGTACTGTAGAGGACACATTTTCTGTCTGACAGTCATGAAAGTTATCCAGAATATTTTTCTTGATAATACCTTTGACAAGTCGGGGCAAAAAAGTAGGTCACTGGGACACATCCCAGTAAAACCTTGTGTGCAATCTGGAGGTCACATTTTCATCCAATACCTGTTAAACATGGGAACTTTTGTCATGATGTTATCTCAGATGATTCTGAAAATGGGTCAAGTTTGGTGAAAAAATAGGTCACTGGGACAGATCTTAGAAAAACCTTTGCAGTTTCTAGAGGCCACATTTTCTGTCCAGTTGTCTTGACCATTGGTCAGAATGTTTGTCATGATAATATCTTGGATGAGTTTGAAAATGGGTCAAACAGGGTTAAGAAGCAGGTCATTTGGACAGATCTTAGGAAAACCTTGTGTACTCTCTTGAAGCCTCATTTTCAGTCAAATTCTCTTTAAAGTTGGACCTGCACTCATATCAACTAATGAATACACACAAGTATTACATTCAAAAAAAAAAAAATTAATTCAAGTGCACACTAAATACATTTTTTTTGTGTGTTTTACATCATCACCTCTAGAACCTCTTCATCTTCATAAGTCTCAGATCACTTTACTGAAGTGAGCTCTTTAAAGCCAATGGCCCTCTTTTTTTTTCATCATGATGTGCACTTTGTTATAGTCAAAGATCAAGACATTAGCATTGTTATTTTATTTCACCTTAAAAAAATGCCACATTAATAGATAAGTGTCTCTGACCATGTTACAGCTGACTTACTTTGTCAGTAGAGGGATAAAGTGACATCAGGGCTCTCTTGTATATTTATCTTCTACACTGTGCAGCATATTAAGCAGAATTTCACTTATGGAATTTAAACAGAGTTGAAGAAATAAGATGTTGGAAACCGTCATTAAAGAAACTTGCTAAAAATGCATTTGATAAATTAGAATATGACCAACCTTCTGCTTTAACCTGTTAGCACATACTCCTGAGTTTAAATGACCGGAATAAAGAAGGCCTTTGGAAGCACTGTGATGAAAGGAGAAAATGCTCCTTTTCCCACAGTGTTTTCTACCAGTAATTAGACAGAGATCACCTTTTGAGTTACACTGAATTTGTCATCTGCAAATTAATGTTTTCAATGAAGGCAAGTCTAGAGTTTTTTTTGTTTGGTAAAGTGGTAAAGGATAGATACAGTACATAGAACCAGTGATAAGATGATGATGGTGGTGATGATGATAGGTTTGCTCCAATTGTTTAACCAGTTTTTGTTTTCTGCCTTACAGATGCCAAAAGTAAACAAGTAATACAACACCGCTTTCAGTCCAGTATGGTAAGAACTGTTTTCTATTACCTGACTGTTGTTCTATTTGAATATACACAGAGTATTTGAACCTTTCAAAATGAGTCATGCTCTGGGAAAAAGGGGTTTAATGCATCTCGGTGATGCATTTTATCAAGAAGTCATCACATGCTGGTACTTTATGAATCCATAGAATCCATTTTGTTTTACATTCAACTGGGTCTGTAGAATGGTCCTTTGACAAGCAGGAAATTTACAATTGGCAAAAAGTTTCAACCCATGTTAGCCTGTGCAGACAGCACAGGTTGACAGGAGTCAATACTTGTTTGCAGATGCTTTTAGCCCCCTTTTCACAGAGCATGGCAAAAGTATATTTCCTGAATAAGAAATTGTGCTGAACATTTGGAAAAGATAATTCTTGAGAACAATAAAAAACATTCTACCAAAAGGAGATATTGCTTATTATGAGAATATTTTTCCACATGGTATAATGTTTTTAAGTGTTTCATGGGAGAAGGGAAGAGGGGTGAAGGGGATACATTTATATTTGCATGATGGAAAGGGCTTGCTTATCAGTAAATATGAAACAAGTGAAATGGTAGAATTTGCATCCCATTATCTTATAACTTGCTTGTTTTGTATAAATAATGTCCAGGGCTGAAATTGTAATTTAGGAGTTACTCAGCACTTTATAATAGGATTTCAGACATGTTAACTCTTTCCTTACTGTAGACGACACAAGAAGCTTTTGTGGACAGTGTAGATCAAGATCAGACTGCACAGAACATGCAGTCTGATCATTGATCTACACTGTCCACTACTTTACTTGAGGCTATAAGCAAACTGTCTCTTCATCTTGCAGAGGAACTACATTTGTAGCTGTCAAAAGGGTGTAGTTGATATATTTGGTAGTGAAAGAGTAAAGATAAAAGGGCCCCTGTGGCACTGGATTAGAAGTCAGGAAATCCAATGTTCAGTCCCTGCTTGCAAAATGGTCATATTTGAGTGTCTTATGGTAAAGTGCTGCAGCACCCCAGCTGATCAAAGGCTAGCTTAGATACATTTTTCTAGAATCATTAAATGAAATAACTCAAATGCCAACGTATGTCACATCCTATATATAAGAAAAGAGGATGTCAATCATTGTGTCGTATAACTGTTGTGCATTGCATGTGATATTAGATGTATATCATGTATATATATATGTGTACATTGTAATTTAATTTATTATATACCTAAACATTTTTCGGAGAAAATAAATGCGTTGCAAGCAGATAAAATATCACACAGGACAGAAAAAAAATTCATATCTACACACTGTGAAATACGGTTCCAAATATGGTATGATGACGTTATGATGACATAACACTCGAGCGGAATACATAACGTATCTATTTGGAATTTGATTGGTCAAAATTTTACGCTGTAATACTCATCTGCCATTCATAAAAACAAAGTTACTGGCTACTAAACCATTATTTGTTTTATTTTGCTTACCGTTTTCGAATAAAATGTCAACAATTGCAATATTTTTTTTTTTTGAAAGATGAAGGTATATAATGAAAGGAATATTATGCTGTAGTAACTTTCCTGGTGCTAGTATTTGCTTCTCGCTGTGCTAGAAAATTTTGACATCACCCTCAACCTTCGGTCTTGCGAGATACCAAATTTTCTCACTGGCTCGAATCAAATACATGCACCAAGAGAAGTCACTACAGCATAATATTCCGTATTTATACCCTAGCAGAACAAATATGATCCATGCTCTGGCAAAAGGGGGTTAACTCTTTACCAAACAACAAAATTATAGACTGGTCCAAATTGAAAGCATTTGCAGACGACAAAATAAATGTGACTGAAAAAATGAAATTTGGTTTGGGAAGGGTAGAAAACATTGTGGGAAAAAGAGAAAATAATGGTTTTCTGCTTTTCCCACAATGTTTTCAAAATGTTTTCAAAAGGCTTCTTTCTCAGGGTCGTTAAAAGTCGGGATTATGTGGTAAAGAGTTAATGTATCTGTGTGATGCACTATACCAAGCAAGTCATCACTGAATTGGGGATCCATAAAACCCATGTAGTTTAACAATTAAATGAAGCTGGAGGTAGAATGGTCCTTGGTATGCAGAAAATTTACAAATAGCAAAAGATTGTAACACATTGCAGCCTGTGCAGACTGCCCAGGCTGACCTAGGTTGACACTTTTTGCAGATGCATTAAACCTCCTTTTCCCATAATGTTTCCACCCTGTCAAAGATAAATCTCATCATTTGATCCATATTTGTCATCAGCAAATGCTTTCCATTTGAAGGGTTCTCAAACTTTATTCTGGTAAAGAGTTTAGTTATTTGGCAGTTTATGTTGTAATTATTATTTTTTGCATGTATACAGGCCAGTAGCATTGCTGTCTCTGTTCATCGAGTTATTGCTGTGCAAATTGCCAGAATTCAGCAACTATTGAAAGAAAAGGAGAGAAAGGAATGCAGCATAATTGCTGAGAGTATGCATCCACAAAATGCCTTGTTATTAACAATTAACATCTTACTTACTTGATCAAGTTTCTTTACTAATTTGGTCAAATAGTGATATATTTCCATTGCATTTGGAATTAAAAACATTCTGTCTTTCCACCTCTTATCTTACAGACCCCCTGTTAACCCCTAGTGTGCCTTTCACTATTATAGCTGCAATCAGACTGATCGGACAAAATATACAGTCTGATCTTTGATCTACACAGTCTGCTTTACTAAAACTTAAAAAAAACCACACAACCATTAAATTGCAAACTGAAAAAGTCTAGCGTTTATTTGGCACTTTACCAAACGACAAAATTTTACAATGGTCCAAATTGAAACATTTGCAGACAACAGATTGAATATGGCTCAAATGATGGGATGTATCTTTGATAAAGTAGAAAACATTGTGGGATTAGGAAAAAATGCTGGTTAGCAGCATTTTCTCCTTTTCCCATAATGTTTTAAAAAGTTTCATTCTTCAGGGTTGTTAAAACTCGGGATTGTTTGGTATAGGATGATAGCAATGTATTGTGAGCAATGCATATTATTGGTTTCTTTGATAGATATATCACTATTGGGGCTGTTCACAGTTTATAACCATTTTAGAGTTCTAATGTTAGAAAAACATTCCATCATTTCTAATTTTTATCGTATATAGACTGCTTAATCCCTTCAAAACTTTTGTGATTTTATTATTTGGGGAAAAAAAATGTTTGCTCAGTGTAAACTGTGTGAAGATAAACACTAAAAATATAGCATAAAGCCTCACATTCTCTTAGACACGTTGCACATTCATCTCATCATGTACTGTAACAGAACATGAGATGATTATTGTGTACACGCGTGCACTGTCTGGTTAAGAAACTTGTGCATTATATACAGTGGGATTATCCCATTTGTAATTTGTGACTGATATTTTTTTCACTTCCTTTTGTATCGCTGGAATTTCCGTCTTCATTATATGTTAACCAGTTTGTTATATAAACATCCAAATCTCATGTTGTACATTTATATAACTGAGAGAAAATAGAGTGCATTGTATTGTATTGTATAATTCTTGTTTAACCATTAGGCTGCTAAGAAAGACTCAGAGAGCTTTTGCAGATAGATCCTGACAAGACTCTACTGAATGGGGCAATTGTCAATTTTAAAAGGTTAAAAGAAAGGTACAGGATGAGCAGTAAAGGCCTGCATGGTCCTTGCATTCATAATGAGCATTTCTTTAAACAACATTTCCTTAGTTAAAGGCACACTACATGTAGCTGCAAATGCAGGAGTCAAAATGCTTACAAATTTTGTTTTTTACCATTTAAAAGTACATGTATAGGTATTATTACAAGTCTGATAATGTGTTAAACACAGTCTGTCAAAGTTCTGGTAGCTGGCAGAAAAATGTGTTGTAAAACTAGAACTCTTTAAATGGTATGAATTGAATTAATGTAAGCATTTTGACTCCCAAATTGTTTACAGTTGGTAGCTTATGGGCCTTTAATTATATTGAGATACCTTGTATGCTGTTAATCTTGATTTAGAAATAGTTTCCCATTATAAACTCCTGTCCTCAGAAACCACACATTTTGTAGTTCTGCAATCACATGTCATATTTTAACCCTTTACCACACAATCCTGTGTTTAACAACCCTGAAGTATAGACATTTAAAACATTGTGGGAAAAAGGAGAAAACGCTGGTAACCAGCATTTTCTCCTTTTCCCGCAATGTTTTTGTACTCTTTTAAAGACAAATCTCATCATTAAAGTCCCAGTTATTTTGTTGTCTGCAAATGTTTTCAAACTGGACAAGTCCAAACTTTTTTTTACGTGGTAAAAGGTTTACCCATTTACCCCAGGATCTTGTGTTTGTAGGATCCTGAAGAGTCTTTCAAAAACATTGTGGGAAAACCTTTGTCTCAGAAGTTGCATCCCTGCTGTAGCTTCTCATTCTTTAAGTGTCCTTTGACAAGGTACTTTTTCTATGCCCTGGTACTGGCAAACAGTCTAGGAAAGTATGAATAGCTTTACTGTGGCCATGATTATGACTGACATCATGTCAGATTTGGTGAGAAACAATACCAGATTAAGAAGTTTCTGCTGACAGTGTGGGGACTGTTGTATTCCTTAAAGTGCCTTTTACAACCAGTATTCTCTCCATTTTCCATAATGATCTGTTTTCTTTCAGTTGAAAATCTCATTATTTGAGTCATGTAAAATTTGTTGTTCGCAACAGCTTTCAATAGACATTCTAAACTTTTTCCATCTAGTAAACAGTGTTGACTCTGCCAAACAATTTTGAGTTTTAAAGACCGTAAAGGGTGGCTGAGAGGTTAAAGAAAGTAGCTGTTGAAAACATTGAGGGAAGTGGGTATCTAGCGTTTTCTCCTTTTCCCACATTGTTTTCCATCCTATCAAAGACAAACCTGCCATTTAAGCTACATTTATAATTTGCAAATGCATTCAGTTTGGAAAAAATCAAAAATTTTGCTGTATTGTTTAGAGTTAACCTTTGACTTCATGTTTTTTTTTTTCAGGCTGATCAGATATGTTACGCTGTTTTGTGTGTGTTTTCTTACGTCGCTGCTGGTCAAGAAATGAAGGAACATCATCGCAAGCAGACCTGACCAGAATGGAGTTCGTCTTGTCCCTGTTTTATTTAATCTCAGGAGTTTCCATAATTACCTGTCGTTACTTACAAGGGATTAGCCTTTGTTTTTTTCTGTGATTCCATCATTGTGCCTCCCTAGCCCCCTGCTACTGTAAACAAACCAAAATAAAAACATCCATGGACCAGTTTTCAAATTGCCAACCCCACTTTAGTCTTGTTTTAATGAAAACAAACTAAACACTTCATCAACAAATTTTAAATGTTGTTTAACCCTTTAGCACATAACCCTAATTTTAAAGACCTAGAGAAAGAAGGCTTTTTAAAACATTGTTGGTAAGGAGAAAATGGTGATAATCAGCATTTCGCACTTTTCCCAACTTTGTTTTTTACTTCTTTCAAAGAAAAATTCTATAATTGAAGCCATATTTGTCTTCTGCAAATGCTTTCAATTTGGAAAAGTCTGAAATATTATTGACTGGTTTAAGCATCTAGTTTGGTAATGTGCTTCATGAATGAAATTAGTTGTTTTAATCACAAAAAGACACCCAAATTGATGCAACAACAGGTATGAGATTGTCAGAATTTCTAATCAAGGAATAAGGTGTGAATTTGAATACCAGTCAGAATGTTCTGTAAAGTTTGATCTGAATCTATACAACCTTTGTCAAAAGCATCTAAGATTGTCCTAGGTGTCCATTACATTTTTTCAATTTTTCAACATCTATGATAAAAACAGAAAATGTTATTATAGCACAAGGTAATTGAAAATTTATTAAAGAAAACATTGTAAAAAGCAAAGAAATTGCTTGCTTGAGCTATTCCTGCATTTATTACAATGTTTTCAAATGTTAATTGCATCAGTGTATTCAGATTGTTTGTAATTAAACTGAAGTTTAGATGGAATAGGGAAATGAAGGGGGCACAATGATGGTTTAGAAACATTATTTTTCCAAGTATTATTGAAAACAAAATGGTGCTTTACAAGTTTCATTTTCTTTTTCTTTCATTTTTTTCTCTTTTGGAAACTTTATGCTTGTCATCTTACTTAAATTGTTGTTTCCCTTTTTTTAAAGACAATTAAAAAAAAAAAACATTTTTGAAGAAATGAATTTTTCTTTGCAACAGAAATAAGATCTACTGGTAATTTGTATCAAAAAAGAAATGTTTATTGTTCTAAATACTTGGTGGAATTTGACTGATGATCTAAATATTCTGTTCAAAGAAGATAAATGTACTTGTTTTTGTTGATAGGCACTGTTTATAATGTAAAACTGTCATACATATTAAGCTTTAAATGCCATAGCATGTCTTTCAGTCAAATAAAGTTTATTTCTAAATTCTTTATATTTTATGAATATATCTATATATTATAGGATATATTTTTACAATCATTTGCTTACAGTATGTAAGGCTAGATTATATGTACATAAAACAAAAGAGAGATATATAAATTAAATATGGAAAATATTTTGAGGGGTTGCTTTGCAAGTAAAAGATGACATCTGCATTATGAGTAAAGAGTTCAGATGCCTTCCTTTACATGAAACTCTTTGATATTATGTTTGCTTGTACACAAACTGTGGGATTGTCGTATGGAAATTGGAATTCAACACTTTTTTACAATGGAAATCATCTGGATATTGTTGTTGGTAGATGTTTTTTCATTAAACAAAAGTTGTGCAATATGGTTCGGAGAGTCTCATGTCTCTAAAAATGAAAATGATAGATACTCATTACCAAACAATCCCAACTTTTAATGACCCAGAGAATGGAGGCTGTAAAAAACATGGTTGGAAATGGGAAAAAATGCTGGTAAATTTTTGCCACTAAATGTTTTCAACCATTTGAAAAATAAGTCTTGTGTTTTGAGTAGCATTCAATTTGTCCTCTGCAAATACCCTCAATTTGGACACAGCCAAGATTGTCTTGCTTTGTAAAGACAAAGCGACAAAATTCTAGACTAGACAAAATGAAAAGTATTTACAGGACACAAATTGAATGGATCTCAAAAGATGATCTTTATCTTAAAGAAAACATTGAGGGAAAAGGAGAAAAAGCTGGTCACCAGCATTTTCTCCTTTTCCCAAAATATTTTCAAAAGTCTTCTTCTTGGTCATTTAAACACAGCATTGTTTGGTGAAGAGTTAATGGAAACAGAATTTTCTTTAGAAAAGCTCTTCAGTGATATTATGTATATCATTATGACATTGTAATGAAAGCCCTGATAGGTGTGAACTCCATTCTGGTGCAGGATTGGAAGTGTGACATCGCCGGACGATGACTGCGGAAAAAAGCTCAACGAAAGTACTATGTGTAAAATTGTTTGTTGTCGTAGTTCTGTGCTAGCCAGGCCATGATTAGTCTTTCCAACTTTACCCTTCACCAGACAGTTCATTAAAACACAGAAAAAAGCTCTTAAAAAACATTGTTAGAATAGGTAAAAATACTGGTAAACAGCATTTTCTCCTTTACCCACAGTATTTTTATCCTTTCAAAGACAATTATTTGAGGCTTATCTATATTATCATCTGCAAAATGCTTTCTAATAAGATAAATATAGTAAACACATGTCAAAAGGAGATACATGTACTTTTCAAAAGATGTTTACAATGAACAATTTCTCCTTTTGCTGTGCTGTTTTCTAAAGTGATCTGTTGCTATAAAGGATTACACAGATTCTCTTACACAGAGACCCTTTGACTATGATGGAAGGGTTCTTTAGATTTTTTGCTGGGCAGATTGTGGCCAGGCGCCATGCCATTGTTTTGTCAAGAGACTTTATGATACTCCTGTTGAATTGTTTTATCTTGTATGCAGTTTTCAAAATGTAAAACACATATTGGGCCATGTTCAATAAATGCAAAATAAAACATGAAGTGTGTAATACATAGAAAAAATACATGTCTAACCTAAAACATTATGGCAGATTTAGAAAGTTATTTCTGCTATTTAGGTGCATGGGCCTCTGCATTTTGATTACCATTATGTAGAAAATTTGAAAATGTAATGGGAAGAGGAGAGAATGCTGTCAACCAGCATTTTTTCTCTTACCAACAGTGTTTTCTACCCTTTCAGAAAGAAATTCCATCATTTGAGCCATACTTGAATTGCCATATGCAAAACGTTTTCAGTTTGGACAAGTATAGAATTTTGTAATCTTGTAAAGCGTTAAGCTAGTAGTAATATATTGGCAATGTATGCACAATTTACCTATTCCTTCAAAGTCTCTCAGCACATGTGATAAATGAATATGTAAAGTATATGTTGAGAGAATTCAGTTATGTTACTTATGTCCAGAATATGTTGAAAGTATCAGACTAAGGATGTCTCATATAGTGTTGTGTTTTAGATACATTGTATCATGTTTATAATTTATCTGAATTTTGTGTTTAAATAGAAAGATCTGATAGAAATCCAAGGCAGGGAATCTCTCTTTTCTAACCAGAATTGAAAGTACCTCAGACGGAAAATCTAATGTAGCTCAAATAGTAAGATTTGTCTCTGAAAGGGTATAAAACATTGTGAGAAAAGAAGAAAATGCTGGTCACCTGTACTTTCTCCTTTTCCCAGTATGTTTGTATAAGCCTTTTACCTCATGACCGTTAAAAAGAAAACAAACCAGGTCTGTTTGATAAAGGGTTAAAGCTGTGGCAGAATCACAGTTGAACTCTGAGGTTGTATTCACCAACCATTCTACAGCGCAGTCCTTGTTTAATTCTAGATTTTAGATGTTACACAATTTCTGATTGGCTTAAACAATTGGATTTAGCTAATCAGAATGTGTGTTACTTTCAAATTTAGAAAGTTCTGAAGATTTAGATAAGAATGATACCAGTAATTAGAATGGTTGGTGAATACAGGCCCTGTTTTAACTCTTTACCACATCCCGAGTTTTAGTGACCCTAAAGAATAAGCCCGTTGAAAACATTGTGGGAAAAAGAGAAAATGCTGGTAGTCAGCATTTTATCCTTTTCCCACAGTGTTTTCAACCTAGTCAGGGACAAGTTCCATTATTTGACCTACATTAGAGTTGTCGTCAGCAAATGCTTTCAGTTTGGGCAGGTTTATGATTTACTTGTGTGGTGAAGAGCTAATATAGTCATTTATAGCTCACCTGAAAATTTATCAGAATGTTTGTCTTGATAATATCTTGAACAAGTTTGAATTTTGTCATGTTGGTTCAAAAAGCAGGTTACTAGTTCTCATGTGTTTTATATCATCACAGTCAGGATGTCTCCAACTTTATCAATCCTAGATGACTTCACTCAGGTGAGCACCTTAGGACCAAAGACGTTTTGTTGTCTGGAATCACCTGGTCTTGGGCTTTGATGCGTGCATTTGGAATAATGGTTCACATACCGGTAATTGACCTTAACCAGGTATGTTCATGTTATAGGCCTGGGTCAAAAATAGTCCCACCACAGGGGTTAGATGGACTAAGAGATGACGAAGGAAAACTTCAAATATGTCCCAATCTCAACCTGTAGAGCCTAAAGTTTTAACAGCTTGTGGGAAAATGTAAGACATGGGTAACAAAGAAAATGGCCCCACCTTTGGAGTCTATACAGTCCAAGTTTATAAGAAACTCTGCATGTTACCTTGAATAAGGATACAAACTGTTCAACTCTTCACCAACTGACAAAATTACAGACTTGTCCATATTGAAAGCATATGCTGATGACAAAATAAGTGTGACTCAAAAATTGAAATTTTTTTTTGCACGCGTAGAAAGCATTGTGGAAAAAAATGTTGGTTATCAGCATTTTCTCCTTGTTCCACAATGTTTTCAAAAGTCTTCGTCTTTAGAGTAGTATTGTTTGGTAAAGGGTTAATGGGGCAGAGAATGAAAGTACCATAGTGTTCTTGTTTGGTTGTGATATTTATTAATTCTTAATTAACTCTTTACCAAACAGCAAAATTGTAAACCTCTCTAAATTAAGAGCATTTGCATACAGCAAAGTAAAAAGTGCTCACTTTGTGCTAAAAAATCTTGCGGGGGGAAAAGCCGGAGTTTGCTCGTTTTCCATCAATGTTTTCAAGTGTCTTTTTCAGGGTTGTTAAAACATGACCTTTTTTTGGTAAAGGATTGAGACACTTTGCATGAAATCCAAATCTAAGAAATCTTTTTGTTTTATTTTTTTTTTTTTTTTTTTTTCTAATTTACGTTTATACTATTGTAAGTAGACTTATTTTTTGTTTAATTGATACACATAATATATTCATGAATTGTGTTCACAACAGATTTATACCTAATCGAATTTATTCCAAAGCACCTTTGTGTCAATGGCAATTTAAACTTTTGCTAGAATGCATTTCATAGGCTGATGATTTGTTGTCTAGCTAAACAGTGTTATATTAAAACTTATGACAGGAAGCAAATTTACAAAAGTCGGTAAATTGATGAAGCTCCCCCTGGTCTGGTAAATGCATATCCCTCTATCCAGTTGTTTTATAATAATGCATACAAAATACGAGTTACTATGTTCCAGCAGTAGATGGCTGTCATATACTTTTATGGAAAAGGGGCAATTGCTTTGGTCACATGGTTTGTTTTGCTACACCTTTCCTTGTTATACCCTCCCCCACCTACGAAGTAGAGAAGGTATACTGTGGTGTCCGTGGTAGTGAGGTAGAGCGTCGGCCTCATCACTATAAGGTTCCGAGTTAAATACCTGGGAGTGGGTGTCAGCTGTGGGATTTTTCATTGGCCCACACATTCGGCACGAGTACTGGTGTCGTTCGCAGTAAGCAGAATCAAGAGAGATTGGTGTAAGTTGTAAGAACTTGTTTCTCAATCGATGTAAAATAAATATGTTTAAACTAAGGTATACTAGTTCCACCATGTCTGACTGTCCATCAGTCCTTCCGTCAATCTGTCTGTCTGTAGACTTTTTTGTTTCTGTGCTATAAATCAAAAGCTGTTTGATCTAGGACCCTGAAACTTTATACAAGTGTTGCTCATGACCAAGGAGGTTTCCTATCTTTTGGGGTCACATGGGTTAAAGGTAAAAGTCAAGTTGATCTTTGTTTGAAAATCATATCCATGCTCTAACTCAATAGCTGTTTGATCTAGGACCCTGAAACTTAATACAAGGATTACTCATGACCCAAGGAGGTGCCCTATAGTTTTTGGGTCACATGGGTCAAAGGTCAAGGTCATTGCTGAACTTCGTCTGATAATCCTTTCCATGCTGTTACTCAGTAGCTGTTTGACCTAGGACCATGAAACTTTATGCAAGTATTGCACATAATCCAAGGAGATGCCCTATTGTTTTGGGGTCATATGGGTCAAAGGTCAAGGTCCCTAAATAACTTTAATTGAAAATCATTTCTTTGCTGTAACTCAAAAGTTGTTTGACCTAGGATCATTAAACTTCATACAAGAGTTGCCCATGATCCAAGGTGTCCTATGGCTTTTGTGTTACATGGGTCAAAGGTCACAGATGATCTTTGGTTTGAAAATCATTTCTGTTCTCTGATTGTGCTGCTTCAGTTACAAGGTGCTGGTGGGGGTTATTTGTCAACTTTGCGACAGGTCTAGTTAACTCTTAATATTGTATGGCTTGGAAGAGTCAGAGAAATTGAAATAGTGATTTTGGCCAGTGTTTTCTACCCTATCCAATACAAATCTTAACATTTGAGTTACATTTAGTGGGTTGCTTTCAAAATGGACAAGTATAAAATTTTGTCATCTGATAGAGGTTTAACTCGATGAAGTAAGTGATACTGTTAGCTTGTTAATAATGTTGTTGAGCAATGACAATGCACCTTTAATATATTGTAGTTTGTAGTTTGTTACTAGAAATGTATCTTGCTTTACACAGAAGGTACATCATACAGTAGTCAATAGTTTATAGTATATACAAGTTGTTGTTACTTTGATTTACATTTTTGTGAAGCTGAAAGCTCTTATCCCTTATCGTAACAAATAAAGGGGTTGGTTTGGGAATCCGGATTAGCTTAGGATGAGAAAGAATGAAAAATTCTATGATAGTAAATAGAAATAACCCTGAAATTTGCCACGCAAAGTTTTAGACACACTGATAGTGAAAAATCAAGATGAGACCATACAGAATGTGCAGTCTGATTTTCAATCTACACTATCAGAAGTTTTCAGAGATATTTTTTTCTCAATAACCTAGAAATTGAAATATGCGGGTATTTTTTAGTTATTGGAAAATGTCAGTTTCATTTTATTAGGACCATACGGGCTAACTGGTAAATTTTCAGTGTCATTTCTACAAAAGACTGGAGTTGGACTAATTGGGGTGGATGGAGGTACTAAATTAGTCAATTTCATTAATGGGATCTGTTGATACACTGAAATCTCCTTCATGCAGCTTATTTGCTATGTAACTATGAATCTCTCAAACTTTTACGATAATTATTGTACACTAACTCTTTGTAAACCCTCTCAAAAATTGACATTATTTTGTCACTCACAGTCTAACCTTATGAGACAGATTTTATTTCTTGTCTGCAAATGCTTTCAATGTAGACCATTGTAAAATTCTGCAATTTGATGAAAAATATACTTGCTGTCAGTAAATTTGGTGCTGTAGCCCATGATATAACTGAGTCATGCTCTGGTAAAAGAGGGTTTAATGGGTCTCTGTGATGGATAATACCAAGCAAGTAATTACATTATCATTGATCTATGAAATCCATTTTGCCTAACAACCGACAGAATCATGAGGTAGACTTGTCCTTTGACATGCAGAAAATTGACAAATAGCAAACAGTTTTGATTCAGGTCAGCCTGGATGGACTACGCATGCTGACCTGTATTGATACTTTTTACAGATGCATTAAACCCCCTTTTCACAGGGCATGCCTCAAATATATAAGATATAGGATAGACAATACGACAAATAGCATAAATAATGGTCTGACAGCAGGTCCCTCTATCAAACATTCAAGTGCTTTAACAACAATGAAAATGGAAAAGCTTTTGAACTCATTGTGTGAGATAAGGAGAAATATTGGCAACCATCATTTTGTTCTCTTACCACAGTGTTTTCTACCCTTTTAAAGACAAATCCTGTTTCTTGACCCCAATTTTGATTTATAGTCGGAAAATGCTTCCAGTTTTTGCAAGTCTTAATATTCTGTCGTCTATTTAAGCCTATACCACTCAATTCTGAGTTTTAAGGACCTGGTAACCAGCATTTTCTGCTTTTGCCACAATGTTTTCTTCCCTTCAAATGACAAATTTAAGTTTTTTGAATTATGTTTACTTTGTCACCTACAAATGCTTTCAGTTTGGACAAGTCTAAAATGTTATTGTTTGGTAAAGGGTTAATTCTTTATCAAATGACAGAATTTTAGACATGTCCAAATTGATATCATTTGCAAACGAAACAATAAATTTGACTCAAATATTGAATTTTGTTTCTTTTGAAGGGTAAACAACATTGTGGGAAAAGGAGAAATGCTGATTATCTACTTTTCCGACAATGTTTTCAAAGTTTTTTTTCGCAAGGGTCTTTGAAACTTAGGTTAGTGTGATAAAGATTTAAGGGTTACTGAGAAATTTCCTGTCATGATCATGCTGTGCAAATTCTTTTCTGTTATGATGTTTTCAAAAGATGTATACATGTACATCTGCAGAAGAGTTTTGGAAATAGTTTCAAGATATTTAAGGTTTAATCTGTGAAAATTGTTAAAAACTTGTTTTTAGTTAAGTCTTTTGTGCAATACATGATTATATGTACTATGCTATAATAAATGTAGAAGTTTATTTATATTTGGTTGGTTATTTTTGGCTCAACTGGCCAGTGGCTACTAAACCGCAACAGTGATCAAACAGTGATTCCTGTGCATGAAGGTATGGGACCAACAAAACTTCAGCTCTGATTTTTAACAAATTACATAACTTAGGTATAACCTTTTTATTGGAATTGCTACAAAATCAAAAATTCGTTTTGAAGTACTTCAATTTTGTTTTTAACTGTTGTAATTCAAGTTTTCTGAAAAGAAAACTTAACAGTCATACCAAGAAAAAAAGACATTTCAACCACAAAAATCTTCTTGTCATAAAACTGTAAAAAATTTCATTAATGTATGGTATGAATCATCTTCGCAAGCCAAGGTGACGATCACTTCGTAGATCTTACCGATCTACGTAGCGATAGTCACCTTGACTTGCGAGGATGGGTATGAATGGTCCTTGATTTGCATTTCATAGTACTCGTTAACTCTTTACCAAACGACAAAATTTTTGACTGGTCCAAATTGAAAGCATTTGCACTGGACAAAATTAACATGACTCAAAAATTGAAATTTGTTCTGGGAGGGTAGAAAACATTGTGGGAAAAGGAGAAAATGCTGGTTACCAGCATTTTCTCCTTTTCCCACAATGTTGTCAAAAGGCTTCTTTTTCAGGGGCGTGAAAACCAGGGATTGTTTGGGAAAGGGTTAAAAGACAGACCAGGCATGTATAAAGTATGTACATTTTTGGGGGCTTGGCTTGTTCCTCTGAAACATTATATTACTACAGACCTTGTATGGAACAATATCTCTGCCCATGCCAAGTATGGCTCACTTGTATGCAAGGCAGAGGAGCAATATGGGACCATTCTTGCCCTCTTGTTTTTTTTCTTTTTGCAAAGCCATTTTAGTTGTTTTCAATACAGAAAGTGCTCTAGATGAGTACTAATTTCATACTTACAACTTCTTTTCTGTCAACAGTTTTAGAAGTCTTCTCCATTTTGGCCATTTTAATGACATCCCTGTACAGGTGCCTTAGGTTAGAGGAAAAAAAGATGGTCATGTAACCAATACCGAGGTCCCATGTGACGGTGCTATACTCCGAGCACGTAAAAGAACCAGGCGTAACTTAAGATGGGTTTTTGTCCTGTATCTGCACTATCCCCCGTAACAATACTAACAGCCTTCAGGGGGCGTCGCCCATACAGGCAACTGGTGGCGACGATAAACGCAAATTCAATCAATCACAAGTGGTCCATTGGTGGTCGATTGAAGTGGTTGATTGGGTTGATTAAATCACTGGCTTATATACCCGTCTGGTTTCTAAATTAATATTAAAAGCTCTCCTCCTACATCCTGTACATGAAGGTTTATTACATATTATCATCAGTATCATAGTTTTTATCAATAAGGTCCTTTTTTATTTGATCATAATTCAAAAGACAGTATTGCTGGTCAACTGAAGAGGTTGTTGGATTGACTTTCCTTATTTAACTTACATAGAGGTCGGTTCTTTTCAACGAAACAATTTTTATCTATCATCAGTCCTTATAGGTTAGATAATGTTTATAGTTCTACACACACACACACACTCACACACTCTCTCTCTCTCTCTCTCTCTCTCTCTCTCTCTCTCTCTCTCACTACAAACACACTTATATTTTAAAAATATAGATAATCTAACATAGTCTTTGGTCATAAAAGTTCAAAGGTAGCATCAAAAAGCAGCTAATGTATAATTTTCATTAAAAATTGCAGAAAAAAACTGTCACACATAGGCAAACATATGAAATTTACATCTCATTAATCTATAGGCATATTGAGGTACGCATGAAGAAGGCTCTCATTAAATAAACAATGGTTAAGGATACATTAATGTCTATGAAGTATATTAAAGTGTCTACCTACACCTTTAAATTGCTGTCAAAACACATTAAAAGGTGTAAAAGTTGCCCCTTTCTACCCCCATTGGGTGTGGCTTAAATTACCAAAGGGACAAATCATGTGTTCCTATTTGGGGTATTATACTTGACAACAGGCTTTATTCCTGAAGTGTGAAATATTGACTTATATGCAATCAAGGTTATATCTTATCATCAAGCAATTACATAAGGTGTCAAACATGAAACCTGAAGACCTTATTTGGTACTTCTACACAGTTCTGGAAAAGTTGCAAAGGCCAACTGATGAGTACCCTTGGCAGGGACAAAACAGTTTTTCCACTCAAGTCAAC
The DNA here is from genome assembly GCA_946811185.2 of Hippopus hippopus. Lineage (NCBI taxonomy): Eukaryota > Metazoa > Mollusca > Bivalvia > Cardiida > Cardiidae > Hippopus > Hippopus hippopus. Next base: position 35,006,227 of record OX328107.1, on the reverse strand, counting down.
TCTTGCATATTGATGAATTTAACCTATCTGAGAAAAAAAGAAAAAATCCCCACAACAAATCATCCACTAAATACCATAACTGTCCTCTTAAAACTCTGACCATTAAAATTTCCAAATGACCACTACAGATATTCAGTCGACCACTATTGACCACTTTTGGAGTATTGACTGGGGCGGTTTTAACAGGTTAAAACCTTGGTAGTATGACTATAAAACTTACATAATCACAGACAAAATTTCAAAAAGAAAACTAGATCTATATGTAAATGAATAAAACTTACATAATCACAGACAAAATTTCAAAATCCCATCACACTTTAATTATCTTTCATCATGTGAGACTAAAGTCCACTTTTTAAATTGTGCTTATTCACACAGGTCTGCATTTTTTGACTGAATAGAAATAGACCCAAGAATGTGAAGTCTGAGTTTGCATATTACATGTAGGTCTCTTCCGTTTTATGTGATATTCATAATATGAAAATGAAGTTATTAAGTAGTAGTCCATTGTTATAGTTAAAGGCCCAGTAAAGTCTAAAATACCAAAGCAGGTGTCATAATACATTTAAATTTAAATCATACCATTTAAAAGTATGGAAAATATTGTGGAGATGACAGTCTGTTCTTGTGTGGCCAGGCCATATGTTAGTTGCTGGCAGAAAAAAAAAAAATTTTAAAATCAGGCAAAAAGTAAACAAAAGACACAGCTACCTGGCAGGTTTTAACCTAGTTTTGAAATTAGTTTCTCTGTTAGGGACTAAATCTTGGACCAACCATACAGTGACAGATTGTCATCTTCACAATAATTTCCATACTTTTAATTGGTATCATAAATTCAAATGCATTTAAACACCCGCTTTGTTTACATTTGGCCTTTATTGTCACTTTAAGTGTAACACTAGCTTTTTTTTGAAACTGTGTATGATAAACTAAGTTCAGACTGCACAGAATATGAGATCTGGGCTTGAATCTACATGGCCTATGTTTTTTTTTTATTTGCACCATAATAGCGTTGAAATGACAATCTTGTTTATTTATTAAGTGAGTTTCTGTGAGACTGCAGCTAATCGGTGAAGGTGTAGGATGGATCATCAAGCATTTTATCCTCACCTTCGTGCTAGGATTTTGTAGGAGTGCATATAGACAAGACACTGCAGAGAACTAGCCTAGCCCTAGTAAAACCTAAGAGGTACACAAACAGACGAGTTGCTGTCACTGTCAGACTCAAATAGTCACGGGTAGGAAACTTCATATTCAGAGCCAATGGCTCTGACGAGAAGATGTGTTGGTCTTCCGTTTCTGAAGATGTCGGCTGAAAAACAAGCAAAAACACTTAAGCTTGTCAATATTTGTAATCGTGTGTTCTTACGTCTTTGAAATTCCAAAAAAGGAGAATTTCATGCAATGCTCTGGTCTTTCAACGTGTTTTCTACACTACGGAAATTTGTAACAAGTGTACGATGTCTGAATCATTTGTGGCGTGGGTTGACCTTAGCTAAAATAATGCGTCACGGACCTAAATTCAGTCTATTATTGCCATATAATTGGCAATTAAAAGAGAGTCTTGCTGTCCCAAAAGCGTGAATTAATGTCTTGAAACGTTACATTCACTGCTGGTAAAGAATTGAAAAGAAATAGCACAAAAATGTTGAGAATAAAGAAGGGCTCTGATTATGTGGACCGGCTCTGAATATGTAAGTCGGCACCGATAGATGAGGGCTTCCTTTCAAAAATTTAGTTTTCTGTAAAAATTTACTTAGGAAGTAGGCATTGTTTTTCCGTTAACAACTTTCAGTCCAAAATGTAGCACTATTGTGGGATGGAACATGACCGAATTTATGAAAATACAAAGGACTGGTATTGTTACGATTGAAAAATTGACAAATAAGAGAGGGTCTTGCAGTCTGAAAAGCGTAAATTAATGTCTTGAAATGTTGCATTCACTGCTGGTAAAGAATTCAAAAGAAACAGCACAAAAATGATAAAAATAAAGAAGGGCTCCGATTATGTGGATCGGCTCTGAATATGTAAGTCGGCACCGATTGATGAGGGCTTTATTTCAAACATTTAGTTTTCTGTAAAAAATCATTTTGGAAGTAGGCTTTGTTTTTCCGTTAATACCTTTCAGTCCAAAAAATGTTGTACATTTGTTGGATGGAACATGACCCATTTTATGAAAATAAAAGTCTGTAACAGCGAAAAAGAATCAATTTCACGAGCACGTCAAGACCAAAAAATGCTCATAGATCCCTGATTTTGATTGTACTCACTCAGATCTTTCAATGTTCAATTAACCAAACGCATATTAGATCAGAATATGTCACAATATAAGTTATTTTCTAAGCCGATGGTAATCACTCATCCAAAAGAAAGATCACGTCTTGTGCAGTCTAATCTTGATCTACACTGGCTGCAGAAGCAACTAAAGTTGTGACAGGCACTTTAAGGGTTCATAATGAATAGCTTTGAGTTATTTATTTTTCTTTTCCGTCCTAGATATTTTTATAATGTCCTAAACATTGTCTTTTGCACTTGTATCAGAAATCTCACGCCAGCCCCTCCCCCTTTCTACGAAGGGTGATCAGAAAGAACGTGAACCAGTGCCTGTATTGGAATATTGTTTTAAAAAACAACTTGGAATGTCTACTTTTTACGAAAATAACTTCCTTCGAATTCTATGCACTTATCTATTCTTGATTCCCATGCGCGAAACACGTGCACAAGCGTGTCACGTGACATTACTCTCAAGGACCCGGTCATAGTTAGGGTTAGTTCCAATCTCTGCTCTCGTAGTGCCTGCTTCATAGAGAATCTTCCAAAACATGAACTAGCTAAAGGTCACAAGGGATCAGGACTGAATTATAGGGAGGGTTGGCTGTTGTTTCTGTGTTTAGTTTTTGCATAGTTTTCTGTAGAAGTGTCGCGTTGTGAGCTAGGACGTTATCTTGGTGTAAAGTGACGTCACTTTGCAGGACTTCCGGCTGTTGTTTTCGTATGATGTTTGTGGAATTTCTTTAAATAATGTGGGCATAAAACTCAGCATTGACTGTTGTATGTATAGATACAACATGATTTAGAAGATAAAAGGCGAATAGAAAAATATGATGCACATAACTTTACCGACTGACTTAGAAAATTTGGCTTTAGCGACTCAAGGCGATGTTCAATGTTTCTGTACACTGCTTTGTTGTTTAGTTTCAGTGTCGGTAAAGTGTACCTACGTTTCATAGCATGTTACAATACGATCTGTAAAGTTTGATCCCTCTACCCTAATGCGTTCTGAAATTTCTTAACAGATTTCGACCCTAAGCCCCATTGGCTCGGGCGTCAATAGTCGAGCTACCCACCTTGTGCAAACACGCGACATTCCAAGATTGTCAGTCAAAATCTCCTTGGCACTTTTATATGAAATGCTAAATGTGTCAGCTATTTTCTTCACAGTATCTCGGTGATATTGTTTTACATGCTGCTCTACATCCGTGATGATTTTGTCAATGACTGATGTTGATGGACGGCCAGATTTAGGGTCATCTTTAACAGTATCGCGCTCATGTCTAAACCGTTCCGATCCATTTACGCATATCAGATTTCTTTTTCTAAATCGGTTTTGATTTCTGATAAATACTTTCCGAGTTTGAAGTAAAACTTTATGATTACTCTCGGCTCAAATAAAACGTCGTCCGACATTTTGAACCACTAAGGCAGTATGTGACGTCATTAAAATGACGTCACACTTTACCTACTTGAATAAGACGACATTTGAAAGCTTAAGTCTGTTACCAGATTATTAATGCTCATCTGTGAAATTTTTCGTAATCCTACGTGAAGGAGTTTCAAAATAACGAGGTGGTCCACGATCTTTACGATCACCCCACGTAATGTAGAAATCATACACTTTACGTCGTAATTAGATTGAGATTCCAGCTTCAATGTCATGATTTATTGAGTGTATGCAAATTAGCTGTTTTGAGTGATTATTTAGGATAAAAAGGTAGCTTGAAGGGTCTTTGAGTGGATGATGTAAATTTGGCGCCTGTTTTGTCGTGGGTTTTCGTGTTTTGCCGTGACGAGTAATTTTGATTAAATAAAAAGTAAAATTCTGAATGAACAAAAATAAAAACCCTGCGTACTGCCATTTTTTCGAACAGTTTTGGGAATTTTCATGATGTAGTTTACGTTTACGTCTGCTTAAAGAAAGTATTAAAAGTCTTAAAGTTTTGAAAAACCTTGCTCCGAGAAAAATATCCGATATCTGAAATCCTTTTAAGCATGTGAAGACAAATGGATAAGAATAAAATGCGGATAAAAGACCGCAGAAACTCCAAAAAATGACAATCTGCGCATTAAACAAACATCTTAGTTGTAAGATACTAACCCTGTGTCTAGCCGCACATTTTGAACATTGACAGATCTGAGTGAGTACAATGAGAATCAGGAATCTATGAACAGTTTTTGGTCTTGACGTGTCTTGTGAAATTGATTCTTTCTTTGGTTGTTATAGACGACTTGTATATACCTCACCCACCTGACATGCTATTGTGTCGTGTTAAGTGTTAAAAAGAGTTAAGAGTGTTCACACATATACCCTGAGGCGTGTATTGCGTATAGGTTAATTGTATTTCTCGCGCTTTACAAAAAAAAATTTTTTTAATTCAATATCTCTGCTCCGGCCGGTACATTTTCCATTTAGCTTTTTAATGACAGTTTCAAGACCAGATAGCCTTCTGAAGATGCCAAATGTTTTTCATTATTTTTGCTTACGTGTGGGTTGCACTTACGACGAAAGCATGACATATGCTGTACATGTATAGACAATTCTGTTAATCAAAAGCTACACAAAAGTATTTTCAAAATTTAGGTAGACTAATGTTCGACAGCATTTTTCAATCGTGACAATACCAGTCCTTTGTATTTTCATAAATTCGGTCATTTTCTATTTTATGTGTAGTTAGGAAACTTGTTTACCGCAGCTAACTGATTTTGGGTGTACAGTGACTTCTGCTTCCGATATGCGAGACTGTACGTTGGTCCATAGTGTTCTTAAGAGTCTAACAGCACGTGCAGGCGACATATTCAATGGGACTCAATGACGAAATTTGTCTCTGAAAGGGAAGAAAACATGGTTGGGCAAAACAGAAAATGTTGGTTACTAGCATTTTCTCCTTTTCCCACAATGTTTACAAAACCCTTCCATCTAGGGGTTATTTAAAACTAAGAAGTGTTTGGTAAAGGGTCAAGCTTGTATCCTTGATGGTGATAATGAAGAAGAAACGTCGCCCTAGTCCCGGTCTGGAACCTGACATCACTCATCAATGCTCAACTGGCTGAGTTAGGCTACTTTATGTGACCATGTGCCATCAAATTTTTTTCTTTTCTTGATTTCAGATGCGGGCAAGAGGAGGTACAAACTTGCTTAAAAACTGAGAGGAGTAAAAGCTTTTCAAAGCACTGCTTGCCTTTAGGCTAAATGCCTTTATCATACTAAAGCTGGAAAATGGTCACGGCATATTTTCTCAGCAAACAGAATAGTCGTAGATAGAAATAGTAATTTTCAGCTGTTTATTTTTTGCAATTCTATCAATTATTACAGTAGAGATCATGTTTAAAAAAAAAAAAGAAGAAAAAATGAAAAGAAAAAAGAACAATGCTCCTTGAAAAGGGGGCTAAATGCATCTGCAAAAAAAAGTATCGATTCATGTCAGCCTGCGAGGACTGCGCAGGCTGACAAGAGTCGAAACTTCTTGCTATTGGTCAATTTTGTGCATTTACAAAGGAACAGAGTACGTCATGATTCAGCCCGTTGTTCTACAATATGGATTTTGGGATCCACAAGTATGTTATGACTTGCTGGTATGATATATCACGGAGATGCATTAATGCCCCTTTTCTCAGAGCGTGGCTAATGTAAAAGCAATGAAGGGTAGCCAAAGGGACATAAATGTATATAAACTACTATAAAATTGAGTTATTTCCCTTGGACCATTAAGGATCCAACAGAGACGGATCAACACCGAGTATTCCGAATAAGTTCCTACGATAAGATGGCGTCGTATTTTGACAACTAGAAAACATTCAGAGTGAAATTAAAAAAAAGTTGATGTAAAAAGAATACAATAACTTCCAGACGTACCCTTGACGAGGGTACGTCACTCTATAATGAAATTTAGGATTCTAATGGCTGCAGTTAGGAAAGGTATGTTGAAAAATTTAGGTTACTGGATGCTTTATCTAAACCTTTAATTTGATATTTGTACGGACAGAGCTATTTCAAAAAGTATTCCAAATCAAGAAGTTACAGTGTCTTTGAAAGTGTAAGGTATAGAAACATCTAGTGATTAGAACTATGTCCGTTCTGTTGAAAATGATCTGTCTTTAATTGATGAATATGTGAACTATATAATGTTAATGGTTATTGAATAATGAACTCTTAACCAGAAAACAAACTTTAAGACTCTTCCATTTTGATATTTGAAAGCATTTACCATCAAGTAAATATGAGCCATGCTCTGTGAAAAGGGGGTTTGGTGTATCTGCAAAATGTATCAACCCAGTTCAGGCTGTGCACTCCGCACAGTCTGACCTTAGTACAGATAACTGACCCCAAAGGTGATGTTACTTTTTGACTGGTCACCTCTGGGTACAGAAACGATCAAGACAAAATCAGTTGAAAGCTCTGCACATATTTTGTGTGCAAGTTTGAACTCTTATAATTTCTCAAATAAAGCACAAAACTAGCATTAAAACATACCTGTTGCCTGCATATTTAAAGTAACAATAAAGGCCAAATGTAAACAAAGAGGGTGTTTAAATGTATTTGAATTTATATCATACTATTAAGTATGCAAATTATTGTGGTGATGACAATCTGTCATTGTACGGCCAGTCCAAGTGTTAGTCGCTGACAGAGAAATTAATTTCAAAGCTACGTTAAAACCTGCCAGGTAGCTGTGTCTTTTGTTTACCTTTTGCCTGATTTTAGAATTCTTTTTTTCTGCCAGCAACTAACATATGGCCCGACCACACGATAACAGACTGTCACCTCCACAATATTTTCCATACTTTTAAATGGTTTAAATGTATTAAATGACACCTACTTTGATATTTTGGCCTTTACTGGGCCTTTAGTAAAGCTTCGTTTGAAATACAAGTATTTTCAATTTAAACGCTGAACATAAGAGAAAACCGTGCATTTCATCTGTTACTCGAGTTGTTTACATTCCCAAAAACACAAAAAATGGCCGCCATGCACAATAAATTTCGTCAGTGATTTTTCCAAGATTAACCTGTTGTAAATGACTTCTACAAGCTCTTTATGTAATGAGGGATTTAATAATTTGTCTTTGGTCATGTTTTTTACTAAAAGTTAATTGCAATTCGCTGCAATACAGATTAAACCGACGAAACAGAAAGTCAATATAGCACTCTATCTTTGCTACCAGAAAATTTATGATGAACTTGAGACGGTACGGTGTACTTTTTCCCTATGAAATGACTTGAATGGTGTCAGAAGTTGTAAAGACTGAAGAGGTCTACAGATCTGAGGAGTTTGTTAGGTCCCAAAAATCAGATTGGGAAGCCGCCAAGTGATTATTAGTTGTTTGGATGTTGTTCAATAGTTGGGTAGGTCAATTATTGAGGACTTGCAGTGTAGGCTAGGAATCCTGGGGTTAAGTCCCATACCAGCTGCACTTTTTCCCAAGTGAAATTACTTGAGGTATAGCAGCTAGTTTTGTCTGGTGTCTTTTTGTCTTGGTGGAGTGATCATTTGTGTTGTATTTGACGTTTTTTCTCTTTCAAGAAACAAAACCTATTTTTTGAGCCACATTTAATTTGGTCTGCTGATGGTTTGGGTTTGGACAGGTCTAAAAGTTAGTTGTTTGGTAAAGAGTTAAATGGTGTCTTAGATTTGTCTGCTCTTGTCCACATAATCCTTTACCGAACAATCCCATGGTTTTATGACTCTTGGTAAGAAGCCATTTGAAAACATTGTGTGAAAAGGAGAAAATGCTGGTTACCAGCATTTTCTCCTTTTCCCACGGTGTTTTTCACTTTCTCAAGGAGCTTCAGTTCATTTGTATCACTTTCAAATTAGTCAGCTGCAGATGCTTTTGATTAGGATAAGTCTGAACTTTTTTGTGTGGTAAGCTTTTATTCAATCAATGGTCTGATTTTGATGAAATTTGGAAGGTAAAAGACAAAATGTCCATTTTGTTTCATGCTGTCCTTGTTAGTCTTGTAAGTCTAGCATGTTTGTGCGTGTTTTAGGGTCATCTGGAGCTGTAGAGAGGGTCACATCAGCCAGACAAGGGGGAAGAAGCAAACCCAAAGGTACTCCACTGAGGGCCTATCACCCAAACAGTAGCCCAGTATACAAGACCCAGTCAGAATCTTCAATTACTGCAGGTGTCCGCAACTTATCTATAAAGGATAAAAATGTAACCAAGTAAGTATCATTGAGCTTTTGTCACACTTTGTAATACGTGTGAATACATGTGACAGCATTGTGGCAAAACGACAAATTGCTTAACCCTTTACCAAATGACAAAAACTTCGGACTGGCCAGAATTTGAAAGCATTTGCAGACAACAAATTTTTTGTAGCAAAAATGATGAATTTTGTCTTTGATAGAATAGAAAACATTGTGGGAAAAAGGAGAAAATAGGTGTTTTCAAAGACCTTCTCTTTCAGGATCGTTAAAACTCAAAATGTGTGATAAACAGTTTACAAAATCTTTTAAGTGAATAAAAGATCTTTCATTCCTTCGATTGTTTTTTTCATTTGGTAATTTGCATTAAGTTTTAGTTGGTCTGAAACTAGCTTGCAAGACGAGACAGTACAGTATGTGATTTTAGATCTGCAATATGCACTATATGGCCTGCAACATGCTAAAAGGGGCATTCGGACATTTGTGTAAAGTGTCGTCTGGAATCAGCCTGCGCAGTCTGCGCAGGCTAATCCGAGACGGCACTTTACGACTACATTAGATTTTGTGCTACAGTAGACCTGTGCAAAACAGAAAATTACATAAAAACAGAAAGTGTCTTTTTGGATTAGCCTGCGCAGAACTGCGCAGGCTGATCCGAGATGACCCTTTACGCAAATGTCCGAATGCCCCTTTTAGCGTGTTGCAAGCCATATTACTTTGTCACATACTCTGGTCAAAACAACCTTGAAATAGCAATAGTTTATCATGTTGATTTTATTTGAAAAATTTTATTCCAATAAGGTTTAATGCTTTAACCACACAATCCCAATTTTTAACATTCCTGAGGAACAAGCCTTTTGAATACATTGTGGAAAAAGGCAAAAACACTGATTATCAAAGACAAATTCCATCATTTTAGCAGAGATTAAATTATCATCAGCAAATGTTTTTATTTTGGACAGGTCCACATTTTTGTCATGTGATATAGATTGAATGGGTTAATAGAATGTTATATTGGTATGTCAGTCAGTCAGTCTACACTTGTTGTATGCAGTCTGATTTTGATCTATACTAGATGCAAAAGCAAGTTAAGCTAGTTCCAGAACTTTAAAAAGCGATAGTTTCTTTGGTTTGACATTTTCAGGAGAACATTTTCCAGTAAATCAAATGGAAATATTTCCGTGAAAAGTTTGACAGATGCCTCCAGTCTCTTACAAACTGGTGCAGTTCAAAATGTTGTTATTGTGGCGGGGGCAGGGATCAGTACACCTAGTGGAATTCCAGATTTCAGGTAAATAGCTTGTTTGAACCCTTCATCTACATGTATATATAAAACAATAGTGCAAATTTTTGCTTTTATACATGTATATAAATACTTTAACAATGACAGGACAAAGGCACAATGGCAATTGAAAATACTGACACAACATTTCGTTGATCAGTCCTATCTCATGGACTTAATATCTTAATCCTTTACCAAACAATCTCCTGTTTTACAGACTCTTCGGTTGAAGCTTTTTGTAAACATTTTGGGAAAGGGAGGAAATCATGGTAACCAGCATTTTTCTCCTTTTCCCACAATGTTTTCTACCCAATGAATGACAAATCACTTTATTTTAGCCACATTTGATTCATTGTCTGCAAATGCTTTCAAATTAGACAGGTCTTTAACTTGGTGGTTTGGTAAAGGGTGAACATAGACAGGAAAAGGTGCCTAATGTCTAGCCATCTCTGAGAACCAGTCAAGGCTAAATATCAAAGGTAATCACATCAGATTGATTGAGTGCTGCATTTCTTTCTATAAGTAACTAATTTGCACATGGATAGGTAAAGCACAGATTGATGTTTAGCCTTTGGCAGTAGAGCTACACTGCATTGATAACAGCACGGCTCATATTCACCAACCATGCTTGGAAATTCTCAAATTTTTTTCAAAATTTGAGAGCAAGAGAATATCTGATTGACAAAACCAAATGGTATTGCAAATCAGAATTGTGTTACTTTCTAAAACTACAAAAAGACACAGAATGCAATTTGGAATCTGTGGCAAATACAGCCTCAGTTACATGTAATAAGAATGGTTACAACCACAGGTAATAAGAAAGTGACATCTGGAGATAGTAAATTAGATGTTATTGATCAATATGTATTTTTGAAATTTGATAACTTGATTTCCTAATACAAGAAGTTAAGTTAAAGGTTCACTGCAAAGTGAACTTAGGCAGTTTTTCAACTTATCATGGAACTGTTTGACTTGTTGCTGGTGTTGATATTTTGCTGCAAAATAGGTCAGTCAAAAGCTAGATTTACAATTCCACTTCGTATAAAAATTTTAGCAAAAGAGTAGAATCATTTAGTAGATGGACAACATTAGATTGCACATTCTTCTCCATCTACCAAAAATATCACTGTTCAGAAACATTTTGTTGGCAAAGTAATGGCAAAGATTGAAATCTAAATACAAAATAAAATTTTAAGGTAAGTTTTCTTGTTAACCATTGGCAGTTGACTTTCCCTGCATTGGACAAAACAAAAGGCAATGTAAGAAGAAATTTGATAGCCACAATGATTTTCATGTTTACTCATGTGTTAACCCATACTGCCTCTCACATCTTTAGTTAACTTTGCAACCAATGTAGATCAAGATCAGATTGCACAAAATGTGCAGTATGACCTTTACTTATATCATCTGCTTAGCACAAACTTTCTGGGCAATAGCAACCTCAAAATTGTACTTACTTGAATTGTAGTTCTTGACTGAAAATGTGCAGTAGGTTTAGTTGGCACTCAGAGGGTTAAACCCTATATTGATTATCATATTTCATCTTTTCATTGGTTCAGGAGGTTTTGAGTTTAATCAAACATTCATTTCAGATCAGGGATAAATGATATAGATGAACTGTATGTAACTAATAACATTGATTGTTGTCAAAATGTTTTATATGGCGTAAAAGTCATACCTCACTGTTTGAATCTGCTGAGCCCATTTTCACAAACTATACGAAAAGGCATTCTTATTTTGTTGTTGAATATTTTCTAAATTTCAAATCAACACAATGTCTGATTGGCTAAACCAATTAGTTTAGCCAATTAAAAATTGTGTTACTTTCTTAATATAGAACTAGACTATGAATGCAATTTCGAATGGTTAGTTGAAGAGTGGCCATGAAAACACAGAGATATTGTTGCTATCATGATAACTCTATTGTCTGTTTTTGTGTCTTGTCTTTTTAAGGATGTCAATATGTCCTCTACCTCACAAGCTTTGGTTTTGTTGTATACAATACGTTTTACTTTTGATGACTTGTAAACAAACCCCAGCTCTCAAAACTCAAAATGGATTATTTTCCGATCCCACCTCCCACCTCCTCACCCTCACAGTCTCTTAAAAGTATGAACTATCCTCACAAAGATGTAGATGTTGCATTATTATGCTTCATGTTGCATTCTTATGCATCATGAATGTTCTTCTTGTGAAATAAATGCATAAGCATCCCATTATTCAACTCAAATTCATCAGATGCTGAGAATTTAAGCTTCCACTGTCTAGGGAATCATGGCCTTCTTGTTTATATATTACAAAAGTAGGTCAGAGAATTGAAAGTCTGATATACTTGTGTATTGTATATTCTGTATGGTCATGTAATTGGCATGTAAAAAACTTGTCTTGGTCAGAGATTGAACCTGCAACTTTAAGGTTTACAGTAAACATTCTAGAGTCAGATCTAAAGCAAGATAGCATGAGTGCTAATTTCTAGATCTACTACAAGTGGCTATATACCTGTAAATAAACTTTTTCTTTCCCCTTTCGATAAGTTGAAATCTCACATTACTATGCTTCACACATACATTTAACTTAGTATGTTTGTCATTGCTATGAACATATCACCAGCATACTACTTTTTGTCTTGCTGCTGGCCTCTTTTGAAAACACAATGATATAATGATGAATTGCTTGAAGGGACCAGTTTCTCTTTTTACCACAGTATTAAAGGGTAAATTCGCCTACATTTATATAACTTTTATTCATGCTGAATTTCCATATTTTTGATGGATTTTTTCAAAAATGTTTCAATGTATGTGAAGAGATAATGATATAATTTATGTCAATGTCTGTCACTACAAGTATTTATGTGTCTATACCATTTATTTCTATTGCTGAAACATCCAGACATGTTTAATTCATTAGGTATAGCATATAGATGTGTTATGTAATCTGAAATTATTCAGCAGTTCATCTGTAAAACACATGCGATACAGTAACATTCAATCAATAAGGTTTGTTTGCACAAGAAAATAGTTGAAACGTTGAATGAAGGCTTAAACCTTGAACGTGAACTTCATTTACAGCAGATTCCACTTAATCACAGCCCTGTTAATAATCAGGATTTTTGGTTATTAGCAAGAATTAGTCCAGCACCGATCCTTTTCCTATTTTGATAATGTAAAGTTCAACACATAATCTGGATCCTGGTAATGAAAAATTTCGGTTTTTTGCAACAAAAATTTTGCCAAAGATTCGAAATTCTAGTGTTTATTAGCAATTTGTGGCATTATTTACATATTAGTTATTTCATTGTACTCAGAGGCATTGCCTTCTCATGTAATGAAACATGTACTTATTTTGTAAGGGTAAATAGTTAAAAGCTAACAAAGTAAAGGATAAATAAAATTGTTTGTTGAAATATTCAACTCTTTACCTGATGACAAAATTTTAGATTCACCTACATTGAAAGTACATGTATTTGCAGACAACAAATTTAATTTCATTCAAATGGTGTGATTTGCCTTTGGAGGGGTAGAAAAAATTGTGGGAAAAGGAGAAAATGTTTGTAACCAGCATTTTCTCCTTTTCCCACAGTGTTTGAACTATTCTCACTGTGAGTTGTCAAAACTTGAGAGTGTTTGATAAAGAGTTACCCTTAAAACACTGATAATCGCGATGTTAAGCTTCGGTGTTTGCCAACTTAAATTACGGGGATAATAATGAAACCCAACTTGCCTGTAGGCCTACATGTTAAACAATTAATTTCCTTCATGGAAACAGGACATATCCATTTATTTTCAAATATATTTAAAAATATTTTGGTTAGCATGACACATCCGACAGCTCTAGAGCAACCATTTTGTTATGCAGGTATATTGGCGAAGTGTGAGAATAAACCACCTTTTTAGAAATAGACTGACCTTCAACATCCCTTGCTGACACGGTCATGTGACAGCCATTGATGGCAAATCCTGGTGAAAGTGTAATTTCTTTCAAACGCCGTTTCATCAGGAAATAATTTGTAGTTTTTATTTCGACAGGTTTTTTGCCTTAGTGGAATGAGAGTGTTGAAAATGAGTTTTTCAAGTTTGGGGATTTGCCTATGTAAACCGTATTTTCCTGCAATTTTCGCAGATAATAATATTATTAATAAATGGTATGACATCACCAGCCTCGATCAGACGCAGTATCATGTGACTTACAAGAAAAACACAATTGTTGAGAACTTCCATATATTACGATTTTAGATGATTCGACAATAAATCTTTAACACAAAGAGAGTTGTTAACTTGTAAATTTTTTCACCTATTGTCTCACAAACTTTTTTTTAGAAATATTCATTATTTTCAGATCACCAGGCACTGGTCTCTATGACAATCTACAGCAGTATCAGATTCCATACCCAGAAGCAATTTTTGACATTGACTATTTTCACACAAATCCACGACCATTTTACACCCTGGCGAAAGAACTGTATCCCTCTGGAAAATACAGACCCAATTATATTCACTACTTTGCCAGGTTATTGCATGATAAAGGGATGTTACTACGCATGTACACACAGAACATAGATGGGTTAGAAAGATGTAAGTGGATTCTGCTTATGTACTTTTGTACTCTGCCTTAAACTCATTACCACACAACAGAAGTAAAAAGGAGCTTTTTAGTTTTCATGCTGCAAATACAAATTTCTTGTACAACATTGATAAATACAACTGGATATTTTTCTTCTTACAGCGGCATAGAAATTGTAAGATTACATTAACCCTTTGCCACACAATCCCGAGTTTTAACGATCCTTAGGAAAGAGGCTTTTGAAAACATTGTGGGAAAAGGAGAAAATGCTGGTAACCAGCATTTTCTCCTTTTCCCACAGTATTTTCTGCCCTTTCAGAGATAAATCCCATCATTTGAGTCACATTTATTGTGTCCTCTGCAAATACTTTCAATACAGAGGGGTGTAAATTTTGCCATGTGGTAAAGGGTTAAGTGAAATGGTACAATGTTGGACCTGAAATAATGGGATGGTCGTTTTGTCAATTTTTATTAGATCAGATATGACATCATCATACCAATTGGAACACCAATCCTTGTAATCAGTGCTTGTTATTGATCATTTGACATTTCCAGAAGTCGTTATGAAAGTGTGGTACAAAAACTAAAAATACTTTTAGAGGCCATGTAGCCTGTTAGGGGAATACCGTTGAAAAAGTATTTTTATAACTTTTGTCTTTCTTCATCACTGATGATTTACCAGCTATCACATTACTCAGTTTTGTGACAAATCATTTGCACAGTTTGGTAAGATTACAAAAATCTGAATTTCTCCCTATATGGATGTCAATATTAAAAACATTTTCAGAGGACATATTAAAGGTGGCTCAAATGATTTTGATGATGGAAATTGTCCTTTGATAGAGTAGAAAATAAAGGAAAAGGAGAAAATGCTGGTTACCAGTATTTTCTCCTTTTCCAGCACTGTTTTCAAATGCCTTCTTCTTCAGGGTTGTTAAAACTTGCGATTGTATAGTTAATTGTTAGATACAGTCAAAGTTGTATTAAGAAATCATCTAAGGGAAGAAAGAAAAGTGGTTGAGACATCAGACCATTTAGCCTTATACTGGATAATCCCAAATTCTAACAACCCTGATGAAACAAGACTTTTGAAAACAGTGTGGGAAAAGGATAAATACTCGTTTAACATTGATTTTGTCAAAGTGTTGAATTCTCCAGTGCTAATAATGCTTTGATTGATTGATCAATTGTTATTATCATATTTCAGTGGCTGGTGTTCCTGCTGACAAGCTGGTAGAGGCACATGGTACTTTTGCTACGGCCACCTGCACTAA
Organism: Hippopus hippopus; assembly: GCA_946811185.2. Lineage (NCBI taxonomy): Eukaryota > Metazoa > Mollusca > Bivalvia > Cardiida > Cardiidae > Hippopus > Hippopus hippopus. Next base: position 34,990,686 of record OX328107.1, on the reverse strand, counting down.
CTGCCGCCTGAAACTAGAGGGAGAGGACATAAAGGTATGAATTACAGAGGGCAAAATAAGTGGTGATCACCAGTTTTTTAACAATTTTTCTACAACATAACCTGTGTTATGGGTACTGACTAGTAATGTCTTAATGAGACAGTTGTATTGTGAACCAACAAGAAAGGTGTAAGTGAAAAACTAAGAGACATCACACTTTAAACGTCACAAATAGGTTCTTTGTACATCTTGAATTACTTATTTCTCAGATGTTTTTCCTTCAGGTTGGGTGAGTCCTCAAGAAACGAATCATTACTGCTTTACTGTTGAAGAATGTTTTGTTTTTCTTCATTTCTCACAGTGGCCATCTGCATAGCACTGGTAAAAGATACTAAGCATTTATTGACATATGCTGAGACGATACTGAAAGTGCATTAACTGTGTACTACACAAAAAATGTAGATTAATCCAATTTGAAAGCATTGGCAGACAACAATTTAATTGTGGCTCAAGTGATGGATTGTTGGGTAAAAAACATTGTGGGAAAAGGAGAAAATGCTGGTTACCAGTTTTTCTCCTTTTCACATGATGTTTTCAAAGGCTTCCTTCTCAGGGTCGTCAAAACTCAGGATTGTGTGGTAAAGGGGTTAAAGATACCAACCAACAAATCAAGTGAACAGAATGAGAAAAATGCATACTTGTTCCTTGTTATTTAGGTTGCGTTTTTCAATTTTACATTTTTCAATTCTCGAAAAGAAATGCTACAATTTGATATTTATATTTGAAATAATTAAAAGTGTATAGGTTAGTTTTACATTGTTAACTCACATTTTTTTAGGAGAAGATATTTGCGGATAAACTTCCTAGATGTCCAAGTCGTGGTTGTATTGTGAGTGTACTTTTTATTGTTCTTATTTTTGAAAATCTTGATATCTGTTTCATACATTTCTCCTCTATCTTTATGAGCAAAGGCTTACAGAGCTTTTTTCACAGTGTGGTTTTGATCTACCTGTCCATGTTTTTCTTCTTTTTTTTTTTCTCCAGTATTGGTTTAATTATTGTGAAACTTTTTTTTGTTTTTTATGTCATCAAAATATTGGAGCCTCATGAAATTGCAAGTGCTTTGACAAAAAAAAAGGAAGATATCCCCTTTGATTTTTTTTTTTGTGAGTGTGTCTTGTATTGTTTACATATTTAAGTCTGCAGTTTTATACCTTAAAAGGTGTACTGAATATTTTAAAAAACATTGTTGGAAAAGGCAAAAAAATAATGGTAACCAGCATTTTCTCCTTTTCAAACAGTATTTTCTGCCGTGTCAAAGACAAGCGTTATTAATTAAGCTACATTTGTTTCTTGCACATGCTTTCAATTTGGACAAATCTAAAATTTTGTTGCATGAGTTTTTCATAGAAAGTATTGGCTTCATGTAGATAATTTGTACTAATGTTTCAGGGTATTGTGAAACCAGATATTGTATTTTTTGGTGAGGACCTTCCTAGAAAGTTCTACAGTTACATGAAGGATATGTTACAAACAGATATGGTGCTTGTGATGGGAACATCTTTAGAGGTAATTTTGAGTGATCCATGCTCTGTGAAAAGGAGGTTTAATGCATCTGCAAAAAGTTTCGACCCAGGTCAGCCTGCGCAGTCTGCGCTGGCTGACCTGGGTCCAAACTTTTTGCGTTTAGTCAATTTTCTGCATGTGAAAGGACCAGTCTGCCTCATGATTTAGTCATCTGTTAGACAAAATGGTTTTTGTGTATCCATAATCATGTGAAGACTTACAGGATTTAAATTATCCTGGAGATGTAATAAACCCCCTTCTGGCAGAGTACGGCTCAAATCTTTATAGGCAAAGACAAACTTTATTTGACGCAAGCTGGTAGACTTTTTAGTTTTAGTCATAAATAGAACAGAATGACAGAAGTCATTTTTAGCGCCACTGGCCAAAGGCCAGCAGGCTTATGTCATGGCCTGATGTCTGTCGTGTGTCTGTCCGTGTGTGTGTGTGTGTGTGTGCATTTGTGTGTGTGTTTTAAGCTTTATTTCAAACATCTTTTTCTCTGGAACTACGGATCCACTTTTGACAAAACTTATCAGAAATGATCCTACCATTGCCCTCTAAACAATTGCAATAGCAACGAAACTGAAAAATATTGAAAATCTCTAAAAACTTTCTTGTCTGAAACCATGAGGCTGAGGGCTACCAAATTTGGCATGTAGTTTCTCCAAGAGACCTCTACTAACATTCTTAAAATTATAGCCCTAGGGTCAAAATTGGCCCTGCCAGGGGTCACAAGTTTAACCTGGGATTAAATAGTGAAAACTTAAAAATGTTTTTTCTAAACCATAGAATATAGGGCTACCAGATTTTGCATGTAGCTTCATGCAGTGGACCCCTACTAGTACAATTAAAATGATGGCCCTGGGGTCAAAATTTGCCCCAGGGAAGGGATCATAAGTTTTACATGGGCTTATAAAGTAAAAATTTTCAAGAAGTCACCATGACTTTAACTTGTATGTACTGATGTGTTGTGTGTTAGAGAAATTACTCGTTATAACAAATATATAGTTTGTTACCATTCACCTCTCTTGATTACCAAACTGCACAGTTACATTATTGGTGTTGGGTATTCAAGTTTTTAGCAAAGAAAATGTTCAGTTTTCAGTGAGAATGATTTACACTGATGTTCATAGTTATGCTAAGATAAGTGTAATATTTCATATAAAGTAAAATTTCTATCATTCTGTTTTTTTTTTTTTCCAGAATCTTACCATTCATGCCTTTGAAAAATATGTTTCTGCTTCTAAGATCTGGAAATCCTGTTGTCGAAGCACTCTTTTTTAGAGTTCATAGATATTTGGTATGAATGATACTTGATAAGACCTGCTTGTATTCTTTGACAGAAGTTTTGCATTTGAAAGGGTATTTTTTTCTATGAAAGTTTATTGCCATACAGATTTCTTATTATTTATGTCTCTGTCAGTGCCAGGTAAGTTCATGATACATCTATTTAAAAGGAAGAGAAGCAATACAGGGCCATCATGGCCCTCTTGTTTAAACTATATCGACTTAAATGTCTTCAGGTACCTTCAATTTAGTGGAGTCTAAAATTCTGTCGTTTGGTAAAGGGTTAATTCTTTATTTCTGTCTAGACACATTACCTCCAGATAACAAACTTACTGCAGACTACATGATGTTGTTAGTATTTTTTCACTATCAAAAAACAGGTGCAGCCATTTGCAGGTATCATAGATACAGTAAGGACCAGTGTTCCCAGAATACTCTTCAACAGGGAGGCTGTTGGACCTTTTAGATTTAGCAGACGATCCCAAGATATTGTAGCAGCAGGTGTCTATGTCTTTATGATTTCTTTTTTCTTTTTTGCTTAACTGCTGGCCACCTGACAACATTATTTCATCTTGTAGTAGACCACTTTTATAAAGAGTTTGTTAACTGTTTCCAAAACAACAAATTTCAGACTCCTTTAGATTGAAAGTATCTGCAGACAACAAATTTGAAAGTGTTACAAATGAACTGATGTTCTTTGACAGGGTAGAAAACATAGTGGGAAAATTAGAAAAGGCTGGTTACCACTTTTCACACAATGTTTTCAAAAGGCCTTTACCTCAGGGTTGTCGAAACTTGGGATAATATGGAAAGAATTTAAAGGAGAAATTGTTGTTTTTCAAATTTGCTCTCCTTTCGCTCCATTGTTTTCATTTTTTTATATATTAAAACTTACAAAGCTGAAGTTAGTGAATATCCAAGGATATCAGTGCATCATGTCCTTTGCACTGTGTACAAACATGGTGAGTGATGTGAAATTTTGTTATTATTGCATAAACTATGCTTTTCTTTCTTGGTGAAGGCTGTTTGTCAAAACATTAGAAAAAGAGTGCTTTATTCCAAAAGTGTTGTTGTATTTCAATTTCCTATGAAATTATTTTTGTGAAATCGTGTTGTTAGCTTGACTGTTTCTAAAGGAGATGTCGAGGTATTGGCATAGCCTTGCGGTCTGTGTCCCCTCGCATAAACTTTGACATTTTATGATATCCCTTTTATTACCGAAAACATTTACTTCAAACTGGGACTAGTTGTTTACTGTCAAAAGGGGAATCATTTCAACAAGGACAGTTAAACATCAAAGTATTTTAACACAGCTATGCCCATTTTTCAACTTAGAATTTTCACTGAAATTCAGGCAACTGCAGCTGAGCATTAGTACCCACATGCAGTGCTCTTGTCTAATGATTGGTGTTGAATTTCAATTGCCTAGTGAACTATTTCTAAGGGTGAAATTGTATTGTTTTTATAAGGGGACCTGATTGACAACATGGTGAAGTTTTCTGGGATGATTGGCTGGAGTGAAGATATGGTACAGCTGATTACTAAAGAGGAAGGAGATTTTAAAATTGTACGTATAGAATAATAAGATGATTTTAACTTTTTACCAAACAATAAAATTTTTGTCTGGGACAAGTTGAGAACATTTGCAGATGTCAAATTAAATGTGGCTCAAATGATGGGATTTGTCAGGAGAAAATAGAAAGACTTTTTCCTGAGGGTGGTTAAAACTTAGAATTGTAGGACTCTTAAGGTAGGTGTTTTTTGAGTGCAAGTTCAATTGATTTGTAGAATCAATTGTTAAAATGGAGAATTAAAACATAAGGCTCTCAAAGCAGTTGGTTGCTAAGAACTAGTGGTCTTTAAGACAGATATGACTGCAGCTCAGGAAAAATGAAAATATGAAATCTGTTTTTTGAACCCTGGACCACATAATTATGTCCAGGTTTTAGCAACCCCAAGAAAGAACACTTTTTGAAAACATTGTGGAAAAAGCAGAAAATGATGGTTTCCAACTTTTTCTTAATTTACCACAATGTTTTATTTTTATTGTTCCAAAGACAGGCACCATTCTTTATGCCACATTTTATTGTTGACATCTGTTCAAGCTTTGAAGTTTGACTGGTTAAAAAAAAAAATGTCGTTTGATAAGGAATTAGATTATGAGATAATGGAAATAGTGTTGATACAGTGTCAATTCTACATCAGATGACAAAATTTTAGATTTGTCCAAATTAAAAGTACTTGCAGACGACAAACTACATGAAGCTGAAATGATTGGATTTGTCTTTAATAGGGTAGAAAACATTATGGGAAGAGAAGAAAATATTGGTTACCAGCATTTTCTCCTTTTCCAACATAGTTTTCAAAAGCCCTTTTCCTGTGTGTCTTTAAAATGCCAGACTGTGTAGTAAAGAGTGAAACACCAGACAAATGATATAGCATGGACTTGTTTCAGTCTTTCCATATTTGACATTTTTAAGAATTCTAACAAAGTATAACTTGTGCCTAGGAAAAATGGAAGCTCAAACCAAAGAAAGTTCCCCCAATTTCAAAGACCGGGAAGGAGGTAAATTTCACCTGTAGATAGGGCTAGAAAACCCTTGCTATTTTATACCCAAACATATTTAGAGACTAGTTCTTATGTACTGTAAAATTAACTTATTGCATGTAAAAATGATAATTTAACGATTTATAGACTTTTTTTCCATTTGAATTTTATGTTTTAACTCTTTACCAGATAAGATGTTAGACTTTTCCAAATGGCCTGCAATACGCGAAAAGGGGCATTCGGAAATTTGCTCAAAGTGTCGTTCTGGATCAACATGCGCAGTCTGTGCAGGCTGATCCGGAATGACACTTTCTGTTCTTTTGTAATCTTCTGTTTGGCTCAAGTCTACAGTAGGACAAAATCTAATACAGTCGTAAAGTACCGTCTCGGTTAAGCCTGCGCGGACTGCGCAGGCTAATCCGAGACGGCACTTTACGCAAATTTCCAAATGCCCCTTTTCACGTGTTACAGACCAAATTGAAAGCATGTGCAGACAGCATATGAAATGTGGCTCAAATAATGGGATTTTTAAAGACAGGATAGAAAAAATTATGAAAATAGGAGAAAATGCCAGTAACCAGCATTTTTCCTTTCCAAAATTGTTTTCAATTTATTTTTCCAGGTTAATCAAAACAAGGAATTGTTTGGTATAGGGTTAATTCTTGACGAAATGATACTGTATTTTTATGACCCTAAAAACTTTGTAGTTTGTTGTTTTCAAAGGGTTAGATGCATGACTGAAAAGATTAGTACATGATTAGATACTTATTCATACTTTTGCATTTTTCTTCATGCATGCTTCCATATTTTGAAAGGAAAATAAACAGTACTTTGGCTTTGATATTTTCAAATTATTTTGCTTAGCATTATTTCTTTTCTTTTTACAACATAGTCATTTATTCTTGACTGCAATTATTTGTACTTGGCTTGTCCAAATTTCTAACTTTTAAAGAATTTCAATTCCTGATTGGTTAGCTCTTTACCACATGACAAAATTTCAGACTGGTCCAAATTGAAAGAATTTGCAGACAACAAAATCAATGGGACTCAAAAAATGAAATTTGTTTTCTGAAGGGTAGAAAACATTGTGGGAAAAGGAGGAAAGAGTAGTTACCTACATTTTCTCATTTTGCTACATTAGTTTCAAAAGGCTTCTTCCTCCAGTTTGTTAAAACTTAGTAGTATGTGGTAAAGATTTAAGAGTCACATATGCTACATATTGGTTGTGAAGCATAGTTTAAATGTCACTCTTAATAACATGTTATTGTTCTCCCAAGGATAGAAAGGCTTAGATGGGCAATCCAGGGCCACCATAGCTCTCATGTGATACCTATTTATAATGAATTCTAAATTGAAGATTAGATTAAAGATATTAGTTGAGGGTGGATTTTAAAGTAAAATTTTTAAAAGGTGTTAACCCTGAGAGGGTTGAATGAACCCGACACATATTTTTGGTCTAAAGATAAGAACCTGATTACATGTAATTGTAATTTCATGGTTGCTTTAGTTCATGGTATTTCAGCAAAGGGGAGAGTGTAGATCAAAGATCAGACTGCACATTTTTTTGCAGTCTGACCTTGCTCCACACTGGCCACAAAGGCAGTGTGCGGTCTGATCTTGATCTACACTGCCCGCAAAGGCAACTATAGTTGTGAAAGTCACTTTAACCCTTTACCGCACAAAGCCGACTTTTAACGACCGTGGGGAAAAAAACTTTTGAAAACATTGTGGGAAAAGGAAAAAATGCTGGTAACCAACATTTTCTCCTTTTCCCATGATGTTTTCTACCCAAGCACAGAAAAATTGCACCATTTGAGCCAAGTTAAAATTGTCGTCTGCAAATGCTTTCAATTTGGACAAGGCTGAAATTTTGTTGTCTGGTAAAGGGTTATATGTTAAGTTGTAGAATTTACTCAGATCACCGAACAGTGCTTTTCTAGACATACCAATGATACTAAGGAAAGAATGGAGAAATACTGGAAAGGAAGGGATATTTAGTTCAGGGGTTTTGGAAGAAAACATCAAGTATTGTTGTAACCCTGTTGTTCTTATCCGAGTCATCATCAGGCAAAAACTTTGATATAATCTCATGTTTCAATTATTACTTAAGATATTTACTTCAAATTGAGCTCATTTTTTACTATGAAACAGGGAACAAAAACTCTTACAAGTAGGGCAGATTATCCTCAGTACATTGTTGAAATAGTTATTTCCCTTTTTCAACATAGAATTTTTACTGAAAAAGCATTCACAGCCAAGCGTTGGCACCCTCATGTGGTGCTCCTATTTGTTATTTGATAAACTCTTTTGTTAAAGGAGTAATTGATTATGATAAGCAACTGTGTCTTTCCATGCTATGTTGTCAATAGCTGTATGCTACAGGGGTGGGAAAAAAATGCTGGTTTTTGTTTAAGATAATGAATTAATCATGTACCACACAATCCCAAATTTTAATGACTTTGGGCTGGAAGCCTTTTGAAAACAAAGTGGAAAAAGGAGATGGTCATGCTCTAAAAGTTTGTTGTTGGTAAAGGGTAAAGGTAATTTAGTTTCTATTCTATCCCTCTGTAATTGCTTTACCAAGATTTTCTTGCACAATTTCAGTATGTAAAAACAAGTAAGACTATAGTTAGATATCTGGAGCATTATTCATCAACTGCATTTGAAACTGTATTCACCCTTTACATAAAAATTTAGTGATTTAATGACCCTGAAAAATAAAGCATTTGATAACATTGTGAGAAAATGTGAAAATGCTTTTAACCAGCATTTTCTCCTTTTTCAACAATGGGTTCTGGTTTTTCAAAGACAAATCTTATCATATGAATCATATTCAATTTGTTGTCTGGAATCGCTTTGAAATTAAACAAGACTAAAATTTTGTTGTTTTGATAAAAGATTAACCCATGCAAGACAACAAAGTTTTAGTCTAGTTCAAGTTGAAGGCATTTGCAGATGACAAATGTCTCAAATAATGGGGTTTGTCAATGAATGGGTACAAAACATTGTGGGAAAAGGAGAAACGCCCAACTGTTTTCAAAAGCCCCTTTCCTCAGTCTTTAAAATATAGGGTTGTTTGGTAGAGGGTTCAGTTAGCACCTAGGGATATTATGCTTGTTTTAGGACAGGTGCATTTCAACATTTTTGCCTTCAATACATTGTCATTCAATACATGCTTTCTTAGCCCTTTAATAAACAATGCCCAGTTTTAATGACCCTGTAGAAGTTGGCGTTCGAAAACATTTTAGGAAACGGAGAAAATGCTGGTAACCAGTATTTTTGCCTTTTCCCACAATGTTTCCTACCCTGTCAGAAACAAATCCTTTAATTCGTCATTATCAAATGCTTTGAATTTTGTTGTCTAGTGAAGGATGAATTCTTTAAAAAGACTACGAATTTCAGACTCGTCAAAATTCAAAGCAGTTGCAGATAACAAATGAAAGGTGGCTCAAATGATAAAAAATATGTTTAATTGAGTACAAAACATAATGGGAAAAGGAGAAAATGTTGATTTCATGCACATTCTCTTTTTCCCACAATGTTTTTAAACACTTACTTTCTAAGGATGGATAAAATTTTGGATTGTGTGGTAAAGGGTTAGTGCAGTTTGCTTGCTTTAAAAAGATGGATACTTTCACTAATATCAACCCTTAATTTATGACTTACCTCCTGATTGGCCTAGATACTGTGCCTCAGCCAATCAGATAGGATGTCTTGGAATTTAGAATTAAAATTATAGCTAGAACTGTTGATGAATACTGCCCCAGATATGCTAGAATACTACTTTTCCCAACTATTTATATCGCCCCACCCACTATAGGCACATTTTAGTCTTGTTTTGTATTTGGATTGGGACTACAGACAAAGAATGTATCATCCCTTCTCCCTGCATGACGTTTACGTGCTTTATGGAGAGCTACTTTTTTTTTTCTTTATTAGACGCCAACATTTAAGACTGGTCGCAGTTGAAAACTTAACAGACATCAAATTGAATGTAGCTCAGAACATGCGATTTGTATCATAAAGAGTACCAAGATTTTTCTGTGTTTCCTGCATGGTTTTCTACCAGTTAACTCATTACCAAACGACAAAATTTTAGACCATCCCAAATTGAAAGTATTTGCAGACGACAAAATAAACCTGATTGAAAAATTGAAATTTGTTTTGGGAAGGGTAGAAAACATTGTGGAAAAAGGAGAAAATGCTGGTTACCAGCATTTTCTCCTTTTCCCACAATGTTTTCAAAAGGCTTCTTTCTTGGGGTCATTAAAAGTCGGGATTGTTTGGGAAAGACTTAACTTTATACCAAACAGAAAAATTTTAGGCTTGTCTAATCTGAAAGTTTTTGCAGATGACAAATTAAACATGGTTCCAGTGATAAAATTTGTGTTAGAATGGGTAGAACACATAAAGGGAAAAAGAGAAAATGCTGGTTTCTAGCATTTCCTCCTCCTCCCACAATGTTTTCAAACACCTTCTACCTCACAGTCATCAAATCTCGGGATTAATCGACAAATTCCAGTATTTCAGCAACTTTCTATTTTGTCAACTGCAAAATGCTTTCAACTAAGGGAGTCAAAAATTTTGTGGTTTGGTGAAGATTTAACCCCTATCCTGCTAAACAAGTGAAATGAAACTTTCCGGCCAATAATAAAAACTAAGATTTTGCTATTTCAAAGGTATTTTTGGGGGAAAGATATCTCCACATCGGACAGTGTAGATCCAAGATCAGACTGCATGTTCTGTGCAGTCTGATTTTGATCTACACTGTCCATAAAAGGTCTTTGAGTCATGCCTAGCAGTCTAAGGGTTAACATAATTGTTTTCTGTTGTTTGTTAGGAAAATAGCAGATTGCTTGTAGATGCCTAAGCTTGCTACTTTTGTTATGCTATGGTCACTACAAGTTGCTTTTCCAGATAGTGTAGATTAAGATCATGCTGCATAGAATGTGCAGAGAATAAAACTCTCAGATTGCATTGATTCACCATTGCATGAGATAAACAGAGTGATTTTGCTGGATATTTCCTTTGGTCTCGTCCCTTTGTGGGAAATGGAGAAAATGCTGGTAACCAGCATCTTCTTCACTTCCCACAATATTTTTCTACCCTATCTAAGACAAATCCCACCGTTCGAGCCCCACTTTATTTGTTATCTTCAAATGCTTTAGATTCGGACTTAAGTTTTGTTGTGTGGTAAAGGATTAAAAAGTTACCCGCCAAGACCTTTTCCCGTATTTACATGATTGTTTATCTCTTTCCGTACCATAGACGACACTAGAAGCTTTTGTGGACAGTGTAGATCAAGATCAGACCGCACAGAACATTCAGTCTGATCTGTGATCTAAACTGTCCACTGCTATGTTCTAGATTATGAGCAAACTGTCTCTTGATCTTGCAGAGGAAATGTATTTTTAGCCTTTGAGAAAATGCAATTTATTTATTCAGTAGTGAAAGAGTTAAGAATCTGTCACTGCCAATGTTTGTTAATATTGTAAGAAAAGCATCGAATGGATGTAAAAGAACAAATTAGCAAAGAGATAAATTTCAGTTTTTCTTTAAAATTTGCTGTATTGACAGGCTAATGAAGTTACTTAATGCGAACATTTATTCCTTCTTGTAGCACCTTTACATTAATGAAGTACCGGTACATGTACCGGTATTATCATCAGTGGTTGTGAACTTGTTATACATAATTATAATCTAGAATGTATCATGACTTAACTTACTGTGAACATTTATTGGTTTCCTGTAGCACTTTTACATCATTGAATTTGAATATTATTGATGATTGTTATGCATGTAACCACACATATATTTTATTCTCCCAGATTATATCATTTTAAAGATCCCTTACATATAACACCTGAATAACTTACATGACCGGTACCTATTGTGCACAATTTTGAAACTTCCAAATTCAAATATGCCTGGAATGTGCAGGATAGGAATTTAAGAATGTGATCTGTATACGATAACCAGTTTAATTAAGATCAAAACATAAGTGTGAAGTTAAGAGGGCGTTTAAAATGCATGGTTACAACACTGAATTAATTTGGATTCATACACTGTAGAATCAGTCTGTATTTTGAACTTGGCTGTTGCCTTAAACTGGTAACCCGTTATGGATCTTCGTATCAACTATAGGTAACACCCGATACTACAAGGCAGGAATCTGCCTGGTTCGAGACTCCATGAAATAACATGAGGCTTGGATATTTAAATTGTGATATCAGTTATGTACAAAGAGAGACCTTATCAATAACGTTTAAATTCTTAAATGAGTTTGATAATTTGATTGTGGTCAGAAAAATTTATCTGTCGTGAAAATTGTAGCCAAAAATAGAATATTTCTCTGTCATTTTAAAACAGAAATTAAGGCATTCTGTTACACGCTATCTGATTGGTGGATTCAGTACATATAGAAACAAGTAGCTGCCATCAATAAATCAGGCGTCGCTTGTTGTCTATCAGACATTTATGGGAGATACAATTAGTACCAGTTTACTGTTACCTTTTATAAACTATAGACTGTTTCTGCAGTGTACTCATCCTGTAAAATTTAATACAATGTTAAATATCCAGAGCATCAAATGTGACAGTCTTATATGCTAATTTCAGTTTTTGTTATTGGCATGATACAGAGTTAGATTTATAGAGCTAGGCTAGGTATTAACCCTTTACCACACATTCCCCAGTTTTAAGGACCCTGAAGTAAAAGGCTCTGGAAAATATTTTGGAAAATGGAGAAAATGCTGTTAACCAGCATTTTCTCCTTTTCCCATGGTGTTTTCTACCCTTTCTGATAAAAATGCCATCATTTGAGTATCATTTTATGTCTCGTCTGCAAATGCTTTCAATTTGAATCAGTCTAAAATTTTGTCATAGTAAAGGAGTTAACAGTTCATAAGTGTTTTGAATGATAGACAAAATGGGATCATAGAACCGTCCAGGTTTTGTCTTTGCTTAACCCTTTAGCAGACATCAAATTTTTAGACTGGTCTAGGTTGTTGAACGTATTTGCAGATGACAAATTAAATGTTCAAATGATAAGATTAGCGTTTGAAGGGCAGAAAATATTGTGGGAAAAGGATAAAATGCTGGAAACCACCATTTACTCCTTTTCCCACAATGATAAAAACCTCCTTCAGTGTGAATAACATTCTGAATTGTTTGGTAACCCATTTATAACTTGACATCTGATGACAAGGTGTTCTTATCAAAAAAGCCATGAATATACCATATCTGACTCTTTATTCCTTGACAAAAAATATCCTCTTCATTTATGATGATCTTTAATTTTAATAAGGAATCTTTTTGTTTATTTTTAGATAAACAAGTCACCACCAAAGGCTCCAGGAAACCAGACAAGAAATTATAGTTCTTTAGCATATACATACACAGGAACCATGTGTAGTGACACTTCAAATGAGGAGGAGAGTGAAACTGAAACATCCTCTGACTCTTCAGAGGAAGAAACCAAAATAAGACAATTTAGGGGGATACGTAGGGGAAAAGTTTCAAATGGCTTTCAAAAGAATGGTGCTTTCAATAAACAAAATGCATTCAGAAGTTCTAGTGCAAAGCTTGATAATAGTAATAAAAGACGAATACACACTGAAGCATCAGAGAGAAATAACGGTGTGTCAAACACCAGTTACATTGGAAATATGACTGGACGCAGTGTTAAGTCTGAAAGTGGCTTAAATAAGAACTTATCAAAATGTAGACTGGAAAACAAGACTAATGGAGAGAAATCAACTGGTAGCGGTAACTTTGGGAAAAATACTGAAAAAAGAGAAAGTGTCACTAAAGCAGACAGGGAAAGGGTGCTTCGAAAATATGGTCTAAGTCCTCATCCAAAGTTTAAACCTTCACCAGTACAGAACAAGATAAATGATTCAACAGTTAGAAATAAAGTGGCTGTCCCAGAAACAATGTATATGGGACAGAGATGGGACAACACTTCCTCAGACTGTAAATCTGAACAACCTCAAACAGACAATGGACTGAATGTGACAGAAGAAGCTAAGGATAATGATGTTTGTTCATCAAATAAAACTCTTAAGAATTCAGAGGAAGGAAGTGACAACTCATCACAAGACAGGCATTCTGGAGAAACTCAAGACTTACAGAGAGAGAAAAGTATAGTCAGTGGATACTGTATAGATGAAATAAAAAACAATATAGGTAATGAGTCTAATGGAGAGGATCAGCTCAAAACTGTAAACTCTAAAAGGATCAAAGAAAGGGAAAACTACAGAGACACAAAAACTCTCACACCAAATTACATTTCAGACTCTGATTCAAATCTTAGCAGTGAATCTAAGGTGCTTAAGAAACTCTCTGATAAAACGGCTCAATCATTCGCTAAGTATGCAAGCATGAGCATGCAACGACGGGTTATTGAGCATAAAGCTCAAACAAAACCTCCCTTAGGGCCCCGACATAAAAAGGAGGGAAAGGACCTTGGAAAACTGAATCCTAGACCCTATGGCTTTGCAAATAAATTTAAGACTGCAGGAGTGATACCGTTTAGACCAACCCAACCTCCACCTCTAAATAGGTCAATCCACTATTCGGAGATTATAAGCATTAAGTCACCCGTTTCCACAGATCTTCCAAAGATTTCTTATCGACATAAACTTCAAGCAACTGCTAATAAGTATGATGCTAGAATATTTGGACCAAGACCTGGCACAGAATCGAGCACCGATGATTCTGACGATGACTCTAGATGATGACTTTGTTACATTTAGCAAAGCTTGTCATTCTAGACTTTTTCTAGTTTTAAGCCCAATGGTGTTAACTCTTTACCAAACAATCCTGGTTTTAAGGATCTCTAAGCAAAAAACTTATGATAACATTGAGAGAAAAGGAGAAAATACTTGTAACCATTTCTCCCAATGTTTGCTACTCTTTTCATCAGCCATCTTTTCATTTTGACTATGCTGATTCTATGGACAGATTATTGACACCCAAAATTACCTCTTGTGTAATTGATTGCATTTACTTGTAATATGTATGTAATGTGTGTATTTCATGGAACTTGGATTTCTGGTTAACCTTTTGTGTGTTAACCCTTTACCACACAATGACAAGTTTTAACGACCCCAAGGAAAAAGACTTGCAGATAAATTCGAAAGTGGTACAGATGACCTTATTTTTTGACAGTATAGAAAACATTACTGGAAAAGGAGAAAATGCTGATTGCCAGCATTTTCTCCTTTTCTCACAATGTTTTTGAAAAGCCTCTTTCTCAGGATCGTGAAAACACAGGACTGTTTGATAAAGGGTTAATACCATTTTCAACATTACTGAAGTCAAATCAAGGCAGCCAGTGCATCTATGCATGCCTTCCTGAAGTTTCCTTAACCATACAGGCATGGTGTCATGAATGATTAATACACTTTTAACTAAAATTGGTAGATGAAAGTGCATGTGTTTGTAAACGTTTGCTTAAATCAAGCAAAAATATATAACTCTTTACTTTTTGAATCAAATTTAATCACTAATAAAACACATGTAAGATGTGGATACATGACTTGTGAACATAGTAGCCGAAGGAGAAAGTATAGAAGGCTACTAGCAGTTTTCTGCTTTTCACTCTTTACCAAATGACAAATTTTTGAACTGGACCAAATTCAAAGCATCTGCAGACAACAAATTAAATCTTGTTAATATGATGATTTCTGACTGATAGGGTAGAAAATATTGTGGGAAAAGGAGAAAATGCTGGTTACCAGCATTTTCTCCTTTTCCCACAATGTTTTCTATAGGCTTCTTTCTCAGGGTCGTTAAAAGTCGGGATTGTGTGGTAAAGAGTTAAACAATACTTTCAAAATGGTATACATCCTACCAAAAAAAATCACCTACATGTGATAGTATGTACAAACAAGACTACTTAAAATGGTGCAATTTTTTTTTAAAAATCTTTGCCAGATGACAACATTGTAAACTTTTCCTTTTTGACAGCAGTTGGAGATGACCACAAATGGTGGAATTTGTCTTTTAATGGATAGAAACATTTTGGGAAATGGAGAAAATGCTGGTTCCTAGCATTTCCTCCTTTTCCCTGAATATTTTCAAAAGCAATCTTTCTCCCGTTTGAAACACAGGATTGCTTGATAAAGGGGTAAACAGTAAGAACATTTTGTGTTTCAGTGTACTCTGGTTTTGAGCATAGAGTAAGAAAATGCACATAAGGGTAGTTTTGATTTGTTTTCACTTTCACTAAGATTGTGGAATAAGCGTAACATAGGTTCTTGTCATAAGAGGATATGATTTTGTATCACAATTTGATTTTATAGTCTCTTAGTAGCTTGTAGACAAGAGGGCCATGATGGCCCTGTATCGCTCCACTGGCTAATACGTAAAATCCCAAAATGCCAAACATTACAGTACTTGGCCAATTGGTTTTGAACATAAGACCCCAGAGACACGACTAAAATTGGTAGCCCTAGTTCTTATGGTTAGTAACAAGAAGATTTCTAAAGATTTCAATATATAAGCCCGTGTAAAACTTCTGACCCCTGGGGATGAATCAAATTCGACCATAGGGCTATAATTTACGCACTCTTGGTGAAGGCCCACTAGATAAAGCTACATGCAAAATTCGGTAGCCCTAGGCTTTATGACTAAGTACAGGGAGATTTCTTAAGTTTTCTCTATATAAGCCCATGTAAAACTTGTGACCCCTAGGGCGAGGCCAATTTTGACCCCAGGGCTATAGTTTGGGCACTCTTGGTAGAGGCCTACTAGCCATATGCAAAATTTGGTAGCCCTAGGCCTTTTGGCTAGGTACAGGGAGATTTCTAAAGTATTCCCTATATAAGCCCATGTAAAACTTGTGACCCCCGGGGTGGGGTCAAATTTGACCCAAGGGCTATAATTTGAGCACTCTTGGTAGAGGCCCACTAGATAAAGCCACATGCAAAATTTGGTAACCCTAGGCCTCATGGCTAGGTACAGGAAGATTTCTAAAGTTTTCTCTATATAAGCCTATGTAAAACTTGTGACCCCCGGGGCGGGGTCAATTTTGATCCCAGGGCTATAATTTGAAGAAATTTGATAGAGGTCCACTAGATAAAGCTACATGCCAAATTTGGTAGCCCTGGGCCTTATGGTTTCAGACAAGATTTTCAAAGATTTCCAACATTTTTAAGTTTTGTTGCCATGGCAACCAGAGTTTTTGAAGGAATCAGATTCCTTCAAGAAATTCTGAAGAGGACCACGGCAGGATCATTTCTGTGAAGTTTCATCAAAATTGGATGGGTAGTTTCAGAGAAGATGTTTAAAAAAAAGTTAATGCACGCACGGAAGGACGCACGCACGCACGACGGACACCGGGCCATGACATAAGCCCGCTGGCCTTTGGCCAGTGGAGCTAATAAAAGCATAATTTTGCTTATAAATCTATAAACATGGATGATATCTGAGTTTAACCTTTGCAGTTCTTTTAGGGTGAAATAGACTTTTACACATATAATAGACTTTTACACATACATATTCTAAAAAGAACTTGACCATTGAAATTTCTACAAACTGGATTTCTTTTTTTTTAACAGATCTAAGGAGACGTTGCTTGTAGCGCTAGGTAGAACTACTTGTTTTGACTGTGATTTGTATGTGCCATGCTCTGTATAAATGGGGCTAAATGCATCTGCAAAAAGTAACAGCCCAGGTCAGCCTGTGCAGGCTGATCTTGGTCAAAACTTTCTGCTATTGGTCAATTTTCTGCATGTCAAAGGATAGTTTAACTCTGTATTCAATTGTTAGACAAGACTTCCTTTATGGATCAAGAATTATGTGATGACTTCCATGGTATAGTGCATCATACTCCCTTTACCCAGAGTATGGTTCATATTTTTTTTTCTTTGTTAAATTAACTACACGTTGTTACAGAAATTGGTAAAGGACTGTGATTTGTTGTATAAATATATAACTATAATATCCTTCAAAGTGTTTGTTGTCCTTCAAGAATGATTTCATTTTCCTGTTTACTTTATCTTGTTTATTTTGTTAGATTCAGCACTGTACAGGTTAGTTTCAGCCAGTGGCTTGGGAAAAATATTGTGCGAAGTAAAAGAAACTCCAGGAAAGCATTGATAGGTGCACTGGCTGCCAGATATAAATGAAGTAATGTTGAACAAATAGGCATTCAAGACCAAATATCAAGTCAAGTCAAATCAATCATGTTGGCTTGAAACTTGAAACATCTGCCAATTCTATCATTGAAGTCCTAGGGATGGGGGATATCATGTCTTTACCACACGACAAAATTTTAGACTTGTCCAAACCAACAGTAACTGCAGACAACAAATTTAAAGATTAAAAAGTGGCTCAAATGGTTGGATTTGCTTTGGAAATGGTGAAAACATTGTGGAAAAAGGAGAAATTGTTAGTTGCACATTTCATCAAGTTCTTGAACTTCGTTCTGTGGTTTACATGTATAATATCAAGCAGTTCTTCAGCGTGAACAATATTTTCACAACAAAAGAACATGAGATAAAGATCTATACAACTTTATGGTCTGTAAAAATACATTTATTGTACAAGTCATACTTAAACTCATCATTTTGGGGATAACTAACAAATAGAGATAAGCTGTCTACATGTGTTTTGTTTAGACAAAACCCAAATATCAGCTTGTTCAAACTGATAAAACTGGATAATAAAGAACACATGAAAGTTTGCAACACATGCATAGCTGAATTACACACAGCACCTGGCAGGATTCGAACCTGTGCGGAAGAGATCCTTGTTTAATAAGGTTCAAAAGACCAACACCATAACCACTGAGCAAAAGAGTATTCTCCCCAATGCAGTTGTCAGGTATTGATTTTACACGGGACAAAGCTATGCAGTAAGAAAGGAGTGATTTTCCATAACACACCGCCTCTTAAATGCCATCATTTTTGATGACGGAAAGCCTTATTAGTAAGTAAGTCTATTATTTACACAACAAATGGCTCAATGGCCAATCCAGAACGAGCCCCCATCTTACGAACATGAAAGTTCGCAGCAAATGCACGGCTGAATTACAAACCGCACCTGGCGGAATTTGAACCCGTGCGGAAGAAATCCTCGTTTAATGAGGTTCAAAAGACAAACACCATAACCACTGAGCCAAAGAGAATTCTCCCCAGCGCAGTTGTCAGGTGTTGATTTTATACGGGACAAAACCATGCAGTAAGGAAGCAGTGATCTCCCGTAACAAGTGTAAAAGTACTGTTTTCTGTTACTCTCCTGAAGAGGATATAAGTAACATACATATTACATAATTTTTTTTCTAAGTATTTTCAAACCATAATCCAGTATAAAAAAAACACAAGCTCTAAAACTTCCCTCATTATCAAAGGAGTTGTTGTTTATCATACTAACTAGTTTAAAACTTTTTACTAGCTGAACGAGACAATCAGTTAGTAGATATAGAGAACAAAGGGTCCTAATTCCAATCATAGCTGTTTCAGAATCGAGCCTAAAAGCAAACAGAGTTCCATTTTGCAAAGACCATTTTTAACACTGAAATGTGTTGCATATAATAAGTTCTAAATGTTAGTTAAATTTGAATTAAATTTTATTAAGGTATTGCCATCCTAACACTGCACTTTTAGTACAGGTATTTAATTAGTATAGGGTGTTAGAGTATTGTATTAGGCATAAAAGTGTGAAATATGAAAGAATTTCACGGAACCATTTTTAAAAGAATTCAGATTCTGTTACCCCACCCCCCACCTTTCAAAATTCCAATATGGCCACCACTACCCAAATCGTATTTTTTTTTCCCAACAAAGAATGATAAAAATAATCCATCTTTATGTTTTTATTATCACAAATATGATTGTCCTTGCTAATATATGTAATGAAATAGCCATTGCAAGTATATTTATAAGATATTGCTAGGTTAACATGTGCACCCCACAGGTTTAAAGGCTCATTTTTTCCAATGTTTGCAAAAAAAGGGTGTGAAGGAGTAGCTGTTTTGAGTTCAAATAATAAATGCAAGACCTAAAACTTACATAAAAATTTTGCTTGACACTATTATGATGAAATAAAATGAAAGAAAATAACTTTCACCAGCCAAATTGACAAATACATGACATTACAGATAACTACTAGTCAAATTTCGGTCAACTGATTTCTCAGATGATTGGCTAGTCAAAGTCTTAAACTTTATGAATTAAACATTATCATTAGATTTAACTCTAATTAAACATAATGAATAATAATTCTTAGCAAGAAAATGTAAAATACTAACTGCTTTGTCAGGTTTTATTAAGATTTTCAGTCTTTTAACCTTTCACCAAGCGACAAATTTTAGGCTCCATATTGAAAGCGCCTGCAGATGAAAATCAAAATAGATAAAAACAATCGACCTTCTAAAAAACAACATCCTTTTGGGTACAATGTACACAGCATATAAATCATATTGTTAAAGAGAGGTTGCTAGTCAAAGATGGCTTGTTTAACTCTTCACCGAACAACAAAAATGTAGACTTGTCAAAATCAAAAGCATTTGCAGACGACAGTTCAAATTTGGTTCGAATGATGGAATATGGCTGTGATAGCGTAGAAAATATTGAAGAAAAAGGAGAAAATGATGGTTACCAGCATTTTCTCCTTTCTCCACAATGTTTTCAAAAGACACCTTTCTCAGGGTTGTTAAAACTGTGGATTGTGTGGTAAAGGGTTAAGGAGCTTGCACTGAAAATTTTAGACACTTATTTTCCACTTTCACAGTGACTTGTTAGTTTTGGAATAACTGTTTCTAGACTTTCTATGACACTTGTAACTTTTGGTTGCCCTTGACTATTTTTCATTTGAAAAACATTTCTGTCAAAACGATTTCTTCCTGAACTTGCGATACTATCTGCTGAGCACATTTCCACAATACCACTGCTTATCATGACATTCGAACTTGACATTTTTTATTTCTTTTCTTCAGTAAGCTGCATTTTGAACATAATGTCTATTGAAAGGTTGAAAACTTCATGTACAAACACTTTTTCTAAATTTCTTACAAAATGGTTTACTGGTGATGCTAAACCTTTCAGATCATGTTCAGCATTATGCATATACATGTATTTACACTCCGTACTGATTATGTTGCACATAAGATGTTCCTGCTTATAACCGTCTTGGTCTTTGATGACACCCTTGCACACCTTGTCCTGGTATTTGTGTTATATGTGGTAGCTATTGTCCTCTGACTGAAAAAATTATATAAATTTATTACTCTTTGGCAGGGGACAAAGTTAAAGACTTGTCCAAATCCAGAGCATTAGCAGACAACAAGATAAATGAGGCTCAAATGATGTAATTTTTCCATAGGAAGGGTAGAAAACATTGTGGAAAAAGAAGAAATACTTGTTACCAGCATTCCCTCCTGTGAAGTAACTTTCCTTCTCGGTATCAGTTTAACTTGGGATTGTAATTGAGTAGATCTGGATGTCTGGAATGGAATCAGAACAAGCAATTTCGTTGAAATGATATCCCCCACCAAATTTACTCGACCGCGTAACTCTAAATCGCTCCCAGTCAGCCATTTTGCATTGAATCAAAAAAGAAAAAAAACTGTATCGGCAGAATAAGTTATTGTACACACGTATAAAGTTTCACAAAATTCTGTCCAATGGTAATGGAAATATTGTCCCAAACGGACGGAAGGACGGACGGATGGACAACACTAAAACTATATTCCGGCACTTTCGGCGGGGGATAATAACTCGGGTATAAGATAAAATGTGAAATTCATGGTACCATTTGATTTCAAAAAAGTTTTGCACAACTTCAATCTAAGATAAATGGATCTACATAGTCTGATACAATGGCAAAAAAAAAATGTATTTTATAGCAAAAAATACTTATTTTTGTACACAACCAGACAGACAGGCTGATTGGGTAAACCATAGAAAACATATATTTTGCTAGGGGTATATCTATTATCTTTCTGATGAAAATAGGCATTAGGCCAGAAAGAAGAGTAAGAAAAAACTTATTTTAGCTGTGGCATCGTTATTTCTGGTAATTAAAGTTTTGCTTCTCATCTCTGTGAGAAAGGAATCAGTGGCTTAGACAAAAAATTTTTCATGGTATGGACAACAGACAGCAAAAAGATGTGTTCTAATCTTGAACTAGAGGCCCATGAGGGCCTGAAATTGCTCTACTGGCAGTGATTTTTTTTTTCTACCATGCATTATGAATTCATAATTCAAAAAGGAAAAAAAAACAAAAACACAAAAAAATTAGGAGGGGGAGAGATGTTTTTGCAACTAGGCTTGAACCCACTAAGACCGTATAAGTAGGCATGGTGAATTGAACAGGTAGTGAAAAAAATTGAACTACAATTTCTCAAAACCAATTGTTTGGAATCCAGCCAAATTAGACAGGGTTTCAGTACACATTGTATTAAAAAATCCTTGCAAATTTAAAAAAGAATGCTACTAATAATGTGGACTTTGTTGAGTAAACAATACTAAGCCATCAAATATCTGCTTTTCTTAAACTGATTACTAGATTTTCTTTACTTTTAATAGTGTTCAATCCCTTGTTGAACCATAGAATTGGATCAAAAATGCAGACTTCACTGCCTGAAATAGAAATGGAAATTTTCAACTTTAAATGGCTACTTTTCCCATATTGATTTTCAGATTTTTTTTTCAAAATCAATTTACTTTAAGCTGTTGATAATACAAAGCAACTGTGCAAGTTAAATTAAAACATAACCACAAATGCAGACCTTACTGCGTAAACAAGAAATGGAAATTATCAAATTCAAATGGCTACTTTTACCATACTGATAGTCAGATTTTTTCAAAATTGATAGGATTCAAGCAATTGATGACAGAAACAAACTGTGCAAGTTTCATGAAAACCCAATGGCAAATGCAGACTTTGTAGTGTTAACAAGAAAAACACTTACTGACAGACAGATGGACGATGAAAACCACACTATGACATGAGCTCTGTTGGCTTTCAGTCAGTAGAGCTAATATAAATGTCCCCATAACAGAAAATTTTTAGGAAATTTGACCTTGATATTGGACCTTAACAGTTGACCTTGACATCACCAAATGCATATCCATGACAAGTATCTACATACTAAATATGAGCAACAGCAATTGTAGGATTTGGAAGAGTTGACAACACAAATTTATATTTGTAATAACTACTCATATTTTTGTACACAGACAACAGGCAGAGGTTCAAGTATGTCCCAGAAAACATCTGTTTTGTGAGGTATAATTAAGTGTAAAATGTAGATTACAAATAGAACATGCATAAGAGAAATAACATAGTATTTTCTAATAAAGAATTATGTTACTGCAACATTTTCAATAATTGAAAAGTAAATACTTTTGTAAAAATATGACACAAGGTTACAGTATTCAATGTTTGGTAAATGAAAATCAGGTATATTACCTTATTTACTGTTAGAATGCATTTTGAGCAGCTTTTTACAAAGAGGATTATGCTTAGGCCTCCACAAACTGGCCTGGTCTGCATTCCATTCTTTTGAGGTTTGCTCTTAGAATGAGCTTGACATTCAGGGAAATCACAGTTTAATCACTTGTCTTTGCAGATCTCCAATGCTGTCTCTCACTGCTAAAATACAGAAAAAAAAAACACATGCAAAATTTACCCAAAAACTTATTTGTTTCATAACCAAGGGTTTTCACTATACAGCCTGTTGTGTTGCTACCAAACCACAAAATTTCAGACAAGCCTAAATTGAAAGAATCTGCAGACAACAACTTTATTAGTTTGTATTCAAGTTTAACACCTTTTATCAGCTGAAGTCATATTATGGCAATCAGTGCACCTATGCATGTGTTTCCTGGCATTCTCACACCAGTACTGACACAACTTCTTTCCAAGTCAATGACTACTTTTCCCACACACATCATAGGGTGAGAATCGTAAAATTGCCAGACAGAAAGTTTGCCTTGATTGGGTATCAAACACAAAAAAATACCAGGTCACAAGTCAGCTATGCTAACCACCAAGCTACCTGGCTGGGCTACAGACAGCAAGAAAAACGTGACTCAAGAATTGAAATTTGTCTCAGGAAGGGTAGAAAACATGGTGGGAAAGGAGAAAATACTGGTTTCCAGCATTTTTTTCTCCATTTGTCTACTGTTTTCCAAGCTTTCTTTCTCAGATTCATTAAAAGTCTGGATTGTGTGGTAAAGGGCTAAAGTTAATACATTTAACAATTAAGTTTCATTTATCATGTCCTATTCCTTTTTTATACCTAATCTTGGAAACATTGTTGGAAAACGAGAAATTGCCTGTAACAAGAACTTTTACATTTTCCCACAATGTTTTCTCTCTACATCTGAAAAACTGTCATCTGCAAATGATTTTAAGTTTAGACGATCTTAAGTTTGGGAAAGAGACAATCATTTCAAAGTCATGAAAATAAAATCGTCAACAAAATATCATGTGATTTATGTGACGGTAACCATGTTTTCCAGTTGTTCATTCAGTTCAGAGTTTTAAACTCTTCACCAAACGACAATATTTTGGACTCAAACAAATTCAAAGCATTTGCAGATGACAAATCAAATGTAACTTAAAGGCCCAGTTCAGGCCAAAATATCAAAGCAGGTGTCATAATACATTTAAATTTAAATCATATCAAATAAAAGTATGGAAAATATTGTGGAGATGACAGTCTGTTATCGTTTGGTCGTGCCATATGTAAGTCACTGGCAGAAAAAAGAATTTTAAAATCGGGCAAAAAGTAAACAAAAGACACAGCTACCTGGCAGGTTTTCACCCAGTTTTGAAATTAATTTCTCTGTCAGCCACTAATACTTGGACCGACCGTACAGTGAGACTGTCATCTTCACAATACTTTCCATACTTTTAAATGGTGTGATATAAATTCAAATGCATTTAAATACCCACTTTGTTTCAGGGCTCAACATTAACCTTTTGATTTACTGGATCAGTCGGACAAGTACCTTGCAAAACCACTTGTCCTTACCAATTTTTCACTTGTCCTATTACATGATGGGAATTCGGGGTTAAAAAAGAAACTACTCAAAATATGTTTTAAGATTGCTGCTTTTATTTTTCTTATAACCTCCCCAATTGTTTTTTCCATTCTTCTTTAGTCACTGAACTGTGGCCTTCTAGCTCTCTGACTCTGAAACCACACATTCAAAGCTCTTTCACAACTATATGAATCAACTTGTGGTCCATGTATGGATATAGCCATTAAATAATCCAGCATTTCAGGGCTAGGACTAGCTCGCCAATCTGATTTTATTCTTGCCATGGCTGAAAACCCACGTTCACACACTGCACTAGAAACTGGTATACATAGACTTCACTCACAATATCGCAGCTATGAAAACTGGCCCAACCAGCTGTGTACAAATTTTCTTTTTCTTGTATTTTTTTCATACTTTTCTTGTGTTTGGCTCGCCTTTTTAGTCTTTTCTGTCGTGGAATCGGCGGACGACTTGAAGCCAAACTTCTCTAGAAGCGTCTGCATTTTGAAGTGAACGGTTCGACTCCTTAGTGACCAATATATATTAATCGAATTTTTTCAACTTTGTTTGACACGTTTACTCTATTTTGTTGAAATAGTTTTCAAATTTGATCAAATGGAATATTATTAATTTACGGTTAGTTGGGTACATAATTTCATTAAACTAGTAATAGTTAATGAAAGTTGAATACAAGTGGAACATTTCGAACACCGACGAAAATGCTATCAAATCGGGTGGAATCACTTTGCTATTTACCAACCTCCTTAAGACTATAGTAATCGACATATTCTGGTCTAATGAGATAGGCGGAGTCATTTTTGCATGGTTTTGTGACTAAGTGGGCTGGACTTAATATGCAGTATGTTACTGAGTTATTTCTATAAGGTATAGATAAAATCGGAAAGTGAAGTCAGCTGTCAAAATGACACCATTCCGGAATTCTGTCATTGACACTCAAATTATGCATTCGGAAATTATTTTTTTCACCTCAAATTAAATTTCAAAATGCACTTGTCCGATCGGGCAACTAGATTTAAAATTTAGTTGTCCGAGGCAACTTTTCACTTGCCAAAATCCATCGGACAACCGTTAATGTCGAGCCCTGTGTTTACATTTGGCCTTAATTGTCACTTTAAATGATGATTTCTGTCTTTGATATGGAAGAAAATGTTGTAGGAAAAGGAGAAAATACTATTTTTTTATGGCACATGGTTGTTGACACACAAGAGTGTTTGGTTTGGTTAAGAGTTATCAAAATCAAACCTCATGGAGGCTAGCTGTATAACATACTTACCCACCAGTTTAGTGTTGGCAGCAAAACACAGTATTCCAGTCTTTATCAATAAATGTTGACTATTTCCGTGGGGCTCTTTGGTGCCTTGATGGCCCATATTCCCTACTCTGTAGTATTCTCTGTGACTTCCGGCGTGATAATAAGGAGTCAATGTGAGTACATTTTGGGATGCAAATTAACAAACCTAAAATCAAAGTCCTCACATCTGACTGTGACACAGATTCCTTTCAAGTCCCTTCCAAACCCTTTCACAATTCCCAAACAAAATTGAACTTGGATAGAGATATAGGCTACATCTTATACGAACACAATCTCAAATTGTGAAGTAAAACACGAAGTTTTTCCTTGCGTCCAACTGTCACGACTTACTGTCTTTGGAATCTGCGCGTAATAATGATTCCCCCATCTTTTTGTGCACTCATATCCGATCCAGTATCAAGAAATATCGGCCTTAGCGTGATCTTCACTGATATTCTAGTCAAAAACTCTTTTTTCCTTTCGCTTTTGCCGACTCAAAACGGCCGAAACTGTCAAGGGATGCCATTTTGGAATGCTGGTTCGGCGCTTCAGCTATACTACGAATTATAAAGCGAGGAACCAGATCCTCGTTTCCGTTATACTTCCGATACAGCCGAAATAACTACGAATTCTTACGGAAAATGGCGAGATCGGACGGAAAGTAACGAGATCGCAGAGAGCGTGTTAGGATGGCAATACCTTAATTATTAAATTGAAAGATACTAAAACTGGCAGTTTTATCTAGATGGTGTATGTCTACACATCAATCCTCACTCGATGTTTATCTAGAATTCTTAACTGTTTGACTTTTAGCTGTACCAAGCAATTTGTTTTGGTCTACAAGGGAAAAAAAAAAATTGTAGATCAACCCTTAACCCCTTCCCAAACAACAAATTTTGGACTTTTCCAAATTTAAAACATTTGCAGGCAACAAATTCAGAATTGTTACAAACGTACTCAGTTTCTCTGATAGGATAGAAAACATTGAGTGAAAAGGAGAAAACGCTGGTTACCAGCATTTTCTCCTTTTCCCACAATGTTTTCAAAAGGTTTCGTCCTCAGCGTCGTTAAAACGCAGGATTGTGTGGTAAAGGGTTAATCATCATAATTCAGCTAATTTTGTAACTTCATTTTACAATGGAGTGCCCAGGTTTACTGAATATCATGATACTTCATTAAATGTCACACAAAGATCCTTTTCTGTCTGATTGGAGAGGTCATCAGACCTCTCCAACAGTAACATAACATAACATAACATTTTATTTTCGACTTAAAGCATACAGCTTATTGTCAGATAATACAAATAAATTCAATACATACGTGGAAAACAATTAAGTATAAAAACATAAAGTTGTTGGGTTGATTCGTAAACAAAATAAATGGATGAATAAATTTTAAGAATCTTTTCATGTTTCTCTACTATTTCAGATGGATAGTGGTGAGTTTAAAAGGCAGACTGCAACAGAATTTGCTGTCTAAATCCATTTTTCTTGCGAAACTGATCACAGTCTGTTTCGTCATGGTTTTATAAATCAAGCGAAATCAAAAACCCGAAACAGGAAATGGACGTGGTTTATTTTTATATGACGAATTTCAGAAAAGATTTGTTATATTAATTTGCCATGGCTGCAAATGACCTCTCAAATAACTGTAATTTTTCATTAAGCAAATAAATCTAAGCAGAAGAAAAAATAAGAAGAATTTCGTTTAAAAAGAGAAAGAAGTCCGCTGGACAAGATCATGCGACTTGAAAACGCGGCAAGAAGGTCAAATGACCGTCATGTAAAGCATATGAGGTTTCTACGTGGCGGCTTTTTTACTTGTTTGTTTACATGTACCAAAATATATTGAAATTAAAAGCCAATAAACTATTTGAAAACATTGATGCTGGCCTCTCCTGGCTTCTTTTGTAAAGAAGCCAACTTGTTTCTAACTATACCTTACAAATGTTTGGTGTAAGGTGTGACTAAAACGCGGACGCGTTAAGCAGACAATATAAACAAAGAGGAAAGACGCGGACGATATGAAAGAAAGAGGGAAAAATGCGGACGCCGTCTTGCACTTAATTCGGTGTCTTATATTAGTTTTTTATTCAACAAACGTCTTTTTTGTTTTGCTTCGCTAAATACTTTGATAATTAAAGATATAGGCTATAAATATAATTTTAAGTGCTTGAGATAGATGTGTCCGGACAATAAAGACAAAGAGCGAAAACGATGACGATATGAGATATATAGAGGGAAAATGCGGACACTGTCTTACTCTTAATTCGATGTCTTATATTCATT
This sequence comes from Hippopus hippopus, assembly GCA_946811185.2. Taxonomy (NCBI): domain Eukaryota; kingdom Metazoa; phylum Mollusca; class Bivalvia; order Cardiida; family Cardiidae; genus Hippopus; species Hippopus hippopus. The sequence goes on along the minus strand of OX328107.1, from coordinate 34,962,705 downwards.
TTTTTTAAGCAAGATAATTTTTCGTGCTATGCTACATATTTTTGTAATTAATATTGTCTATAATCATTCTAAGTTATTTAAGATAGATGAACCGAAATCATTGTATAGTTTATTTCACTTTCCTAGATACTTTGATCATTAATGCATATATAGGCCTAAATATACCAAAACCAGTGCCTTTTATTGATATCAGAGGGGAGGATCTTTGAAAAGAGCTTAAATTCAATAAAATTTAACTAGAAGACACCCACGTTATTTAATATACACGGGGCAAAAAGGCGTATGCCGTTGCAAAAAGGAAAACGCGGACGATATGAAACAAAGAGGGAAAACGCGGACGATATGAAACATAGAGGGAAAACGCGGACGCCGTCTTACACTACAATCGGTACCTGGTATTAGCATTTTAAATAACATTTTTTTTTGTATTATCTTAACACGTCAATGTAACTTTGGCTCAACTGATAGAGTTTGATTATGATAGGATAAAAAAAAAGGGGGGGGGGGGCGAGAAAATGCTTGTAACCAGCATTTTCTCCTTTTCTTACTGTGTTTTCAAAAGCCTCTTTTTAGAATCGTAAACCTCGGCATTATGTGGTAAGAGTTAAGGAAAAGGTTGACTTGGTAAAGGAGGAAAAGGATTACCGAAAGAAGTAATAAATAACGGTACATAATAGAAACAGTATGGCAAAATCAAACACGAACTGACCAGAGAGAGAGTAAACAATGATGGAAATCGCTGACGATATGAAACAAAGAGGAAAAATGCGGTCGCTGTTTTATACTGAAATCCTTGTGGCATTTTAGCATTTTGAAGATAACTTCTATTTTGTTTAAAAAAAAAAGGGAACGAAAAACCGAGACGAGTTTAGCTGACAACCGTGTTCTGCTACCTCAGCGTAGAGCTTCCTGATCATCTGGACTAGATATCCTATCAGCGCATAGCATTGCTATCACATGATCCTAATACCCAATCAGCGCACATGAAGATTCTTTTCGGCTGCAGCGCTCATAAATGGAACCAGCAACCAATCAGCGCACATGAAGATTCTTTTCGGCTGCAGCGCTCATAAATGGAACCAGCAACCCTGCTTTTTCTCAGTGAAAAAGTGAATCTTTACATATTAGGAATTGAATAAGGCTATTCCAGGTATGAATTATTGAAAATATTTGAATATTACACAATTTACCAGGTTTAGTTTCTACTTTTTGACATAAATTCTGTGTTAAAATTAATCTAAGGGCAGTGGCCCAACGTCCGTCTTTAAATTTGAAGCATTTGCATTTCAAGTCTCCATCTGGTTTCCGTATTTATCACATATTATTTTTAATCTTCCTCTGCAAAGTCAATATGATAAGCAACAAATGTTACCGATAAACGATTTTAATCCTTTATTTTTGGAAAATTATTCAGATGGCATGAAAGATTGAAATTGTTCGACACCCAGTTTTATGACTTCCTGAGGAAGGAAAAGTGAAACGACCGGAGTTCTTAATGTTTTCAGCACCAAATAAATAATTCCACCATTTCTCGCTGTACAAGCGGAAGATACAGATCCAAGACCAGACTGCATGTTCTGTTTTTGATCTATGCCATTCACAAAAAGCGCCTGTCTGTGCCTATGGAAGATCAAACTTCGGTAGCACTGGTAAACATAATCCAGGAACGAACGGAAAGATGCGCTGGCCTTCGTGATATGACAGAAATGCTACTCAATCAATTTTTTACTATGCAAATCTCTCTCTTTCTCTCTCTCTCTCTCTTTCGATAGCTGGAAATACAGTCTCTTAATGATCTTTTTTTTTTAAATCTTTAATTCAAGGCAATAAGGACGAATGGTGTAGATAAAAGATCGGACAGCAGTTTCTTTGTTGTCTGATCTTGATCTGTGCCTTTTGCAACAGCCAGTGTTTTGGATATTGTACTGAGAGGGCTATTCCCCATAGTACTCTTTTCTGTAAAAGTAGACAATGGCATACACTGTGGCTTCTGATATTGGTCAACAGTACTTTTCCACTTGGAGAGAATATTTGAATCATACTCTGTGAAAAGGGGGTTTAATGCATCTGCAAATAAGTACTGACACAGGTTAGCCTGCGCAGTTGAAGCAGGTTGACCTGGATCTAAACATTTTGCTGTTTGGTAATTTTTGTGCATGTCAATGGACCATTCTACCTCATTATTCGGTCGGTTGTCAGACAAAATGGGTTTTATGGATCCATGACCATGTGATGACTTACCTAGTATAATGCATCACGGATATGCATTAAATCACCTTTTGCCAGAGCATGACTCATTTGCCAAGAGCATGACCTACAATATCCGGCAGTAAAAGCAGGTAGGTACTCTTGCAAAAGCATGTGTAAATAATTGTATTTTCATGATAAGTTGCAGACTGGCGTGTAACACAGACACAAAACATGGACCGAATACACCAGGGACAAAATCTGTAAGAATTCAGCTCGGACAGAAACAGCACAAAGTCCGAAAAACAGCGAATGCACGAGCAGGAAGTAGATTTAGTCCCGAAGCAGAAACTGTATGTTGAAAACAAATGTTAAAATGCAGAATTCATTCCTCAAGGACCTATCTGTTGTAATTTTTTTATTGATACACCCTTATGATATAAACAAAACTGCGGTTGATTTAACGAACAATGTAGATACAGATCAGACTGCATACCACCTATGTCTGATCTTGGATCTACACTTTATACTCCATCTCATTGGTTATTCCAGTAAAATATTCATGGAAAAGCATTGATACATAGATAGGCCTTTGACCTCACTGAAAGTATAGATTTCATTTATAAGCATTCTAACCCTTTACCAAGCAATCATGTGTTTAAAGATACATCTTTCAAGCCAGAGAGAAAAAAAACACTTAAAGTTTTATTGTGTGTAGCATGGTTCAGGAATTGGTCAGCTGTGTAAAGATAGATGATAATCCTGCGGAAGAAAGCTTTTGAGAACAATGCTGTAAAACAAGAAAACCAGCATTTCCCCTTTTCCAATAATGAGTTCTACAATTTCGAGAAAAAGTCTATTCAAATCGATTGAACCATATTTGATATGGTCCCTACAAACGCTCAATACAAGTCTTAAATTTTTGTCTTTTGGTAAAGTGTTAAACAATCCTATGGAAAAACAATTTTGGAAAACACTTTTGGAAAAGACGAAAATGCTGGTAACCCTCCCATGTTTTCAACCATTTCACAGACAAATGCCAGCATTTGTCTGCAAATGAATTAAAATGGACCAGTATAAAATTTTGTCATTTAGTTCAGAGATCGGGTTTAATAAATACAAGCGAATAGATTGGTTGCATGTTGATGTTTTTGGTGTCAAAGGTTTAGCTCTTAAAGTGCTAGAAGCTGTTGCTTTTAAAGACAATGTAGATTATGATCAGACTGCACGGAACGTGAAGACTGAGATTGGATCTTCAGTGTCTGTTGCTTTGTTACATACTTTGGCAAAAGCAACCTTGACATAACATAAGTCTTCATGCTCTTCCTAATTGGAAATGGTCATTTTATCAATACAGCACTTCAGGGATTAAGGATCACAAGTTTCTTCTCTTCCAATCCAGTTAATTTTTAATAAAAAATGTTATACCAGGTATCCCATTCACTCCCATCGTTTGCTGAATATTGAGCCCATGAAGAATAATCGCTACATATTACCGAGTCAAAAGTTTGGAGGTACTTAACCCGTAGGCTGCTAAGCGCGAACCAAGGACCTTTTGCGGACAATTTAGATCAAAATCAGACTGCACAGAACGTGCAGTCTGATCATACTTCTACACTGTCCAGTAAGTAGGTATGCTTTACCCAAAAATGCATTTGAAATAGCAAAGTTTAGGTGTACACTATTGGCTTGAAAGTTTTGTTTTACTTATTTAGCAGGTTAAGGGTAAAGTAAGTTAATGGGGTTTGGTCATTAATGTCCAATGAGGAATGAATTCTGCATAAATAGATATACTACAAACACTGAGACACAAGTGTACTTTAAACAACTGACTCGTCCACAGTGAAGGGTCTAGAGCAAATGCTGGGTTCCAAAATTCGAGATTTTTAACTTTTTCCCAAACGACAAAAAAATTAGACTAGTCCAAATTGAAAGTGTTTGCAGACAGCAAATTTAAATATAGTTCAGATGCTTGAATTTGATTTTGATAGGGTAGAAAACATTGTAGGAAAAAGAGAAAATGCTGGTTTCCAGCATTTTCTCCTTTCAACACGATGTTTTCAAAAGCCTTCTTCTTCAGGGTGGTTAGAACTCGGGATTGTGTGGTAAAAGGTTAATCTAAGGCACAAGCGTAAACTTTTATTGTGTAGTCTTGTAAAAACAGTCAATTAGCCAGACTGACAAAAACATTTGAAACAATAAATCTAGTTGTATTCATGCATGGGTAGTTTAACCCTTAGGTTGCTAAGCGCTACTCACTCACCTTTTGCGGACAGTGTAGATCAAGATCAGACTGCACAGAACGTGCAGTCTGATCTTTGATCTACACTGTCCGATAAGGAGGTATTTCCCCCCCCCCAAAAAAAAAAAAAACCTTTGAAATACATGTAGCAATAATTGTTTTTTTTTTACAATCGACTTAAATGAATAGTAACTTATTCAGTTGGATGAGCGTTAACACAATCCTTTTACTTGGACCTGTCTTTCTAGTCTTTGTGGTATATCTATAGTGTTGTTGTTTTTTTGTTCTCTCGCCGGAGGAAGTGTAATCAAACCTAATTCTCAGCTTCTGAAATCAAAATCAGTTCGAACATGATAAAATCGTGTTTTTTTTTTTGCCTTTGATTTATTCATTAACCTTTATCGAATGACAACATTTTAGACCGGCTCATATTAAAAAAAAATGCAGAGGACAATTCAAAATGTCGCTCATGATTTGGTAGATGTACTTGTTTTTGAAAGGGGGGAAACATTTTGGAAAAGGTAGAAAATGTTGGTTATTAGCATTTTCTCCTTTTCTCACAATGTTTTCAAATGTCCCGAGGTCGTGAAAACTCGAGATCATTTGGAAAAGGGTCCAATGGGAATTTACAGCCAATGTTAAAACCGCAATTACAGCAATTTAAAAATTCTCTTTCGCCGGAAAGTCTCGGGTAACTGGTCAGTGCAAATCGAAGATCAGACTGCACTTTTTTGCAGTCTGATCTTGTCTACACTGTCCAGAAGGGGTATTGAGTTGTGCATATTTGTTAATACACAGCATGCCAAGGGTAGCATCAGATGGTTTTTGTTGACCCAGTAGATCAAGATCAGACTAAACCGAATAAGCAGTCTGATCTTGGATCTGCACTGTCCGATATCTTAACCCATTGACTGCTAATTGCGACTCGCTGACCTTTTGCGGACAGTGTAGATCAAGATCAGACTGCACAGACGTGCAGTCTGATCTTGGATCTACACTGTCCGATAACGAAATATTTTTCTTAAAAAAAAAACGTTTGAAATATCATCATTTGGTTTTTTACTATCGGCTTGAAAATTTTCATTTTAATTTATTCAGCAGGCCGATAAGGGTTAATCTATACTGGTAAAATCGGCCTTGAAATTACAAATTGCGCTGTGAATTTTAGTCATTTTCATTTATTTAGGGGTCAATATGCTAATTTTCCATGATTACCCGCAGTATCTCCCGCTAGATGGCATTCTACAAATACACTTCGAATCTTCGAAGAATATGACATGCGCAGACAACCCGCGAATACCATTTGAAACACATTCGGCATACCTCGGGTGATGGGAGCAATCTCAGAGGTCACGTGTACTCGTACAGGCGGGAAAACTTTATGTAAAGAAAAGTACTCTTGTTGAAGAATAAGAAAAGTTGCCTCAATGTTTTTCAAGGTCTTTTTTTTCCCCTACACAAATATGTCAGAGGGCGATTGAGAACGAAATCGACAAGGTCAAATTCCGTTTGGTGACACTTCCGACGGCATGTTTTGTTGAGCCAATCCCTTGCACCTGTTGTTTTGACTCTTTTATGCACCTCACAATCATTAACCCTTTACCAAACAATTTCATCGTCTTAACGACCCTGATGAATAAGTTGAATACATTGCGGAAAAAGGAGAAAATGCTGGTAATCAGCATTTTCTCTTTTTCCCACGATGTTTCTAGTCAACCGAAGACATATTCCGTCATTTGAGCAATATTTAAATTGTAGTCTACGATTGTTTTGAATTTGGACAAGACTATATTTTCGTCGTGTGGTTAACCTTCTACCAAACAATCCCGTATATTAACGACCTTGAAGGAGAAGACTTTTGTTTGAAAACATTCTTGAAAAAGGAGGAAACGCACTTAACAAGGATTTTTTCCCTTTTCTCCCGATGTTTCCAGCCCCGGCCTTTCAAAGACGAAACCTACCATTTGATTCGTTTCCTGCAAATGCATTCTTCTTGCATAAGACTAAAATTTTGCCTTTTGGTACAGTATTAACCCTGTACCAAACAAACCCATGTTTTAACTACCATGATGAAAACGCATTTTGTAAAACATGGAGGGAAAAGGAGGCACTGCTGCTTTCAAAGACAAATCATTTAGTCATATTCATCTTGAAATCTGTAAATGAGCCGTGCTCTGTGAAAAGGGGGCTTAATGCATCTGCGAAACTATAGACCCAGGTCAGCGCAGTCCGCGCAGGCTGACCTGGGCCGAAACTTTTCGCTATTGGTCAATTTTTTATGTCCAAGGACCAGCCTATCTCACAATTAAGTTGGTTGTTCAAAAAAAGCAGCAATAATGGATCCATAATTACGTGATGGCTTGATTGGTATCATGCATCACGGAGATGCCTTATGTCCCCTTTTGCCAGAGCGGGGCTCAAATGCTCTTAAACCCTTACCAACTAATCACATGTTTTAATGACCGTGAAGAAGAAGGCTGTTGAAAACTGGCAATCAGCATTTTCTCCTTTTCCCATTATTTTTCTACCCTTTCTAAGAATTATGTCATAATTAGAGACACGTTTAATTTGTCATCTGCTAATGCTTTCAAGATGAACAAGTCTAAAAGTCGTTTAGGAAAGAATCAACTCTTTAACCCCCGAAACAAACTTGCAGCTGATGACATAAAATGGTATGGAAAATCAGCTCAACTTAAAATGTCATGCATGAATAAAAGAGGCAAAAGTATAAAATGCCGGGTACGAACAATTTCTTCCCAGCCAGTGTTTTTCAACAATTTTCTGTTGCAAGAGTCAAGGAACGTTTTTCAGATGGAATAGACTCAATCTATATATATTTAGCTGGTGCATAAATTATAAGTTGAACTGTAAAGAAATGATATCGAACAATATAAGTTCCGCTCAAAACGCCAGAAGATGAAATCCAAGCATTAAACTGGGAAGCGCGACCTGAGGCGCTCTTGCGGACAGAATATGTTAAGATCAGACTGCACAGAAAGTTCAGTCTGATCTTGGATCTGTTTCGTCCGATACCGTGAGACATTTTCGATGAAAGGAACTTTGAACTTGCAATATCGGCTGAAAATTTTCATTTCATTTATTGAATTTTTTAATGGTTAAGAATTAGGTACAAGTTTCATTCATCACAATGTTTTACAAAAATTGCAAACTGCACATGTATCAAACTTATGTTTCCACCCTTTAAGCGCTGAAAAATGACAAACTTTTTCGGTTCAGGAAAACAGCGAAAATGATTGCTATTCCAACGCTGTTTTGGCTGGAGCATTTTTGAAAGCAGTGGAAAGTATATATTCATGATCAGACTGCACTTTCTGGCTGCAAAAGCAATTTAATTTGTGCTTAGCTCTATTAGAGTTTTAAGAGTAAGGGTTAAATTAAACAAGACTGAGTTTATCCAACATTGCAAAATTGACCATTTAGGGTACGGGATAAAATCCTAGTTAATTCTGCGGACAGTGCAGATTAAGATAAGACTGAACCAAAGTGCTACAGTGTTTAACGATCAAGATCAGCCTGAAAAAAAGAGTGCAGTCTGTTTGATTCACCGTACACTGGTCAAGATAGCTTTTCAAGTATATGCACCATTTCATGCATAATGAATGCGTTACAAATAGGGACTGTTTTTTTTATCCGGTCGTGCGCTGCTACTTTACGGACGAAGATAATCCAGTATGTAGGTTGGGTCAAATCTGATTTCTGCACGTTCCCCCACTCTATTTACAATTTTTCTCACGAGTGTTAATGAAAATCTTGTACTTCAGTCAGTAATCTTCAGAAGGTTCTGAGGATAAATAACTTCAGTCCATAACTTTCTGTATACTGTGTATACATGCATGCATGGGACCCGTTTTACTCAAATGTTCACAAAAATTTTCGTATCTGAAGACTTACGAAAGATTTACCCAGTTCTTAAGCGCATTTTACAAAGCTTGCGTAAGTACATCGTACAGTGTCAATACTTCGAAGTTACATGTATATGAGCCGTGTTCTATGAAAAGAGGGCTTAATGCATCTGCAAAAAGTTTAGATTCATGTCAGCCTGCGCACTCAGCGCAGGCTTACATGGGTCGAAACTTTTTGTTTTTTATTAATGTTTTGTATGTCGAAGGACCAGTCTACCTCATGATTCACCAGGTTGTTAGACAAACTAGATTTTATGGACCCATAACAACGGAATGACTTGCGCGGTATAATGGATGCATTAAGCCCCCTTTTGCCAGAGCGCGTCTCATATATAAACTAGACACACTGATTTCTTGCAGGTGTCGCTATGCAGATGGTAGAATAAAAATATCGTAAATTCGGTGGTATCGATGCATATATAGAGTTACTATAAAGAAGGCCCTTTTTCCGTCGTTTGTCTCGTCCATCTTAAATCAGTTTTCTTCCGCGGATTGTTCGCTCTTTTATTAATGACATGTAAGTACATCAGTTAAAAAGCTACCATATAGTGAATATATATTTATGGATTTTATTTCAAGATAGTAGAAACTGTTTGCAAATGAATTCGCAAAATTAGAAAGATTGGAAATAAACCTGAAAAAACATACAAAAATACAACACAGAGAAAAAATATATGACATTACCGTTCAAGATCAGTATGAAAACAAACAAAAGACAACTTTGCATTTTGTTTTGGTCCATCGACCACTTTTAAAAAGACAGTGAGTCTTTATCTCTTTAACACACCATCCCGAGTTTTGGGGTCCACAAATGTGAAAAAGTAAAAGATGCTGGTAAGCATCATTTTCTTCTTTTTCGATCATGTTTGTAGCTAGTCAAAGAACATCGTCGTCTGCAGATGCATTCAATTTGAAAAAGTCTAAAATTTGTCGTTTTGGAAAGGGTTAAAACCCCAAAAACCTTTTCTTAAAAGTATAAAGCCTTCCTATTAGGTCAGTCCGTGGTAGTGAGGTAGAGCGTCGGCCTCGTAATCATGAGGTCCCGAGCTCGATACCCGGGAGCGGATGTCAACCTTGCAGCCCACACATTCGGCGCGAGTACTGGTGCAATACTTGCAAAGAAAAACACCGATGATTGCTGAGTCTAACTTTATTCTGCGCGATATACTAAATTATGTTTTTTTTTAAATGAAAGTATCAAAACCCCGACTTTTGCGAGTTTAATTTTCTTTCCGACAAGGAAATCTAGCCATATTAAAGATCAGACTGCACGTTCTCAATTACCAATCGAAGGCTTTAAGTGATCATGACAGTGCATTAACATTGTTAGACAGTTGAAATATATGAGCCACGCTCTGGCAAAAGGGGGCTTAATGCATCAACGTGATTCTTGATACCGGCCGAAGTCATCACATAATTATGGATCCATAATAGTCACTTTTTAAATAACCGACTTAATCATGTGGTAGACTGGTCCTTTGACAAACAGAAAATTGACCGATATTGAAAAGTTTCGGCCCAGGTCAGCCTGCGCGGACTGCGCAGGCTGACCTGGGTCGATACTTTTCGCAGATGCATTAAGCCCCCTTTTCACAGAGCATGGCTCATATATTGGAGCCATGCTCTGACAAAAGGGGGTTTATGGCATCTCTGGTACATGAGACCAAGTAAGACATCACATTATTGTGGATCCACAAAATCCACTTTGTATTACAACCGACTCAAGCATGAGGTAGAGCTGTCCTAGGGCATGAAGAAAATTGACCAACAGCAAAACAAAAAGTGTCGGCTCAGGTAAGCCTGCGCGGACGGCGCAGGCTGACCTGAGTCGATACTTTTTGCAGATGCATTAAGCCCTCTTTTCTCAGACCAAGGCTCATTTCATTCGTTAGTATAGAACACGGTTTACAAAAGATAATACAATCATATACTATACATGTACTGAAGAAATGTAAGCGTTAATTTATAGAGTTCTTCTCCAGATATCTTTGCGTGCCCTCGTGGCTTGTGGTAGAGAGTAGAGCTCGAAGCCTGGAAGTTCTTATTTCGATCCGCACCCGAAGCACTCCCTTTAGTCTTAGTTTAGAGGTAATGTCATTTGGCAAGACTTATCAGAGACCTAGCCGAGTACTGAAACCCAGGACACACACGGGTATGATATAACTCAAAAATGTTGATGTGGAGTAAAACGCCGTTCAATTAATTAATAACTCAATTAATCTTAGTATGTTTTGTATACTTATAGCGACATATCTCCTGTAAATATGGTCATCTGCATCGCTAGTTTTTCTTCAATCCAAGGCTTACGCAGTTATGTACAATTTGTTGTGTAAAGCAATAGGGTATAGTTTGTGCCTTTAAAAATATTCTTGTTATTTTATAGAATAATATAACTGTTGATCACCAACATCAAGGAATCGTCCGAGGCTCAGTGCTTATTTTATTGTTGAAATCTTTTTTTGAGAGTTCTATTATAATTTTGCAATTTTGCAAGGTATTGTTGGGCACTTGCCCAGTGGTGACAAAACATAAAACACGTGCAAAAGTGTGCCGTGACCTTCATACAACAGCAGTGTTCAAACACTGCATAAATCGACTTTTTTGGAGTTTGTTGTCATCCGGGACGATCTTATTCAACCGAATCGCCAATATGTATTTTAATTTCAAATGATTCTCGCTTAATAGTTCTAACCCTCTGATATGGGCAACATTTACACAAAAGTTACATTTTTTGTTGTGCTCGTCAAGTTACGCAGGAACTTACGCTGGAATCAGTTACGAACTTTTTAATAAAACGCACTAAAGCACATTCTCTAGAATTATGCAAAAATTACGAAAATTTTGTTCATAACTACCTAAGTAAAACGGGCCATGCTAGATCTACTATTAAGAATACAGGAAAATTAGTGTTCATGCAATGAGCAAAGTCTACTTTCCTGCAATGACTTGTACAATCCTTTGATAATATAAGGGTGAAAAAAGATCAATAGCAAAAACATAATATTGTTGATAGACACACATATAATATGGTTAAATTAGTATAAAACCTTATTCTGTCCATTCTCTCTTCGACAAACCCGTAGTTTGTCGTCAGAAATCAAGTGCTTTAATTTCGTAGCGTAAATTTATGACGATTTTGAATTCATCACATAAATCTGGAGGAAAAAAATTAGACCTTAACAACTTGTGGTATAAGTATTTTATACAGAATTATCATGGCATCAATTCTTTATACACACGTGACGTTTATTAAACCCCCACAAACGAAAGTTAGTAGGGGAATACTTCAGTAACCTTGTCCGTCCGTCTATCTCTCCTTTTCTGTACGTGCGTTGTCCGGAACATAACTTCCAAAGTATAAAATCTGTCGGCTTCAAACTTCATATGCAGATAGATCACATTGAGGACACATGCAGTGCTAAAGATCTATAACTCTATCATCAGTATTTTTGGAGTCATTACCCTTTGCTATTTTACAATTTGGATTTTTGTCCGTTGCATAACTTATAGAAGCCATCGGCTTCAAACTTCATAGATAGATCACATTAAGGACACATGCAGTGCAAAAAATCCATAACTTTTTGTTTTTTACATATTTGATTTTTATTCAGAGCCTAACTTCTAAAGTAATAAGCTGTCGACGTCAAACTACATGCAGTTAGATCACATTGAGACAAAGTGCAGTGCACAAGACCCATAACTCTGTCTTTATTGCTATTTTATACTTCAAATACAGATAGATAATATTGAGGAAAATGGAAGTGCACAGGATCCGTAATCCTGTCTTCAGTATCTTTCAGTTATTGCCAATGTTTTTTTTTTCCCCAGAGCATGTTTTCCAAAGTATACAAGCTATTGACTCGAAACTGCAAATACAGATAGGTAACATTGAGGACAAGTGCAGCATACAAGATCCATAACTCTGTCTTTAGTTTTTTGAGTTCTTGCCCTTTGTTACTTTACATTTTAGGTACGAAAAGGGGCAGTCATTCAGTGACACGGAACTAGGTGGGGGTATTTTGTCCACCTGCGACAGTTCTAGTTATCATATATAAAAAAGTAAGTTTACGTTTCAATCACTTGATTTCTGGCGTAATTATTATTGTGCATGCTTGTTTCACAGTTCATCATTTTTTTTCCTGTTAGTTCTCATTGTTTGTGTTAGATTTTCAGCAAGGACTCCAGGTTACAGGGCGGGACACTATAACGAAAGGTATGCGAGGTTATTTCTTTAACCCTTTACCAAACAATCCAGTGTTTAACCCTTTCGGCGGCACAGGCGAAAACAGTGACTTATGCGGACGGCATAGATCAAGATCAGACTGTACAGAACGTGCAGTCTGATCTTTGATCTATACCGTCTGCTTGTGTAGTCAAGCATATACAATCAAAATCTTTGTAAGTTTCAATAGTATGTATTTAATAGATTGTATTTAGAGCCGTCGAAAGAGATCGAGTTTGTTTATTTGGCGCTGAAGGAGTTAAACGATCATGAGAAAAAAGTCCTTGGAATACATTGTGGAAAAAGGAAAAAAACTCTGTAGCCGGATTTTTCTCTTTCTCCTAGAGCAATGTGTCTCTCTTTTCAAAGACAATTCCTATCATTTAAGTAAATTGTGATTGTCGCCTGCTTTTTATTTGGAGATATCTGAGATTTTGTCGCCTGGTTAAGAATTAAACCTTTCTCAAATGGTCTCAGATAACCGAAAAGAATTCGATTTTTTTGTTTGTTTAGAGATGGTGGCATGTGCGGATGGGTGGTAGGATATGAAGACGATATAAATGACTCATGCTCTGGGAAAAGGGGCCTTAATGCGTCTACGTTATGTATTGTACCAATCAAGCCATCATAAAATTATGGATCCATAATAGCCACCTTTTTGAACAACCGACTAAATCATGAGGTAGACTGGTCTCTGGACATGCAGAAATTTTACCAATAACGAAAAGTTTCGGCCCAGGTCAGCCTGCGTGGACTGTGCAGGCTGACCTAGGTCGATACTTTTCGCAAATACATTTAGCCTCCTTTTCACAGAGCATGGCTCACATTGGTTTTATGATAAAGGGAGAAGTGAATTCCAGCATAATTTTTTCCAACCCTTTCTCGAACAACAAATTTCAAAGCATTTGCAGACAATAAGGTAAATATGAACTAAAACTTGAAATTAGTCTTTGGGATTGTAGAAAACCTTGTGGGAAAGGAAGCGAATGCTGGTTACCAAGATTTTCTCCCTTTTCCACAATGTTTTCAAAAGCAATCTTTAGGGTAGTTTAAACCCGGGATTGCTCGTTATTCGTTTGTCAAACAATCATGAGTTTTAATGACCATAACAAAGAAGGCTTTTAGAAACATAGGAGGAAAAGGAAAAAATACTGTTAACCAGCATTTTCTCCTTTTCCCACATTGTTGTCTACCCAATCAAAACAAGTTCATTACTTGAGCCACATTTAAACTGTCGTCTGTAAATGTTTTGAATCTGGACTATTTAAAAATTTTGTCGTTTTGTAATGAGTAGCAGAGTACAGAGTATGATACTTTAGCATACTTGAGCACAAAGTGCTCAAGGTGAGCTTTAACGATTGCACTGTGTCCGGCGTCCGAGCGTCAACAGTAACCCGGTGTGCGCTCTAGGACTACATTTTCTGACAAATACTTACTAGTTATGCTTTATTACGTATTCTTGATGCATATTACCAGCAAGTCATTCACGAATTCCTAAAAGCTCATTTGCTTAACAACCGACTGAATTATGAGGCATATTAGTCCCTTTACAGAAAATTTAAAGACGGCGAAAAGTTTCGACCAATAACAGCCTGCGTGGATTTCGGAGGCTGAAATGGCTCGATATTTTTTGCAGATGCATTAAAACCCCTTTTGACAGAGCGTGGCTCACGAAATCTAGTCCAATACTCTGGAAAGTTGGTCGGAATGTTTGGCCAGATGATATTTCAGAGGACTATCAAAACGTATCGCGTGGGGTCAAAATTTAAAACCACTTGTACAAATCGTATAAAAAAAAATATTGTGGACACTTTTTCAGTCCAATGCTCGTGAAAATTGGTTAGATTGGTCGTCATGGGTCCGCATTCACCAATCATTCTTAAGAACATTCTTAGTCTTATTCTTCATGATTTTTCTAAATTTGAATGTAACACAACTTCTGATTGGCTAAACCAAATGGTTTAGCCAATCAGAAGTTGCGTTACTTTCAAATTCAGAAAATTCCGGGGAATAAGACTGAGAACGTTCTTAAGCATGGTTGGTGAATACGGATCCTGATATTTTGTCCTGATGATGTCACGATATTTCGGGGATCATGAAAATAGATCACTTTGGTCGAAAAGTCGGGCAATTGGACACATCCTGGAAAAAACCTTGCGTAAACTCTAGTGGCTAGACTATTACGATGCAACTTAGTCATAGTCTGCCTTGATGATATCTCGAACGAGTGCGAAAATGGGTCACCCCAAAGCATAACGTAGGTCAGTGGGGCTAATCTTAGACAAACTTTGTGTGCACTCTACAGGCCACATTTTCAGTCCAATACTCATGGAACTTCTTGGGTCACGTTAGGTAAACAATTAGATGACTGGGCAAACCTTAGACAAATCTTACGTGCATTCAAGAGGCCACATTTTCGATCCAATGCTCATGAAACTTGACCAGAATCTTTGCCATGATGATATTTGAGGCAGGTTTGGAACTGGATTATCTCGGGTCAAAAGGGACGCCACCGGGTCAAAGCGTAGAAAAATCACTGGTTTTCATGACCCTGGGAAAGAAGGCTGATTGAAACATTTGTGGAAAAATGAGAAAATGCTGGTAAACAGCATTTTCTCGCTTTCCCGCAATGTTTTCTACCCTTTTGGAGAGCTTAAGCTCATTTGTACCAATTTTGAATTTGTCGTCTGCAGATGTTTTGAATTTGAAAGAGTCTAAAATTTTTCGTTTGAAAAAGGGTTAATAAATTCAGTCAATTTCAATGGTGTATTAAACACAGCTATTAACCCTTAGGTTGCCGAATAAAACAATGTTCACATTGTATGATTTTAATCAACCCTATGAAAAAAAAACGATAATACATAAAGACTCGTGCAGGATTATCTTTATCATGATTATATACGAAAACTACCCTTCGTATAATTCCCGCAACGATACACAAGCTTAGGTAAGCGATCTATAGCCATTGTGGAACTCTTGTTGTATTGAGTGAAGACTTAACCGTTTAGTGTAGTATATGTCAAAAGGGTAAAATTAGTCGCTGAAAGAGAAAGAAATTGTTTTGAGAGATTAGATAGTTTGTGTGTGTGTGTGTGTGTGTGTGTGTGTGTGAGAGAGTCTGAGAGAGAGAGAGAGAGAGAGAAGGAGAGAGAAAATGACACGTGTACAGGAATGCTTGACGCACTGCTCAGAACAAAAAAAAAAATACTGGTACGTTGATGAAGCTTTCTCTTGTAATTGATCAAATAGAAAAGACCTTGTTCACTAAAATAGTTTACGATCCATTTGTGCACGACATGGGAGAGGTAAGGTAGACTTTTAAAGACAATGTTCGAAAAGGAGACAATGTTGGGTTCACCCCCCCTTTCCATTACTCTTTGTCACCTTTCCACTAAAATTGAATTTATCGTACTCAAAATGTTACATCATGGAAGAATAGAAACATTTGTTGTTGTAGTTAAAATAAACTAGCACGCCCGGATAGCTTGAAGTGGTTAGTGTATCTGACTCGTGATCTGGTGGTTGCGAGCTTGATGCCCGGTTGAGGCAAACTGTCTGTCACGGAGACTCAAAAGTTGCAAAGTGCATTTGAATTGCTGTTGAATGATTTCCAGAGTCAAGCCTCAAAATTAAAAAATTAAGCGCAAATTTAGGAAATCTTGATAAAAAGTTTCAGATAAAAAAAAAAATGGAATTGATTTGAGTATCACAGAACCTTAAAAAAGAGAAAGAAATCCCCCCCCCCCCCCCATTTCTTGAAAAGTTACAGAGAGAACAAAAAAATGGAGCACAATAGGTTGAGTTTAAAGGCATTGAGATGCTGTTTAATCATTGCTTGGGTGAAGATGATGATGATGATGATAGTGGTTGTGGTTGTTATAATGATGATGCTGATCGTGGTGGGGAATTTATTGGTAGAGAGAGAGAGAGATTTGGGTTTTACGGTGCTGTAAACACGTCTAAAAAATTATTTCAATTATATTGCGGCGGCCAGTGCATCTTTTCGAAAATGAATTGGCCTAGCTGGGGAAACGAACCTGCGACCCCCCCCTCTCCCGGGTTCAAGCCATGTTCGTTTTCTACTGAGCAACTAGGCTTTGCGATGTAGAGAGAGAGAGATAGAGAGTATTTGGCTTATTCGTGAAGGTTGTAGTGTGGAACAAGAAATGAAATATTTTTTATGTAAAGATGTAAAAACTAATGATGAAAATGTAGAATCTGTGTACCATGGTAGGTGTTTAAGGGCATGTGTTAAGAAGTTTGCAGAAGTTAGCTTTTATGGCCTTGATATTTTCTGTTAAATTGTTGAATGAGTAAATAATCGTAAAAAGTATGTTGAGCGAGATGACTAGTATATATTTATGCATTATTCAAGTCTCGTATGATTGAGACTATGGTAAACAGTCAAATTATGTGCGTAAGTCTTTTTCCCGTGTGATTAATCCTCAGCGCTAGAGATCGAACCAACATGCCTTAAGGTCTTATCCTATGTCCGTAGAAAAGGCCCTTACGCTCATATTACCCCAAGTCCGTTAGCCTGCATCCCCAGTCTGTGAGATGTATTCTCCGTCCGTTATAACAATAGCTTGCGACACGTGAAAAGGGGCATTCAGACTTTGCATAAAGTGTTGTCTCGGATCAGCATGTGCAGTTCAAGCAGGCTGATCCGAGACGGCACTTTCCGACTACATTAGATTTTGTTCTTCAGTAGACTTGCGCAAAACAGCAAATTACATAAAAAAGGAAAGTGTCTTTTGTGATCAGCCTGCGCGGACTGCGCAGGCTGATCCGAGACGACATTTTACGCAAATATCTGAATGCCCCTTTTCCCTTGTTGCAGGCCATATGTAGCCTAATTACGGGAGGGGAACCACCAGGCCTGAAATTGTATCCAAGGCCATAAGATGTCTCATCAATACGGAAGATATACATGTACCTCCAGCCATATGCTCCGCACAAAAAAAAATATCCGTCAGCTGTTAGTTAGCTGATATTGAATATAGCCAAAAAGCAAGTTGAAATCCCCTCTGTCCCACAACCTATACCAATAGAGGGATTTACTCATGACCATAAGCTTGTTTTGTCAGTTCTTGAGATTTTTTTCATCAACTGAAATGCACTGTCAGCCCGTAAGATGCTTAATTGTTTGTATGGTGTTTAACAACGCTTTCAAGTTTATTTCAGTTTTATTGCGGCAGCCAGTGCACCTACCCATGATTTCTTAGAATTTCTTTGACCATGACTTGTTCAAAAGCAACTTGCTGCTTTCGCGCATACACCTGGTCGTAACAATGATCAGCGGTGAGAGAGAAGTGAATGCTGTCGCAATGACTGTCATCAAGTTAAATAAAATGCATCCTCAGCCCGCAGTATAATTCTACATTAGATCCTGTACAACGAAATGTTAAGGTCTGATCATAAAGTCGCGTATTTTTATACAAAATCACCAAATCGCCCGGTGCATTAATAAGCACAGTCATGCCGACATGAATGTCGAATAAACTATGGTTCCCATGGTAAGATTTAAAGCAACTTGTTATTAAAAAAGATAACATATATTAACACTCATGTAAGATTCTTGGTATCATAACTGTATGTATACAGTAACTTCGTATAATTATTTTCAACGATACACAGGCTCTGGTGTGCGAGAGATATGGCCCTATAGTTTTATGGTTTGGATAGTGCTTAACGTCGTTTTAAGTATTATTTCAGTTCAGGTAGCGGCCAGCGCATAATTTTATGTCCTTGCTCTTCAGGAGTTACTTAAACCATTTACTCCGCACAATATTCTAACCACTAGCTGTTTCCCAGATAAGCATCGTCGAAACAATGACCAGCAGTGAGAGAGAGGAAGGAATCCTGTCGCAATGACTATCGTCAATCCTCAGAAAGAAGTTTGCCGAGCTCGGGGTTCGAATCAGCGGCCCCTCTGTTTCCAGCCCTGTACGTTATCGATTGAGCTATCGAATTCGACATATTCTTATTGAGAGACGGTTTAATCGTTTAGTACATTAAGCGTTAAAAGAGTAAGGTAGCAGTTAAAAGAGGATAAATTTGTTTTAAAATAGATTTTTAAGCGTTAACGTAAATGACAGTTATGTCATGGTCCATGTTGCAAGCACGACCTTAGAGGGGAAAACTTTTAAAAACACTGTTGAAAAAGGAGAAAATACTGGTTTCACTCCGCCTTTCCTTTACTCTATGATATCCGTTTAAATACAAATCCTATCATTTAAGCCACTTTTTATATGTCGTCCTGAATGAAAATTATTAGGGAGAATCTAAATATATCTTGTCTGAGTTCGAAGGGATTAACGGCGGTCGATTGAAGTAAAAGTTTATAACGGACACACAGAAAGCTGAAAGTGTATTTTGGAATGTTGTTCAGTGATATCAGGAAAGACTCAAACCTAGAAATAAGATGCCATTTTCGGCAGTGTTGTGGAAGAGTTTCAAATCCATGTAAGAAATGGAACTTATTTGAAAGTAGATTTCTTTGAAAAATTCTAATAGTTCGTTTTAGAGAAGAGAACAAAAATCCATGTAGTAAAACTGGTTGAATTTAGAGGAGCTGTGCAGTAATTTGATCGTTGCTTGGATAATGAAAATGATGACAATGATGATAGTGGTGATGGTGGTGGAGAAAATTTCTTTGAATTATATCGCGGGAGCCATTGCACCTTTCCATGCTATCTTGGTGTAGCACTTTGCATGATATTCCAAACCAGTGGATGCTTTCCGACATAACTTTCATAGAACCAAGCATAAGGGATGAGAAAAGAAGCAGTCCTGTCGCAATGACTGTCATCGAACCTCGGACAGAAGTAGGAACGACTGGGATATCGAACCTGCGACTTCCCTAGGTTCAAGCCCGGCACTTTACCGACTGAGCAACCGGGCTTGTCAACTTGTCAATGTTTTTTGAGCAAATTTCCTGTACCAGTACTTTACACAATATTACAAGACAACGACTTCTGTCCGACTGCTGGGGAATCGAACCTGCGACCCCATAGTTTCAAGCCTTGTAACCGACTAAGGGACCGGGCTTGGCAATGTGTTGGACACACACACACACACACACACACACACACACACACACACACACACACATATATATATATATATATAGAGAGAGAGAGAGAGAGAGAGAGAGAGGGGCAGGCACATTCAATGTTTTGGAATCCTTGACGTGTCGTTTGTTTTTTTTTTCAAGAGATAATAAAATGTTAGGAATTATATTGAAGAAGTTTTCTTTTTGTGATCAGATCTTTAAGAAGGCCATGTTAATGAAAAAAGAAAGTTACAATCACGTTCTGTGTTTTCATGACTTCGAAGAGAAATATAAAGACAAATTGTAACATTTCAGCCACATGTAATTTACCCTTTCGGCACCAAAGGTGAAAACAGTGACTTTTGCGGACGGCATAGTTCAAAATCAGACTGCACAGAACGGCAGTCTGATCTTTGATTTATACCGTCCTCTTGTGTAGTTAAGTCTATACAATCAAAATCTTTGTAAGTTTTAATGGATTGTTTTTAGAGCCGTCGAAAGAGGTTGAGTTTATCTATCTGGTGCTGACAGAGTTAATCGTCTCCAGAGTGTTTGTTACAGGAGGAATCTAAACATTTGACGCCAAAGTTCAACTGATTATCATGGGCTAAGGCTTTCAAGTTTATAAAGAAGACTTGGAAAGTGGAAAGTATACGTCGGATTGTTGTTCAATGATTTCTGGAGTCAAATCTCAAAATAAGGTGCCAATGTGGAAATGCTATCAAAGAGTTTCAGGTCAAAGAAAGGGAACTGATTTGAATCTAGAACAACATACATGTACATGTATTTTCCCCAAATTCTTTAGGAGTTCTCGAGAACTTAACACAAAGCTAAGGAGCTCTGATTTTCATCATTGCTTTGATGATGATGGTGGTGGTGGTTTTGATGCTATTCAATCATTGCTTTGATGGTGATGATGATGATGATGATAATGGTGGTGGTAGTTTTGATGGTTGAGTTGGTAGTGATGATGGTAGTGCTGATTCCGGATTTATTAGTGAAGATAGATTTGTTTGTTTTCTTGGTGTTTTAACGCCGACTTCAATATTACTTAAGTAATATCCCCGCGGTCAATGCACCTACCCATGCTTTATTGAAGTTTCTTTTACCAGTACTTTGCATATTATCTTTTCGAAAGCACTGCCTGCCTTATCATATAATAAGTCGAAACATTCGAAATATTGATCAACGATGAGAAAGGAATTAATCCTGTCGCAAGGAATATAAACAATCCTTAATAAGAAGTAGGACAAGCTTCATGTTTGGAATTGCAAGTCCGGAACTTGTCTTGATTCGCCACCGGATTCAGTGATTTTGGCACAGAGAGAGAGAGAGAGAGAGAGAGAGAGAGAGAGAGAAGGGGGCGGGGAGAGAGAAGGAAGAGAGAGGGAGGGAGATAGAGAGAAAGAAAGAGAGGCACATCTCACGTTTAGAAATCCTTGACACAGTTTAAGTTTTGAAAGAAATAGAAGAAAGTTTCATGAAGTTAATTTTTTTTTTTTAATCGATCGGGCCTTAAAGGGGGATATGTTTTTTTTTTTCAACGAAATACATGTTCATGAATCATGTTTGCACGACTGTGGAGAGAAAGACGTGGTTGCAGTAGGAGAAAATATTAGTATCATGTCCCACACCCTCTCCTCACTCTTTGATAGATACCCTTAAAAATGTGAATCCTAACGTTTTGGGCCACATTTAACTCATCGTGCTCAAAATGCTTAATTACGGAAGAGTCTTGACATTAGTTGTCAGAGTTTAAATGTATTGACAGTAGAAGAAGCAGTTGTTTGTAAGAAGACACGGGAAGTGTAATGGGTATATTGAAATAATGTTCAGTGATTTCGAAATAGATTCAAAGCTCAAAATGAGATGAACATTTTGGATATACTGTGGAAGAGCGACAAATCAGTTGAAGAAAAGAAATTGATTTGAATCGGAACAACGATTTTCCCCCTTATTTCTTTAAGAGTTTTTAAGAATGAATAAAACGCTATGGAGCAAAACCGTTTCAGATACTAGTAAGAAGAGTTGCTAAGCTATTTTATCATAGCTTGGATGATGATGATGATGATGATGATAAAGATAATTGTTGTAGTGGTGGAGGGAGCTTTATCTGTTAGTTTGGTGTTTAATGCCGTTTTGACTGTACATAAGGTATAAGGCTCCGCCATTGCACCTATCTATACCTTCCTGGGTTTGTTTTTGACCGGTGCTACGCACAAAAGTTTTTCCAAGCCAGTGGCTGCTTTCCGACATAACAATTGTCAACAGTGACCAGCGATGTGTAAAGAATGAATTATGTCGCAGTGACCATCACCACACCTCGGAGCCACTGGCTTCTTTTCCACATAACCATCGTCGAAACAATGACCAGCAGTAAGAGAGAACAATGAATCCTTTCGCAATGACTGTCATCAAACCTGGGAAAGTAATTTTCCGAGCTAGGGATTGGCTACCCCCTTGTCTCAAAAACGACTAAGCTATCGAAATCGTCATTAACGATTGATTGATTGTATATGTTTGACACCGTTTTAAACAATAATTGAGTTATATCGCGACGGCCAGTGCACCTACCCATATTTTTCCAAAGTTTCAGTAACCAGTCCTTTGCACGATATTCTCCCCAAGCCACTGACTGCTTTTCAACATAACTATTGTTAAAATTGCTTTTGAGAGGTTAGAGAAGAATTAATCCTGTCGAAATAAGTATCATCAAACCTCGAAAAGAAATGGCCGAGCAGGGGATTCAAACCAGGTAACCCATGTCTCAAGTTCTGTACGCTACCGACCGAATCGCTTTTCAGTCATCTCTGGGGTCAAACGTGAAGATAAAATGTCGATTTGGAAATGCTTTGAAAGATTTTCAGATTAATCAAAGAAAGGGAACTGATTTGACTGGAGAAAGTTTTTTTCCTGAACTCTTTTAGAGTTTGCGAGAACTTAACACAAAGCTATGGAGTTTTTAATGCTTTTTAATTATTGCTTTGATGATGATGATGATGATGATTATAATAATGGTGGTGGTAGTTTTGATGGTTGAGTTGGTAGTCATGGTGGTAGTGCTGATACCGGATTTATTGGTGGAGATAGGTGTGTTTGTTTTCTTGGTGTTTTAACACCAACTTCAACATCACTTGCGTAATATCCTGGTGGTTATGCACCTACCCATGCTTTATTGAAGTTTCATTTACCAGTACTTTGCACATTGTCTTTTTTAAACCACTGTTTGCTTTCCCACATAAACAAGTCGAATTGTAGATCGGCGATAAGAAAAGAAAGAATCCTGTCGCATTGAACGTATAAAAAAGATCTAAAAAAGAAATTGGAACAGCTTTAGGTAGGGAGCCGAACCATCGACCCGAAACTTTTTTGTCCGGAATGTTACTGACGAAGCCTCTGGATTTTGAGAGAGACAGAGAGAGAGATGCACAGAGACATAGACAGAGACAGAGAGAGTTTGTGAGAGAGTTAGTTTGAAAGCACTTTTGATTTCGACACTTTTACTTTATAGTGGAAGGGTTTCATTGTGGATGAAGAAATTGTTAAATTTGTAAAGAATAATGACGCAAAAAGCGAAATACCTATACCGTGCTAGATTTTAATAGGCATGTGTTAAAAAGTGTTCAGAGGGTAAATATTAGAACTAATATTTTAGCCACTGGCTTCTTTTCCACATAACCATCGTTGAAACAATGAACAGCAGTGAGAGAGAAGAATTGCAATTACTATCATAAAATTTGTGAAAATAATCTTCCGAGCTAGGAATTGGCGACTCCCTTGTCTCTAGACCTGTAGGTAAACGACTAAGCTACCGAAGTAGTCTTTTACGATTGCTCGATGTAGTGATTGATTGACTGTATGTGTTTAACACCGTTTTCAACGTTATTTGAGTTATATTACGGCGGCCAGTAAACTTACCCAACCCA